>CM024761.1:116118010-116685081 GCA_014218235.1 Colocasia esculenta
GTCGTGATGATGTGAAATCAGTCATCCTGCCGATGGTGAAGCTTGGGCTCATTTTATCCGTACTCATCCTTACTTCTCAAGGGATCCACGCAACGTGCGGCTGGGTTTATGCCAGACGGTTTCAATCCATTCGAGGCTCGGTGGCATCTTACTCATGTTGGCCAGTATTCTTAAACCCGTACAACCTTCCGTCAGGCATGTGCATGAAGCCTGAGAATCTGTTCCTTTCATTGCTGATTCCTAGTCTAAAAAGTCTAGGAAAAAATATAGACATATATCTCAGACCGTTGATTGATGAGCTGAAATTGTTATGGTCAGATGATGTTCTCTCTTATGATGCATCTAGAAAACAGAATTTCAATTTGAATGCTGCATTAATGTGGACAATAAGTGACTTTCCAGCGTACGACATGTTATCTGGCTGGAGCACACATGGGAGGTTGGCATGTCCTTATTGTATGGAGGATTCTAAATCATTTGTGTTGAAATCTGGGGGAAAAGCATGTTGGTTCGATTGTCATCGTCGGTTTCTACCGAGTGACCATTCTTTCTGAAAAGCAAAATGTTTCTTTTATGAAAAATACAATTATGATGGACGAGGTAGATATGAACGGTGCTTGTGGAAAACGAGGCGGTCCAGAACTTACTGACTGTATCACAACTGGCTGGTAGTACCCCAAATCCCGACTTTGGGAAGGATCACAATTGGGTGAAGCAAACTATATTTTGGGAATTGCCTTATTGGTCAACACTTTTGATACGACATAACCTAGACGTCATGCATATAGAGAAGAATGTTTTTGATAATTTTTCAAATGTTCAACACATATGGACGTCAAAAAAAAAAGGATAACGTCAAGCACGAATGGATTTGAAAGTACTTTGCAGACGTCCAGAACTAGAACTGCAGCATGTTAGTGGAAAAGTGGTGCAACCTAAGCTTCCTATGTGCTTGGGGCCAGATAGATTAAGGAAGTGTGTCAATGTTGAGGCAATTGAGATTTCCGGATGGATATGTCTCGAATATTGCCTGTTGTGTAAATGTCAACGAGGGGAAAATATACGGAATGAAGAGTCATGATGCCATGTTTTCATGCAAAGACTGATTCCAATTGCTTTTCGTGAGTTGTTGCCGAAGCAAATAGGGGAGCAATGACCGAGCTGAGTCAATTCTTCAGGATTTTATGTGCATCAGAACTCAGAATTGATGACTTGCAAAATATGGAGCAAAAATAATACAGACAGTCTGTAAATTAGAGAAGATATTTCCTCCAGCATTCTTTGATTCAATGGAGCACCTGATATGAGGCTAGAGTCAGAGGACCATACAATTTCGATGGATGTATCCGTTTGAGAGGTATATTCCTATGTCTCAATTTATTCACATTATGACGTTCTTTTATATTTCATATGTATTCATTTGAATTGTTTCGTAGGTGCATGCACGATCTTAAGATGAAAGTCCGCAACAAAGCACAAGTTGAGAGCTCCATTACCCAGACGTACCTTATTGAAGAGATATCGAACTTTTGTTCGATGTACTTTGACACGGAAATACGAACCCGACGCACTCAACCTCCATGTAATGATGATGGTGGAGATTCTAATGTATCTGACTGACTCTCTGTATTCAAGTGTCCCGAACGAGCGTTCGATATTGTTCTACTCGCTCACTCGAAGATAGAGAGTTGGTAGCTGCGGAGATCTACATCTTCATGAATTGCGCAGAACTAGACCCTTACATTGAGTAAGCTCTCAACACTAATGATGTACGTCATTTGTTTGCAATTCGCAGAACTTAGAAGTTGTGTGACATTTACATTGCAGAGAGTTTGACTCGGTCATACTGCAACGGAATCCACGTCTGACTGACGTGTTGGTTGAAAAGGAACTGGAGAAGTCTTTTGCTACTTGGTTAAGATATCGAGTAAGTGTCTAAATATTTTGAAGCATCAGTGTTATACTCTTATGCATAATTGTAATTTGTAATTTACAGGTGTCTATCCCTTTTTTTAATAATAGGTTGAACAAGGCTGTATTACTGATTCAAGAGTACAAGAGATCAGTATGGGCCCTCAAGATTTACGTGTCTATCCAGGCTACATTGTGAATGGATACCGATTTCACACGAGAGTTATAGACGAAATAAGTCTATGATGAACAACGACGTATGTGTGAAGGGAAGTGCCTACAAAGAAAATAAAGTAGACTATTATGGCATTCTCGAAGAAGTCATTGAACTACAATTTTTGGGACAAGGCAACAATGTGTTTCTCTTCAAGTGTCATTGGTTCGATCCGACCTCTATTCGTAATGACACAACATATGGGATCGTCGATGTCAAACATAAGTCTAAGTTGAGTACGTATGAGCCATTCATTCTAGCGGCACAAGCCCAACAATTTATTATTCGAATTATTCGTCCTTCAAATGAGAGATTGGTGGCTGCTTGTAGAGTGAAAACAAGCTATTCCTTGAGTATGAGCTTCTCTTGACTGATATAGAGGTTGATGGTGTTAATGACAATTTTTTCCAATCAGATCGGAGTGACACACGAGAGTTGGCGGCTTCTACGCAGTTCAGTGTTGATGATATAAATGACCAATTTGCTTATATAAGGATATGAACATGAAGAAGTTGACCCAATGCCTTGAGCGAGAGCTGGAGTCTGATGAGGAGGAAGAGTCCCCCGATGATGAGGACGAATTCGAAGAGGATGACGAAGATGACGCTGAATTAGACATATCTTTAGCATCCGATGATGAATATAGATAATATTATAAAATTTTGTAAGAACTGAGTGTTGTTGCTAATTATATATTATTAAATAGCTACTTCAAATTTGAGTGCTGATGACATGTTATATCTTTATTTTTCTCAATATAGATATGGTACGTGGAGGACGGAGTGGAGGGTTTCCACCTCCGTAGGCCGAGGGTCTACGCGGATAGGTATATATGGTACTAAACTTAATTCTTTTATTGTATTTACTGTATTTTAAAGTGCATATAATTTTGCAAGGTCTGCCTCCCCGTCCACGCCGGTCGTCCCGGCGACATGTATATGTATATGTAAACACAAAACTCTATATATTATTGTTCTTATTAACTTATATTTTCTAACGTGCATATAATTTTGCAGGGACCACCTCCCCATCCACGCCGGTCGTCCCGGCGACAGGTATATGTATATGTAAACAAAAAACTCTATACATTATTGTTCATATTAAATTCAAATTTTTAACGTGCATATAATTTTGCAGGGACCGCCTCCCCGTCCACGCCGGTCGTCCCGACGACAGGTATATGTATATGTAAACATAAAACTCTATATATTATTGTTCATATTAAATTCATATTTTCTAACGTGCATATAATTTTGCAAGGACCGCCTCCCCGACCCCACCAGTAGCGTCACCTTTCCTATCCCAATCACCACTGGGTGGGTGAAATTGACGTGTGGGAACTGACGGAATCCTAATCGGATTCCCGGATTGGGTTGGGCGTTCAAATCACTAATATAAAAAAAACCAAAGTGTAAAGGATCAGAACACACAACCCGAGGGTCCAAAATCACAAATAGGGATCCGATCGGCGTGCCGTTCACTCCGACACGACCGGGTGGGTGAAATTGACGTGTGGGAACTGACGGAATCCTAATTGGATTTCCGGATTGGGTTGGGCGTTCAAAGCACTAATAAAAAAAAACCCAAGTGTGAAGGATCAGAACACGCAACTCAGGGGTCCAAAATCACAAATAGGGATCCGATCGGCATGCCGTTCGCTCCGACACGACCGAGTGGGTGAAAGTGACGTGTGGGAACTGACGGAATCCTAATTGGATTCCTGGTTTGGGTTCGGCGCTCAAATCTCTAATATAAAAAAACCAAGTAGAAACGATCAGAACACGCAACTCGGGGGTCCAAAATGACAAATAGGGATCCGATCGGCGTGCCGTTCGCTCCGACATGACCGGGTGGGTGAAATTGACGTGTGGGAACTGACAGAATCCTAATTGGATTCCGGATTGGGTTGGGCGTTCAAATCACTAATATAAAAAAAACTAAGTGTGAAGGATCAAAACACGCAACCCGGGGGTCCAAAATCACAAATAGGGATCCGATCGGCGTACTGTTCACTCCGACACGCCTGGGTGGGTGAAATTAATGTGTGGGAACTGACGTAATCCTAATCGGATTCCCAGTTTGGGTTGGGCGTTCAAATCACTAATATAAAAAAACCCAAGTGTAAAGGATCAGAACAGGCTACCTGGGTGTCCAAAATCACAAATAGGGACCCGATCGGCGTGTCGTTCGCTCCGACACGTCCGGGTGGGTGAAATTGGCGTGTGGGAATTGACGAAATCCTAATTGGATTCTCGGATTGGGTTTGGCGCTCAAATCTCTAATATAAAAAAAACCCAAGTAGAAACTATCAGAACACGCAATCCGGGGGTCCAAAATGACAAATAGGGATCCGATCGGTGTGCCGGTCACTCCGACATGACCGGGTAGGTGAAAGTGATGTGTGGGAATTGAAGGAATCTTAATTGGATTCCTGGTTTGGGTTCGGCGCTCAAATCTCTAATATATAAAAAAGCCAAGTGTAAATGATGAGAACACACAACCCGGGTCCAAAATGACAAATAGGGATCCGATTGGTGTGCCGTTCACTCCGACACGACCAAGTGGGTGAAAGTGACGTGTGGGAACTGACGGAATCCTAATTGGATTCCCGGTTTGGGTTCGGCGCTCAAATCTCTAATATAAAAAAAAACCAAGTGTAAATGATCAGAGCACGCAACCCGGGGGTCCAAAATCACAAATAGGGATCCGATCGGCGTGCCGTTTGCTCCGACACGACAGGGTGGGTGAAAGTGACATGTGGGAACTGACGGAATCCTAATTGGACTCCCAGTTTGGGTTTGGCGCTCAAATCACTAATATAAAAAAAACCCAAGTTTGAAAGATTAGAATACACAATTCGGGGGTCCAAAACCACAAATAAGGATCCGATCGGCATGCCGTTCACTCCGACACGACCGGGTGGGTGAAAGTGACGTGTGGAAACTGACGAAGTCCTAATTGGATTCCCGGTTTGGGTTCGTCGCTCAATATATCTAATATAAAAAAAAGCCAAGTGTAAAGGATTAGAACACACAACCTGGGGGTCCAAAATCACAAATAGGGATCCGATCGGCGTGCTGTTCGCTCCGACACGACCAAGTGGGTGAAAGTGACGTGTGGGAACTGACAGAATCCTAATTGGATTCCCGGTTTGGGTTCGACGCTTAAATCACTAATTAAAAAAAAACCCAAGTGTAAAGGATCAAAAATATTTTCTAATTAAACTTGGGGAATAATCACATGTTTTAAATTTAATTTTTGAAAATAATGTTTGTATATTAATTTTTATTTATGTTTCTCATATTTTTTCTTATATTGGATTCTCCGGCACCTGACGATCATGTGGCGGGGACATCAGACGATCCAACAGACCTGTCTTGATTTTTAGCACTTATTATTGTGTATGATTTTATATTTGTTGTGTTTTATGATTTTATGTTTGATTGTGAGTACTTGTTATTGTGGAATGCATGAATATTTTAGCAGGTTTTGTAATTATCATTGTTAATTTCTATAATTAAAAAAATATTGGTTATTTCCGACAGGCTTTCCGACGGATGTTATCCGTCGGAAATAGAAGTTTGCCGACGAAATTTATCCGTCGGCAGTTCTGACGGATTATTTTTCGACGGAAGTAGTCCGACGGAATTTCCGACAGTTTTCGGTCGAAATACACTAACCAATTTTTCGATAATATTTTCTGACCACTTTCTGTCGGAAGTTACCGATGCAATTTCGACGGAATGTTCAGTCAGAATTTTCGACGGATTGCCGACGGTTCTTTTGTCCGTCGGTAATTTCTGACCGAATTTTTCGACGGACTTTTTCCGACGGTCATTCGACGGAAAGTTGTCGGAAGGGACACTTTTCGACGGATTTCCGTCTGATTTCCAACGAACTATGTCCGTCGGAAATCCCGCCTTTTCTTGTAGTGTGAGTTTCCCTCCTTTGCACATCTTTACAATCAAGCTAGAGTGGTTCAGACCCAAATCAAGGACTCCTCTCTCCCGCCATTCCTTGAAGGGAAGCCCAAGGGACGTAAGGCTCCCGCGACACCTACCACCGAGGGGGTGACCATCAATGAGTCTATTAATGCTTGCAGTCAGCCATTAAGGCCTCTGAACAAATCTTCCACCTTTACTTCCACCTCCAATCCCCATCAATTCCCATCACATCCCTCCAGGCCCGATTCAGCTGTTCCTCCACCTTCTGGCTACACCCGTCCCTGTCCTAAGAGATCTCACTATCCTGCTCTCCCTGAATCCCTCGGAGACATTTTCTTTGCTCTCATGTCTTGCGATGCCATCTAAATTCCACCACAGAAGGAGGGTGTGCATCCTAGGGCTGACACCTCAAAGTACCGTCCTTATCATAGGGCCCCCGGTCATGAAATCCACAATTGTTTCACCTTCTGTGACTGGGTGTGTGACATGAATGATCAGGGTAGGATTAATTGGGATGATGTCAAGGTAGCCATTTCCAAGTCCAGGCTGACAAGAAGGGACCTGGGTATAGTTCAGAACCCCCTCCTCAACCACCAAAGCAACAACAACAACCCGTCCACCTCTAAGTCCCAAGAGATGGTCAACACCATGACACATTCAGGACCTCAGGTTGTGAGAAGGAAGCAACATTGGGGGGTAGAAGGTTTTGAGGAGTGGTATCCATGTCCCTCAGTAGAGTCTCAGGAACCCTCCACCACTGTTGATGCTATCCTTGATGAGTGGCCCTTAGTTCTCATCAGACCCGCTCGCCAGGATACTCAGTCTATTCCTAATTCCTCTACCTATGAGTCACCCACCTATGGCTCTCAACCCCTCCAACTCATTCTCCCTAGGTTTCTGAGAGAACATCAATGTCACCCTCTGGAACTGCATCGTTCCCCCACTCCCACGGCCATCACAATATGAGGAAGATAATGGACCCCCGCCACCCGCTGACAACGAATATGATATTCTTCAGCACTTGGACAAGACTCCCGCAAGGGTATCCATCTTAGAATTGATTTAGAAGTCACCATCTCATCAGTCCACTCTCCAATTTCTTCAAAGATCATGGTTAATGATGTCCTCCCTGTGAGTGGGATCACCAATGCTATTCTTTCCCTCACCCAAGGGCCTTCCATCTCTTTCTCTAACAAAGACCTTGCAACCCCCGAGTGTCTCTCACTTCCTCTCTATCTAACTATCACCCTCAACGGGGTGTCAGTAGACTCCACTCTCATCGACACAGGGGCATCCATCAATGTTTGTTTGATGAAGACTCTCAAACAACTGGGTTTAGGGGAAGATAATATGGAGAATATCTGATCCACCATTGCTGTCTATGATAATTCCAAGAGGGTTGCCAAAGGAAAAATTGCTCTCCAACTAGAGATAGAACCCGTTACCATGTCTTCGGAGTTCTTAGTCTTGGATGTCGATCGGCTATAAGGCCATTCTCGGCCATCCTTGTCTAGAGCAAACTTTAAGGGTCCCTTCCACCGCCCATCAATGCTTCAAATTTCCATTCAATGGGTGGGTCATCGAAATCAAGAGCATCCCTATTGTAGAAACCCTCAATTCCATCACATCGGAACAGATGCCACACCTCTTCATTCCTGACAAAGGGAAGAAACCTATCATGTCAATCATTGATCTACCATCTCCCCTTGATTTGAACCAACCTTCCTTCATTAACGAAGAATTTGAGACAGCCACATGTCCTCAAGGGAAAGGTTGGGAGGTGATGGCAAAGATCGACTATATCCATGGCCGAGGTTGGGTAGTAGAGACATGCAAGGTCCTGTCAGTAGTGTCCAGGTGAGGAGTCTGTTAGCAAGGGCTGGTTTGGGTTTCATCCTGACCCTGTTCATCCGGATCCTTTCATACTCTCTACACCTCTTACCTGGACCCATCCAACCTGGAACAAGGGAGCTTGTCGTGGAAGAACTGTCTGATTCAGAGAGTGAGGAAGAAGAAGCTGCTGAAATTGAGGAGGTCTGTGAGGACTTTGGCCTTCTTTCACTCTTTGATTCCAACTCCGATCCTCCATCCCCATGTCCATCTCTGTCTTTACCTTCATTCTCTCCCTCAGCTAGAGTCTGCTCGACACACGAGTGCCCTGCTCCAGCCACTTCCCTCCCCCTTCTGTTCCAACCCATCCTTCCTCCATTACTCACCTGGCTAGTCAGAGCAACCTTGAATCAACAGCTCATGGTTCTAAGCCTTGACTCTAAAAAAAATGCCAATTCTCAAAGGTGGGAATGTGAGGTTTCCATTGAGCACCCTTCCTCTATGGAGTCTCCTCTGATCGGCCAGGGGCCAACTCTCTTCAGCTTGAGCTCCGATGCTCGTCTGCCTAGAGGCACTTCTCCTATACATAGTCCTGTACATAGTAGTTCAAGTTTAGGATTAAGTATAGGGTCAGGTCTAGGTTTAGAAGAGTTTGGTCCCTCTCAGCCGAAAATTCATAAAAAGAAGGGTAGTCAAGTCCCTGCCCGATATGTTTTCGCTTTGGCTGAGAGATGTGCTAAGTTAAGTCAAGTCCCAGAATTTCTTGAGAAACCTACTCTTATAGAAACAAATTTCGTAGAAGGTGATTCGGTAGATGATGGTTTAGGAGTATATCTGCTAGACTTTGATGAAGAAGATGAGCCAGGAGATCTTGGGTCGGAAGAAGAGGACCCAGTGAGCTCCTATGTGGATGGCACTAAGAGGTTTGATGAGCCAACCATGGCTGCAGATGAGCCAACTAAGGAGATCAACCTTGGCACTGAAGAATCCCTGAGGGTAGTTTTGATTAGTGCCAACTTGAGCATAGAAGAAGAAGAAGCTATTGTAGCTATCCTTAAAGAATTTTCCGATGGCTTTGCCTGGTCCTACGAAGACATGCCGGGGCTTGACACCTCTTTGGTCGAGCACCGTTTAGTGTTAAAAGCCAATGCAAAGCCGTCAAACAAAAGCTAAGGAGGTTACACCCTAAGCTTGCGCTCAAGATCAAAGAGGAGGTTGACAAGTTGCATAAAGCCAAATTCATTAGGGTTGTGCTTTATCCGCAGTGGGTAGCTAACATCGTCCCCGTGATGAAGAAGGACGGCAAGGTTATGATCTGTACAGATTTTCGAGACCTTAATCGTGCTTGACCTAAGGACGATTTTCCTCTCCCCCACATAGATGTCCTAGTGGACAATACTACCGATTTTGAAATGTTGTCTTTCATGGATGGTTTCTCTAGGTACAACCAGATCCGTTTGGCAGAGGAAGACCAAGAGAGAACTTCTTTCACCACGCCATGGGGGACTTATTGTTATGTCGTGATGCCCTTCAGACTGAAGAATGCAAAAGCAACATATCAAAGGGCAATGATGGCATTTTTCATGACATGATGCATGTGCACATGGAGGTCTATGTTGATGATGTCTTGGTTAAATCTAGAACTGGACATGGCCATGTTGAAGTCCTCCGGGCAGTTCTTCGATGGTCTAGAGAACACAAGCTCAAGATGAACCCCAAGAAGTGTGTTTTCGGAGTGTCCTCAGGGAAGTTGCTTGGGTTCATTATTAGCAAGAGGGGAATTGAGATTGATCCCAACAAAGCCAAAGCAATAATCAACATGCCTCCTCCTAGGAATATCAAGGAAGTTAGAGGGCTAATCGATAGACTTCAGTTCATTAGGAGGTTCATCTCTCAACATTCAATCCGCTGTAAGCCATTCTATGAGATGCTTAGAGGAGATGCTAAATTTGATTGGAACGATAAGTGTCGAAAGGCCTTTGATGAATTGAAGAGTTATCTTTTCAATCCCCTTATTCTCGCTCCTTCAATCCTGGTTGGCCTTTATTGCTCTACGTGTCAACCACTGAAGATTCCACTAGAGCAGTCTTGGCCCAATATAACGACGAGAAGAAGGAAAGAGCGGTATATTACCTATCCAAGTTGTTCAATGAAGCAGAGAAAAGGTACACCATTATGGAAAGAACATGTGCGTCCGTCGTTTGGGTTGCCCAGAAGCTGAAGCACTATTTTCTAGCTCATGAAGTGAAATTTCTGGCGCGAATGGACCCAATTCTGTACTTGCTGGAAAAGCCTGTTCTGACTGAACGTTTGGTGAGGTGGAAAAGTTTTCTTAATTAGTTTGACATCACCTACGTGAACCAAAAGTCAATCAAGGGGCATGCCATTATCGAGCATTTGGCCCACAATCCTTACCTTCATGTTCTCCTATTGATGAAAGTTTTTCAGATTAAGAGGTAGGGGCCATTATTGATGGTGAACCTTTATGGATACTTTACTTCGACGGAGCTCTCAATTCTAAAGGGAGTGGAATAGGGGCAGTCCTCCTCTCACCGGAAGGGGTAGTGATTCCGCACGCCAACCTACTAACCTTCCCTGCCACGAACAATGTGGCCGAATATGAGGTACTCCTACTTGGGCTGAAAATGGCATTGTTGCTTGGAGTTAAGGAGTTAAGGATAATTGAAGATTTGCAATTGATACTCCGGCAGTCCCTTACCAAGTACCAAACTCGGTATCCCAAGTTGAAACTATACTAGGTTTTGGTAGGAAGAGTCATCC
Organism: Colocasia esculenta; assembly: GCA_014218235.1. NCBI lineage: Eukaryota > Viridiplantae > Streptophyta > Magnoliopsida > Alismatales > Araceae > Colocasia > Colocasia esculenta. Next base: position 116,128,691 of record CM024761.1, read on the forward strand.
TGTAGTTTAAGAAGCTCACTCTAGTTCACAGTCCTAGGGCTCAGAATATTCTGGCAGATTCACTCTCTTCCCTAGCTTCTTCTCTCCCTATCCCTCTAGGGAAATCTTCTGAAACCATCTCTATCCAAAGATTGAGAATCCCTTCTCATGCTGATCCATGGTTCTCTCAACTTAAGTCTTCTTCACCTCAAGTCCATGCGCTTTCAAAAGATCCAGAAATCGATCTCGATGATGGCTATACCTGGTACTTTGACATCGAAAACTATCTCAAAAATGTATCCTTCCCTGATTATGCCATCTCTTCTGATAGACGGGCCATTCTCCGTGTCTCTGCACGTTACAAGATCATAGGTGGCATTCTCCACAAGAAATCCCTTAGTGGAGTCTATCTCCATTGCCTTGATGAGATCGAATCTCAAGATGTTATTGAAGCCGCTCACTCTAGTGAATGTGGTGGCCATGTCAATAGTAGAGCAATTGCCCAGAAGTTGCTAAGACACTATTACTGGCCTACCATGAAAGAAGATTGCACTCATTTTGTTCGTCACTGTGCTAAATGCCAACTCCATGGTGACAAGATCCATGCTCCTTCCTCCTCTCATTGCTCCATGGCCTTTCTCCATGTGGGCATTCGATGTGGTCGGTCCACTAAGGACAAAATTGGAGAAATCCGTAAGAAGTCCTCATTCTAACCACACTAAGTACTTCACAAAGTGGGATAAAGAAGAAGCATTCATAGAGGTCAAAGCTTCAATAGTTGTTAAGTTCATCAAGCTCAACATTCTTGCAGACTTGGCGTGCCAATGGACCACAATTCACTTCACATGAGCTTCGCGACATGTGTGGTAAATATGGTATAAACTTGAATCATTCATCCCCATATTATCCACAAGATAATGGACAAGCAGAAGCTACTAACAAAACTCTCATCAAAATCATAAAGAAAACTTGCAAATCTCACAATAACGCTGATTGGCCAGACCGCTTGATTGAAGCTCTATGGGCTTACCGCACCTCTATCCAAACTCCTATGGGGCAAACCCCCTATGCTTTGACATACGGATCATATGCGGTACTCCCATATGAGATCTTTGTCCCTTCACTAAAAGTTCAATTGGATTCCGAACTTGACACCGGTCAACGTCGGGAGGCTTTATTAGCACAACTTGAACTCCTAGACGAAAGACGGATGATAGCGGCTGACCATGCACAAGTTTACCGTCAAAGAATTGCACATTTCTACGCCAAAAAGGTCCTTGAGAGAAAATCTAAAGTGGGTGAAATGGTCCTGAAATGCAAAGTCATTAAGGCACCAAGTCCCAGAAGTAAATTGCAAGAGAATTGGGAGGGTCCGTTCATTGTCAAAGAAGTATACTCAGGGAACACTTACAGATTAGTGGACGCCGAGGGAGTTGAGTTGTCACATCCGTGGAATGCAGTTTATCTCAAGAAGTTCTACCCTTAGTCAGTCAGTCAAGTTTGTTTGTTCATCACTTGTCAATGTCATGGGTCTGAGACTCTACTTTTTCACTTGGCCATTAGCAAGGTAGGGTCTCTTCACACACCACACGATGTTGGAGTATTGATCATTAACTGGAAAATCATAAGTACACTTGGATGTTTCTCAAGTCAATGTAACATCTTTTTCTTTTCCCACTCGGTCAAGTTTGGAAAAGGGGCAGGCTACAAGTAGGGGACCACCCACTCTCACCTGAAAGACAAATCACAACAAACAAGGGTAGTAAAAGAAGAGCGAATGCAAAGGCCAATGCCAGCCAAATCTGAATGGCAAGGAAAAGCCAAAAGGTCCAAAAAGGGTAGTAAAAAGTACGTACCCAGAAAAGGCTGACCAAATCAAGGAGGTAGCAAATAGTACGTGCCTCCACCAAGGAATCAAGATGAAAAGTACCCCTGAAAATAATTGAAAATTAAGTTTTTCAGTGTGAGATGTTGGTTTGGGAACAAAAAGTGGTTTGGACCGAATCCTTACATAACTTTCTATTTAATTCTTCCAACTTCTCCCTCTAGGGGAAATTTGACCTTATAAGACCTTCCATAGTGAAAAATATCAAAAAGGCTATGGGCAGTCTCCAATGTCAACGATATCATGCACGATCCCCCTTGCTTATGGCCTTTGTAACTAGGTGGATTATGAAGACCCGATACCTTGGCTTGTGATGAACATGTGTCTTAGAGTCAAATGATGAAAATTCAAAAAACAAAAAGAGAGTCTGTTGATATGTACATATTTCCTTTCTTATTTTTCCAAACACATCAGAAAAAGAAAAAGAAAAGAAAAATCAGAAATCAAAATCTAAAAAAATTAGTTGTATCATGTACATATATTATCGTATTTCCTTATTTTCTTATAAAAAATGAAAAAAATGCATGTACATATTTTCCTTCAATATTTTATTTTGTTCTTATCTTTAATTAGATTTAGCCGCTTGACCAAATCTCAAGAAATGTATATCTTTTAGGCAAGGGGCTAAAGATAGATCTACACTAACTTTTTTCTTTTAAGTGTTGTGGATGCAGGAACAAATTTGGTAAACCATTCAAACACACACATTAGATGGACAAAAACACAAAAGTCCACTCTAAAGGATAAAGTTCTGTACATAGCATGACAGGGGCATACCCGTGGTGGTACATCTGGAGCCTCGCTCCTCACTCCTCCCTCCTCTCTTCCTCGCTAGGCCTCTGCTTACGCGAGCTGCTCACCTCCTCCTCCTCTCTCACGACGTCGGTCTGGGAGAGGCGGTCTCGTCATCATCGATGCCTTTGGCCGTAGTCCTCCTCGTCCCACTGATGGGTCTCCCAAGGACAGGAGGTCATCTAGAGACACGTAGATCGACCCGATCCTCACTGGCGTCTCTGGCTGGGCCTGTCGCTGCTGCTTCCGGCTCTTCTTTAGCACTCGGTTCTTCAGGAACTCCAAATTGCGACAGCCTGGGCTCGGGCCCTCTCCGCCTGGCCCTCCCTCTCCCTCGTCTCGAGTAGGTGACCCTCTATCCTTGTCAGCTCTAGTCTTAGGCCCTCCATCTGTGCAAAGTCGCCCCAACTCCCTGCCACTACATATAAATGAGGAAATATGTCAGTCTAAATCAACACATGTGCAGAAAGGTAGTGTTCGGTGCCTTACCTCCTCCTCCAACTCCTAAATCCTTTCCTCCTCCTGGTCCAGGGCCTCCCACAGTCTGATCGCTAGATCCCTGTTGGGAGGCTGTGTGGACGGGCTTGCTCTTGTGTCTCGGCTCGCCCGCACCCTCGCTAGCTCCTCTCTCTGCAATCACATAGAGTAGTCAGTCTACAAATCATTATCATTCAAAAGGGTGAGTTGTGACATACCAGGGACCGCGTCTCGGTGCGAAGCCTCTCCATCTCCACCGCCTGCTCCACCAGCTGCCCCTCTAGCAGCCTCACTGCCTCGGACTCGGGCATTTGTCATTCATACTTACACGTTAGAACCACAAGTCAGGTAACCAAAGTCAATGGTAGGAGAGGTCACTCACCACGAGTCGGTCCAGCCAAAGTCGACCAACGTAGCGTACCTGGTAGTCCGCCAGGTACGTCGTGTTGTCCTGGAGGTCAGTGCGCTATAGGACCTGCTCCCCTCCGTCCCTCCAGTAAGCGACGGTGTTGCCGTGCTCCTCGCCCCAGTCTCTGTCCTCGACGTAGAAGCGTTGGCGGGAGTGTCCCTCCCTACCTAGAGAGGGTACCTCTAAGGCCGGTTGGTGCCAACCCAGAGTACGCACTACCAACTCTAGGAAGAGGGGCTTGCAGGTCCCCAGGCAGAGCAAAAGCACGTGGTGGTTGAAGAGTGGACGACCTGCCGCCATAGCCGGGTGAGAAGCATCTGCCTCCTCCTGGTAAGGGGTCCACACCACCTGCAATGAAGGAAAAACACTGGTCAATCAAGTCAAATCAAATACCAGATAAAAGCAGAAGAGTGTAAGTTGAGGATTATACCTGATCGTGGGGGAAGAGGTCTAGTCGCACCCGCACGTCCTCGACGCGTCGATCCATCACCCTCAGATCGGGAGTCACCTCCCACTAGGCCATGAGGGGTACCATGGCTCGGCTCCCCTCCATCTGTACCCCGCGTCCCAAGGGGAAGTGGGTGTAGCCCTAGATCTGCAATACAAGAAATATGTCAGTCAGGCACAATTTAAGTCAAATGATGAGCATTAATGAAAGTTTCATACTTGAAGAAAGGGGGTGAAGCCCCCGGTGCTCTGAGACCGCCGCGAGCTGCTAGGAAAGAGAGAGAAGAGATGTCCTAGCACTACGGTGCCCCACACGTATCGACCTGTCTGCTCCAGGTCCCTCAGCAACAGCAGGAACTTGCAGTTCATCTGGGATGCCTGCGTCATGAGGAGGATCCGTCCGAAGAGATACATCACAAAAATCTGCACAGACTGCTTGTAACGTCGCGCATTTTTCGGATCTTTGTGGATCCTTTGTTTAGCGTGTGGGATGGTCAAGATGTGACCAGTGCGACTTGTATTGTGTGTTTCTTGTTGGATCCTTACCAGGGTTGGTTATGGATCTGTGTTGGTGTTCAGTGTGCTGGACATCAGCAGTGAGTTGGCGTCCAGGTGTGTGACGTCGACTGTGTGTTGGCGGCAATGGTGTTGCCGTTAACATGTTCTTGGCGTCCATCGATGTTGAACTTGGCGGCAAAAGATGTGGACGCCTAGTTGGGGCGGTTTGGTTAGCGGCGCAGAGGTTGACGTTAACCTGTGGCGCCTGTGTTTTTAGGGCTGACCCGAGCCCTGTTCTTTCCCCACTCTCTCCTCTCCACTTCGCCCACCTTCACCTTTGAGCTTTTTCACGGGTTCCGATGGTTGGCGGGAGCACGTGGGAAGGTTGTGGTGCGCGTGGTAGCAGCAGATCAGGCGAGGAATGTCAAATTGGAGCGCGGTGTTCGTGGGGCGTTCCTCGGGTTTCGACGTGATTCAAGGTTCTTCGGAAGTTCAATCGCGTTTCTGAGGTAGGGACTGAACCCGTTGATTTTCCCTGGTTGATTTGTTATGCTTTCTTTGCATAAAACGGATGTTAATTGGGTTGTTGGGAAAATGGTCATTCATGCTGGAAATCGGGTGGTTTGATTGATCCATGTGTTGGATCTTGTTTCTCTGATTAATTATAGTATGTAGATGTGTGGGGAAATGTCTCCCCTTGTATTCTTACCGGTTGTGGGGCTAAGTTGCCGTATGACTGGCTTTGGGCCGGTCTGTGGTTTTGTATACCTGGGAGCTGAAGATCTTGGCGTCAATATCGATTGACGTCGAGTTTTATTGGATATTAACGGCCAGATGGCTAGCCGTTAATATCGAGTTTATTTAGTGTTGACGGCAGGGGATAATGCCGTTTATATATGGTGGACGGCAATCGATGTTGCCGCCAACTTGTGCATGTATCATGCAGCGTGTTTTACGTAGTTTTTCTGGTTATGAATATCATGTGGTTGCTTGTGCATGGCAATGACAGGTGAGAGCCATTGCACGTGTTACGCTCATGGAGTGCATAGCTCTTGAAGTGGGCATCTTTTATATGGTTGATATGTGATGTACGTAATCGGTTTGGTGTTTACGTAGTATGCGTGGTGTGTTGGCAACCGTGGCACTCTTGGAGTGCGTTGTCCATGTGTTGGACGTGTGGTTTACGTGAATGTCGTATGGTACACCAACTAGGGTGTGTCGTGAGGTCTATGTGGTTTGGATGCCATGCATATGGTTTGCGTGTGCATGGCATATCGTATGTTATTGTGTTTATTATATCTTAATTATTATGATGGGTCCGTAGTTTTGTGGCGATGAGGTTCACATGGGAACCTAGCCTTGATACTTTAAGATCTTTTGCAAGTCATCCTAAATGGATAAGTAAAAGTATGAGTGTTAATGTATTATGCCTAGTATGGCAGTAAAGGTCACTATGTGACCAATGTCAGGTCGTGGCATTATTTTTAATATGATTTATATATGTGTTTGTGTAGACTAGCTTGTAGGTTGCGAGTGACCAGGACAAGCTATTCCTCACACGTGTATCGTGGTTTGTGTTAAATGTATAAGTGTTGTGGTTTGTGCCAGCCGAGTGTGGTGGTCCGGCGCCTATTCCGGAATGCCTCTCTAGTCGGGTACCCCAGGTTCTTTGTGAGCCAAGCACGTGTGCTTGTTGTGCTCGGGGTTTTGTCCCGGTACAGTGTGGTACCGTCGAGGTCTGTGTCGTCTTCCTGGACACCCTCACTCCTGTGCTTGAGTTGTACGTCCGGCTGAGGGAAAGACGACAGTAGGGCAGCGGCTTGTGTTTGTGGGTGTGTAGTCGCTTGTAGCGCGCTCGTAGTTGGGGGTGCGGACACCAGTAGTCGACACTGGTCCCCAGCTAGTCCTGTTTTCCAGTGCCTCACTTTAGGGTGCTCCGGCCAGAGACCCTAGAGGTGCCAGGCATGGGCCTGCAGCTGTGTGTCTGCAGGTGTGGTGTTGCTTGGTCTCCACAGTTGTTTGACTTGTTCTTGTGGAGCGGCAGTTGGACCTTTCGTCCGTGACTGCGAGGCTGAGAGGTTGTTCTTGTGTTGTGTTGTCCGGGTTGGATACTGGCCTGATCAGCTAGTAGTCCATTCCCGTGTGGTGGCGTCGTTCTTTTTGACTCGTGCTTTGCTACTGGCTGTAGTTCATGAGTTTGTGACTCGTGGTCGAGTTTGACCAGTTCGAGGTGTGCCCTGGTGTTGGCACAATTGTGACTGAGTTGTGAATTGTGTGACTTGCCGGTTGAGGTTTTACTTATAATATGTGCCTAAATAAATATAATATAATTGTGGTTCAGTGTGGTGTTTATCACCTACTTGTACCCTTGTTCGGGTGTTTGTGTTGTGGTGCCTCAGAATAGCAGGTACCTGTACCTTCGTGGTTACTGTGTAGTTTTGTGATGGTACATTGTGTACCACCTTTTCAGGCTCTCGTGTGTTGTGGTAGTTTTGTGGTTTGACCTGCCACTTGTCGTATCTTATCCGTTTTAAGTAGATCCTTGTTTATAATTTAATGTGAATTAGTTGTAATTGCCAATTATGTTACCTTGTGGGTAATTTGTCGATGAGGCTTGTGGCCTAGGCATGTTGTGGTTTAGTAGAGCTGTGCTCCGTGGAGTCCTTGTGAGACCTCCACTTGTTGAATTTTACCCTTTTTGGTATGGTTCCGATTATGGTTTTAGTGTGTGAAGGACTAGCTAGCTGTAGCCAGTCCTACCACTTATGTGTGGCTCTCGTCGTAGTGTGGTTTGGGGTTTAATGGACTAGCACTTGGTTGGATGTCCTAGTACCCACGTGATTGGGGTTCGCCTGGAAGCTTGTAGCCTAGGCAATGGTTTGCTTGTGTGGCATAACTTAGGCAACCAGTTGTTGTAGCAGTGTTCCAGTGAGACTGTGGTTAGGCACTTTAGTAGTTGGGCTGACTAATGATATTATATTAGTCATGTAGTCCCACTCTCCTTCCGAGGACTTTATGTTTATTATCATGATTATGTTTAGTTGTTATTTATTGTTATGATGTGAGCATGAAATGGTTTGGCTATTGGTGTTGCTAGTGAGACCCTCCGGGGTTGAGGTCTCTTCTGTTTGGTTGTTGAGGTTTTTGGGTGGTCCCTGCTGAGCCAGTGACTTGTTGAGGCTCACTCCCCTACAGTTCTTTTTAGGGCTTGCTGTGTGTTTGGCCTGTAGCGACGTTGTGCCAGACTTGTACCACCAGCAGTAGTGTAGTAGTTAGTGTTGTGTGAGCTTGTGCTCCCTCGGGGTATGCCCCAGGTAGTTGCACTTTTTAATTGGACATGTTTTAATATAATGGGACAGTTGTAAATTGTTATATGCAGGTATGAGCACTTGTACTTTCTTGTGTCTTATACTGTTGTGGTTTGTCTTTTATATTCTTACTGGACAGTTGTGTGAGCTATCCCTTGCGAGACTTCGGTCCGTTCGCGGGAGGCGGATCTGGATATAGAGCCTTAATGGGCATAAATACCCCGGTCCGTCACAGTTGGTATCAGAGCAATGTCCAGTTAGAATATGAAAAGACATTGAAGTTACAATGTCCCAATACATGGATTAATGTCCACTGCTGGTAGTAAGTCTGCGGTTTTGTGTGATATAAAGTAGTTTTTACCTGAGCTTTTGGCACGTAAACCGTGTGTTTCTATTTGTTAAATTGGCAGTTGTGAGCAGTTGTTGTGCCACAACGTGAATAGTGGTATAAGTTGTGTGGTAGCATCCTGGCACTAGTGCAGTTAAAGCAGTTAAATTATAAGTATTTAAAAGTTTTTAGTTGCAGAGATTAGAGGAGAAATGTAAAGTAGTGCTCTGAGAGGGATATACCTGTTATATGTTAATAAAGTATAGAGTTAGCAGAGACAAGTATAGAGTATTTCTGTGATAGATCAGTTTGGCTGTAGGAATTGAAGAGATTAACAAATTTGGATATGGAATTCAGTAAGTAAGTTATAATGAGATAGAAAGCTGGCAGAGGCAGGTATATGGTGATGAGGTGATGAGGAACAACTCAGGATGTGTTTGAAAATGATTAAATGTGCAAAATATAGTTGAGAACCTCAGCGAAGGTATTGTGGCATTAGAAATCTGAGTCAGATGATATCAAGAAATAGTGTGGATCAGAATGTAATTAGTGTTATGAAGAGTTTGATATGATTAAGTGAGGCAGATCAGCTTTAAAGAGATATTAGTACATAAAAGAGCAGTGATTTATGGCAGATGGATTTAATATGCTTGAGATCAGAAATTTGAGAAAAGTGTTGTTATGAATAATGATGGTAAGGAAGCGTGATATGAAGATTTGTATAAATAAGTATAGAAATGATCAGTTGAATAAAGAAAGAGAGAAAAGAAGGATTAGTGTGCAATAAGAATTTGTGAGAATTGCACAAAAGAAATATTTAGTTGATGATTGGCAGTTTCGATAAAGAAAAGATATGAATTACAGGAAGGAAGAATTTAGCAAATGATAAAGTGAATAAGATCAGATGAGTCAGAAAATGTCAGATAGACTTTGCATATTGGTACAAAGAATTGATTCAATTGATGCAGAAATGAATTATTATTAAGATATTCCAGAGTTTCATGCCGGAGCAGGAATATATTAATTAAAGAGTATTTGGAAAGGTTATGAAACAAAATTATGAGATTAGCCAGAAAATGCCAGTAAAGCAAGAAAAGTATATGAAGAGTACAACATGTTTTTAGCGCTTTAGCAGGTCAGAAATTGCAGTAATACCTTCAGCTCGGATTAATTGAATAAAATGATTTGAGAAGCAGTTAAAGTTAGAAATGAATTCAGTTGAAGCTAGAAGAAAGCAATTGAAAGCAATATTGTGAGCAAAAATTGTGGAATATTTTGTAAAAGTGTTCAGTGTGATCAGAGTAGCGTAGCGGAAGCGGAAGCAAAGAAAGATTTAATATTCACATATTGTTTAAGATTGCTTGAATAAAGAGAAAGTGTAAAGTTTTGCGCAGCGGAATAAAGGAACAAAGTTTATTATGGTTTTCAATCAAAGACTGACTTAAAGCGGTATGAACAGAATAATATGAAAGGACAGAAAATTCAAAGATGGTGATTGGTTTTCTTTAAAGAGGTATCAGTTGTGAATGTAAATGCAGATGAGGCAGGATAACAGCAAATAGTGATAAATGGAAAAAGAAAATGGTGGCATGAAAGAATATTACAGTGTAAGATATTTGAGAAAGATAAAGTGGCCTCGAAAGAAATGTTGCAAACACAGTCGGAAAATTGTGGAAGCAGGTTCAGTCCAAGGAGATAAAGCGCCATTGGCAAGGTAGAATCGTCTACAATTAAAAAGTAAGGAAAGGCAATGAAATCGACAGAATGAAGTAATTGTGAAATGATTGAAAGAAAAGAAAGGAGCAAAGCAAGGATGGAAATGGACAGATGATTTGAAAGGCAGATGCAATAGAAGAGTATCCTACTTGTTCTGTGTACGATTTTATTTCTTTTTAGGTGATAATCCGGTTTGTTGTGATTTGTTTTACATGTCGAGGACGACATTTCTTTTTAGGTGATAATAATGTAACGTCGCGCATTTTTCGGATCTTTGTGATCCTTTGTTTAGCGTGTGGGATGGTCAAGCTGTGACCAGTGCGACTGTGTTGTGTGTTTCTTGTTGGATCCTTACCAGGGTTGGTTATGGATCTGTGTTGGTGTTCAGTGTGCTGGACATCAGCAGTGAGTTGGCGTCCAGGTGTGTGACGTCGACTGTGTGTTGGCGGCAATGGTGTTTCCGTTAACATGTTCTTCGTCCATCGATGTAGACGTCATTGTTGAACTTGGCGGCCAAAGATGTGGACGCCTAATTGGGGCGGTTTGGTTAGCGGCGCAGAGGTTGACGTTAACCTGTGGCGCCTGTGTTTTTAGGGCTGACCTGAGCCCTGTTCTTTCCTCACTCTCTCCTCTCCACTTCGCCCACCTTCACCTTTGAGCTTTTTCACGGGTTCCGATGGTTGGCGGGAGCACGTGGGAAGGCTGTGGTGCGCGTGGTAGCAGCAGATCAGGCGGGGAATGTCAAATTGGAGCGCGGTGTTCGTGGGGCGTTCCTCGGGTTTCGGCGTGATTCAAGGTTCTTCGGAGTTCAATCGCGTTTTTGAGGTAGGGACTGGACCCGTTGATTTTCCCTGGTTGATTTGTTATGCTTTCTTTGCATAAAACGGATGTTATTGGTTGTTGGGAAAATGGTCCTTCATGCTGGAAATCGGGTGGTTTGATTGATCCATGTGTTGGATCTTGTTTCTCTGATTTAATTATAGTATGTAGATGTATGGGGAAATGTCTCCCCTTGTATTCTTACCGGTTGTGGGGCTAAGTTGCCCGTATGACTGGCTTTGGGCCGGTCTGTGTGTTTTGTATACTTGGGAGCTGAAGATCTTGGCGTCAATATCGATTGCCGTCGAGTTCTTTATTTGGATATTAACGACCAGATGGCTAGCCGTTAATATCGAGTTTATTTAGTGTTGACGGCAGGGGATAATGCCGTTTATATATGGTGGACGACAATCGATGTTGCCGCCAACTTGTGCATGTATCCATGCAGCGTGTTTTACGTAGTTTTTCTGGTTATGAATATCATGTGGTTGCTTGTGCATGGCAATGACAGGTGAGAGCCATTGCACGTGTTACACTCATGGAGCACATAGCTCTTGAAGTGGGCATCTTTTATATGGTTGATATGTGATGTACGTAATCGGTTTGGTGTTTACGTAGTATGCGTGGTGTGTTGGCAACCGTGGCACTCTTGGAGTGCGTTGTCCATGTGTTGGACGTGTGGTTTACGTGAATGCGTATGGTACACCAACTAGTGTGTCCATGAGGTCTATGTTGTTTGGATGCCATGCATATGGTTTGCGTGTGCATGGCATATCGTATGTTATTGTGTTTATTATATCTTAATTATTATGATGGGTCCGTAGTTTTGTGGCGATGAGGTTCACATGGGAACCTAGCCTTGATACTTTAAGATCTTTTGTAAGTCATCCTAAATGGATAAGTAATAAAGTATGAGTGTTAATGTATTATGCCTAGTATGGCAGTAAAGGTCACTATGTGACCAATGTCAGGTCGTGGCATTATTTTTAATATGATTTATATATGTGTTTGTGTAGACTAGCTTGTAGGTCGCGAGTGACCAGGACAAGCTATTCCTCACACGTGTATCGTGGTTTGTGTTAAATGTATAAGTGTTGTGGTTTGTGCTAGCCGAGTGTGGTGGTCCGGCGCCTATTCCGGAATGCCTCTCTAGTCGGGTACCCCAGGTTCTTTGTGAGCCAGGCACGTGTGCTTGTTGTGCTCGGGGTTTTGTCCCGGTACAGTGTGGTACCGTCGAGGTCTGTGTCATCTTCCTGGACACCCTCACTCCTGTGCTTGAGTTGTACGTCCGGCTGAGGGAAAGACGACAGTAGGGCAGCGGCTTGTGTTTGTGGGTGTGTAGTCGCTTGTAGCGCGCTCGTAGTTGGGGGTGCGGACACCAGTAGTCGACACTGGTCCCCAGCTAGTCCTGTTTTCCAGTGCCTCACTTTAGGGTGCTCCGGCCAGAGACCCTAGAGGTGCCAGACATGGGCCTACAGCTGTGTGTCTGCAGGTGTGGTGTTGGTCGGTCTCCATAGTTGTTTGACTTGTTCTTGTGGAGCGGCAGTTGGACCTTTCGTCCGTGACTGCGAGGCTGAGAGGTTGTTCTTGTGTGTGTTGTCCGGTTGGATACTGGCCTGATCAGCCAGTAGTCCATTCCGTGTGGTGGCGTCGTTCTTTCTGACTCGTGCTTTGCCACTGGCTGTAGTTCGTGAGTTTTGACTCGTGGTCGAGGTTTGACCAGTTCGAGGTGTGCCCTAGTGTTGGCACAATGTGACTGAGTTGTGGTTTGTGTGACTTGCCGGTTGAGGTTTTACTTATAATATTGTGCCTACATAAAGATATAATATAATTGGGTTCAGTGTGTGTTTGCACCTACTTGTACCCTTGTTCGGGTGTTTGTGTTGTGGTGCCTCAGAATAGCAGGTACCTGTACCTTCGTGGATTACGTGTAGTTTTGTGATGGTACATTGTGTACCAACCTTTTCAGGCTCTCGTGTGTTGTGGTAGTTTTGTGGTTTGACCTGCCACTTGTCGTATCCTATCCGTTTTAAGTAGATCTTTGTTTATAATTTAATGTGAATTAGTTGTAATTGCCATTATGTTACCTTGTGGGTAATTTGCCGATGAGGCTTGTGGCCTAGGCATGTTGTGGTTTAGTAGAGCTGTGCTCCGTGGAGGCCGTGTGAGATCTTCCACTTATTGATTTTACCCTTTTTGGGTATGGTTCCGATTATGGTTTTAGTGTGTGAAGGACTAGCTAGCTGTAGCCAGTCCTACCACTTATGTGTGGCTCTCGTCGTAGTGTGGTTTGGGGTTTAATGGACTAGCACTTGGTTGGCTGTCCTAGTACCCACGTGATTGGGGTTTGCCTGTGAAGCTTGTAGCCTGGGCAATGGTTTGCTTGTGTGGCATATATCTTAGGCAACCAGTTGTTGTAGCAGTGTGCCAGTGAGACTGTGGTTTAGGCACTTTAGTAGTTGGGCTGACTAATGATATTATATTAGTCATGTAGTCCCACTCTCCTTCCGAGGACTTTATGTTTATTATCATGATTATGTTAGTTGTTATTTATTGTTATGATGTGAGCATGAAATGGTTTGGCTATTGGTGTTGCCAGTGAGACCCTCCGGGGTTGAGGTCTCTTCTGTTTGGTTGTTGAGGTTTTTGGGTGGTCCCTGCTGAGCCAGTGACTTGTTGATGCTCACTCCCCTACAGTTCTTTTCAGGGCTTGCCGTGTGTTTGTCCTGCAGCGGCGTTGTGTCAGACTTGTACCACCAGCAGTAGTGTAGTAGTTAGTGTTGTGTGAGCTTGTGCTCCCTCGGGGTATGCCCCAGGTAGTTGTACTTTTTAATTGGACATGTATTAATGTAATGGGACAGTTGTAAATTGTTATATGCAGGTATGAGCACTTGTACTTTCTTGTGTCTTATACTGTTGTGGTTTGTCTTTTATATTCTTACTGGATATTTGTGTGAGCTATCCCTTGCGAGACTTCGGTCCGTTCGCGGGGGGCGGATCTGGATATAGAGCCTTAATGGGCATAAATACCCTGGTCCGTCACACTGCTCCTCGCTCCATCCTCCCAGCTGAATCGATGCCCGCACTTCGGCGTCGAACTCCTCCAGGGTCTCCAACGCACCCCTCCTCCCCCCTCTCAGACCCACTGCGTCTGAGAGGGCTCCTACCAGAATACTCTGGATCGGCCTCCTCTGTCCGGCCACAAACTCCGGTCCCAACAGGTCCACTACCTCATCATGGTAGTCCCTCCTCTCTTGTCCTACTACCAGCTCTCCCTGAACCGGTAGTCCTGTAAGATACGCCACATCTTCCAATGTGGGTATCATGTGTCCCCAAGGCATGATGAATGCCTTGCAATCCTCATCCCACCTCTCCCTAAATGCATCCAAGTAGGGGACGTCGACGTGGAAGGGCTGCACCGCCAGGAGGTGCCCGAACCCCATCTACGCTATAGGAGTCTATTGAGCCTCCGGAAACACCCTATACCATGCCCAACACAAATCCCAAGTCACCCGGCTCCTCATTCTGCCTTTTCCCTGTACAGAAACACCCAAAGTTAACGTCAACATCGATTGCCATTTACAAAAAGTAGACATCCAGAGGTGTGCCGTTTACTCAGGGTAAACATCCAGGGTTCCGCCGTTAAGTTCTCTGCTTGACGTCAAGTTCCTGTTGAACCCGACGGCATCTCCCCTGTTTCTCCCTCTTTCCCACTATGTACATACATCCATTCATACACATAAAAGGGGGGAGGGGGTCCATTGCTTACCTTTGGCCGGCGTGGGGGCCTCCGAGGAGCCTCTTCCTCTTCCTCCTCCCCTCCGTCATCATCGGCTGAGTCTTCTCCCTCCGGCGCACTACCGCCAGGTCGGCCTCCTCCTCCACCAAGTTCTCCTCCTTTGACGAGCCCCCCATCATCACCTCCTCCTCCTCCTCCATCCGGTGAGGGTGGGTCCACGAGGCTAGCTCCTTCCCTCTTGTCATTGTCTGTCCAAGTACAAGGGAAGGGGGAAGAGGAAGAAATTAGAAAGATTGGTGTGAGAAGGGGTGAGAGCAAGAGAGAGCAAGAGTGTGAGGAAAGTAAGGTGGAAGGATGTTCTAGTGAAGTGAAATGAGTGAAGAGGCGCCGGAGTAGGCCTCGGGTAGCAAAAAGCTGTGTTTTGAAGTTGACGGCAAGCAAGTGGCTGTTTAGTTGAGGTTGACGTCAAGCGTTTGGGCGTTTGGATCTTGCAAGGAGGCACCTTGTCAGACCACCGTACCATGATTAACGACATGCTTGTGGACGTCTACTTATCGGTTAACGTTCATCAATGTGGACGTCTACCTTCTGTCTGGAAGTTAACGACATGTGTGGTTGACGTCTACCTGGTCTTGACGTTCATCGATGTGGATGTCAACCCATCGCTCACATAAACCCTCACAGAACACACAAAGAGCACAACTCAAGGCATATAAAACTTGGGGCTTAAGGCTAATCACTGTTTATTCACTAAGACGTGTGTGTTACACTTACTGGAATGAGAAGAGTACATCATCTTGCCTTGAGAGCCATAAAGAAATCACATGAGATCGGACGAATAGTGTCAATATACTCTTTGTAGGTTAGAATGTCCTTCCAATTCTCCTGCACTGCTTGTCCCACTTTCTGGCTGACGGTGTACTTCTCCCATGTCTTCCTGGCCTTCTTCATCAGCTTCTCATTCTTTCCTGGGATGATCATGGTAGCACAGTGAGATGAAGCTGTGATTCCCCTTGGTACTCCTAGCTGATGCTAGCATCGGTGTGGCTGGTACAACACAATCAGATTAGGACCAGTCAGCCACAAGTCTCTGTCCTCTCTGGTGTGAACTCTAAACTCAATGGTCCTCATGAACAATGGTCTCACTATGAAGTCCTCCACTGGGAAGTAGCATAGGTAGTCGTGCCAGACATCTCTGCTCTTCAGGTGTGCTGTCATACACTTAATCTCATCTTCTGGCCCATACCATGCCCTGCTGTAGTACACTGAACTTCGAAGGAAGATTCTGGAAGGGATAGGTTGTTTCTCAGCATAATTAAACTTCAGATAAGCTTCCATCCATACCTGAAGTAGAAACAAGCTCCCACATGTGCGTGCGCCTAGGCTCATTGTAGTGAGGGAAATGTAAAGGTGTGCCAGCACTGCAGGGGCAAGTGACTGCCCATGCCACAGTAGATATAGGATTCCCACGTGCTCATACAGAAGGAAGTCACCACTAGTAGGGAACAAGAACACACCGGCAAGGCAGAGTGTTAGTCCACAAGTCACCCTCTCACCGCTTATCTCATTCACATGTTGGATCAACCACCAGGCCAGCCGATCCAGAAAGATCCCATTCTTCTTGGTCATACTCAGCACCTCCTTCTTGTCTTGCATAATGTCTATCAGAATCTCTTCCCACGGGGGAAGAGGGGTCATAGCATCATACTCCAAGCAGCGTTTCCAGCCCAGGAATAGTTCTACTTCTTCCAGTAGCACGGTTGCCTCAAGCCCTTGGAACACACATGTGTGCATGTGCGGATGCCATCGCTCCACAAGTGCTCCCAGAGAATCGAACCCCCACCTCATGTCCTTCATGTTCTTGTCTAGAACGACCATGAAACTCAGGTTTCACGCCCCTATGTAGCTTCTCATGTCAATTGTTAACGTGTTTACAAGGTTGATTAGCCAGAAGAAGGCTCGCACCTGGCCCTGACTGGGGAAGGCGGGCACATCCTGCACACCCAGGAAGCACCATGAGAGGGAGGTTTGGGGCGTTTTCAGAAAGAGAGGAAGCAAGAATAGACATTACATACCTCTCCGTTGGCCAATCGAGTGCTCAGATGCTCTGGAACCTCGCTCAAAACACCTGGGTTCATGCTCGTTGATGTTCCGATTGACGAGGAAGCCATGGAAACTTGCTGCATGTCATTCAAAAAGTGTCTGGTTCGGAGATGAGGAAGGGAGGATGGAGGTTGAAGAAAGAAGAGTCCTAATGGCCTCCCAATTGTGTTTTTCTCGATTTTATCCGCTGATAGGTTAACGTCAACATCATTTGACGTCAGTGCACTTTTGACGGCAACATATGTGGACGTTTACTTTTGTAGACAGCACACTATGTGGATGTTAACTATGCATTGACGACAATCGGGCTTGACGTCAACCGTGGTGAATTTTCAAAACTCTCTCATTTATATGGCCATTATTTCTCATCTTGTGTTTCAAGTTCTTTCACAGGATATTTAAGCACAGGTGATGCTTCAAATCTGGAAACACTATGTGACCTTGAGTGTTGTACAAGTATGTCTAACATAGTTTTAGTCACCAGAGGCAAATAACTTGGTGACTGTGAACCCAGAGTTCCCCTTTACCAAAAACCATGACGGGTTTGCGATCTCCCAATTAATTGTTTGGCCTTAGAAATTTCCTCTGGTTCTAACTTGCATTTTAGATAGGGAACCCACACCAACGTGCATTTAGGATTTCATTGCTAGCATTCTCTTACTAACTAAAAAAATAAATTAAAAAAATGGAGATTTTCCTTAATCACTGTGGCACCCAGCTCAAGTGGCCAACCAAATCGGCACCTCGCCTTCACGCCTATCAAGCCGATGTTGAACTTTTGTTACCCAAACAGTCTCACTGGGCACATCATGAAGTTATCATTTTAGTCAACCAGTCGTATTGAGTTCACGTGAACCTTTCGCCAGTCATGAGCTTAACTACGGATTTCTAGCCTTCCAAACAATGATTCCAGTTAGAATTTTCGATGATCCTTTGAGAGTACAATCAATCCCTTTTGTCTTCACAACCCCCTTATTCGACAAACGTCCTGATTATCTCAGCGGGTCCCGACGGACTTTGGTTGTGAGATTTCTCTGATTCAACCATCATATTATGACTCCTTTGACTTGGACAAAACCAGAAACTAGTCAAAGTCCTACTTGGCAATGCCGAGGACCCTACCATTGGGTTGCAGTTGTAATTACACGGGTAGATCACCCCCCTTTCCACACACTTGTCTCTCAGTCGATTCATTACTCGCTTCTAGACTAACTCATTTGTGTGGCTTGCTAGAATTCTTATCCTCATAAATGACCCTTTTGTCAAATCTCTGTCCTTTGTTTACCGAGACACCAAACTTTCAGTTTCCTCCACTCCCTTGCAAGATCGGATGTCTCAGAGGGGCATTTCTAGATGCGAGATTTGACCCATTCCCGCGTAGGTCCATGGCCCATTAAGACTTGTTTGACTCCTTGTTGACTTGCCGTTTACCCCATCCTAACGTCAACATCGATTGCCATTTACCCCATGTTGACGACACAGTCCCTTGAGGTTTACTCAGGTTGATGCCAACATAGGTTGACGTTTGCATGAGGTTGACGACATCATCGATTGACGTCAACCTGGGTTTACCCGGTCTGCAGAACTGTTCGAGAATCTCACCCACTTGCATCCCTACCTCGGCCATGCAACGCATGAGACTATTCCCAATGGGCAAATTGGCCACCTTGGCACCCCCTTGACCCAGTAAAAGTCCTATGTGGTCTCCTCCCATTGGCCAAACCTTTCTACTTGGATTGCCACATGTACAAATGTGTTTTCTCACACTTGAGCACCCTATGCTCTCTAGCTCCGCCCCCACTGCCTATATATGAAACTCCTTGGCCTTCTTGGGGGGGGGGGGAGATGTTGGACGAGCCTGAGCTTTGATGCCTTGAGAGAAGAGAGAGAAAGAGCCCTTTGAGCCTTGAGAGCTTCCACCCTTCATTCCTCTCTGCCTCTCACCACTTGGAGAGTCCAAGAGACTTCACCACGAGCTGGAGGAGTCCACCAAGAAGCCACAAGAGTCTTCAAACGAGGATCATCTCCCTCTTCTTCTTCTCTTTCCCTTCTTCCTTCCTTAATCTTACATGTTAGTCACTCCTCACACACACACACCAAGCACGTAGTGCACACTCCCACACACCTAAAAGGGGTTTTCCAAACCAAAAACAGAGAGAAGAAGGGTGGTCATAGCGTTTGGCCACCCCTCTTCTCAAGCCCACAACCGGTACAGGGCTCACCTTTTGGGTCATTCTTCTTTACTTCAGAACATTTAATGCACTTCATTAGAGTTTTATAGAGTTCTCTTTGTCTCAGGAGCACCTTCAGCAACACCGCAGAGCTTCTTCCTTTTGGCCAGCCGATGGGGAGAAAGTCGGCATCCTACCATCAACCGCTCACGAGGCCACGTCATCGGCATGATCTGAACACATATTTGGGCATAGGTAAGGCCCAGGCGATTACACCCTACTCATTTGCTTGCTAGTTTCTTTGTTTACTTCTCTTCTTTCTTCGGTCAACTCGGTCAAATGAGGGTCAACGCGAAAAGAAGACAAGGATGTGATCAACTGGCCAGCGCAACTCACCCACCAGAGAGCAACATTGGGGATCCGGAGCTTCGTAAAACCAAAACATCTACAACAGTTGATTGGAGTCATTCGTTCTTCTTCAATTGATGATCGAAAATGTTGATTGTTATATATGTAGTTGATCATGTCATCTGATTTTGTGTGCTATTCAATTAATGGATTGATATATAGTTATAGTTTAAGTGTAAATTTTATTTATTTAAATATATAAGTATATTTATACATGAAATAAATGGATTGAATAGATATAGTTAAATACAATCCATATCATATAATTGAATATATTATATGAATATAATGGAACAAAATATTTACATGTAATGTAGTTAAGTATATATATTCATTCATGAATATATTTATATATATAAATGAATATAGTAAATGTGACTAATATATATAATCTAATTAAAATATTTTAATTATATATAAATAATAGGCATAGTCAAATATACATAGTCAATTATATTTAAATATACAATAACCATATATAAATTTATTTACATACAAATAGTCCAAAAAATTTATTTAAAGATATAAGTACATTAATATAAACATATGTAGATATAATTAAATCTGATTAGCTATATATAATGCAATTTAATATATAATAATAATAAAAATATTATCAAACATATGTCAACGACTTCAATGTCGCCGCTGACATATCCAACATATGTCACCAGTAGTTGTTGTATTCCAACCACTGACATATGTTTTAAACCCCCGCCCAATTTCCTTCTCCCTTTAGAAAAGATCTCAAATCGAAACCCCTATGCCCAATTTTCCTTCCCCTCTAGAAAGAACCCCAAATCAAAACCCCAAATCTCTATCGTGTTACTCTCTCCCCTTGTTCTCTCTCACCAATTGTCGCCCCCACCACTGTCGGGCCCCCATGATCGTCTCCCCCATTGTGCACTGCCTCTTATCACCTCCACCGCTACCTTTGGTCTCCCCTCCACTATTGATATAGTCTGCCCTCTCTCTCTCTCCCCCTTTGGCTTGATGCCCCTCTCTTTGCTTGCCCCCTCCCTCCCTTCTCCCTCTCTCTCTATCTTTCTCTCTCTCACATGGCGACTGTGTTCTTTCCAGCTTCAGCTATAGTAGTGTACACTACTTTCTTTTATTTATATACTTTCACTTTGCCATGGTTTGGCCGAGCATGGGATCAAGGGATCCCTACTAAACCTGTTACTTCGATCTTTCTCATGTGTGAGCTCAGGAGTGCTGTGCTGACATTGGCTCCAAGTTGTTTGGTATGGAGTCATCTTATGTACCAATAGCTAGTCTCTTTCTTTTATACTTTGTCAAGATATACATATTAAGGATATGTACTTTATTTCTATACTTGTGTTAGAAATTAGGGCATTGTACCATTGATAATGAAACTTTATTTTTTGTTATAGTTACTTTTGCTACTTGATTATCTCTTTAGACCACGCATCTACTCTTTCGAGTCTTCATGTTCATTGGTGGAGATGCTGGTTGTTGGTCCCTTCTGGGGTACGAATTCTAAGTCATCCACCAAATCTTTTCACCACACACAATCATGATCTTGGCTACCTCCATTGAAACCCTACCTTTAGGGATAATGCACCCAAAGGAGTGGACCTTCCCTAATCAAACTCACATTACCAAAGGTGATGTAGGATTGATGACTCCTCAAGACCTAACTACCATATACAATCAAGAGATGCTCGACACACTCCTCAACTAACTTTGATTAATGCAGGGCTAACCACAACAAAAACACTTCCACACCAACTAAGTTGTTGGGTAGCAATGAGCCTAAGAGAGACTGCCACTACCTCAATACCCAATTAAGCTGTTTGCATTTCCGCAAGTTCAAGCAAGAAGACACATACAAAAGAGGGGGGGGGGGGGCTTAAAGCCTCAATAAACTTGCAGCCACAACTGCATTACAACCAGATACCTACCTACGACTTGACTATAACAACACAATTATTGGGATGAGATAATCACACATTGAACCATCAAGGATTGATGAAACACCTACTGCCAGGCTAGAGGTCTCAATCACCACTTGAGGAACATAACAACACACTCACACAACCCTTGTTACCTCCACTACAGCTACCGTTGCGCTGCCTACCCTTGAATTGAGTGGCTCTGATGGCCACACATAAAACACCTACTAGTTGATAGCTAGCCAAAACTGTCATGCTGCACTCTTTCTACTGCTGCCACTGTCAGAACTCTCTACCCCAAAACTAACCTCTATCAACTGAACTCCTTGCTCTCAGTAGGTCGCTAAAAGGACCCTAAACTCACTACTCTCTTGATGGGGCTCTCACTCTAGGGGTTCCACTTAATCTACTGTTGATACCAGGGTATCACAGAGGTGTGTGGACATCCTTTGCCACAACCCTACAATCAAAAGTTTGATCTTCCTCTTTAGCCGCCACCACTTCCGACAAACCCTTTAAGCAAATATAAAGCCAATCTTTCCTCCACTTGACAACTAATAATCTCAAATCCTTAATCCACCACGAGGACGCACTACTTTGCCCAAGCTAAAAACTAAGTAGAACCCTACTGTAGAAGCCCAAAATGCAGCCTCATACAATCGCCATGTGCCACCTAAAGAAGGAAATCCATCAGCTTCTCATCTCCATACTCCAAACTCCTCCTCAGAGCAAACAAGACACTATGCAAAATAGCAAACAAAATAGGGTACACATGAACAACCTCAAACCAATACCAATAGTGTTCTTGAGTTATTCATTGGGACGATTATTAATCTAGTTCCTTGTAAGCCCCACTAGACCTTGCTTTGATACCATTTATAATGACTTGACAACCGAGACCTGCTAGGGACCCACACCCCATTTTGCCACCCATGAGCCCAAAGACTGGGAAGGGTTATATAGCCATATAGAGAAGTGAACAAGAAACTAAAATTACTACAATGGTAGAAAAACTTCATTATTTAAATGATACATGTCCCAATTTATGATACAAGTACAAAAGTAAATTACATTTCCTTAAGAGTTATATTATGAGGAAGTGCTACTAAACTCACTACTGGTATAAGAAGGAAAATTATTACCCTTCATAATTCAACCCAAGATACACGCATGCTCGCTAACCCATACCTGCAAAAGTAGGGGATGTGTCTCACAAAGTTATAGGCTCAATAGGCTCACTCCCACTACTCAGTAAAAAAAATACTAACATAATAATAAGAAATAATAATAATGGCTCAATGTATATAACACATAATAATTAAAGAAATCTAAACTAATAGGAGGGACATGAGTAGCCAACTCTAGTCACAACTATGAAGCAACTATTGCACACTACAAGTAGCAGTATATATAACAACAACACAATGTTGCAAGTAAGACTAAAGAACCATGATAGGATGCCTAAGACTAACAGAAAACAACTGCACTACTGAAGGAGATAAGTAACCAATCCACATCTTGTAACAACACCACCATACACATATATATGAGAACTAGAAGACATAGTACAACACATTTGAATTGGCTAGTTGACCCATGGTGATCGACTTCGATCTGGATACACAACCTTTAGCTACGACGATGGAAAACATGACAATTGGTCTAGCAATTAGAGCACCCACTAGTGTGTCACAACCTAACTATCATCCTACACCTTTCTGGCCCCGCTCTCAATGTGAAGCATGTGAGGACTCAATTGCCACACCTATAAACCCATTGCTTGGTAGGCATGGCCTCACGCCTATCCACTACTACTCGACTCTAGAAGTTAGTAGAGTGAGACTTGTAAGAGATAAATGGGACTAGTTGGAGACTGACCATAGATAATTGTCCGTAGGATGTTCTCTCCCCCAACTACAAGTGCACTCAACTAATAAACACAACAATTTGACCCCAACCATTTTTCCCTAGCTTAGACATATGCTCAACAATAGGGGGTCCAGGTAAATGGCTCAAAACCTCTTCCATGCCTTGGGCATGGGAACCAAACTTATACATCGTGCACTTGTATGGCGTGCTCACAACACTTGGGTAATTGACTACTGGGTGTCATGCTAGGAATGTAGTGTCAACAATCACTAAACTTATAGATCTCGAAACTCGGTAGAAACTATCTCACGGTGCACAGTTGGAAAACACACCAGCCTTGCAAAAGCCATCTCATAGTGCATTATTGGAGAACACTACTGCCTGAAGAATGTTAGAAAGATGTGACTATGCTCTATGTCGCTTCAACCACACTGTCGGTAAACCACAGTAAACATCTCCACCCGAACCACTCCTAGAGACAAAAGGCGAGCCCATTGGCTAGACCTACATAGGCGCAACTATTGCTCACATGCATAACACATTTACTATATGTGTTTGTACCGTTTGTTGAAAATTTCGGTTGCATTTACTCACTCCTCTCTGATATACCTTTATTGATTTTGAATATTTTCTTAGCCACTTATTAGTAAGTGTTTAAGAAAATATCTTAATCAATTAATATTTTTAGTATATCGGAGAGATGTGGGGAGTTGCTGCCGAGATTTTCAACAAATTGTACAAACACATATAGTAAATGACCACCTAAGTGCGATCAAACATTCACAGATGGGTAAAAAGTGATAATCTAAATAATATATCCTTCCTATTCATTTTGACTAAGTCGAACTTGTTGAGTTGTGTGTTTTGATGATGACATATTGTACACAATCTGATGATGTCATATTGTACATATGTGGGAGATTGTTGTGTTGTGTATTTGGATGATGACATATTGCACACATCTTGATAATGACATATTGTACACATCTTGAAAATGACATATTGTACACACTTTCTATTGTACATATAATGACCATGACAACATTCACAATGTTTTGATGATAAATCATAAGTGCATTCATGTTGAAAATCTCTTGAATAATGTTTGCAACTCATAAATAGACTGGCCACATTGAAAACATCCTTAAATGAACATCGGATGTTCACATTTGGTTGCAGTCAACCGAAGCACAGACATCATATGTACAATTTTGTTCTCTGTTGGTCGAAGTCAAACTTTGTCATATAAAAGTTAGACTTCGGATATGACGAAGTGAAACTTTGTCATATATGAAGCTAAGTTTCGGATATGACGAGGTCACTTCGACCGATTAAGACTAATTTCAACATTGACTTCGGATGTACTCAATTGATCTTTGTCTGACGAAATGTAAGTTTGTCATATATAAAGCTACACTTTGGATATGACTAAGTGGAACTTCGTCATATACGAAGATAAGCTTCGGATATGACGAAGTCACTTTGACCGATGAAGACCATTTTGACATTGTGACTTCAGATGATCATATTTACACTTGGCCAGTCGAAGCAATGAACTTTGTATATTTCTATTTTGGTAGCTAACATCCGAAGCTTTGTGACTTCGGATGTCACGGTTTAGTCATTGTCAGTCGAAGCAGAACTTCGTCATATATGAAGTTGGACTTCAGATATGGAACTTCATCATATGCGAAGCTTAGCTTCAGATATGATGAAGTCACTTCAATCGATCGAGACACATTTGTCACTGTGACTTCGGATGTTCACTTCTACACCTGGTCAGTCGAAGCAATGACACTTCGTATATTCATGTTGTATTTCTGCCATCCGAAGTCTGACTTCAGATGTCACAATTTACACTTGGCCAGTCGAAGTGCTGAGACTTTGTATATTCATGTTGTATTTCTGCCATCCAAAGTACTTTGACTTCGGATGTCACGATTTACACTTGGCCAGTCGAAGTGCTGTGACTTTGTATATTCATGTCATAATTGACAATCGACTTCTTAATAGTCGATGTTCTGATAGTTGACTTCATGACAGTCGATGTTATGACATTTCATGATAGTCGATGTTCTGAAAGTTGACTCTTTGACAGTCGATCAAACATCGATTACCTCATATTTAAACATCGATTGTCATAACATGGATTGCCAATGAGTTAAACATCGATTACCTCATGTTTAAGATCAATTGTCATAACATGGATTGTCAATGACTTAAACATTGATTACCTCATGTTTAAGATCGATTGTGATAACATAGATTGACAATCACTTAAACATCTGTTACCTCATGTTTAAGATAGATTGTCATAACATGGATTGCCAATGATTTAAACATCGACTACCTCATGTTTAAGATCGATTGTCATAACATGGATTGCCAATCACTTAAACATCGGTTACCTCACGTTTAAGATAGATTGTCATAACATAGATTGCCTTATTAATCAACTTAACATCGATTGCCTTTTTCTCCTGAATACTTAATATTGCTATCTGTGTTGGATATCATGTGATTGACACGTCTTACTTGGGGTACTTGGTACTCACGCATTCCCAATTCCTAGGTCACATGATAAGGGCTATAAATATGTCCTTGTTCTTTGTGACAAAGGTTTCTAGCATGTGTGGCCAGAGAAAGGAAAGTACCCTAAAAGTGTGAGCCCAAAAAGAGATAAGAGAAGTTGTTGCCAAGAGAAAAGAGGCAGAGTAGAAGAAGAAGAAGAAGAAGAAGAAGAAGAAGAAGAAGAAGACGAAGATGTAGCAAATGATGCTATTGTGAAGAAAGCATCAAGTAGTAGCAGCAATAGAGTAATTGCGGGAGCATCCTACAAGGTGTTCATCTGATTGGCAATTTCTAGAAGATCTGGATCTGAAGTAAAGAAGAACAATCTAAAGAGGGTGCCATAAGATCTCCTCAAGATCATCCAAGCTCAAGCTCCCAGCAGACATTTCAGTCAAAGAATATCCAATTCACACTCCTATCTATCATCTCTATTGGATTATTCATTTAGAATTGACTTGAACGTGTGTGTGATGTGGTCTGTATAAGATCTCTGTACAGATCATATGTTTGTGTGTTTGTGGATCAGATCAAAGCTAGAGGATCTGATCTCCTGTGGATCTATTCTAGCATGTATGTGTTTCTGAGCTGTCGTGCTGAAGTGTGTGTCTATGTGGTTTGAGCCGTCGTGCACAAGTGTGTATGTGGTTTGAGCCGTCGAGCTCAAGTGTGTGTGTTGTACTCAAGCTTTGAGTAGTGTCACCTCACTGTGTGAGGGGTGGACGTAGGAGTCATTGGAGGTGATTTCCGAACCACCTAAAAATCCTTTGTGCACTATGGTTTTATCTTTCTATGCTAGATGCATGCATAGGGATTTCGTTTACACACTACTTGTTAATTTGTTCACACACACACTGTTTGATAAAATATTTCACACACTTTAATCACACAAAGTGTATCAGATCTGTGGGGTTTTAATTGGATAGACCTCTTAATTTCAAAGTAATTTTTAATTACTTAAGTTTTCGCTGCAAATCTATTCAACTCCCCCTTCTAGATTTGGCCATCATCGAATATCCGATCCTACATAATGATGTGTGAAAATAGTCAAACTTATTTTTTCTGAGTTTGAATTTTGAAGATATTTATTGTTAATATTTGTTGAGCATAGGAAAAAATCGGACTTCAAGTTTGAGCTCGACACTCAAATACACATTCACCAAATTAGTTTAGTTTCAAATCATAAGAACTCGGGTTTGGGGGTCCAAAATTAGAAATATTGATCCGATCGACCTCTGACTTGTTCCAACATGGTCAGAGCGATGAGAATTATTTTTGGAAACTGACAGAGTTTAAATCAGACTTCTAATTTGAGCTCGACGCTCAAATAAACATTCACCAGATTAGTTTAGTTTCAAACCCTTGTTCCAACATAGTCAGAGCGATGAGAATGACTTGTGGAAACTGACAGAGCTCAAATCAAACTTCCAATTTGAGCTCGACGCTCAAATACACATCATCAAATTAGTTTAACATAAAAGTGAGTGAATTTATATGAAAAATTAAACTCTGAAAAAATAGAGAATTTATTTCTTTTGGTATTTAATTTTAATTTATTATTCTTATATGTCTGTTATAGGTTCCTTCATTGCGTGGCATCAGAGAAGACGAGGAGGACGAGAAGGACATGGACACTGAGGGTCCATGATATATTTCTTTTTATTGTTGTGGACATTTATGTATTGTTGTACTTTAATGATTGAGTGGTTTTTATCTTTATTATGTTTGTTTTAAAACAAGTTTTTTTATTTTTTATATTTAATTTTAAAAAAAATAAATAAAAAAATTAGAGACCGATTAGTAACCAGAATCTTTGGTCACAGTGACCGAATTTGTGACCGAAGCTTTCGGTCACTAACTTGTCCAATTGTGATTGAGCGTTTTTGGTCACAATTTCGATCACTAAGCAGTGACTGAATCTGTAACTGAACACGTTTGGTCGCTACCAAGAAATCTGCGAATGAATGTGTTCGGTCATAGATTCGGTCACTAAATAGTGACTGAAATCATTCGTTCACAGTTTTACTTGGTCATCGCTTTAGAGACCAAATAGAGACTGATGCTTTTCGGTCTGAAGATTTTGATGATCACAAAAACACTAAGTTTAACTCATGATTGAGAAAATCACAAAAACACTAAATGTAATTCCCAATCATTTGATTTATGTTTATTTAATTAGGGTCTAATTTGTGTGCTAACTGTGCAGTATATTTCTCTAAAAGTCGCATTTGAAGTGGTCAATACAAAGCCCAAGACTTGGACAAAATAGAAAGACAAGTCTGGTAGAAGAACTACAAAACTGGCAATCGGATGACCGATTTGGTATGTTCGATCGACCGACCTAGCCAGAAGGTCTTGCGGTGAGACAGTCAAAAGGTCAGACGACCGACTTGAAGAAATCGGTCGACCGATTTGCCAGTCAAAGCAAGGTGACTTCGGATGTTCACGTTGTATCTTCACCAGCCGAAGCGCCGATCGAAGCTGAGATAGAAGTCAGACGACCGAATTTCCAGAATCAATCGACCTAGAGTTCAATCAATTTGTCAGTTGAAACCCAGTTGAAGCAAAGTTAAAATCAGACAATTGATTCGATGAATTCGGTCGACCGATTCTGATGTTTCTCCATACGAACTTTCCTAAACAGAGTCCTATGAAGATTCAACTATTTCCAAACATAAAAGGACTCTTTGGGATTATAAATACAACATGTTCCCTTGTTTTTAAAGAAGAGAACATGCCTCCAAAAAGGTTGCTTTGTACCCTAGAGTTTCGAGGAGGATCGTGAAGCCCTCGGAAGAGCCAACATTTGCTCTGAAAGTATAGAAGCCAGAAGAACGAGTCTTCATCATCCAGAAGCCTTCCAGACATACCTAAGATGTCATGACCCCGATTTTTAGCAGCGGAATAAACCGGGAGACTCAACGAACAAGCATGCATTCAGAAGCCATAGACAATGACTAATACCAATAGGGCCCATAATTCAATAATCAAAGATCTATTCATCATAATAAATGAATAATACAATCTCCAATGTCAAAATAAGAACAACTCTCTACTTGCTAGTCTTAGCTATCTCTTAAAGAAAGATAAAATTACAATGGTGACCAAACTCTCACTACTAAAATAAATAAAAAAATATCAAAGGTGTACTTCATGCTCAACACACAATCCCATCATTAAGCTTTATTCTTCATCCTCACTACCTGAAATGTTAGGAAGCAGATATGAGCAAACTAACCCAGTAGGATTTATATCTCGATGTGCGGGCAATGATATAAGTGATTAACATTTTACTTAGGTAGGCATGAGTATAAACAAGATGTTCTAACATGCATGATAAATCCAGTGAAAACATAATTAGCAATGCGTTCAAGAGATGTCCAATGAATTCGAGATATTATGTGAGAAGGACGATCAAGTAAAAGAGATTGTTACTCTAGAAAGTATATCATATGTACAGGAGAGCATTTACATTTGGAAGTAATAAACATGGTCAATAGTTCAAAAAGGTCAGGATAACTCATGTGTCAATATCACTGAAGAGAGAACAGTTAGGATTATATAAGAAAGTTCTTTCACACAAGAAAGTCACTAGAGTATCTTTCAAGAGATCAAGATAACAATGGGAAGTGTAAGCACGCGGGACAATTCACTAGCAAGCATTTTGAGTAACCCGTTTTGGGCACTCCACAAGAATGTACTTTTCATATCACGAAGGGTCTACTAGTGCCTCAAGCAAGTACGTCCCTTTACCACTCAGGTTAAGGACCAACACGTAGTAGCAAGTAACAAGTCAAGTCAAGTGTATCACATGTAACAAGTACGTGCCATGCCAAGCACCAATCTTGATTTCGCACCACGCCAGGCAACACGACTTTGTTAGGGGATCAGCCTAACAATCAACTTTTGGGGTAACGAACATCTTTGGGAAACTGAGCAATCAACACCTTGGGGTAAATAGGACTTTGTCGGGAGCGAATCTGACAATCACACCCATAGGTAACAGAACTTTGCCAGAATCTCCAGGACCAGATACAGGCCCTCAGTCAGGTTCGTATTGTGCAACACTAGCATGTGTCCCAATGAGCCCGTCGACTTATGGGTGACGAGAATGAGTTTTGAGTCCATGACTCCAGTATCATTAATGTACTTCAAGAATGTATAACAAGAAGGTAATGTGTGTCAATAAGGATGGACTGGTCAAGAGAGTTCAAGACTATCATGTCAAGGACAAAGATTTAGGATCACGATTGTAAAGAGAGTGATCTGGCGTAATTTAAGTTTAGAAATCCACTAATATCTCTGTCATTCAATTTGGACTAATGCCGAGAGAGTAATATGAGAAAGAAAAGTGCACACTATCTCTTGGGAACTTTAATGGTACAACCAACTTGGTCTCCATTAGGAATCCACGGAGTACGAAGACTTATATAGGTCTTAACAAAAAGGTTCATAGTCTGCCAGAACGGAATGTCCAACAGAGAGGTTCCAATTTGTCAAGAAGGGGTTGCCTAACTTGGGCAAGTGTAAAAGTGTAACGTGTATCGAAAAATTGCCAAATCAAGTGTGCTATAGAATAGCAAGGGAATTATGACAAACATGGGAAGTAACTAATAAGACAAGTTTAAAATCAAGAAACTCCAAATAAATCAAAACCATTATGTAACATGTAGAATAGATTAAATGCTATGCATGGTTAAGGTAAGGTTCTCTACATGCCATTATCACCAAGCAAAATTTTCATTCAAGTTTAAGTTATCATTTTAACCATAAATTGAACTTAAGATGATGAATCAGATCAATCATATGGTAACAGAGACATGATCATACCATTAAGAATATTAGAATAAGATTTCAAGTTATTAATGTCTTTACAAATGGGTTAAACAAATTTTATATTGTTGGAAATGTTGGGGCAGCCATGGAGGGTTTATAGTGTATTTATAAGTATAGGGTTATGTATAAATGAGTTTAAATTTTCTAATCTTGAGGGTAGGAGTCCTACCATGATTAGAGCTCTTTTATATGACTATTTTCTTCTAATTCCACCCCAATTAAGAGAGTAAGTGGAAGCAAATTCGTGCTCCCCAATTGGGCTAGGGTTTAAACTGGTACCATGGCTCATTTGACACATTTTTATGCTTAATTAACCCACTTTAAGGGTGGTTATTGGGTTATCATGAATTTCAAATATTAATTTATTATATTTAGCTTCCTATTGATCCCAATAAACATGATTGGACATTAAACATCTATTTCACATGAGTTTGTTACTTATGATAATGAGTTTTCGACATTATCAGATTTTATCACCTAAGTCGGAGTTTACGATTTTACTAACCCAAAATTTTTTTGACTCTAATTTCTTTTTTATTATTTGTATTCCATTATTTAATTTGTCATCCTAAAAATTTCGTGTGTTTCGAGTTGGTTTGCACATGCGATAATAGCTTTTATCATTATTGGGTTTTATTCATCTTAAGACTTTGTTTAGTGTTGGCCAACCCAATTATTTATGTTTTGACCCACATTCTTTATCACTCTTTATTTTTTAATATCTGAACATAAAATTTCATTTAATTCTGTAGAAGTATCCCATATGTGATAATGAGTTTTCTCATTTATTTATATTTTAAATTTTGGGTTGCTACATAAGAGGTGTTCTTCATCTAAAGGGCGTGGACCTATTGCTGTTACTTGCAAGACCTCGTTCAGAAGCTTTCTACATCAACCAGTTTTACTCTGTGCATCGTCGGGCGAAAGACATCACAAGGCCGAATCTTTTTGTGACAGGAGAACTCTACACCTTACTGTTTAGATTGTTATCCTCCTATTCACGTTATTTTATCTGTTGTTTATTGAACTCTAAGAAATATCTATGTGTGTGTGTTTAGTTGTCAGCATGTCATTGTTTGTTGGTGTGTAGTGCGTACGCGCATACACGTCAATTTATCTCATCCTCTGGAAACGAGGTAGCGCTTGTGTTGTCCCTGTAAACAAACGCATGTGTGTGTTGGGAGGTTTACGCTGTACCTGGGAAACAAGCCAGTGGAAATCCTTACATGGGTGTGGGGTAGTGGACGTAGACGCACACATGGGTGTGATTTGTTCCATATCTTCTCTCTCCCTTCTACACGCTAGAATAGTTGGTTTCATCTATACACTTGTTATATTCTGCTATGCATATCACATAATAGGTTTGTTTATTTGTGTATAATCCATTTTGTGTTAAAAGAATTTTTTATTGGGTGATAACCAATTCATCACTCTCCTCTTGGTTGTTCATCGTACATACGTTCGCATCCCTGCATATCAACCCTAAGTGCACATAAAGCTAATTGGTATGACTCGTTGTGACTTGATGGAGAATGTGTGAAGGATTGCTACGCCTTTATCCAAAATGTGTCAGGCTTGGATGATATCTTCTAACATGTTAGCAGAGAGTGACACATCAATAGAAGTCTCAAAAAACTTCTAGACGATAGATCGTCAAAAGAACCTTTGGGATAAAAGGGCCAAGACTTCTAGGTCATTATATATCCCAAAATGCATCAGTAGACACTAATGCATCTATAGTATATATGACAATGCCCAATATCACCTTAATCTCATTACTGAAAAGCCTTAGAAGACAAGCAATAGATGCATCCCTTCAAGAAGACGTGTTTAGAATGTGTCATCAAGGGTTGACGCCTCCTAACACAGGGGTTTGGATAGAGCCTTCCCT
The DNA here is from genome assembly GCA_014218235.1 of Colocasia esculenta. Taxonomy (NCBI): domain Eukaryota; kingdom Viridiplantae; phylum Streptophyta; class Magnoliopsida; order Alismatales; family Araceae; genus Colocasia; species Colocasia esculenta. The sequence goes on from CM024761.1 coordinate 116,160,850, forward strand.
CTTTTGGAACCCCAAAATCACCTCCCCCAGTTGCCTCATTTTGAAGGAAAACATAAATAAGAGGAATAAAGAAGAGGAGTACTCCATCCCACATCACCACAAACATGCATTTGGTGAGAAATCTTGAGAAATTGGAGGGAAACTAGCTCACACACTCCCTTGACATGCAAAAACTCTGTTGCCTGAAATAAACCCCACATTCTCACCCTAATCATGCTCCTAATGTGAAAATCTGCGAGAGACCAAGCATTTGAGCTAGTTGGGAAAGTCACTCTACCTCATAGGGAAGAGCCTAACCTATTGAAATCTTCTCATAGTTGACCACCTCTTCCTTTCTTCCATCACCTCATTCACCAACACCACCACTTGATGTCGAGCACCACACCATCGTTGTTCTTATCCACCACCGCTATCAGTCACCATAGAGAGATGAAGAGGAGAAGAGGATGGAGGAGCTCTATAGCACCCCAAAATTTTCATAATTTAAAATTATAAATAATTATAAAATTGATAATTTAATAATATAAAATAGTAATAACGTATGCACCATTATCGTATGCACTAAAACACATCGGGAAATTTTGTAAAAAATCATAGTTCAACTCTAAATAGTATTTATAAATGATTCATGAAGAGATTCGGGCGAAGAAAAATCTAAATAGCCAAGTTTAAAGCGTTTTGTGACTTATTATCGTAATTCATAAATAAATCAGAAAATCATTATCTCATGTACTTAGTTGAGCCGGAAAATTAAATAAAAATCATAGTTGGACTTCAAATAATATCCTCTAATGATCCACTAAGAAATTTAGGCTAAGAAAAATCGTTTGGGCCAATTTTAAGAATTATTGTAACTTATTATCATAATTAGAAAATAAGTTGGAAATCTATTATCACACATAAAGAAATAATTCCAAAAATGTTATAAAAATTATGGATGGACTTCAAACAATGGACATTGAGAACGCAATAAAATAAATGGACCAAAATATGTCTTTTGGGCCACAAATAAATTCATGTTAGGAAAATAACCTGAAATTCAGAATTTCTCACTAATGGACCATAAAAGGGTTAATTCTCACCCAATAGACACTTGTTGGACTTCAAATCAAGTCCAAATTCGTGGTTACAATCTAAGGTAAGTTTTCATATGACTCCCATCATGAATTGGGGAGAGAAATCTCCAATTGAAGGAAGGATACACCCGAATTCGTGCCTATGGGTTTCCTAATCAAATTGGGAAACTAAAAACCCATCCCCTTTTAAATAAGACCCCTCTCTCCCATGGGACGACCCCTAAGATTTCTGAGGTCATGCTTGTAGTCTCTGGAGGCTGGGAATCATAAGAGGAAGGCTGGACAATAAGCAACTTTGTGCTCATCTCCATCTGCGACCTGTAAACAAGACCTTTCAAGATTGTCACCAAAGGTTAGTAAAACTTCGACCAAACCTAGCAAGCCATATACCCTTGGAAAGATCTTTGAGACTAGTTTCTTATGGTACTATTTTACCTAATTTTTACGTAGTTCGTGAGTATTAGATGTTCTTCTCCAACCGATTGAAACTAGGACTTTCTAGAGGACAACTTTTCTCCCAACCTAAAGGTAGGTTGTCTCCATGCCAAACTCTAATTAAACTCGTACATGCATGAATGCATGTATATAGATCATGTTCTTACTATTTTTCCCAATTTCTATCATGTGAATTTCATGGATTAAATCTTGCATGTTAGAATGTCATGCTGTCTTGTTTAAATTATGATATGTGTTACAAGTTCTATATCTCTTTGTGGAGTCGTTTCCAGTCTGAGCACTCAACATGAAACTTGTTCCCCTGAGTCTAGTTTCATTTAGAACATTTCCCACAATTTTTATTAAGCATACAAAGAGTATTAGCCCGTACATGAGTACTATGGCAGATTCGCGTAGACAGTCACAATACATCTTGTTACTTTGTTAAACGACTACTGTTTCTCGATTATTTGTTACTGTACATTGGTCAGGAAGTCTTCTAAGTAACATACATAATTTCATCTGATTTGGACCACTACATCACCCGTTTTGATTTTTCGAACACTTGGGTATCAAACCTAGTTTGAGTCGGAATAGGAAAACACCCCCTTAAGTCACCCCAACGCCTAGATTTTGAACGCGATGAGTCCACATGTCGCATTAAGAAAGCGAAAAAATGACTGTCGCCTTCAAGATGATAGGGTCATGGTCACATTTTTAGTGAGAAGAAGACAACCCCACTGTCGCCTTCAAGATGGCGACAGTGAATGGGTCGGTCGCCTTTTGCTCCAGAAGGCCATTTCGCCCTATTTCGCGTCGTTTCAAGGTCCCGTTTGTTCCTTTTCATGGTATATACTGTAAACATGCATTAATCAACCCATGTAAAAGTTAAAAATATTAAACATGATTTTTAATTGTTCTTAAGTTAATGATCATGCTCTCTACCTACTGATTATTCTCTCATTGCCTTGTTAACAAACTTGCTAAACTTGACATATACCAACTTACTAAAAGTGGTCATGCATGACTAGTATTTCTTAACTTCACACTCATGATACTTGCCATAAACGGAGTTTCCATAAATAGAGTTTCCATAATCGGATTTACAAGTCACTCACACACGCACTTGAGCAATTCTCACGCGCGGCATGTGCATACACTCTAGCACAATAGGAAAGTCCCTTCTTGGCTTGTGGTGAACTCTCCATCGGATATTCTTTTTGCCAGACTAGTGACCCCTTGACCAAGGCCTCCATAAGTCTCCTCCGACCATGGATTCCCACATGGCCTATAAGCAGGTTGTACCATTGAAGTACCAAGAAGTTAGTATGCACGTATCTCTCTTCTCTTGACAGTCTTGACGAGATCTTTCTCTTCTCATCTTGACTTCTGAGTATACCTATATTGAACATAAGACCAAGTTACTAATAAGTGATTGGACTAAATTAAAAACACGCCGTTATGCTTCCGTATTGAACTCTTGAACTATTGCCTTAACTATCTTGTTACCATTGAACTTTTGAAAGTCTTGTTAAATGGCCATACTTGATTGTGGGTATCTACATTTAAATTACTTGAGATACTGGATCGGGAACGACGAGTGTCCAAGGGCTCCAGTCTATCCCCCTCGATAGAGAGTCGAGAATATACTATTAACCATGGGGTATAATGATTACTAGCGTTGCACCTGGGCTGGGAGTACTTGCGTGTAAATGCTAGATATATACACCACATTACATGTGTTCATGATATGCATTCCAAAGTGGCATAGATCCTTAGTACATGTCAATGACTCGTGAACGTGAAAGATACATTGTAACGTTCCGACCGTTCAGATCGTTGTTGTGTGGTAATGGAGGCCAGTGTGTGGCCGATGACTTGTGCGTGACAGGTGTTCTTCTCAAGTTGTAAGATTTTGCCCAAAAACATTATCTGTTTCTCGGTTTTTATCGCGTCAGTGAGGGGCGTTGCGTTATGATCGCGACAGACCTTGGCGCCGCGTTCATGTCACCGCCGGTTTAAGTGAACGTGTGCATGTCTGCCGCATGTCACCGGCTGGGAGCTCGGGTGACGTCAGCTGGCTGATCGCGACAGCCTAGAGTGTCGCGTTCAGGTCGCGGTTGTGAAGAGCGTCGCGTTCTTACCTGTGATATGTTAAGTAACCCTAGCAGAACAGAGCTGGTGAAAAGCTCTGCTCGGCCAGGGGGATTTGCTGTGGGGATTTCTTGGCGATTTGTCTTGTTTGAGCTCGGTTTGACGAGTTCCCATCGCGAGGACATTTCTTGGAGCGGAGGGAACCTCGTGCAGGCTTCGTTCTTCGCGTTCTTCACGAAGGTAGGGAGATTTCCTATCATTTGATCCGTGGAATGTTCGTGTGGTGTGGATAATGCATTTATTGCTTTCTAAACAATAGATGGCATGTGTAGGAACACATTAAAGCATGAAAATGGACTGAAACTACAGGTTTTAATGGGTTTGGATGATCCAGATGATGGATTCCGGAGCAGGGTTCGCACCTGCTATCGCGGTTGCCCTGAGAGCCGCACTAGGTCGCGACACCTCGAGCTGCCGCGTTCTGAAGGCGACCCATCGTGCCGCCGCGACAGCAACCGAAGGTTGCTAACTGAGAAAACATTCAAGTGTATGATTATCTGTTTAGTGTAGATGTGTTTCATGATGTTAGTGGAGGTGCATTGGCACTCCTTTTATGCTCGGGGAGCATGTGGTGTGTGATTTATAGAGTGTTACGTGGTTTGTATGGAGGTTTCACGTGGTTTGCTCATTGTGCACAAGGTTTCAGTGTACGTTGCTTGTAGTTTGACGCCTTCCGTGGATACCTCTTCAGTTGGGAGCCCCAGGTTTTGTGTGAGCCAGGAACGTGAGTGCTCGGGGCTTGTCCCGGTACTGGGTACCGATGAGGTCTTGTCGTCTTCCTGGACACCCTCACTCTTGTGTTGAGTAGTACGTCCGGCTGAGGGAAAGACGGCAGTGGGACAGCGACTAGAGAGAGTTTGTTGTGTTGTCGCTTGTAGCGCGCTCGTAGTTGGGGGAGACGGACACCAGTAGACGTACTGGACCCCAGCTAGTCCTGTTTTCCAGTGTCTCATTTTAGGGAGCTCGGGCCAGAGTCCCTAAAGGTGCCAGGCATGGGCCTGCGAGGTGTGTGACTTGCAGGTTGTGGTGGTTTAGTTGGACTCCACAGTTCTTTGTACTTGTTTAGTGGAGCGGCAGCTAGACCTTTCGTCCGTGGCTGCGAGGCTGAGAGGTAGTCCTGTGTTGTTTGTCCGGGTCAGTAACTGGTGTCGCGAACCAGTTGACGTGGCTCGAGTGTGGCATTTCTCTACAGTAGCTCGTGCACTTGCTTGGTTTTGCTGTTTATTTATTTATTTACGTTGATTCCTGTTAAGCAGCAAAGGGTAAGTGGTACTTACAGTTTTATATCCTACTAAATAATATTGTAAATTGTTAGCATAGCATTTCCTGCTTTGCTACATGTGTATGTTTGCTCGGTTTTTAGGGAGTTTCCCTACTGAGCCAGTGACTCGAGAGGCTCACCCCTACCTCCTACCAGGTGAGGGAGATCCAGAGATTTCGCGCCCGTCGTCCAGTGGAGGGTCAGCACCACCAACAGTGTAATATTACTTTTCTGTTGTTCACCTCGGGGTATACCCCAGGTTCTGTTGTAGTTTGGTTACAGTTGAGCTATGGCTACGTATATTCATGTAAATATTTGTGAAAATGATGGATCTTATGAATACTTGAGTTGATTTCTTTATGTTTTTACGGACTAGTGGTTTGATATCCCTTGCGAGGCTTCGGCCCGTTCGCGGGAGGTAGACTCGAGTTAGGCTCGTTATTAGGTTAACGGGTCTGAACAGCGAGGACCGTCGCAGTTGGTATCAGAGCAAAATCCGTAAGAATATAAAGGAATTGGAAATTACATAGCTATGTCATTACTGTAACCCACTGCTGGTAGTGACCCTGGTTTTGTATTGATTTCGTGTGTATGGTATTGTTGGAATGATGTTTGTGCAGAAATAGTAATGGCTGAAAGGAGAGATGTAGAAGGTGGTGGAGAAGGGGCAGGAGAGGATCCCACACAGAGGATGATAGAAAGAATCTGGGAAAGTTTGACAGAGATTCGGGTAAGACTGGATCAGCAACCACCAGTACAGCCAGCGGCAGCAGTACCACCATTTCCAGAGGAGGCAGTACCAGTAGCTCCAGTTCCAACCCCGCCCGGAATAGAGGTACCACCTGTAGTACCTGTACAACCGGCAGTTCCAGTGAGACCAGTTACGAGAGAGGAGACTACGGTAATTATGGAGCGATTTCTAAGATTGCAACCCCCTACATACTCGGGAGGCCCCAACCCAGATACAGCTGAACATTGGATACATGAGATTGAGAGGGTATTTGCGATAATGAGATGCCCGGAGGGAGATAAAGTGATTCTTGCTGCATACCAGCTACGAGGGTTTGCGCAGGAATGGTGGCGACTAAAGATGTAGACAGTTTTTACAGGCAGGACAGAGGACACTATTCCATGGACGGAATTCTTGTCAGTTTTTAATGATTCCTTCTTCCCAATTCAGATTCAGCAAATGAAAAGGGAGCAGTTTAGGACACTTCAGCAAGGGAATCTCTCGGTGCTTGAATATCAGATGAGATTTATAGCCTTGAGTAGGTATGCCCCATATGTAGTAACTGATATTACTATGATGGTGGAATATTTTATTCGAGGTTTGAAGCCAGAATTGCAAGATGCAGTGATTCCATTGATGTGTAGAACAGTGGAAGAAGCAGCTCAGAGAGCAGCAATTCTTGAGAGGACTGTTCGAGCTAGGCAGGGGCAATCTCAGTCAGGTGGTTTAGGTTCAGGTAGTTTTCGGCATCCTCAATCGTCAGGAGGAATCGGTAAAGGGAAAGCATCTTCCAGAGCTTCTTCATCATCGGGAATAGGAAAATGGGGCAAGCAGATCAAGAGATTCTTTCAAGGAGGTCGTGGTAGAGGCAGGCAACAGGGCTTTCAGCAGGGAGGTTCTCAGCAGGGTCGTGGCTATAGGCCACCGGTTCCAGAGGAATCCCAGCAAAGTACGGCAGAGCAGTCTACGACTTATCCAGCTTTTAGATGTTATAATTGTGGGCAGCCAGGACATTTAGCAAGGAATTGTCCGTATCCTCGAGAACAAACTTATGGTAGAGGAACTCAGCAGCAGCAGCCTTTCCAGCGGCCAGTAGAGCAAGGCAGAGGTGCACCATACCAGAGAGGAGGACGAGGTCGAGTGATGGCTGTTACCAGAGCTCAGGCGGAGGCATCCAATCTCATTGAAGGTATACTACCTTTCTTTGATTATACTGCTAGAATATTAATTGATCTGGGTGCTTCCCATTCCTTTATTTCCGAAGATTTCTTGGATAGTATGGTACTACCTTTAGAAGAAAGATCCTGTGAGTTGGTGGTGGAAATTCCTTCAGGAGGATATTTGTTGACTTCCTGCTTTTTAGAGGATGTCCTGATAGTAATCCATGGGAATCAAATGCCAGCAAGATTGTATGCTCTAACATTGAAAGAATATGATGTGATTTTGGGGATGGATTGGTTAGAGGCCTACGGGGCATTGGTTGATTGTAGAAAGAAGAGAGTCAGATTTTGTAAACCTGGTGGTGAGATGTTTGAATTTCAAGGTATGCCTTTTTACACTCCCAAGTTCATTATTTCTGCACTTAGAGCTAGAAAGTTAATTAATGCGGGATGTGTAGCGTATCTTGCTTCTGTTAGTCTTGTTGAATCTGGTAAGTCTGTAGATTCAGTACCTATGATTAGAGAATTTGCAGATGTGTTCTCAGATGAGTTGCCAGGGTTAGCACCGCATAGAGAGGTGGACTTTACAGTTGAATTGCAACCAGGAAGTTTACCCATTTCTAAAGCACCATATAGAATGGCCCCAGCAGAATTGAAAGAATTGAAAAAGCAGTTGCAAGAATTAGTAGAAAAAGGTTTCATTAGGCCTAGTCAGTCACCATGGGGAGCGCCAGTGTTATTTGTCAGAAAGAAAGATGGCAGTTTAAGAATGTGTATAGATTTCAGGCAGTTGAATAAAGTTACAATTAAGAATAAGTATCCACTTCCTAGGATTGATGATTTATTTGATCAACTGCAATCAGCCAAAGTGTTTTCCAAGATAGATTTGAGATCAGGATATCATCAATTGTGGATCAGAGAAGAAGATATTGAGAAGACAGCTTTTCGGACTAGATATGGACATTACGAGTTTGTTGTGATGCCTTTCTGATTGACAAATGCACCTGCAGCATTTATGAATTTGATGAATAGAATATTTCATCAGTATTTGGATCAGTTTATAGTGGTCTTTATTGATGATATATTGGTTTATTCAGCATCAGAAGAAGAACATGCAGATCATTTACGAATTACCTTGCAGATATTGAGGGATCATCAGTTATTTGCTAAGTTTAGTAAATGTAAATTCTGGTTGAAGGAAATTCAGTTTCTGGGTCATGTGATATCAGGTGAAGGCATTGCAGTGGATCCAGCCAAAGTTGAGGCAGTAATGAAGTGGGAAGAGCCGAAGACCGTGTTCGAAATTAGGATTTTTCTGGGTTTAGTAGGCTATTACAGAAGATTTATCCAGGATTTCTCCAAGATAGCAGCACCAATGACAAGATTAACAAGAAAGGGTGTTCCTTTTGTGTGGTCCCCAGAGTGCAGGTGCAGTTTTGCAGAGTTGAAGAAAAGATTGACATCAGCACCAGTTTTAGAGATTCCGTCGGGCAGTGGCGGATTTGTTCTGTTTACAGATGCATCCAAGAGAGGTTTAGGTGTAGTTCTGATGCAGCATAGTAAAGTGGTAGCCTATGCCTCCAGGCAATTGAAGAAGCATGAGGAGAACTACCCTATTCATGATTTAGAGCTGGCAGCAGTAGTTTTTGCATTAAAGATTTGGCGACATTATTTGTATGGTGAAAGATTTGAGATTTTTACTGACCATAAGAGCTTGAAATATATATTCTCTCAGAAAGATTTGAATTTAAGGCAGCGCCGATGGATGGAATATTTAAAAGATTATGACTTTAATTTGGCATATCATCCAGGCAGAGCAAATGTGGTAGCTGATGCTCTAAGCAGAAAAGCGGTTATGAATCAACTTATGATCAGAGAATGGAAACTCTATGAGGATGTGGCGGAGAATTCTTTTCATGTGCCAAGTAGTCAACGTAGAGCAATTTTAGCAACTAGTGCAGTGGAGCTTTCTCTTTACTGGCAAATAGCAGAAGCACAGAAAGCAGATACCAATTTAGCAGATATTCTCAGAATGGATGAAGTAAATTTGGGGCATGATAATGTGGCCAGATTAAAAGTAAGATTGTATGTTCCACAAGATACATAAATCAAGCAGAAGGTTTTGGAGGAAGCTCATAGATCAAGATATACCATCCACCCGGGCAGCACAAAAATGTATCAAGATATGAAGAAACATTTTTGGTGGCCAAATATGAAGAGAGAAATTGCAGAGTTTATAATCAGATGTACAGTATGTCAGCAGATTAAAGCAGAGCATCAGAAGCCAGGAGGATTGTTACAACCATTACCCATTCCACAGTGGAAGTGGGATGATATAGCAATGGATTTCATTGTTGGTTTGCCCAGTACATTAGGTCATAATGCAATATGGGTTTTTGTGGATAGATTGACCAAAGTTTGCATATTATTGCAAGTTAGCATGTCATGGTCAGTTGATAGATTAGCTAAGCTATATGTAGAAAGGATTGTACCTTTGCATGGAATACCAGTCACTATAGTTTCAGATCGAGATCCTCGATTTACTTCAGGTTTTTGGAGGAGTTTGCAAAGAGTCGTTGACACAGAATTAAGGTATAGTTCAGCATATCATCCGCAAATAGATAGGCAGACAGAAAGAACAATTCAGACCATTGAAGACATGTTAAGAGCTTGCTGTCTTGTGTGGGGAGGCATTTGGGAGCGTCATTTGGGTCTGGTTGAGTTTGCATATAACAACAGCTACCATTCAAGTATTGAAATGGCACCTTATGAAGCCTTGTATGGCATACCGTGCAGATCACCATTAAATTGACATGAAGTAGGAGAGAGGCAGGTTTTGGGCCCAAAAATGGTTCGTCAATGTGCAGAAACAGTGAGATTCATTCAAGAAAAATAAAAAACAGCCCAAAGTCGTCAGAAAAGTTATGCAGATGTTAGACGCAGGCCATTACAATTTGAAATTGGTGATTATGTATTTTTAAAAGTATCTCCTACTAAATGTGTGCTGAGGTTTAGTAAAAAAGGCAAGTTGAGCCCGAGATATGTTGGGCCGTTTCAAATAAAAGAAAGAATGGGTGAAGCAGCTTATAAATTGGATTTGCCAGCAGATTTCACCGATGCACATGATGTGTTTCATGTTTCAATGTTAAGAAAGTACATCAAGGATCCAACTCAAGTTGTCAGCTATCAAAGAGATGATTTGAAGCCCGACATGTCAATGCCAGAATATCCAGTGCAAATTTCAGGCCACAGAACTCAAAAACTCAGGAACAAAGAAATTGAGTTGGTAAAGGTTAGATGGGAGAACAGGCAAGGTGGTGAGGATACTTGGGAATTAGCGAAAGAAATGAGAAAAGCGTATCCATACTTGTTTAAGTAAGTTTTATTCTTTTTAGGTGATAGTACCATATGGATTGAATTGAAATGTTGATAATTGAATTCTATTTTAAATTTCGAGGACGAAATTTCTTTTTAGGTGATAGTAATGTAACGTTCCGACCGTTCGGATCGTTGTTGTGTGGTAATGGAGGCCAGTGTGTGGCCGATGACTTGTGCGTGACAGGTGTTCTTCTCAAGTTGTAAGATTTTGCCCAAAAACATTCTCTGTTTCTCGATTTTTATCGCGTCAGTGAGGGGCGTCGCGTTATGATCACGACAGACCTTGGCGCCGCGTTCATGTCACCGCCGGTTTAAGTGAACGTGTGCATGTCTGCCGCATGTCACCGGCTGGGAGCTTGGGTGACGTCAGCAGGCTGATCGCGACAGCCTAGAGTGTCGCGTTCAGGTCGCGGTTGTGAAGAGCGTCGCGTTCTTACCTGCGATATGTTTTTAAGTAACCCTAGCAGAACAGAGCTGGTGAAAAGCTCTGCTCGGCCAGGGGGATTTGCTGTGGGGATTTCTTGGCGATTTGTCTTGTTTGAGCTCGGTTTGACGAGTTCCCATCGCGAGGACGTTTCGTGGAGCGGAGGGAACCTCGTGCAGGCTTCGTTCTTCGCGTTCTTCGCGAAGGTAGGGAGATTTTCTATCGTTTGATCTGTGGAATGTTCGTGTGGTGTGGATAATGCGTTTATTGCTTTCTAAACAATAGATGGCATGTGTAGGAACACATTAAAGCATGAAAATGGACTGAAACTACAGGTTTTAATGGGTTTGGGTGATCCGTATGATGGATTCCGGAGCAGGGTTCGCACCTGCTATCGCAGTTGCCTTGAGAGCCGCGACACCTCGAGCTGTCGCGTTCTGAGGCGACCCATCGTGCCGCCGCGACAGCAACCGAAGGTTGCTAACTGAGAAAACAGTCAAGTGTATGATTATCTGTTTAGTGTAGATGTGTTTCATGATGTTAGTGGAGGTGCATTGGCACTCCTTTTATGCTCGGGGAGCATGTGGTGTGTGATTGATAGAGTGTTACGTGGTTTGTATGAAGGTTTCACATGGTTTGCTCGTTGTGCACAAGGTTTCAGTGTACGTTGCTTGTAGTTTGACGCCTTCCGTGGATACCTCTTCAGTTGGGAGCCCCAGGTTTTGTGTGAGCCAGGAACATGAGTGCTCGGGGCTTGTCCCGGTACTGGGTACCGATGAGGTCTTGTCGTCTTCCTGGACACCCTCACTCTTGTGTTGAGTAGTACGTCCGGCTGAGGGAAAGACGGCAGTGGGACAGCGACTAGAGAGAGTTTGTTGTGTTGTCGCTTGTAGCGCGCTCGTAGTTGGGGGAGACAGACACCAGTAGATGTACTGGACCCCAGCTAGTCCTGTTTTCCAGTGTCTCACTTTAGGGAGCTCGGGCCAGAGTCCCTAAAGGTACCAGGCATGGGCCTGCGAGGTGTGTGACTTGCAGGTTGTGGTGGTTTAGTTGGACTCCACAGTTCTTTGTACTTGTTTAGTGGAGCGGCAGCTGGACCTTTCGTCCGTGGCTGCGAGGCTGAGAGGTAGTCCTGTGTTGTTTGTCCGGGTCAGTAACTGGTGTCGCGAACCAGTTGACGTGGCTCGAGTGTGGCGTTTCTCTACAGTAGCTCGTGCACTTGCTTGGTTTTGCTGTTTATTTATTTATTTACGTTGATTCCTGTTAAGCAGCAAAGGGTAAGTGGTACTTACAGTTTTATATCCTGCTAAATAATATTGTAAATTGTTAGCATAGCATTTCCTGCTTTGCTACATGTGTATGTTTGCTCGGTTTTTAGGGAGTTTCCCTACTGAGCCAGTGACTCGAGAGGCTCACCCCTACCTCCTACCAGGTGAGGGAGATCTAGAGATTTCGCCCCGTCGTCCAGTGGAGGGTCAGCACCACCAGCAGTGTAATATTACTTTTCTGTTGTTCACCTCGGGGTATACCCCAGGTTCTGTTGTAGTTTGGTTACAGTTGAGCTATGACTATGTATATTCATGTAAATATTTGTGAAAATGATGGATCTTATGAATACTTGAGTTGATTTCTTTATGTTTTTACGGACTAGTGGTTTGATATCCCTTGCGTGGCTTCGGCCCGTTCGTGGGAGGCGGACTCGAGTTAGGCTCGTTATTAGGTTAACGGGTCTGAACAGCGAGGACCGTCACATACATGCTTGTTACAAGCTTACTTGCTTGCTCGTTAAATGGCCGATCTTGTTACATGCTATCTTGCTCTTGCTCGTAAAATTTTCATCTTGCTGGATCATTGTTCACTCTGTCCTGGAATCTTGAATACAACTTTTTTTCTAGACTGATCATTAGTTCTCTTGAATTTACCATTGCTATCTTGCATGATACACCAGTCACATTTTTCTATTGTTGATTTAATTGGATAGTTCATGTCAAGTTCATGCCTTCTCACTTTTAAAATGTTAAATAATTATATCATTGTTGGAAGATGTAAATCTTACTGGGCAAGTGCGCTCATTACCTACTTTCCAAAATTTTAGGAGAACAGGAAATCGATGAGGAAGAGAACCAAGTCTATACCAGGGATGAACAAGAGTGAAGAGCGCTCTTAAGCCTTAGTATTGGAGTCGTGATATCTTAGCATCATATTATTATAGTTTGAGTATGAGAGTACTAGATTAGTATAGTAGGAGTGAGGATAGTATGTAATTTTCCTTTTTATTGAGTCTTAGTCTTGTAGTTGAAACTTGGAATGGAGTATATACTAGTTCTCATTATTGAAATGAAATAAAGAGTACGAGATTTATGATAAGCGAAAATTAGTTGTGTTATATGTGATTGCTCGCTAGAGGCTTATTTGCCGTCTGTTCGTGTCTCAACGATCAAATAATTCTTTCGCTAACATGCTTTGGGACGTGATAGTTTAGTGGTATTAGAGCCTAAGAACAAACAAGGATTTTAAGTCCAAGCTTTAGGGCATGCCTAAACAACTTACTTTATGAACAATTCTTATAAGTCACCCAGCGAGTATGGGTAGAGGCAGGGATAAGCTAAATTCATATGCTCACAACACATGCTAAATAAAACACCCCACTCCTATCATGTACTTCATAAACTAAGATAATGATTGGTTGCTGTGTTCATAGGAACCTTCATTCATTTGCAATGGCTCGTAATCAGTGGCAAGCGATGCAGGAAACCGTGGTAGGACTTACACAGGCCCTATAAAATGTAGTTCAAGCTGGGAACCAAGCTGGAGCCAGGAATGGAGCTGGCGATATGCATCGTAATTTCAAAAGTCTGAATGCACTTCGGTTTTCCAGATCTCCTGACCCAAAAGAGGCTGAAAATTGGTAGGAAGAAATGGAAAGAATTTTCCAGGTGATGCAGTGTACTGAGAGGGAGAAGATCTTACTGGTGACTTTCCAATTAAATAAAGATGCCAGAGCATGGTGGAAGGCCACATCGGCCCATCTACGTAATGTTAACGAACTAGAATGGGAGGAGTTTCTAGAACTATTCAAAGAGAAATATTTCTCCGAGCGAGTGTAGGAAAGGAAGGTGGCCGAGTTTGCTGCATTGAGACAAAGAGATATGTTGGTAGTATGAGGCCCAATTCTCTCGTTTGGCCCAATATATATGCCTTATATCTTGTGGGTACAAAGAAGTTAAAGGCAAACAGGTTTATGAATAGGCTGCGACTTGTGTTTATAGAAAAGCTGGGACCACTCAACATCTGTACTTATACAGAGATGGTCTAATGAGCTCCACTGGTGGAGGATACCCTGGCGAAGTTGGAAGGATTCAAAGGGAAATAAGTAGCAAGGCCAGTTTATGTAAAGAAGGAAGCACCTGACACTGTTGGGACTGTTCACCTTGGTAGCAACGGTAATAAGAGGACGAATGGGGGAAACGACATTGGCAATTCAAGGTGGAAGAGCAACCGATCATGGAGAATTGCAATTTTTACGACAAGCTAGGACACCACACAGACGAGTGCTGGAAGAAGGTCGGTGCTTGCTGCGTTGTGGAAGCTGTGATCACTGCATTCCCAACTATCCCATGCTAAAAAACCAAGTTGGGAGAAACCAAGTCGTGCCCAAGCGACAAGGGCATTTCAATGTTGTGATCCAGGCGGAACTCCCAGAAGGAGGTATGGTGAAAGATGCTAGTTTTAATAATCCTCTAGACTTATCTTATGATACCCTTCTTATTGATATATTCCTAAGTGGGAGAAACGACTAGGGGAAAAATTCAAAATAACCTAATAGTCTTACTAAAGCTAATCATGTGAATTAAGATAGAGTTATACTAACTGTAGAAGAAGGAAAGAGTTGGAAGCAATTAGATGGATAATATTAACAACCCATAGGTGAAAATAACTGGCACCTATAACAATAAGGGTACAAGAATGTGGATACGAGCGTAAATTTATGAAAGATCAGATCTTGAACCAAATCGAGAATCCGGTTACCAAGTTCGCCTGACAATTGGTATGAATTTGGGGACAAATTTTTTTTAAAGCGGGGGAGGATATAGCACATCGAAATTTTCATAATTTAAAATTACAGATAAATTAGAAAATTGACAATTTAATATATAAATAGTAACAATGCACACACCATTATCGTATACACGAAAACACGCAAAAAGTTATAAAAATTCATAGTTCAACTCTAAATAATATTTTAAATGACCCATGAAGAAATTCGGGCAAAGAAAAATCTGATTAGCCAAGTTTAAAGTATTTTGAGATTTATTATTGTAATTCATAAATAAGTCAAGAAATCATTATTGCACGTACTTAGATGAGTCATAAAATTAAATAAAATCATAGTTGGACTTCAAATAATATCATCTAATGAACCACTAAAAATTTGGGCTTAGAAAAATTGTTTGGGCTAAGTTTAAGAATTATTGTGACTTATTATTATAATTAAAAAATAAGTCAAAATATATTATCACACATAAAGAAATAATTTTAAAAATATTATAAAAATTATGGATGGACTTCAAACAAAGTGGGTCTAGCCTCAACCGAGGCCCGACCGAATCCAAACAAAAATGCTAACCCTACAACATGATTCAAGAAATCCAAGACATGCATCACATATAGTGCCAGCAACTCTGAAACCATGTGATTTGATAACAAATTTAGATCCACTTTATTAAATCTTCTTTGTTATTAATAAACAAAATATGGATTAAAATATATTTTGATGTTAGAATCATTGATTTCTTGACTATATAAAATGAATGGCCTAGATATATAGTGCGTATATATATATATATATATATATATATATATATATAATATCTATTTTAACTTGTGAAATTTTATGTTCGATTTGATGTTTTTGTTTTATGTGTTAATTAACTTATTGATAGTAGAGAAGATTTAATATAGTGGATCTAAAATTAGCATCAAATTATGTGATTTTAGGGTTGGTGGCACAATTACTTCTAATGCCACCGGTGGCAATATATCCCTCTTATATATATATATAAAACTTGCGTTTAAATGAGGACAATCATGTTCGGCATTTGGATAGATCGGAGATAGAGTGAGGTTATTCTTAAAATTTTGATGATAATTTCAAAATTTTGAAGATAACTTCACTCTATTCCCAATCCATCTAAATATCAAACATGGTAAGAATTTATCCTTCGCGAGAGTTAAGAGTGGTCTAAAATAGATGGAAAAATCGTATGTATAAACAAAAGAGTCATATTTTTTTTTAAAAAAATATTTGTTTAACTTAACAACCTACTTAGCGAAGGCCCATCAACTCATTACAAATTTTAACATGTAATTCAACTTTTCCGCGAGGGTTAGATCTACCTGCTCATGGCGTATCATGTATAATTAAAGCACTCGTTTACCAACATTTGACGCAAAACCCACCCACTATTGTCATGTCATCGTTATGTATATAGCTGATGACACAAGCGGGCGACCTCTCCGGTATGATTGGTTACGGACGCAAGGCGTGATGTCAGCGAGGGCCGTTACACCAGATCTTGGGGGTGCCTAAAACCATTAGCATCAGTGCATCGTTTACCAAAGGCGGAGGACACATGGCGAAACGACCAAAAGTGGCGAGCGCAACCCGACGACTGGTGCCGAGCACCACAAGATTCACCTGCCATTTGAACTCCTTCCTTGTGAGGGACCTGCCATCTCCGGCTGCAGATGCCCAGATCCCTTCTCCCTTCACCTCTAGAGAGAGAGAGTGTGTGTGTGCAGATGCTAATTCGGTCCCTTCTCATAGAGAGAGAGAGAGAGAGAGAGGTTTCTGATGACTGAAGAGGAGGCTCAGATGTGAGAGAGAGAGAGGTTTCTGATGACTGAAGAGGAGGCTCAGATGTGTTTCTGAGGAGGAGGCTTAGAAGTACGTGTGTAGCATGCCCAATATTTGATAGCTGTCTGTTTGAACTGGTAAGCTTGCACACACCATGCTCATTAGTTTTCGCTTCAATGATCGATCGATCTCCATGCATGAAAAAAGGAACTGATGTGACCTGCTAGAGCTTTTGCAATCTCTTCACTGGCTTGATCCGGGTTCTCTGTCTCAATGTTTTGCGATTGATACGTACCTCGTTGAATTATTTAGATATTGGTAGGAATATGAGAGGAACCGCTGGATCGCCTCCAGATTGTCACTTTGATCAGTTTTCCTGCGACATTCTTAATTTGCCACACTGGAGAGTATCTTTCCTTCTAGGGAAATATGGTCAAAGTGGCGTACGTCTTCTCTCTTGACCAAATAAATACATAAATAAAGATCAGTTTACTCTCTTTAAGATGCAGAAGAAGCAATGGCGGGTCACTAATTTACTCAATGGAAAAATGTTGACCCTGCAGTACTGCTACTTGGTCCAAAGTTGGGAGCATCAAATTAACTTCCACTTTGTCTACTAGATTTATTATATGGTACTGTATCCACAGGTTTTGGCAGAAATAAAATTTTCGTTAAAAAGATACCAGTCGTTATTATATGCATGTGGCATCCCTAATTAAATCAATAGTCAGTGCTGCAATCATGAACGATCTCGGTTAATTAATGCCGGCCCTTTGATCTAACCCACCTCTTGGAATCTGCACAGTGGTTTTCGTTATTCTTCCATATATGCAAGCTCCTAACAGTAAATTTGTTCCGTTGTATGTTTCTCTTCATATGTTATGTTTCCGTTGTATGACGGGCCTTTTTCAACTCCCAAGGATCAATGAACAACGTACGTAGAAGACTAACATGATTTAGACCAAAAAATGAACTTTCTTTTTATTCATTAAGATCCAGCAGGGTTATATATATATGCATGCATGAGAAATGAAATTCCTATGTTTGCATGATTAATTTCTTAATTATATATACTTGATCTATGCAGGTATCCCGATCGAGGGAAGCAAGTCGATCTGAAGGGATTGTTATGTTGGAGGAGATCAGAAACCCTCACAGTCTAGTACTGGTAATCGATCTGCCTGGCTCCCTGGATGCCAACTAAGATGGGTTCATCAAGTGTGTGTGATGGCCTTCCTACTTGGCATCCGGAGAGCCATGCAGATCAAGTAATGGATTCCCAGCTGGGCTTCCCATGCATCAACCCTCTCATGCATGTGCAAATGCATATGCACCGCCAATTAGATACCTAATCAACAGTCTTCATTTGTTCACGGTCAAAACGCAGCTGGTAATTAAAAGGCGCCATTTAACTTTAATTTACAACCAGCACTTCACATGTATATATGATCAGTTACTACTTCAAGGGAATCTCTCCATTAAGCTGCATGCAGCTTGGGATTTTAGGTTGACAATGGTATTGGAATTTAGGTTCCACCCTGTTGACTGGGCCTTTATTTTGGGTGGCCCACAACTGGGAATTAAGGATGAAGGGATCAAACTCCCATATTTACAGGAAGCTAATAACTCCCACATTTACACTCGTTCAAACTCCCTTCGGTTGCCTTTGCGGATGTTATGAAAGGCTATGAGTCTATATATATAAGGACCTCTTCTCTAATGGAGAGATGACCTATGTAGTGAGATGCACAACTATCATTGGAAACTTGATCTCTATATATTCTGCTGCAGATTTGAGAGAAGAGTCCCCATATTTGCCCTTGCTCTCTCTCATCAAAGAGTGCAGAAAGAGAGGAAAACCTCGACTTCCCACTCCGTACACGAAGATGATCTTATGCGGAGTGTGCTCTTCTTCGGCCCAAGATGTCACTACGTAAGGTTATCATCTTTTGTTGTACGCTCTGATCCATTCGGTTGTTTATACTAACATTTCGTGTCGAAGTCATTCAGTTATGATCTCTGGAGTTTTGGGTTCTGCACATCTCGCACACTGTTGCACGATTTGGGATTTTATTTTGCTCCCGGCGATGCTTGGCCCTCCTGCACCGTGAGTGCTGGCCTGGGTCTAGAAGGAAGAGTCCATTTGTCAACGCCCATATATCAGACGCTGACAAAAAAAATTTATGTCAATAAGTAGGAATGGCCGTTGACATAAATTACATATTTGTCAATGACTTAATAAAATCGTTGATAAATAGAAGTTTTATCAACAGCTTAATTATTCGTTGACAAATCTGCTAATAAAAGATACTTACGTCAACGGCTTGGTTTATCGGTTGACATATCCTTACCATATGTCAACGATTTTTGTCCATCCGTTGATAAAAATTTATAATTATAATTTATAATTTAATATTTTTGATTAATATATTATTTCTAATTGATATTTTCATATTTATTATTAATAAATAATAATTAATAAGTAAAATTAAATAATATAATATTATTTAATATTAATGAAATTATACTAAATAAAAAATCAATAATTATATCATTATTTAATTTAAAGTAATGTCAGCGGCGAGACCAGCCGCTGACATATATTTCTTTTTACCCCCCCCCTAAACTTGGCTTTTCCCACTGCACAGGCAGCGATTTTCACCGCGCCCTAGCTCGCGAGCTCCTGTGACGAGCTCCCCACCCGTGTCGCCTCTGTCGCCGGTGGCCTCCGCTCGTGCTCCAGTCGCCGCGTCGGCCACCTCCTCCTCCGGCGAGGGATCCAGTCCCCTTCGCGACGGTCGAGGGATTCGGCTCCCTCTTCTCGACGGTCTCTCTCCTTCCTTCTCTCTCTCTCTCTCTCTCTCAGCCCTCTTCCTGCGATGGCGGATCTGTAGGTCCTCTTCCTGTTCAACCGGCTAGTCCAATTGGTAATTATTAATTGCGATTTTTTGTTGTTCTTTTTTTAGGATCTTGGGATTGTCTGCAGGCTTCGATCGAAGTTGTCGTCGCCGGTTTGATCTTCCAGGGCACCGGCGAATTCTTCCTGCCTCCTCCCGTGGTGGTGGTGGTTCTTCGTCCTGGTCTGCCACCGGTGGCTGGCTTCCTGTCTCCCTCTTGCGATCTAGACGTTGGAAGGTGATGTTTGCTGTACCGATCAGGTGAGTGACCCCCCCCCATCTCCCGTTCGATTCGCCTTCTTTGTCTGTTGTCCTTCTCATCCTCCCGTGGTCCGGAGGGCCACCGGCATTTGATGCTAAGATTTATGTATTGCATTCATTTCACTCGTTCTTAAATTGTCGATTTTATAATCGGTTTGTGTTATGATATCCACGTAATAATACGGGGAAGCTCAACTTGTTTTTGGGTGTGGGAAATATGATGATGTTTTTGATAAGTTGAGGCAAAATAATCATAACATAAAATTCAAAACGTCTTTACAAACCATCTTAATACCCCTAAACCTGCTAGAGACGAAACAGAGCACACAAAAAAAACAATTGAGTGCCCTATTAACATCTCAGCCACAGAAAACAATTCAAGGTGACTCCCAAAACGTGACCTCGTTGTAGAAAAGCACCAACACTGTGGGAAAAGCCTGTGCCCAATGAGAGAACAGAAAAAAAATGTTGATGTAACAACTACCTGATGTTGCCATTTTATTTGCAACCATTAAGGTGTTAGCTTCTTTTATTGCCCCAGTCTTGATGATCAGGGTGGTGGCATTGCACCAGCTGGTGTGCATCATGACTCAGCCTTCAACCCCACATGGATTCATAACCAGAGAGGGGTCCGGATCCGAATTGTACAGTACTGTGCTCATTTATCTATCTTGGATGTCGAATATATAGTAGAATCCTTTGCATCGATGCAAAGGAAAGAAAGAAGTGGAACATACCTCACTTTTTTCTTTTTTTTTTTCCAAGTTTGACTTGTAAGTTTAATATGATATGTTTGAACAGATGGCTTCAGATGGTAGCTCGTACAGTGGTTCGAGGCCACGGAGACAACGTATTACTGTGGAGCAGACTTTCCCCACACACTCCGCCTCGGAGGGATCTGCAGCTGTAGTCTTGACGGTTGGCTCTACAACACTTCTGTACCAGGTATGTAGTTTAATTTCAAAAGTTTGATTAATTAATATTATTTTGATTATAAATGATATCTTGTTGTGTATGTTTAAGCAGAGCCAGTTTCTTCACAGGCTTGGGGTCGAGGACATGGACGTCGGGACCCCTCCAGAGGTTTGACAGATAGGAGATTGGAGTCTGGCCAGCGATGGAATGTAAAGGTGATCGGTGGAACTGGGATTGGAGAGTCAGGAGCCCAATTCGTTAGTCACATGGGCATTGTATCAAAGCTTCACCATAAAATATGGCAAAAAGATTTTGTCAAACTTTCCACAGATATAATAGATACAATTTTTAGAGATCTTGAGGTAATAGTCTATAAATTTAATATTATATCTATCAAATTTCTTATCATGACTCATGTTAGCTCTAATTTGTCGTTGATCTTTCGGTGGGATCGAACAGCCAATACTGATAAAGAAATGCTAATGCACATGTCCTCTATGCATCGTACTTGGCGTAGAGGTTTGAAGAAACGGATAAGTTAATATTTTTCCTTATATCCACATATTTTTCCTTATATGCACATGTCCTCTATGCACAGGCCTACTATTTTATGTTGCAGCTATCTGCCCCCACTGTTGTTGAATGCCTCCTCAAATAATTCCCTTTGGAACCAATGATTGGCCTAACCAACTTTGTTTCCTATTAAAACAAAGGCCAAAAGGATTAGGTGACCCATATACAATCTTAGCCTGAGAGTCATTATTCAGGTGGAGAACCTCATATTTCTCATTTTTGTTGTGGGTTGCCTGATGGAGAGGAACTCCTCCATGGATTCCCTTCTGTATCTGGGAGCCGGTTGTTCTTGGTTTGGTTGGCGACGTGCTTGCCATTGGCCAACCCAGAAGGCCTAAATATAACATTTCCAGGAGGCTGCAAGATTGTTAGATTTCAGGTGCATAATATAGCATAACAATAATCACATCAATGGGAAGCAGCTCCCATATAAAGAAGGAAATCACAAGTTTTTTTGCATTGGCAAACTAAGCAAAAAAAAACATATATTGCATTGCTTCCAAAGTTTTTGATTTATAACAACTGTATGTGTTTGCTTTCAAGTTTATGGGTATAAGCATGGCTTACCTGCATGAACTATAAATCCTGGAGGAGGAAGCAAAGAAGGGATGGTAGCCGTGGGAGGATCATCACCTGGCCAGATCCAGATCATCCCTTCATGCTCGAAACATGGCAAGGACCGGATCCTTATATTGAGCTTCCTTGTGGATGGCATCTTCTCACATTTTCCATCGGTTGAGTACTCGCCCAACCTGAAATTAATTATAACCGAGAATGTTACCTACTAGATCTCCAAAGAACCATAATCTTTGTTATACCAAAAAGGAGAAATGTTGAAGGTGACTACTTCACATGACTACATAAATGGTGGAGGAAGATTTTGAGAACATTCGAGCTGTTATGTTAAAACTAGCTCTGCAGATCTAACATCTTGCAATAAAATAAAATAAAATTACTACTTAGTATCAGCTTTTTTCTAAGGGAAACAGCTTATAAAAGTGCATGGTTTACTAGTAATAGAGATGGTATTAGTAGGTAAAATATGAAACTCATCAAATCCATGGATATGGAACCACAGATCCTTATAGACCAGAAATATGAGAAGTCTCATTTTTGGCTGAAAGCCTGGATTTTCTATTTCTTTGCCAAATATTCATATGAAATGTAGCAGCATTGTATTTTCAGTTTTTCCACATTCACGTAAGAGGTTGTTGTAATAATTAAGAGCTAACGCAGAATAGTGTCAGGATTCAGAAACATTGTATACATAATCAATTTTTTGTATTGATTTCCAGGAAAGAAAATACATCTGATAAGGTCATGTTTGGTATCGGGATAGACCGAAAATAAAGTGAGAATATCCTAAAAAATTGAAGGGCCAGCTCCCCTTCAAGAGCCAAACCCAGGTAAGAAATTTAATCAGGTTTTTAATTAGGTGATCCACAAATGCCAATTTCTAACCTGCAAGAGGCCAAACCCAACCATGGGGAGGACCAAATTGAATTCCTTCTTGCAGGTAGCCCCATCGTTTGAAGGTAAACAAAGGGAGGATGCTGGGAGGCCCAGCTGGGGTTGGGATTTGTTCTTGGCTTTTCCCCCTTTTTTTTCTTCTTATTTCAACCACATCATAAGGGGCAGGTTCAAAGAAAAGGGCTCTTTTTTTAAATACTGTGCAAATTCAATTCATCACATACATCGGGAGCATTCTAACCTACTGAGCCTGTTAATCTCATAGATCTTGTTGTAAATATTTCATATACCGACGATTGAAGTGGCATATATACGTTGGATAAAAAAGATGAAAAGGCAGCCGGCCACTTTACACTCTGGTTGATGATAGAATTTGCCACCAGTTTACACATCGATATGCCAGATCTGTATTAACTATTTCCATATTCCTAGAAATGGTTTTTGCATGAAGAGTCTCCTCATCAACTTGGATCCATGTATATATATGATCCTTGAGGAGACCAACAGTCATAACTAAAAGCTATCCTCCTCTTAATTTGGATGTCAAGTCAAGAAATTTCCTTCTGTTCTGGGTGCAAAATCCTCCTGTGTGATCCAGTGGCTCTTTTGTGGTTGGATGAGAAATCTTTCTTGTGTTATCCTGGGTTCGCATGTAATTGGATGGGAAATATCTCTTGCGGTTTGGGGGCTTTGCTTGTGATTTGCCTCAGATCTTTTTTATGTCTTATTTACAAGTACATTTATTTTCACTACTTTTAATGTGGAACTAAAAAAATTATGTCTCTATACAACATTATACAGGCAAGTTTTTCCAGGATGCCATTGCCTCAGTTCCAACTGCCACATGATTGGTAGATAATGTGTGCAAAATAGAACACTTCGGATGAACAGATAATAATAAAGTAGTACATCTTCATTTTTTATTTTAACATTTAAAATATTTGTTGGCAGAATTCGCTGATCGTAATAAGGCAAATCGGTCTCATCAATCTATGCCACATAGAAAGGGCAGGAAGAGTCATTATCAATTGAAGGATGATTTTGTAAGTTAAATATTTAGTTAATATTTACTGTCAATTTAATATTTACTTAGTTCTTACTCTCTTTAACACATGTGAATAGCACCTTGCTCATGATCGTGAACCAAATCATGTGGAGATCTTTAAATTAAATTGGCAGATGCAAAGAGTTATCTGATGGTACTGAGCAGTGGGTAGATGACGAGAGTAGGAGTCGATATGTAAGTATATTTTTAAAGTTTAGAATTAATGTTTACGTGATATTTTTTTATTGTAAAAATATTTTTTAAAAAAATTTTGATACAGGAGAGGATGATTTAGTTGTCTGCTACTTCACTAGATAGTGAGAGTAGGAGTACTCCCATTTTCGCTGATGCGGCTTTCGTTTCAACTATGGGGAAGGACCGATCTAGTTGCATTCGTTGCGGAGGCAGTCGGGAGACACGTCGCACATGGTATGGGACAGGAGAAGGGCTGAGCTCCACTGACTATCAGCAACATATTAGCAACATCGAAAACACTCTCAGAATGGAGGTTGAGGAGTTGTGCACAAAGGCGCGCAGACGGGTCTCAGAGATGGATGAAATGCGGAGGGAGTTGGAGCAGCTGTGTAAATAAGAGTCTGAGATGGATGGCATATGTAGACAGATACTGCAGATGAGCACATTCATGACTCAATTTCAGACTAGTCAGAGATTTGGTGCGTTAGCTCTATCGAGAGCACCAGAGGACGACCATGTAGATACTGATGCAGAGGGAGATAACTATGATGATGATGATTGATAGATATATATTTTGATGACATTAATTTAGAGACTTTGATGTTGTATGAATTGAGTATTTCGTGACTTGATGTTATATATGAATTGAGTATGATGTGGACTTATTTTAGTTGTATTGTGTATGCTTGTTTTCTTGTTGTTTTTGTATTCAAGTATTTTGTACAAACAGGAATTTAGATTTTTAAAAAGAATTTATATTAAGAAATTATACAAACATTTGTCAGTGGTTGGAACCCGCTGACAAAAGATATACTCACTTTTGTCAGCGACTTTGTACCTGTTGACAATGTAACATTTGTTAGCGGCCTTAAAATTGCTGACAAATTTTTTTTTTGTCACGGGCCTTAAAACTGCTGACAAAAATTTTTTTCGTCAGCGTCTTCGAGGCCGCTGACATATTTTTTTTTTGTCAACAGTCTTAACGCCGTTGACAAAAAAGTTTTATGTCAGCGGCTTAATTTTTTGTTGACATATGATAAGTCGACGACCAAGATGACGACTGCTTTGTCAACGGACACATGCCGTCGACATAAGTCTTTGTCAACGGGTTTTTAATTTTTGTCAACGGCCTACAGCCGCTGACATATGTTGTTTTTCTTTTAGTGAGTGCTCTGGGGCGAGCCTACCATGAGCGCGCTGGTGCCATGCCCGGGCCTTGCCGTGCGCGTGCGGGGCCTGTCGTGCGTGCATGGGCATCCCACGAGCCCGAGAGCCGTTTCCTCTTCTCAGAAACGTATATAAGCTAGAGAAATACTTAGTGCACACCTTGGTGTGCACTAAGCATATTATTTTAATACCCTTAAAAATCTGCTTTTTCATATATGACAATATTGTGAATAATTGTCTATGACATTGCATGGATGTGACTGTGGTCGATGAAAGGGGCAGCTAGTGAGCCTCGTCCCTGGCGCCGTGGTCTCCCCCCCTGCCAAATGTAGGGGGTGAGACGGGAGGGCGCGGGATCGATCCCGTGCCCTCTCCTCATTACTCCCCATCCCCAACTAATTTATCCATAAAAAAAAGGAATAACCAGTGTCCATTTTATAAGAAGTTCAGGGAACCATTAATTTATTTATTCTTTTAAATGCATCTTTGATGTAATTTTAGGGGCCAATGGTTCCCAAATTGTAAATATTATTTTGTATAAACGAACTATACATTATGAACTTTGGACAATATTCGTTATTTATGTGTGGATGAATAGTGATACACTAATTAAGGAGACATCTGGTTTGGACCTCTTTGATTGAATGTTGACCATATTGTGTCCAACTTTAAGACAGTGAGTGTAACTGCTTTGAAATAAATATTAGTGAAGTTTTCCCTCCATGCTTTGAGCAACTCATCTACAAGTCTATGAGGTTAGCCCACAACTTACTGATCTTGCTCTTTCCTTTTGTTGTAATTTTGATCTGACAGCATTGAACATTCAAATAAAACATCTTCCTGTAAGAACAATCTGTTGGGAAATCTTTCCTAGGAGGAATGTGATTTTTAGATGTTTTAATATTTGAGTTCTCTTATAAGATATTTTGAAAGCAACTTTACCCTTTTAGCAATTGTTCATAAATTCTTTAGTATACGTAACCTTGAGTGTTGCCATGTCCTCTGAATATATCTTATCCAAGAAAATATCAAAGAAACTCCCACATGGAAAGGCAAAGAGGACGCCCAACTGATCCGATATGGTGAGATCTTCAGATAGCCGTGATAGACCCACGATACATATAAACAGTATGAAGCATCCAGGATATAAACACCCGTACAACTGTTAAGCAAACCCTTAAAACTAGAGGAGAAAGAAAATTGCATCAAACAAATATGCTTCGTAGATAAAAGTTAAAAGGACATCTCAATTTTGTTAAAGGGCAAAAGAAACAACAAGAAGAAGACCACTTTAACGTGAAGAGGGTCTTATCAAAGGCCCTCAGCATGCCTCACTCTTTGTTCTAGTGTTAAAAGCTTTAGAACCGTCGCAAAGAAAGAATAGTGAGATACTAGAGATGTGCAGGAAGAAAAACAATTAGATAATATATAGTCAATAAATTAAAATCTTAGTGTAAGATCGAATAAGGTGTATGATAATGTGAATTAGGAAATTTGAGTGAATGGTAGCGGAATTAAAAATAAGTAACTCACACAGATTAACCAGATCAAATAGTGGTGTGTGGATAGAGTACGAATCAAGACAACAAACCACAATCAAACCACTACATATAGAATTTTAAGGTGGTTCGGAAAATATAACTTATGTCTCCTACGTCCACCTCCCCATGATGGAGGAATCCACATGCAATCGCAATTACACAGACCAGAGCACGACGACTCCGACACACCTTTGAGTACAATGACTTAAAGCACAACCTGGAGATAGGCACGACGACCTACTCTATAAACTACTTGTGAGCATGACGACTCACAAGCACTTGAGCGCAATGGCTCAACACCTCTAAGCACGACGACTTAGAAAATCAGAGTACACAGTGCTCAAACCCTTTGGACCACGATGGATCCAAGTTCTGCTAGAACAATCTTAAGGAGGGAGTAGAACTTCTAGCACGATCTATCCCAATACAAATGTGAAAAGATAACAAAAACAATCAGGTGATCTGTGTAGAACACTTACACATATCACACACAATGAAAATACCCAAATCAAGAATTACAGACTCTGAAATACTTTTGGAACTTTAGATTTGTCTTCAGCAGCAAGAGCTTCTCCTCTTCTTCCCTTTCTTCTTCTTGGCAACGCTGCTCTTCTCTTCTCTCTGGGCTCTCCCTCTTTCCCACCTCTTTTCAGACTCATCTTTTTAGCAGCACACATTTCACAAAGGACAAGAGCATATTTATAGCTAGATGCCCAAACCTCGTACCTTGAAGTGCATGAGCACATACTTTAGGGTTGTTCGTACACTCTTTAAGTTGTCACGTGTTCCATTTGTCTTGCACGCAGAGAAACTCAAATTAGTAGAGCATTTATGAAAAGTCATTTAAATGAAGCAAATTTATAATATGATGAAGTCTAGGTTCGTATATGACGAAGTTCCACTTCAACTGACATAGACCAAAACTGTACATCCGATTAACTGTGCTTTGTGACCAAAAGTGAACATCTGATGTTCTTTTAAGCATGTTTTCCAATGTGGCATGTTTATCTATGAATTGCAATGATTATTTAAGAGATATTCAACATTAAAGCACTTAAGTTCATCAACAAAGTAATGATATTATGATCTCAATAAGATGAACAATGACAATGTCATCATCAAAACAAATCAAAATAATCATTATCAAAATAATGATTATGGTTATTGTAACGACCCGAGAACCCAACCCTCGGCCCATGCTGAGGACCCGATTTTCGCGATCACCGCCCCTGGATCCAGAACCTGGAAGGGCTATAATCTATGTCTAACATGATATGTAACAGAAGTAAACGTCAACTGCTAATCTAGAAGTGTACATACGGAAACAGAAAAGAGAGTGAGACCACCACGTACCACTCTAAGTACAGTCCCAACGCACGCACGCTAGTACAAGTAAAAGGCAGGGGAAGAACAAGTCCCTTAGGGGCATACCCCGAGGGTGACGTACACTGAAAAAGGGGAACCACTGCTAGCTACGGGGACTCCGACTACCGCCCCGTCTCGTCCGCCCGGCGCGCGCCCTGCTGCTGCTGAGAAGTCTCACCTGGGAAAAGGAGGGATGAGCTTCACAACAGAAGCTCAGTAGGGACTACCAATCTCCTACTGGCTCTAAACAGGCAGGAGAATATAAATATCAAATGAATGATAGCAGTTAATATCTTCTACCTACAAACGGAAGTGCGGAAGCGAAACTACAACTAGCATGGTACGGAAAGTACACACGGTCGGAAACTCAGTACGACTGCTCGTCGTGACCACCACACGGCTAGCGAACACAGACGGAGGGAACTCCGCCTAAACAAAGAACACTAGCTACGGAAGCACTACCACTAGTCATGGTCAGGTGCGTCCACCGACGTCTTATCCTCGACCCGGGTCCTGACCCTCACGTCTCGTCAGAGCGAGGTAGGACACAAGTAACACAACAGTAACCGCCGTAGTCTGGCCGGACTACGGTCCCATGCCTGGCCTCTCTAAGCGGTTCCGGGGCCGCAAAGAGCGAGGAGTGAGAAGAAGGACTGGCTGGCCTGCACCGGGTAGAACTCCTAACTGTCCTCGGCGTCCCAGACCACCCACGAGAGCTCTGCAAGTGACTCACATGCCACTGTCTTAACCACCATTTTCCCCTAAGCTCCAGAGTCCGCCTGGTGGCTGCCAACTCGAGCACACTCGTAGCCCGGAGTACTCCCTCAACAGGCTCCCGAGGATGGGGGTCCCAGGTAACGGTAACAACCTCTCACACGGGACAAGCCCTCAAGTGCCGAACACCGGGCGAAAGACTAGTGTAGACCGCACTAGGGAACTAGCACAGGTGCCACGGGTACAGTAAAAAGAAGCGGAAACGGCAAGAATTAGAAACCTGTCTCACTGCTGAGGTTGCGACGCATCGGGCCGTCGCGACCAGGTCGCGACGGCCCAAGTTGTCGTGACCGGGTTCGCGACACACAAGAGCTTCGCAATCTCGTCGCGACCGGCCAGGCCGTCGCCACCAAGTCGCGACCTCTACGGTTGTCGCGTTCTCAGACAGAGGGGGGTTCCGGAGCAACCCCTCCGAGGACCACCCCAAAAACAGGGAAACAACCACACAAGGGGGAGGGGATCATGCTCAACATGCTAGAAAGCTAGTAAAGCATCCAAACCACCCTTAAAAACCCTACGAACATGGATCTACACTGGAAGGGAAACCTCACTCAACCTCAAGCATGGAGTTCTCACACTCCCAAACCCCAAACCACAGAGAAACCACACTTTAGAGGGGGAAGGGAGCATGCTTAGGGCGAGAGGATCAGGAGTCCCTACCTCCACACGAAGAACGAACCTGTTAGGGCCTTCTCGTGGGAAAGGACGCCTCCTCCTCACTCCAAACGGCATGAACACGTCCCCTGCACGAGCGGGACAACACCACCTCAGCACAGACGCCTCAAGCACCATGATCTGCCAAGAAACCACAAGGGAAACACGAGAGGGAAGGGAGAGGGGAGAAAGAGAGCTGAGAGGGCGAGAGGGGGAAATGGGGCGCGACCTTGGGTTTTAACCCGGCGGCCCCCAGAACGCGACGGAACGACATGTCGCGATAAGACTCTTGTCGCGACACCCCTAGGCGTCGTGACCCTATCGCGATGGTCGCTTGTCGCGACCCCAAAAGCAGGTCAAAACCTCGAAGACCGGGAAAGCGATCACGACGGACGACCACGTCGCGTTCACGCGCGTGCGCCTGACACCCTACAGAGCCATTCTGAAAGAAAGGACACCGGTCACGTCTGTCAGAAGGGCCGTCGCGATGCCATCGGACGTCGCGACCACAACGCGACGGCCATACCGTCGCGACCAAAACGCGACAGCCCTGGTCGTCGCGGCCCAAACCTTATCGCGACGGCCTCCCTGTCGCGACCACGTCACGACCAAGGAACATGTCGCGACCCTGAGGATGGGGCCACAGGGCCCAAGGGGGCCGGGTCTTACAGTTATTCACATAACCATAACTCAACACTTAGGTCGTTTCAACATTGGATTGAATCTTATCTTATTTTACAAGTTAGGCAAATTGTCATTCGACAGGAGAGTTCATGTACAAATTGGGTATTTTTGTGTTGACCTCACTCTTCCTCCATCTAAGCTGCAAAATCTAACCATATCATTTTTTGTGTGGCATGGGATCCTCATGCCAAGAGAAGGGCTTTTGAATCACATCATTTTTCAGGTGGGAAATGGCACAAGTTTTTAAGTTGTGGCTAGATCCATAGCTGCAGGGAGAAATATATATATTTTTTTATGAAAAGAAAAGAAGACAAAAGTGGAAGGCCATAGCCTCAGATATTGACTATTGACTGAAGGGCATTGGCCAAATAAGCCTTGAATAGCCAGCCCAAAAAGAGAATGGGAAATGGAGTCTAAGTTAGAGGACTATACGGCGACACAAAGATGTTTCCTAAGCATGGAGAAGATAAATTCTCTAGAGATTACAAGGATCAATCTGAAGAAAAGGTACATCGAATTAGGGAATGAGGGAAAAGTCCCAAACGACCAAGGGAGCGTTCATCATCAACATCATCAACATCTTCAACCTCGACCTCCCTGTTGAACCACTCATCTCCATATTCTTCAAGTTTTGGTGATAATTAAAACTTTGAAAATACAAATATCTAATAATATTATTTTATAGACAGTTTGTCAATAGGCAAAAAGTATTCTTATTGCCAAAATTAAGGATATTGTCGTAAGTATTCTAAAATACTCTTATTTAATGTTCAGATTTCTAACCGATTAGAGTTAAATATCTCTTCAATTATTGTTCAAGTATTCTTTCGATTATCATTCAAATAAGCATTTCAATTATGGTTCAAATAATGCTTTGATTATAGCTTAAGTATCTATTTGGTTATTATGTAAATGAACATTTCAATTATATCTCTAATATCGCTTCAATTATAATTCAAATGTTCTTTCGATTACTATTCAAACAAACTTTTCTATTATAGTACAAGTATCACTTACAAGCATTCCTTTGATTTTAGCTTAAATGAGCATTTCGATTATAGTTCAAGTATCACTTTGATTTGTGTCCAAGAATTCCTTCGATTATAGCTTAAATGAGCATTCCGATTACAATTCAAGTATCACTTCGATTAGCATACAAGCATCCTTTCGATTATAGTTTAAATGAGCATTTCAATTATGGTACAAGTATTGCTTTTATTCTAAGTATCGTTCCGATTATTGTTCACTATCACTCTGATTATTGATGAAGTTTTGTTTCAATTACAAGGACATTTTTCACATCGATTATCAATCTAAGGGCCATATCGATTAGCCTAAAAAAGGCAATCGATAAGTATTTGAACCCACTCTAATTATTGCTTTGATAATTGGTTGAACTATGATCAAATAGATTCATTGATTATTACGATTATTACTTTAATTATTAGATCAATTGTAGCACAAAGTGTATTTGTAGTATCCTGAGCTTCCAGATCGTAGATTATCGGGTTTGGGGGCCAGTGTGTTGCCCATTGATTGTGTTTCACCCAGTGTGGGTGACTGTGCTTGTGTGTGTAGTAGGGTGTGAGGCTGGATGGTTAGACATTCCAGCCCAAACAGACCTCTGGCGGGTTCATTAAGAACGCAACCAACACAGGCGTCGCGATTCTTACATGAATGCGACCACTTGCTACGTCGTGATTCAGTCACCGCCTTCAGTGTGCACGTCCTCATGCGCGCTGCGTGTCGCATGCAGGGACATCAGAAGCTTAATTGCGATGGTGGGGTACGTCGTGTTATTAAACGCGACGTCCCGATACGTCGCGATTTAGCCTCTGTGTGTTTTGGGCTTCTTCCCCTGGCCGAACAGTGTAGTTGCACTGTTTAGCTGAAGGGGGTGGTTTGCTAAGAGTTTGCTGGTGATTTTGAGGTTTTTGCTGTCTGTTCGGCGTGACTTCGATGCGAGGAGGTTCTTCGGAGCGCGGAGAATGCCTGGGCAGCGTTGGTTTTGCATTTCTTCATCGGTATGGGAACTTTCCTCGTGTTTGAATTGTGTGGCTTGTGTGGATTACGTTAAGGTGTTTGAATGATAGTTTTGCTTATGAATGATAGCAAGCATGCTTAGAATATCATGTGAATGATTAGTTCCTGTTCTACCAGCATGTATGGTCATTTTGTGGTTTTTCTAGAATGAGAGAATAGGGTGGATTTCTTCAGCCTGAAAGGCGACGGAACTAGACGTCGCGTTTTGTGAATGCGACGACTTGTCCAGTCGTAATTCAGGTCTGAAGGCGACAGGTTGGTCCGTCACGATTGAAGCTCTTAGTGGCATCCACTGTGTTGGACACGTTTCAGAATGTGGCCACCTGGGCACTTGGGTTCCAAGGCTAATCCGTCTGTTTTCTGTTGCACATTACTCGTGCAGTATCGATTAAGTAATGTAGAGCTTCTAAAGGGTGAGTTGGCTCATATCGTGATAAAAAACGTCGAGTTTGCGTGGTTATGTGTGCATAACAAGTTGGGATGTTTAACGCCTTCCGTGGTTACCTCTCAAGTCGAAAACCCCATATTCATTGTGAGCCAAGCACAGGGTGCCCGGGGTTTGTCCCGGTAAAGTGTGTACCGTCAAGGTTTGTGTCATCTTCCTGGACACCCTCACTCCTGAGTTTGAGTTGTACGTCCGGTTGAGGGAAGGACGACAGTCAGCAGCGGCTTGTGTTTGTGGGTGTGCAGTCACTTGTAGCGCGCTCGTGGTTGGGGGATGGACACCAGTAGATGAACTGGTCTCTAGCTAGTCATGTTTTCTAGTGCCTCACTTTAGGGAGCTCAGGTCGGAGTCTCTAAAGGTGCAAGGCTTGGGCCTGCAGCTGTGTGGTCTAAGAGTGGTGTTGGTTGGTCTCTACAGTTTCTTGACCTTGTTGAGGTGGAGCGGCAGCTGTACCTTTCGTCCGTGGCTGCGAGGCTGAGAGGTGGTCTTGTGTTGTTTGTCCGGGTCTGTGGCTGGTGTCACGAACCAATTCTCATAACTCATGTGCGGCGTACCCTTCTTATCTTGTACACGTGTTCGTGATTTGCCGTTTACTTAATTTACAGTTGTAATATCATGCGTAGGCAGTGTTATATATGCTTATTAGCCATGTTAACATTATTTGTTGTACATTGTTCTCTCGACTTTTAGGGAGTTTCCCTACTGAGCCAGTGACTTGTGGGACTCACCCCTTCTTCTTCCAGGTGAAGGAGAGCAGGTTCCCATCCCTCTTCTAGTTCGGGACCGCACCGTAGTGGAGTCAGGTCTACGCCACCAGCAGAGTAATTTTCTACTTGTTGTGCCTTGGGTTCCCAGGCATTTGTACTCTGCTGTACTTTGACTTTGGTTCAGAACTGAATATGTACATTTCATGTGGATATGTGTAAGATATGGAAAATCATATGTGTTCAGTGTGTTCTTTTATATTTTCACGGACATGTGTGCGTTGATATCCCTTGCGAGGCTTTAGCCTGTTCGCGGGAGGCGGAGTCGTGTCAGGCACGTTATTGGGTTAACGGGCCTGAACGGCGAGAACCGTCACAGTATTCGATTATTAATCTAATTATCGACACATTTTCTTCAATTATTGATCTGATTATTGCATCAGTTATTGTCAATTAACGATCGATTAGCGATATATCTCTTCATTGATTATCTGATGAATTAGCGAATGATTAGCGATCTATTTCTTCATTGATTAGCTGATGAATTAGCAATCTATTAACAATATATATTTATTGGTTACTTGAGAAATTAATGATTTGCTTAACAGATTAGTGTGACATCTCCTCATCGATTATTTATCGTTATATATTATCAACAAACAGTTTACTTTTTCATCATTTACGTGGTCGACCTATGACATTGCTTCATCAATTAATGAATCTATTTTCCATCATTTTTTCAATATCAGTTAGAGCATCAAT
Source organism: Colocasia esculenta (assembly GCA_014218235.1). Lineage (NCBI taxonomy): Eukaryota > Viridiplantae > Streptophyta > Magnoliopsida > Alismatales > Araceae > Colocasia > Colocasia esculenta. The sequence continues at coordinate 116,194,820 of CM024761.1, forward strand.
AAACAAATATCTATTTCTAAATAATTAAAGATGCACAAAAAAATATTCCTTTTTACTGACATCATATGCATCAAGTTTGAATATTCATGTGAGTGCCTAAAGTCTATCTCTATAAAGTCTGCCCATGTTTTTCTCCTAAAGTGTGTTAGAGTTCCAATACAATTATAATTATATATATATATATATATATTTGGGACTGAGCTAGCTCACCATCGAAGAGATTTCTCACCAAGGGCCCTAGTAGACTGCTATACTCTAGTGCCATCAGATGACTCTATGGATCTCAGTCCAAGTTATTGGGAATGGGAATGGGAATCCCTTGCCAACCATCGGCTTAACAAAGAAGAATCGTCCCTTCCACTAATTAATCGCGCTCGAGAGACCGACCACCAAGACCCTTCTATCCTTAGTAGCTACATATAATCACTCCTTATGGACCAGGCGGTGTGGCGGCCCCTATCATTCGAACCCAATAAGGACTCAATCCGACTCTACCATCCCACGAGCCCGGAGAACCGAAATGAAAACAAAGTATGTCTAGTGGGAATATAAGAAAATAAAGTACGGCATATCATGCATAGAAAGGTTTACAAGCGGAAATATATACGTAAGCATATTAGTTTATCTTGTCCCAAAACCATAGTTTACAATAAATAGAGCATCCTGAGGCATACCCCAAGGTGAACAAAATTGAGAGTACTGTTAGAGTTCAGTCTGAGGCTGATTGCTAGCCTTATCACTATCGCCTAAAAAAATAAAAGTAGGGGAATGAGCCTCACAAATTCATCAGTTCAGTAGAGTAATCCCCAAGAGTCAGAGCAAGTAAAATAAGTAAGCAATGAAAACTATTACCATGCTAAAAAGGAAGGTTAACTAATAACAAATATCTGAAATAATAACATGCCACATTGAAATAGAATAGATAATATCAAGTAACGTAGAACATGTAGTGTAAACCACAAGTCGGGAAGTAGAACGCTCACTCGGGTCATGAAATAGACCCAGACAAGTTGCACATAGATCACCCACAATACTAGTCTTGTATCCAGAAACATATTTCGACTGTCGCTCCACGCTTGCTATCCTAGATAAGTAGAGGCAATGGAGACTGCTCATGCACAACCACACCTGTAGCCTAGTTGGGTTGTAGCCTCACACCTGTCTAACTCATTTGGGCAAGGCCCAAAGGGCGATCAGGTAGTGAGAACTAACTAAAAATAAAATACTAACTGGGGACCCACATATCTGTGGGGTGTCCATACCCCCAACCATGAGTACTCAAGTGACACATGACTCTAGACACTATCCCATGCCATCTTTCTCCTTCTCTGAACAAGGGAACACATAAGGGGAGTCCAAAAAGATGGCACCAAACTCGAACAGTGCACACAACATCAAGACTAGGCGCCGCCAACACACACAATGTAAGGAGCTCCTAACTAGTAGAAAGTGTGTAGGGTAAGTAACATAGTGTTTCTATCAATCATCGATGTGTAAAATAATGCTAAAACCCAACTAGAACCACTGTATGTCTCATTTATTGGAATCACATAGATTCTACCAACTCATACTCCAAACATGCTAGGACGGGTAGGCATGGCTAGGAGCAAGTCGTGCCCTATCGCATAGGTACACTCATAATGTGTCTATGTGAGGTGGCGTATTTACACATAGTATGTCCGGACTACATGTAAAGCCTAGAAAATCATGAATCAGGCTATCCAAATTCATGCTAAAATGGTCACTTCTAGTGAATTTAATTGTTTAACTATGTTCCTCATCTCCATAATGTGTTTGCGAATAGATCCGGAGTCCTTGTACTTCATGGAGGAAAGTTTGTTTAAAGCTTGATCCATCTAAATTAGGGGTGTTGGAATTCATCATTCTGGGGACTACAAGTGAAGAAATAAAAAATAATCTAATTAGGCACACTATAAAAGAACATCACATGAACTAAATTCAGTCATTTCATTTTCAACTTGATGTTAAGTGGGTAAGTAGTGTAACATTGCATGGCTCCATGAAGAGAACAACTTTCTACTCATTTCAAGTCACGCCCGAGAACCCTACCATTGCTGGGATGCTCAGGCCCCCACATGCCACGCCAGTAGGTGACGTGTGGGGCCCTGACACCCCATCAATGGCAGGACACCTGGGCTTCTTGGGCAGTAATCTTTTCCCAGGAGTGAATCATGCAATGACAATTAAGCCAACACTTAACCATAATGTGTGATTATGTAGTGTAACATCATATGACCCCTCCTTTAGGAGTGAGTTATATGATCGCAATCAGATCCACACAATTTCTAGTAAATGAGTGACCAAGTAGTGCAACATCGCAGAGTACTCCTCCTTTGGGAGTAAGCTACATGACCACAATTAGGTCTATACTCATTTAATAGCTTAATAAGACTAATGATTTATATAGCAGTACCTTTAATTAGGTACGGGGAGGCTAAGATACTTAGACACATAAAACACTATCAAATTCTAATTTTAAGTCCAAAAACATGTCGATCCTCCTTTGGGAGTTATCTAAATTTTTATGGATTTAAAATTGCAAAGGTATTATTTCTAGATATGCATAAAACTACATGATATGGCATGGTATCAACAATATAAATTCAGCACATATGGAATATAACTTAAACACATTCCACATGAAAATAAGAATGCGGTAATTTATCAATCAAAATAATAATAGCTTGTAAAATATGTCGTGAATGTGAAGTGAGTTACTCTTATATAGTTCAGCCCTAACATTAATGCCAATCACCTAATACATACTCTCTACAGACCTTGTAGAGGCCAATTCTTTTATAGCAAAAACAATCAAGTGGAGAATGCCCCTCAGCATTCACATTATTAAAAGCTACCATTTCCTCAATTTAAAATATATGGGAGTTAAAATATAAATTGATGACAATTCAATATGTTCAGAAAAATAGTAAACAAAATAATCCACATTCATTCAATTTTCTCTATTAGATAACTGTGTTTCTATCCATTTCCTCAAATACCAACAACAAATACCAAACAAACATTTATACTAATCATCAATACACATCCACATGATTCTAATCAACCAAAGGCAAGAATATCCAGACCCCACTTTCAAGCATTTGCTATATATAATGCACACCAAAACAATTTGGGTGAGATAGGCTCATGTAACATGTTTATCTTAAATACAACCAAATTTACATGGAAGTAAGATCATATTACATCAAACGCCAAATTCTATGTTTCTGCTACATATTGGATCAATCACTATGAATAGGATCTTATGTTGTTTTTCTTTCTTTAATAGTAAAGTATATAATTATATAGATTAAATGACAGCTAGCTGGTCACTGTTCGGATCCCGGACCCAACCGCACAGTAATATGTACATTTTTTAATGATTTTATTTTTATATTTTTTAAAAAAACTATAAATTAGAAAATGTAATGTTACATAATTTGTTTTTAAAATAAAAATTTAAAATTAGAAAGAAAAAAAAAACCTATTATTTACTATAGCTACTGTAGCGCTACAGTGATTACTGTAGCGCTACAGTGCTTCAACACCTTTAAACTGTTATACAGGTGGCGCTGGGGGCAGTGTCGCTGGCGCCCTTCGCGGTGATGGCGGCGGCCACAGCGCCGAGGGTGAGGCCAGGGAGGTGGCTGGGAGGGGCGAGACGGGGGCCGGCCGGGGAGGATCGGGGCAGCCTCTAACTCAACACCCTGTTCTGGAACCTCAACTTTTGGGACAACGCGAGCACGCTGGAGGGGGAGGTGGAGCGGCCGCAGCGGACGTTCCCGCGGGCGCTGCTGGGGGTGGGGCTGCCCTCCTGCTAAATCCCTTGGAAGCCAACAGCAAGAGCTGGTATGACAACGAAGGCAGGTCTGGACGTCGACCTCCTTCACTCCGCCAAAGACCTTCTCCAGAAGCTCCGATGCCCGGGCCCTCGTGGGCACTGGGAACTCCATGAGAAAGGAGACCACCTTCACCAGCACCACCTTGGGCCACTCGGCGTCCAGGATCTTCCCCAAAGCAGTGCTCACAGCTGCAGCCCCTTCGCTGCCAGCCGCCACCGCGAGGTCGAGGCACCGAGGGAGGAGGTCAAGCGGGCGGGCATCCTCGATCGGCAACCTCGGCAATGTCGGAGACGACCAGGTCGAGGACGGAGTAGAGCTACGCCGTTTCGAGGGAGGGGAGATGGAGGGAGAAGAGGTGGAAAAGGAGGGAGATATCCCTGTAGCATGGGATCTGGCGGGAGCGGAAGAGACGGAGGAAGGAGAGGAGGAGGGAGGAGAGGAAGGAGGAGAGGGAGGGGGAACGCGGTGTCCGGGAGGCCAGCGTTAGGAGGGAGGAGATAGAGGGGGAGCGGCGCAGAGGGGGCAGGGGAGAGGAGAAGAGAGAGGAGGGTGATGACCAGTCTATCCCCATGTAATTTTAATTAATTACATATATATTTTGATGATTAACAAAACCAAACAAAAGTTTATCAATTATATCTAATGAATATTTCATAAGTCTTAAGCACAGGAAAAATACCAAGGTCAAACAAGCCAATAAAGGTATGCATTACTTCTCTGAAGCCTTAATCTTTTCAACATCATATTTCTCTAAGTCCATATCGACTTCTATTGAAGGCCATAACGATTTCTTTATAAGCATATCGATTTCAATAGAATTATCATAACGATTTCCTTCTGGCTGAAAAGTCATGTTGTTTCAAACAAATCGATGCCGTAACGATTCTATAAGTGATCGCAACGATTTCCTTATAAGACTGAAAAGTCATGTTATTTCAAACAAGTCGATGTCACAACGACTCTATAAGTTACCGTAACGATTTCTTTAGAGCCCGTAACGACTTGCTCGTCACAACGACTCTATAAGTTACCGTAACGATTTCTTTAGAGCCCGTAACGACTTGCTCGTCACAACGACTCTATAAGTTACCGTAACGATTTCTTTAGAGCCCGTAACGACTTGCTCGTCACAACGACTCTATAAGTTACCGTAACGATTTCTTTAGAACTCGTAACGACTTGCCTGTCATAACGACTCTATAAGTTATCGTAACGATTTCTTTAGAAAGCGCAACGACTTGCTTGTTGTAACGATTTCATAAGTTACCATAACGACTTCTTTAGAACTCGCAACGACTTGCTTATTGTAACGACTTCATGTTCCATAACGATTTCTTTAGAGTTCATAACGACTTGATAAGTGTTCACAACGATTTGTTTTGTATAATGATTTGTTAAGTGTTTCATATCGATTTCTTCAGAAACACAACGATTTGCATCTCATAACGATTTGTTAAGTGTTTCACAACGACTTCTTCTGTGTCACAACGACTTGGTCAACCTGACTTATTCATAACGATTTCATAAGTCATATAGTCATCGACTTCATATCTTGATATCTTATTTATCTTAAAAGTGTTGACTAGTCAAAGTCCACGTAGACATCTCTCTGACGCACCTGCATTTAATGAGACCTGAACGTATCTCTGCATGCATGCAGACCATATCGTGCCTACTCTGATAACGTCCTTTAGACTTAAGCTATTTGGCATTACTATTTCCATGTCTGCTATTTGAGTTTGACATTTGTGCAGACCTCTGATCCAGCTTCATGGTACAACGTTAAACAAATAGAAGCCAACGGATATCTTTGAAGATCTCATCTCTTTGCGTGCTCAAGTGATCAAAAGACTGTTGACAGGAAGCTTCCAAGACTCCAGATGTCATTCAGTCTAACGACTACTCAAAAGAGAGACAACGGACACTTCAACGTCTACATTTCAAATTGAAGATATAAATTCAAGTCAGAAGAACAGAAGAAGATAGATCGTGCATTCAAGCATTCAAATTCTTCTGAAGAAAGTTTAGAGCCAAGAACCTTCATTCCACTTAGCTTTTGCTCTTTTGCTCTCCACTAGTTTGTGAAAATATTGAGAGAGCCTGTATAGTTCTGAGAGTGTGCCTTGTCTAAAATCTCTTTGCTCTCAGTTCTAGTTGCTTCAGATCCTTGCTTATCAAAAGCTTGATCTAGGGGCTTAGATTTCATTCACTCTCTTTGTGTTGTTCCCTTCGGTTGTGAAGGAAGACCTGATGGTATCCAGGGTGTTGTTCCCTTCGGTTGTGAAGGAAGACCTGGTGTGGTATCCAGGGTGTTGTTCCCTTCGGGTGTGAAGGAAGACCTGGTGCTATCCAGGGTGTTGTTCCCTTCGGTTGTGAAGGAAGACCTGGTGTGGTATCCAGGGTGTTGTTCCCTTCGGGTGTGAAGGAAGACCTGGTGTGGTATCCAGGGTGTTGTTCCCTTCGGGTGTGAAGGAAGACCAGCTGAGCTGGGTGTTGTAGCGTCCTTAGGGGGACTGTACCCTAGTTAGTGAAATCCTGAGTTGTTGCTCAGGGACTGGACGTAGGACTCCTAAGGAAAGGAGGTCCGAACCAGGATAATCCTTGTGTTGTGTGATTGTCTTCTTTGTGTGTTTGTTATTTCAACTAACTGTCACTAACCTACTTCGAAGAACGTTTGTGTGAATGTTTTTAGTTACAGGTATCTTCTAGATTAATTTTTAAAGACCCATTCACCCCCCCTCTGGGCTCGTCAACTGGGCAACAAGTGGTATCAGAGCGAGTCTCTTCGACAAAGAAAGGATCCAACGATCTGAAGAGTAAAGATCCATGGCAGCCCAAGGTAACTTTGAAGGTCAGTCTGTCAACCGACCCCCTCTCTTCGATGGTGAAGATTATCCTTACTGGAAGACCAGAATGGAATACTTTCTACAAGGGCACGACTATCAAATTTGGTCCATAGTAGAAGAAGGTGATCTGTTAGTCACAAATGAGAAAGCACAATGGACAGATGATGACAGGAAGAAGATTTCCCTGAATTGTAAAGCAAAGAGCATCCTATGCTGTGCTCTAAGTAAGAAGGAATTCAACAGAGTTTCAGCCTGCAAATCCTCAATGGAAATGTGGGAAAAGCTCAGGATTACTTATGAAGGCACAGACAAAGTAAAAGAAACAAGAATCGACATTCTTGTCACTCAATATGAAAGATTTCAGATGCAGTCAAATGAGTCCATAACTCAAATGTTTAGCCGGTTCACTGACATCACAAATGGACTAGCTAGTCTGGGGAAAACCTATGAGATGGGAGACATGGTAAGGAAGATACTTAGATCCTTACCGTCCTCATGGACCCCAAAGGTCACAGCAATAGAAGAAGCTAATGACCTGAAGAGAATGTCTGTAGAAAAGCTCATTGGGTCCCTCATGGCCCATGAGATCAACATGGAAAGGCTAGGAGAGTCCTCGAGCAGAAAGAAGCACTCCAACGCCTTAAAAGCTGAAGAAGATTCACCAGAAGCAAGTTCAGCTGAAAGTGAAAGTGATGCAGACAGCGAAAATGAGGAAGCTATGCTATCTAGAAAATTACAGCGAATTTTGGCTAAGAAGAAGAAATTCCAATCTGGAAGAAGGCACTTCAAAAGAAACAAGGAATTCAAGAAGCCAGATGGAAAAGAAATAAAGAAAGGAGAACCCGTCTGCTATGAATGTAAGAAGCCAGGACACATTAAAACTGAGTGTCCAAAGTTAAAGAAGCCGGAATTCAGGAAGAAGGACAGTTCCAAGAAGTTCAGAAAGTACAAGAAGAAGGCGATGGCAGCAGCTTGGGAAAACAGTAGTGACTCAGACAGTGAGTCAAGTTCTTGCAGTGATGAAGAAAAGGCCAACCTAGCCTTCATGGCAAATACTGAAGATAAGGTAACTTCTGACTCCTCTTTTGATTCATGCAATGATTCAGATTCCGATAGCTTAGAAGAGGCTTTCAACGAACTATATGAAAATATAAAGAAGTGACCAAATTATTAAAAGTGAGCAAGAAAAACATAATCTGTATAGAAAATACAAACTCAGATCTAAAATCAGAAAATGAACAATTAGAAAGTCAAATAACTGAACTTAAAAGAAGAAATGAATTGTTATGTGAAGACCTAAAAGCTAAGAATGAACAAATAACAAAATTGGAAAAACAGGAAAGTACAGATGAATTAAGAAAAGAAATTAAAAACTTAAATGAAGAAAATGATAAACTATCAAGCACATTAGAGAAATTTACTAATGGTAAAAACTCTCTAATATTAAAAGGTGCTAGAAGATCAGGTAAGAAGAAAAATGGATTAGGATATACACCCCCAGATAATGAAGAAACCATAATTTATCCTAAAACATATCCAACACCAAAATTTGTACCTGAACAAGATATAGCATACAAAGCTGATTTCAAATATATAGAAAAAGTAACTAAGTTATCCTGCTGTAGTCACTGCAATAAGTTAGGACATATTATAACTACATGCCCAACAAGACACAAGAAATGGATAATAAAAGGCAAAATCAATGATACTAACCAATCAGGACCCAAAAGAATTTGGGTACCTAAAGCTTGATGTTTTTATTTCAGGTTAACTCTCGAGCATCCAAATGGTACTTGGATAGTGGGTGCTCAAGACACATGTCAGGTAACCAGAAGTTATTCTCGCATCTCCAAGCTGAAGAAGGAACAGTCACTTATGGAGATAATGGGAAAGGAACAGTAATAGGCAGTGGCTCTGTAAATAACAAAGGAAAAACAGTCATAGAAGATGTGTTATTAGTTAAGGGATTGAAGCACAATCTCATTAGCATCAGCCAGCTGTGTGACAGAGGCCATCAGATCAAGTTTCAAGAATCAAAGTGCAGCATAGTGAAGGATGGAGCAGTCATCTTTGAAGCAAATAGAGAAAAGAATTTGTATGTGCTCTATCTTGAAGAACTCAAAGAGGAAAATGTTTGTCTGGCAGCAAGTAAAGACAAATCTACTGAATTATGGCACAGACGACTTGGACATTGCAGTTTAGATGGCATGAGGAAATTGCTAAAGAAAAATCTTGTAGAAGGTCTGCCAAAGGTCAGTGCAAAAATGGAAGGTGTATGCGGACCCTGTGCTAAGGGAAAGCACACTAAAAGCTCCTTCAAGTCAAAGACGGTGGTGACCACCTCAAAACCCTTAGAGCTCCTACATATGGATCTATTTGGGCCAATGAGGACTACCAGTCTTGGAGGAAAGAACTTTGGATTTGTCATAGTTGATGACTATTCAAGATATACATGGGTATCATTCCTAGAGCACAAAGATGACACCTTTGAAAACTTTGTTAGTTTCAGCAAGAAGGTGCAGAAAGATCAGAAGTTCAGCATTGTGTCTATTCGATCAGATCATGGTGGTGAATTTCAAAATGAAAGGTTTGCTAGATTCTGTGATGATCAGGGAATTGAGCATAATTTCTCAGCACCAAGGACACCACAGCAAAATGGTATTGCTGAGAGGAAGAACAGAACCCTATTGGATATGGCAAGAACTATGCTCTCAGAATATGATCTGCCAAGATATTTTTGGGCTGAAGCAGTCAACACAGCAAGCTATATTGTCAACCGAGTGATGATCAGGCCAATCCTGAAAAAGACTGCATATGAACTGTTCAAAGGGAAGAAGCCAAAGATCAGCCATTTCAGAACCTTTGGATGTCCCTGCTTCATTCACAACAATGGAAAAAGGGACATTGGTAAGTTGGATGCCAAATCAGATGAAGGCATCTTCATGGGGTACACTTCTAAACCCAAAGGCTATAGAGTATTTAATAAACGTACTTTATTGATTGAACAATCTGTACACATTATTTTTGATGAAACTAACCCTTCCTTGAGAAAGGAAGTAGATAGTGACAATGATGATGCAGATGAACTGTCCAAGAAACTAAAAGATACATCAATTGAGGACAAGGATGATCCATCTCTGGAAGAATTGCAACAAGAAGAAGTTACTCATGAAAACCTTCCAAAGGAATGGAGATACAAGAAAGATCACCCACTTGAGAATATTATTGGTGATCCATCCATAGGGGTAAGAACAAGAGGTAATGTTATTCCTTGTGATTATCTAGCTTTTGTTTCTCAAATAGAGCCTAGGACAGTCAATGAAGCTCTTTCTGATGAATCTTGGATAGTAGCCATGCAAGATGAATTAAATCAATTCAAGAGAAACCAAGTATGGTCACTTGTTCCTAGACCATCAGACCATCCAGTCATTGGCACCAAATGGGTGTTCAGAAATAAACTGGATGAAACTGGTGCAATTTTAAGAAACAAGGCCAGATTGGTAGCTCAAGGCTATTCTCAAGAGGAAGGCATAGATTTCGATGAAACCTATGCACCTGTAGCTAGACTTGAGGCCATTAGAATATTACTAGCTTATGCATCTGCTCTAAATTTAAAACTATTTCAAATGGATGTTAAATCTACTTTTTTAAACGGTTTTATTAAAGAAGAAGTCTATGTAGAACAGCCTCCTGGTTTTGATGACATAGACTTTCCAAATCATGTTTTTAAATTGCATAAGGCTTTATATGGTTTAAAGCAAGCGCCTAGAGCCTGGTATGAAAGGCTTAGCTCTTTTCTTTTGAAACATGGTTTCAGTAGAGGTCAAGTAGATAGTACTCTATTTATTAAGTCAAAGGTCAAACATATATTGCTAGTTCAAATTTATGTAGATGACATTATCTTTGGATCTACTGATGAATCCCTTTGCAAGTACTTTGAAAAGTTAATGCAGGGAGAATTCGAGATGAGTATGATGGGGGAGCTCAACTACTTCCTTGGACTTCAAATCAAACAAGGAAAAGATGGCACTCACATCTGTCAAGCTAAGTACACCAAGGAACTGCTGAAGAAATTTGGATTTGATAACACCAAGCCACTGTCAACACCAATGGGTACATCAACAAGGATGGACAGCGACAAGGATGGTAAGAAAGTAGATCAAAAAGTCTATAGAGGTATGATAGGTTCACTACTTTATTTAACAGCCAGTAGACCTGATATATTATTTAGTGTATGCATGTGTGCTAGGTATCAAGCAGATCCTAGAGAGTCACATTTGATTTCTGTAAAAAGAATTTTTCGATATTTAGCCAGAACTCATGATCTAGGTTTATGGTATCCAAACTCTTGTGAAATCAATTTAGTAGGGTATTCTGATGCTGACTATGCTGGATGCAAGGTAGATAGAAAAAGCACCAGTGGTTGTTGTCAGTTTCTTGCAGGGTGTCTGATATCCTGGTCCTCAAAGAAACAAAATTCAGTAGCACTGTCTACAGCTGAAGCTGAGTACGTGGCTGCTGGAAGCTGCTGCACACAACTCTTATGGATAAAGCAACAGCTTGAGGATTTTGGATTAAATATCAACTCAATTCCACTACTGTGTGACAACACCAGTGCCATTAATCTCACCAAGAATCCAGTTCAGCACTCAAGGACCAAACATATTGAGGTTAGATATCATTTTATTCGTGATCATGTTGCAAATGGAAATATTGAAATATCCTTTATTGATACAAATGGCCAATTAGCAGACATTTTCACAAAAGCCTTACCTGAAGAGAGATTCACATCTCTCAGAAGGGAATTAGGCATGTGCAATTTGTGATAGAAGTTTGCTTGCAACTGGCACATTAATTTTTAGATTTAAGTTGTTTTCCTCCATGTTTTTAAGCGAAAGAAATTCAAATTACCCCTTGTAACCGCTCTTTCATTGAAGTCGGTCTGAATAGTCAACACCTTTTGTCGTTTTCCTCCGCCTTTTGGCGCCTCACTTTCCACCCCATTATTTATTCCAAAAATTAAATGCGATAACGATTCATCTCCCGTCTTCAACCCTTTCCCTCTTTATCTGCTTGTGCGAGCCGATGCCCTAACCTCTTCAACAACGACTCTCGACCCTTTGAAAATTTGCTCCCATTCCCGCGAAAGATCTCTTGAGGGTTTTCACTCCTTCCCTCATCTCAATCCTCCAGAAACCTTCTTCACCTGATTTCATGGCCGCATCCGTCGTCACTGGAAGTCTTGGGGGCTACGGCGCTGAGTTCCTCACTCCTGAGCAGCAGGAGAGGTTCACCTTTGTGAAAACTAAGGTCTGTGGAAACAAGGCAGTGGACATAGCAGATCTTGAAAAGAATGGTATGCACAGCGTAGCAGCAGCATTGAGCAAGATGCAGTGGTTGGGAATCACCACCTTCTCAGAGGTAAGTTATCCAGACCTCGTGAAGGCCTTTTTTGTCTGTTTGAAAGCAGAGGCAGACGGGTCCCTAGTTTCATCTGTTAAGGGAACTCTGATTAAGATAGATTATGACCTATTGCACCGGTTATTTGAGGTGAAGACTTCAGGGCACAGTGGGGTTCACACCGTGGACGCCCAAGCTAAAGGTCTTGGTATTGTAGGACCGGAGTTCAGACTGAGGGATGGCAAATTAGACATTAATCAGTTCAATGCTTTCAACCGCCTCCTTCATTTCATAGTTTGCCAAATCGTAGTTCCTAGAAGTGCAACATTCTCAACCTGCACCAAGGCTGATTCAGATGTAATGTTTTGGGCCATTCAAAACAAGGAGATTAACATGGCCGAAGTGATGTTTGAACGAATGAAATTTGCTCGTGACCAGATCTGGGATACCAGGAGTAAGCTTAATGTGTCATTGCCTTATGCCCACTTGCTTACAAAGATATTCAAACACTTTGGTGTTGATTTGTCTGGGGCGGTAGTAGAGAACATGGGACAAGCTATTAGGTCCAGGAACCTGAGAAAAGTGGCTTTTCATTGGTCAATGGAATTTGGTCTAAAACCTCTGTAGCAGAAGGAGAGGTCATTATTGAAGATGTCCCAGAAGTTCAAGAAGATGTGCCTGAAGCCTCAACAGAGCCAGCAGGAGCAGCATCAGTAGCAAATGATGAACCATCAGAACCTGCAGCATTATCTGAATTGGCAGCAGCAATACAAGCAGAATCACAACCTTCAGTAGCTCAAGCAGAAGAACCAGTGGAAGGTGCAGTTTTTGTAGATGCTCCCATTCAGGGGGAGCAAGACAGGATCATGGAAGATGCTCCCATTCAGGGGGAGCAAGAGACTGAGGACCTCTCTACATCTCAAGGGGTGCATTCAACAGATGCCCCTGTTCATGAAGAACAGACCACAGCTCATCAGGATACAGCTGAGAGGAAAGGCAAGAAGATTGCTCACAAAAGGCGAAGGACATCACAGAAGCTGAAATTGAAGCCTATTCTGAAAAGATTGGAAGCACAAAATGCACTCTTATCCTCAGTCCAATCAGATGTAAGCTCTATCATTGTTCGCCAGGACTCTACTTCCAATGATGTATCACAGGTAAAACACTCTTTGAAATGGTTTAACAAGGAAATGAGCAGCATGAAGGTAACACTTTCTGAGATTCTGAAGGCAGTAAGTTCTCCACCTCATGGCACTCAAAATGTTTCAGAAGCTGTTCTCAGGCCATCAGGGCCAGTAATCGCAGAAGAAGACAGTGTGCCAGTCCAAGTTCAGACTCAGCAGCAAGCAGAAGAACCCGGACCATCTGATGAGAATGCAGGGCCATCTGGGCAGAATCTTGAAGAGGAGTCTCATGTGGCTGTTTCAATGGCAGATGGAGTACCCTCTGAGGATCAAGGGCCAGCAGTACAGGCTGAGGGTCTGTCACCCCTGGAGATTTCGGCAGCAGTTGGAGAAGCACAGGCTGTTGTTCCCGAGCCTTCCACTCTTCCTACTCCAGCCCCTCCTTCTCCACCCACCTCATCCACAGCTCCTCCAGCACCTCCTGTTCCTAAACGGCCACGTTCACGACAAATCTCCTCTCCCACTCCTTTCACTTCTTCCACCACTCCTTTACCTTCCTCCACTGTTGAAGTTCCTCCCGGATCTTCTTTAGCTGGAGCTTCCTCATCTGGTCCCTCCTCCACAAGACCCAATGATCCTTCTACCATCACTCCTGACTCTTTGATTCACCCACCAGCACCTCCATCTTTCATCACTCTCATTCCTGAAGGTGCCCAACTCACCCAACCTGAGATCCATGGCATCAAGGATGAATTTGAAGAAACAATTCTCAAATCTGTCCTAGCCACTGGAACTCACTCTCACAGGACTGGTATTTCCAGCCCTGTTTCCAAACGAAGGAGACTTACTTCCACCCTTCCTGTCTCCTCAGATCCTTGCTATCCACCTCTGTGGTTTTCCCTAGCCATTGCAAATAAGCACAAACCCCTTTATGAGGAATACCTTCAAAAAGTGGTTCTTGCTCATATTTTTGGTTTACCTTTCCAAAATCTTTCCAACCATCTGACTACCATTTTCCCTTACACTTCTCTTTCAAAGGCTCAACAGTCAAAAATCTTTTCTGTGACTGAAGCCAAAACTGAAGAGCAGTGGGCACGGATCAACAGTGCTTTGTACTCCCAATTTAAGAGAGTGCAAGCTGCCAGATATCCTCCCAGGGAAGCCCCTCTCCCTTTGTATGAATGGTTCCAGATCCATCACAAGAACCTGTTTGGACCTTTCATTCAGAAAGAAATCAAGTTCATCAGGCAGTATCAGATGTTCTGCAATTATTGCTATATCAACAGCTTGGATGAACCTCAGTTGGGGCAGTTTCGTGCAGCCATCACAGCTCTGCAGTCCACTCATTGTGAACCTCTTCAGGTAGACTTTGCTACCTTGAAGTTCCCAGACATCGTGTTCCTTCCACCGCTCCACTCCTTGATCATGGATTCCTCGGTTGGTACACTTGTCTTTGAGAGAGCTGCTAGAGTCATGGCCAGGTTGCATGTCTATGAAGGCCGTGATCTTTCTTTCCAAAGATTTGTATTCAAACACTATCTTGAAGGGCAGATTTCAGCTGATATCCTCGCTCCCATTCTCTCAGAATGTGAAAGGCTGACCTCTGATGAGTGGCTCAAGCACTATCCTTTGTCTGCTCAACAGCTGTCTGATCTGAATGCCTCCCAGGCACAAGCCAATCTACCTCCTCTGTCACCTGGTGACTTTCTGGACGCCAATTCCCGTCACCTCATCAGAAATACATTCGCAATCTGGCTTGAGAGATTCAAGATTTTTCGTGATTTGACGAAGGAGCTCCGGTCTCATCAGATCTTCTATCCTATCAAGATGGACAAGTTTCTCCTCTTTGCCAGCTTTGGGTCCTTCTCCACTTTCAAAATAGCCTTAGGTTTGGATAAATATGGGGACTTTATTTCTGAGCAGTGGAACCTTCATCTCAAGCGGATGGCCCCCACTATGGGACCCTCCTATAACATTGAGATTGGAGCTTTTCAAGCACATTTTGAAGAGCAGGAAAGATTGGCACTTCCTGTCATCCGACAGTTTGCCTCCTTGTTGTCTCCTGCCTTCTATCTTGATCCTTCTCTTCGACCTCAAGAACAATAATAAAATTCACTTCTCTTGTCTTCATATACTACTTATCCTGTCTTTGTCTCAGATTACTCTTTTTTCTTTTTGCTTAATGACAAAAAGGGGGAGAAAAACTTAGCATGTCTGAAACATCTACTAGCATGTCATTTTTCATTTAGATACTTTTATCCATGCTTATTGTTCAGTTTTGTCATCACCAAAAAGGGGGAGATTGATGACCAGTCTGTCCCCATGTAATTTTAATTAATTACATATATATTTTGATGATTAACAAAACCAAACAAAAGTTTATCAATTATATCTAATGAATATTTCATAAGTCTTAAGCACAGGAAAAATACCAAGGTCAAACAAGCCAATAAAGGTATGCATTACTTCTCTGAAGCCTTAATCTTTTCAACATGATATTTCTCTAAGTCCATATCGACTTCTATTGAAGGCCATAACGATTTCTTTATAAGCATATCGATTTCAATAGAATTATCATAACGATTTCCCTTCTGGCTGAAAAGTCATGTTGTTTCAAACAAATCGATGCCGTAACGATTCTATAAGTGATCGCAACGATTTCCTTATAAGACTGAAAAGTCATGTTATTTCAAACAAGTCGATGTCACAACGACTCTATAAGTTACCGTAACGATTTCTTTAGAGCCCGTAACGACTTGCTCGTCACAACGACTCTATAAGTTACCGTAACGATTTCTTTAGAGCCCGTAACGACTTGCTCGTCACAACGACTCTATAAGTTACCGTAACGATTTCTTTAGAGCCCGTAACGACTTGCTCGTCACAACGACTCTATAAGTTACCGTAACGATTTCTTTAGAGCCCGTAACGACTTGCTCGTCACAACGACTCTATAAGTTACCGTAACGATTTCTTTAGAGCCCGTAACGACTTGCTGTCACAACGACTCTATAAGTTACCGTAACGATTTCTTTAGAACTCGTAACGACTTGCCTGTCATAACGACTCTATAAGTTATCGTAACGATTTCTTTAGAAAGCGCAACGACTTGCTTGTTGTAACGATTTCATAAGTTACCATAACGACTTCTTTAGAACTCGCAACGACTTGCTTATTGTAACGACTTCATGTTCCATAACGATTTCTTTAGAGTTCATAACGACTTGATAAGTGTTCACAACGATTTGTTTTGTATAACGATTTGTTAAGTGTTTCATATCGATTTCTTCAGAAACACAACGATTTGCATCTCATAACGATTTGTTAAGTGTTTCACAATGACTTCTTCTGTATCACAACGACTTGGTCAACCTGACTTATTCATAACGATTTCATAAGTCATATAGTCATCGACTTCATATCTTGATATCTTATTTATCTTAAAAGTGTTGACTAGTCAAAGTCCACGTAGACATCTCTCTGACGCACCTGCATTTAATGAGACCTGAACGTATCTCTGCATGCATGCAGACCATATCGTGCCTACTCTGATAACGTCCTTTAGACTTAAGCTATTTGGCATTACTATTTCCATGTCTATTGCTACTAACGTTGACTGACATCAGAGACAGCTTAGCTGTCTGCTATTTGAGTTTGACATTTGTGCAGACCTCTGATCCAGCTTCACGGTACAACGTTAAACAAATAGAAGCCAACGGATATCTTTGAAGATCTCATCTCTTTGCGTGCTCAAGTGATCAAAAGACTGTTGACAGGAAGCTTCCAAGACTCCAGATGTCATTCAGTCTAACGACTACTCAAAAGAGAGACAACGGACACTTCAACGTCTACATTTCAAATTGAAGATATAAATTCAAGTCAGAAGAACAGAAGAAGATAGATCGTGCATTCAAGCATTCAAATTCTTCTGAAGAAAGTTTAGAGCCAAGAACCTTCATTCCACTTAGCTTTTGCTCTTTTGCTCTCCACTAGTTTGTGAAAATCTTGAGAGAGCCTGTATAGTTCTGAGAGTGTGCCTTGTCTAAAATCTCTTTGCTCTCAGTTCTAGTTGCTTCAGATCCTTGCTTATCAAAAGCTTGATCTAGGGGCTTAGATTTCATTCACTCTCTTTGTGTTGTTCCCTTCGGTTGTGAAGGAAGACCTGGTGGTATCCAGGGTGTTGTTCCCTTCGGCTATGAAGGAAGACCTGGTTTGGTATCCAGGGTGTTGTTCCCTTCGGGTGTGAAGGAAGACCTGGTGCTATCCAGGGTGTTGTTCCCTTCGGTTGTGAAGGAAGACCTAGTGTGGTACACAGGGTGTTGTTCCCTTCGGGTGTGAAGGAAGACCTGGTGTGGTATCCAGGGTGTTGTTCCCTTCGGGTGTGAAGGAAGACCAGCTGAGCTGGGTGTTGTAGCGTCCTTAGGGGGACTGTACCCTAGTTAGTGAAATCCTGAGTTGTTGCTCAGGGACTGGACGTAGGACTCCTAAGGAGAGGAGGTCCGAACCAGGATAATCCTTGTGTTGTGTGATTGTCTTCTTTGTGTGTTTGTTATTTCAACTAACTGTCACTAACCTACTCCGAAGAACGTTTGTGTGAATGTTTTTAGTTACAGGTATTTTTTAGATTAATTTTTAAAGACCCATTCACCCCCCCTCTGGGCTCGTCAACTGGGCAACAAAAGTCTTATGGAATAACCGCGGAATGGAAGAAGCCACATGGGAATCGGAAGGAACCATCAGACGGAACTACCCCGATCTTTTCGGTAAGACATTCTCTCCTGGATGATCATAGGAATTTGGGGATCAAATTCTTTTTAAAAGGAGGAGGATGTAGCAACCTGGATTTTTCAAAAAATAAAATTTAATAATAAAAAATAAAAGAATTAGAAAATTAAATAAAAGAGAATTAAATAAAACCCATTAAATGAAAGAAGTAATGGACTTTGTTAAATGGACCAATTAGAAATTTATGGGCCAAAATAAGGATTTTTAAAAGGGGATTATTATGAAAATATCCTAAATTCGTAACTTAATTATTACTTAAATAGAAAAGAGGTATTTAATGCATTAAATAAGAAGTTTGGGTTGGATTTGAATTTCTAAACCTACCCTAATAGGTTGGCCACGAATTTGGGTCTCAACCTAACCCAAATTGGAATTGGCATGCTTAGAAAGAGGAGAGAAATAGGAAATCTCAGAATTAAATAGAAGTTAGAATCCTATTAGGAAATAGAAACCAAAGAGACATAAATACTCTCTTAATCCCCCATGGTCGGCCCTAGCTCGTTGCCAAGGGTTTCAGAATGTAGAGAGGAGGCCAAGGAGGAGGAGAATTCGTGGGAAGGAGGCTTCATCAAAGCTTCAACCTGAGTTCATCAAGTTCTAGCCCTAGAAGAGGAAACGATCAAAGGTAGGCATTCTCACGAGCAAAACTAAATCAAGTTCGTCTGTAGGTTGATCTAAATCTCAGGATCCAAAACCCTCTTGTCTCATATTTTTCCATAGAGCAAATCTTTTGTTCTTAATTTTTGAAGTTCTATAAACTCCATGACCCTGAACCCTCTTTTTAATTCTTGATCTCTATGTATACTAAACCCCATGCTACGAAATTTTTATGGGAAATATTGTTGATAGTTAGGCTTCTTTTGCCCATGAAAGCCCTAATTTTCATCCATCCTATCTTGCGAACTAATTCATTGATCTCATCTGTGTACTGTTCCATATTCTTCATGAATACACATGACCAAAGCATGTCGAAACCCTGTTTGTTTTCAAATTTCTATTTACTGTAAGTACCCATGTATGTCTAGATTAATTTGCAATTGGTTTCATGATTTTTCATTGACTATACAATTAGTTGTGATTTTCTGAATAACCCTGTGTCAAAAGATAGAAAGTTTGGACTGCAAATCCAAGAACATGTCCTATCCCTATCGAACTCAGGTACAGGACTTGAGAACGCGACAGCCCGATAGGCCGCATTCTCAGGGCCATCATGACAGCACCTTCCGTCATGATCTGATCGTGACAGGATCTATCGTCGTGATCTGTCTGCCTGAACCAACGAGCCCATCGCGATCTGTACAAGAGCCTGTCGTTTTCTGCTTGACCCCGTCGTGACCCTCATTAGGGTACGTCGCGATCTGGCTTTTTGTATGAAACCCCCTATCTCTGCAAGTCTTGACTTTCTACAGTGTTTGTACCTTCTCTTAACAGTCATAAGGTTATAAACTGAACATTATGTGTGATTTTAAAGACATGCACATAACTTATTTCTAGCTATGATTTCATGATACATGCACACACTTTGAACCATCCAATTATGGCTTAACTTGGCATGTAATTAACTCATAACACATCTGGTAATTTATGTAATTAAATTGCCATATTTTAAATAGACTTGTCTACATTTTCTCGCGATGTTTTGGGAATACCGTTATGACGCTCCACTGTTCTAGAAATCCTCTAGAACGTCGAGCACTTGTTTCTATATACACACTCTCTCTTGACTTGGATGAACTCTCTGTCGGATACTCCTTCTGCCGGACTAGTGAATCCTTGTTGAAGGCCTCCGTAAGTCTCCTCTGTCCATGGATTCCCACATGGTCGACGAGCTAGTTATACCCTAACACCTATGATACCCTTTAGGGATCAACATGATCCAAATGGCTATTAGAAGTTCGCTCTTATCTTTAATCACGCCGGACCTCTGGACCTGTGCACAACAAGGCCAGCGGAAGGGTTGTGTATTCCACCAGACTGCCAACACCAAATGCGTGTGTTGTGCAACTGTTACTATCGCATGTTTACTCGATGTGTTACGTGCAATGTCCCTTAGCTCTCATCTATACTCTACTCGCTCGTCTATCCACGTTCACTCTACTATCTCATCTATTCATCTAGTGCTCTCGTATATTTTTTTGATACTCTATATTGGCCATTGACTGATTGTCTAAAGATAAATAATATAACCAATGCCTGGCAATATATAAAGGGTCCGATCTGGTCCTGGGATGTGCACCCGAAAGTGCTAGTGCCCATGGGAGTTAAATGATCAGAGTGTTTGGCATTACACTCAAGTGCTATCTATCTCGACTATCTAAATGACAATCAAAAGTGCTATATTCTCTCATTGTCTATTGACAACAAAGTTCTATGCTATACTCGTTGTGCTATTACTATACTTTGTGCTATTTGTGCTATGGCTATCTTGCTATTTTGTGCTATACTCGACACTTGTGCTATATTTGGAAAGTTGTGCTATTTCGTTCACGTGCTATCCTGCTATATTTTACTTGACTCTCTCGCTCTATCATTAGTTATTCTGCCCTTTAATGCATTAATTATTTAAAGCCTGCTTGACTATTGAGATTTAAGTCCTACTGGGCATTATCGCTCACCCTGCGTTATTTGTCGATGTGTTCTCAGGAGAGATCGAGGATGAACCATACACTCAAGAGGACGGGAACGACCAAGAGTGATGTTATGAGCACCCTAGTGTCTTAGTACTATGTTAGAGTTATAGTAGTTATGTTAGAAGTTTGAGTTTTATCTTTTGCTTATTTCAATGTAATTGGGCCCTATAGAATGGCTCTGATATTAGTGGTTGTAACTAGACATTGGAAAGTTATTAATGAGAAGAATTTTCTTTAGTATTATTCATTGTGCAATGGTTTGATGTCTAGTACCTGCTCTGTACCCGTTTACTTGCAACTGCCTCGTGTTCCGATATTTCGTGTCGGGGCGTGACAGGGGCTGCAAGATCTTTGTCCGAGAAGGAGATAGAGGGTCCTTGGGTGAGGGAAAGAATAGCGTTGGTCACCCCACTAGCAGGAAGGTCATCATTGACCATGATCTTTTGGAGGAATTGGAGGAGAGTGGACTGATATGATGGTGACTTCCGAATCAATTCTAAGATGGATACCCTTGCAGAGGTCTTGTCCAAGTACTGAACAATATCATATTCAGTGCCGGCAGGTGGCGGAGGTCCACTATCTTCCTCATCTTGTGATGGCCGTGGGAGTGGGGGGACAATGCGATTCTGGAGGGTGACATGAATGTTCTCCAGAGACCTAGGGAGAATGAGTTGGAGGGGTTGGGAGCCATAGGTGGGTGACTCATAGGTGGAGGGACTGGGAATCGACTGGGTATCCTGGCGGGCGGGTCTGATGAGCACTAAAGGCTGCTCATCCAAGATAACATCGACAGTGGTGGAGGGTTCCTAAGACTTTACTGTGGGGCACGGGTACCACTCCTCAAAACCTTCTATCCCCCAATGTTGTTCCCTTCTCACAACCCGAGGTCCTAGATGTATCATGGTGTTGACCTTCTCCTGGGACTTGGAGGTGGACGGGTTGTTGTTATTTTGGTGGTTGGGGAGGGGGTTCTGCACTATACCCAGGTCCCTTCTTGTGAACCTAGACTTGGCAATGGCGACCTTGACATCATCCCATTTGATCCTACCCTGATCATTCATGTCATATACCTAGTCACAGAAAGTGAAATAATTGTGGATTTCATGACTGGCCCTATGATAAGTACAATACTTGGACGTGTCGGCCCTAGGATTAACACCCTCCTTCTGTGGTGGAAGTTGGATGGCATCGCAAGACATGAGAGTGAAGAAAATGTCCTCGAGGGATTCAGGGAGGGCAGGATAGTGAGATCTCTTGAGACCGAGACGGGTGTAGCTAGAAGGTGGAGGAACAGCTGAATAGGGCCTGGAGGGATGTGATGGGAATTGGTGAGGATTGGAGGGGGGAGTAAAGGTGGGGGGTTTGTTAGGGGGCCTTAGTGGCTGACTGCAAATGCTGATGGACTCATTGACAGTCACCCCCTCGGTGGTAGGTGACGCGGGAGCCTTACGTCCCTTAGGCTTCCCTTCAAAGAATGGCGGGAGAGAGGAGTCCTTGATTTGGTTTTGAACCACCCTAGCTCAATTGTAAAGATGTGCAAAGGAGGGAAACTCACTAAGCATCAATATGGATTTAAGCAAGGGGGTGGTATTGGTGACTATCATGGTGATGGCTTGGGACTCCAGGATGGGGAGGTCGACCCTCAAAGCCATGGATCTCCAATGGATGGCAAAAGTGACAAAGTCTTCATCCGGCCTCATCTTTTCCGCCACCAAATCGGGAAGTGTGGGGACTTGGGTGGCCATGTAAGAAAAGTGGGAGATGAAGCATTTGGAGATGATGTCAAAGTTAATAAGATCGGGATGCAGGTAAGGAGGTGAACCACCTCAAAGCCCCTCCTTCTAACGATTGTTGGAAGAGGTGGACCATGAGGACCCGATCATATAGCCACCGGTGGGAATCCATGAGAAAGCCGGCGAGATGGAATTGGGGGTTCGAGGTCCCGTCATACTTGCAGTATTTGGGGGCCTTGAAACCCAAGGGAAAGTAGGCATTTGGGAGCTTGCAGTAGTTTTGAAGGGAATGAGGTTTAGACAGGAACAGAGATTCAACCAGGAGTCTCCTAACAAGACCTTCCATCTCAAACCTAGAGATGGATTCGGGTTGAGTAGGGGGTGTGGTTTGGACATAGGGTGGATAGATAGAAGGAGGAGTTAGAATGGGAGTTGGTGAAGGAGGGTGGGAGAAAGAGTGGGGATGGGGATCTGGGATGGAGTGACAGGCATGGGAGTGGGCCTGGATGAAGAGGCATTGAAAGGAGAAGGTGAAGAAGGGGAAGCCATCGCCCGAACCGTATGCTTGGACAACATAGAAATGATATCCTCGGACGAATAGCGGGACAGGAGTTTGGAGAATTCGGGGTCATCTTGGGTTTCTTGGGCATAGGTGGGATTGACCCTCAAACTCACCTTTTCATTATCAGCTTGAGAGGAGGACTGAACTGACTCTTCGGGTTGCATGTTAGAATTAACCATTCCGAAAAATTCGTCATTCACATTATCATCATACTCAAAAGTCGGATTGTTAGTCATGCTGACAGAATTCAACCAAGAGTCCATTAGCACACAACCTACTAATTTTAAGATGATTAGGCTGATTAACCACACTGTTATTAGGAGAAATATGGATCTACACAAACGATGTTGTCAAACAACGTCCCAAAATCTTTTAAATGTTGAATGTTGTGTATTAACTTGACTTGTGAAGGCCAATTCTCTCACCTCTCACTCAAAGCCGGGTGAATGGGCTAACTAGTTGGGAGGGTAAAGGTCCTCCTGCCCCGTACCGTGAAGAAATCTACGGAATTTAAGGACTTATGGAGTTCTTCTTGAAGCCAATCCGATTTACCCGAGAGGGAATCCCCGAGTAAAAGATTGTGAATCAAGAAGGGGTTATACTAAAATGTGTGGGGAGGCTAGAACAGATGAGAAAAGAGACCCACCACGTGACTCAAGACCAACAGTGATCACAGAGATGGCAAACAAAAAAAAAAACAGAGAGAAAAACAAGCAAAACAAGTTTCTGTGAAATAAACGACAACAATGGCGACATCAAGTTCTTTAGAACAGGTAGACAGCAGGATCGATGAACGCTAACCAGAAGTTGACGGCACAGGAAGTTGACGCTAGGAAGAAATAACGGCAAAAAGGATGGACGTTTACCTGGGTACGTCAATATCGATTGACGTCTACTTATGCATAGTCTGAGAACCGCAGTAGCATAAGCAGTCCCCATCGTGATCGCCAAGGAGAGCTGTGGACGTTCTGTTTCACCCCGAAACTCCAGAGTCCCCCGAACGTTGGGCTCCCTCATGGCGTTGGTGTGTGTGGTGCTGGTTGACCCTTGTTCTCGCTTCACGTTGACTCCCGTTTGACCGAGTTGACCAAGGGGAGAAAGAGAGGAAAACAAGGAAACCAAGTAGATGAATGGTATGTGATTGCCAGGGATTTACCTGTGCCCAAGGAAGTGTTTAGATCGTGCCAATGACATAGCCCGCGAGCAGATGATGGTGGGACGCCGACTTTCTCCCCTTCGGCCGGCCAAAAGGAAGAAGCTCCGCGGTGTTGTTGGAGATGTTCCTGCAACAAAGAAGGCTCTATAAGACTCTAATGAAGTGTAGTAAACGTCCAGAAGCAAAGAGAAATTACCCAAAAGGTGAGCCCCGTACCAGTTGCAGGCTTGAGAAGAGGGGTGGCCAAGTGCTATGACCACCCTTCTTCCCTCCGTTTTTGTTTGAAAACCCCTTTCTTTCTAGGGTGTGGGTGTAGCAACCTGATTTTAAAATAAAATAAAAAAAATTCTATTTAAATGTGATAAATAGAATTAAATTAAATAAAGATGGAATAAAGTGAATAAAAGGGGATTAAATCAAAACTCATTAAGCTAAATTAGGATGGGTTGTATTAATGGCCCAAACATAAAGATGGGCCCAAATGTGAACAGCCCATCATGGGATGGGAGATAATTAAGCTAATTTCATACTTAATTATTAATAAATTAAAAGGGTTAAGATAAGCATAAATAACCCATAATTATCCAAAACAAGAGCCCTCATCCCATCCTAAACCCTTGGCCACGAAATTGGCCTCTTCCCTATCCTTTTAGGTAGATAATGGCTAGAAAATAGGGAGATAATAGTGGAAATTCAGAGTTTTAAAGAGGAGAGAAGAATTTTAACTAGAAAGGACTCTTACACAAGCTATATATACCTTAATTCGGCCCTATCAAGCCTCATTTCATTGCTGGGGCTCCGGAGGTCGAGGAGAGAAGGCTGAGGACGAGGAGCAAGGAGAGGAGGAGCTTGGAGCAAGGGGCTTTCTTCTTCCTCTTCGTCATTAACCCTAGTTTTCCATCACAACAAGAAAAGGTAGGCAATCTTTCAAGCTTAACCTAATTAAACTCGACCCTAGTAGACCTTGATCCCCTCTATCAAAGCCCCATGATTTCCCTATTTTTTGTTGCTCCATGAAGGAGTATTAAATGTTCTAAGTTCTGTCCATACCATGCACCCGAACCTTCATGATTACTTTTAATCCACACATGTACTTAACCCCATGCCATGCAAAAATTCTCATAAATACTACATTTTGTTAGCTTTCAAACGCTCCTATTTTCCCTAATTTCCATCATGTATTTGTTGTGAATTAAATCATTTTCTATGACTATACATGTTTAGGTCACCAAAATGTAACCTTGTTAAAGCATGCACAAACCTTGTCTGTTTCCTAATTACTCGTGTCTGTTGATAGATAGATCTATGAGTCTACTTTCATTTAAAACTAGTTTCATAATTTTTGCATCATTGTGCGATTTTATATCGATTTTTGAGTGGTCTATATCATGCATGGGAGGGAAGGACCAAACCCAAAAAAGGGGAAATCTTCTTTTCTGGGTCGGGCCGCTCCTCTGAAATCATGACGGCCCGACCCGTTGTGATATCAGAGGAGTCGCGACCGGCCAGTTCCGTCATGTTATAAATGCGACGTCCCGCGCCGTCGTGGTTTCCTATCGAACAGCTCCAGCCGGCCGGTTCGCCTGTCACGCTCGGCCGCCCCGTCGCGACTTGAATCGCGACGGGTACCCCCGTCGCGTTCTTCAGATTTTCGGCTAGAACTGGTACTTGCCCTTATGCCCCTACTATTTATGCCATTTGACCCTTATTTAGAGTTAATTAAACACTGTTAAGCATAGTATTAATCTGAACATTAATCTTTTGTATTAATTACATAAAATTAATTAAATAAAAGCCATGTGCACACTCTCTCATGCTCTCATGATTATTTACCGTGCACACACTTAACACAATGTTTTCCATTAGACCTTATTAAATTTCTCAATAATATATTTGTAATTATTAAGTGTCTATTTCACTTAATTTCCCTATTATTTAATGACAATTGTCTTCGTTTTATTCGCGTGCTTTGTTCACCGTTATCGCGTCCTCTACCTTCGAGCACTCAGGCACGACGGAACACTTGTTTTATACACACTCTCTCTTGGCATGGACCACCTCTCCGTTGGGAATACTCCTGACTGGACCAGGGACTCCTTGTCAAGGCCTCTGTAAGTCTCCTTGGCTTTGGCGCACGTCCATTGCCGACGAGCTGGTTGTACCCTTAAACCCTTTACACCATTAGGGATCAGCACGATCCAACGGCTTTAGTGTGTTTTCCTTCTTACCTTGTGATCACGCCAGGCCATCTAGTCTGTGTTCGTGACACGGCTAGTAGGCGGTGGTGACTTCTACCAGATTGCCGGTACACGACGGTGTGCTGTGCAACTGTGACTATCATTATTTATCGTGGTTTTACAGTTACGTCCCTATCTCATCTACTATCCTTGAACTCTCATCTATTCACTTTCACTCTAAAATCTCATCTATTTCATCTACTGTTCTCATCTATTCTTGGTACTCTATTTGGCCATCTATATGATTGTCTAAGATAAGAAATATGACTTATGCCAGTGCAATAGGGCCCGATCAAGTCCTGGGAGGAGCGCTCGAAAAGTGCCATTTGCCCATGGGAGTTAAAATGATCAGGATGTTGGCATACATCCAGTGCCATTATACTATCAAGATTTAATCTATGACAATCAATAAAAGTGCAACCAATCAGTGCTATTTATACAAGTGCTATCTATGCAAGTGCTATCGTTATATGCTATATCGTTACATGGCCATTCCTTTATCCTTACTCGTTGTGCTATTTTTCTTGTACAAGTACTATTATTCTCTTGCCATCGCTACTACATATGCATGACTATACTCTCTAGTTACCCTGCCTTATAAGACATTAATCATTTAAAGCATGCTTGTTCATACGAGATATTAAGTCCTACTGAGCGTTATTCGCCATCCTCCTATGGTATTATTTCATGTGTTTTAGGTGAGTCAGATGGAGATTACCACACTCACGAGGAAGGGAACGAGGGTGATGTTCAGGGTGACCCGTTCAAGCAACCACTTCTTAGTAGTTAGTTAGTTGAGTTATGAGTCAGACATTAGTTAGACGCTATGTAATAGTTTAGATTTGAATAAAGTACTCTGGGCCCTAGTTTTGGCTCTGATTGGTGATTGTAATAGTTAGTTGATGAATTATTAATGAAGTTGGATTACATTTGGCTTTATTCCAATTGTGCAATGGTTTGTAGTCTATTTATCGCTCTATACTATTTAATAAATGTAATTCTGCTCCGATATTCCGTGTTGGGGCGTTACAGTGGGAGTGTGCACTATGTGCTTGGTGTGTGTGTATGAAGGGTGAATAGCATGCAAAGCTAAAAAGGAAGAAAGGAAAGAGAAGGAGAAGAGGGAGATGATCCTCATTTGCAGGCGTTGGTGGCTACTTTATGGGCTCCTCCAGCTCGTGGTGAAGCCTCCTGGACGCTCCAAATGATGAGAGGTAGAGAGGAAGCAAGGGTGGAAGCTTTCAAGGCTTGGAATGACTTTTTCTCTCTCTTATCTCAAGGCATGAAGGCTTTAGCTCATACAGAATCTCCCCCCTTGCTTAGAAGACTAAGGAGCTTCATATATAGGCAATGGGGGTAGAGCTAGTGAGCATAGGATGCTCAAGTGTGAGAAAACACACTTGAATATGTGGCAATCCAAGTAGAAAGGCTATGCCAATGGGAAGGGGCCAAGTAGGACTTTTACTGGGTCAAGGGGGTGCCAAGGTGGCCCATTTGCCCGTTGGGAATGGCCCCATGCGTTGCATGGCCGAGGTAAGGGCGTAAGTGGGCGAGAATCTCAGGCAGTTCCATAGAACAGGTAAACCAAGGTTGACGTCAATCAATGCTGCCGCCAACCCCATGCAGACATCAACCTATGTGGACGTCAACCTGAGTCGACGTCAAGGGACTGTGCCGTTAACCTAGAGTAAACGACAGTCGATGTTGATGTTAACATGGGTTCCGAGGCAAGTCAACAAGCAATCAAACAAGTCTTAATGGGCCATAGACCACGTGGGGATGGGTCAAATCTCGCATCTACAGTCGTTCCCACATACGACGCCAAAAATGTAGACATTGTTTCCTATTCAGTCTTGGGCCGAACGGGCTTCCACTTAGGAAAGAGGGGAGGAATTGTCGTCGATGCGGACGAAAACCTACAAAACCTAGAATGCGTCAGAGGGGGCCGGTTGAAGAATCATGGAGGACCCTCTGATGCCTAAGTCAGATCAGACTGTAGAGGAGACAGAAATGGAAGGTTCTTTTGTATGTGTTCGCGCGTGGGCGAATGTATGGAGAAAAGTCACGTACCTCGGCATGAGGGTTATCTGTGCCTTTTATAAGCGAGGGACACGAAGGGTCCGGACACAATCTTCTTCAATGATGATCGAAGGGATGCGTCGATTAGAGTCCCTAGGCGAGGAGTTGTCCGTTTAAGGCACTTGTTGGGATTCTTCGTTGTTAATGCCTCTGATCATGGGGCGCGTGCCACGCCGTTACATTAACTGCTCCTGGAAGGCGAAGAGCCACCTAGGGCCGTAGACCAAAGGGGCGCCGCGCAGGGCCTGCCGGCAGTCTGCAAGGCTGCGCGGTGCGTGGTGCTCGATGCTTATCAGCACTGCTCAGTGATAAACCTCAGGAGGTTCGAACAGGAGGCTCGTGGCCTGCCTGGTAGACCGCGTCCTATTCGAACAGGCTTGTGAGGTGTCCGGAGGCCACCTTTGGGACCCTTGGGCATCGTCTTGGCTGAAGTGTGTTCGGAGGCTAGTGGCCGACCCCGAGGACACATGGCCAAACGACCAAAGCTTGGTTGCCTAGATGGGTCATGATGGGTCTATGGGCCTAGGAGGCTAAAAATAGACTCCACAGGGCCTAAAAGTTCAGCCCGACTAGGTCCATGAGTTAGACTCGGACTTTGAGTTCGACCCAATGAGCCAGCCCGACCCATTCTTTTTTTTCTTTTCTTTTTAAATCTTAAATTTTACTTAGTTAAAATTATGTTATTTTACTTATTTAAAAGTTAAAAACTCTCTTTTCAAACAAATTAAATAAGTAACATCAAAACCCTACTTAATTGAGTGAGATTATAAGTTTTATATTATTAAATATATTATTTTTATTATTAATTTAATTTTTATTTAAGTATTCGGGCCGGTCTGGGCCTTAGTTGGGCTTTATAATTTTGTAAAAATATTGGGTCTAGCCCAGCCTAGCCTGACATTGCTCAGGTTTGGGCCGGGCTTGGACTTACACATTGATGAGTTGAACCAGGGCCGAGCTCATATAAATCTAGCCCGGGCCCGGCCCATGCGTTTTGAAAAAAAATGGAAAGAAGAAAAGAAAGCAGCTTCACATGCCTGTGCTTTTAAATCTCACTACAAGATTTGCGGCAATAGAGACCGAATTATGCCGTCATTATTCGGTCTCAGATCTGAGACCGAATAGTGACTGAATGATATCGGTCACTAAGTTTTAGTTTTAGTGATTGATAAAATTTTGGTCCCTATTCGGTCGCATACCGAATAGTGACCGGGAAAATTCCGGTCACTAGAATTATTCGTTGGCGGGCTTACAGGTGAAACTTTGTGACCGCAATATTTCAGTCCCAATTCGGTCTCCAATCTGAGACCGAATAGTGACTAACATATTTCGGTCACAAAGTTTATGCGGGTTTAGCGCCCGAATAGTGACTGACAAAAAACCGGTCACTAAAACTATCCGTTGGCGGGCTTATGGGTGAAACTTTGTGACCGAAATATTTCAGTCACTATTCGGTCTCCAATCTGAGACTGAATAGTGACCGAAATATTTCGGACACAATGGTTAGGCGGGTCTAGCGACCATAATGACCGAAATGTTTCGGTTGCTAGTCGGTCGCTATCGCTATATCTCATTTTACTTCCCCCCCCCTTCCCCCCCCCCCCCCCCCCCCCCCGCGACCGTCAGTGTTCTCTCTTCTCTCTCCTTTTCTCTCGCCGACGCCTCTCCTCTCTTCTCTCTCTCTCTCCGCCGCAGACACCGCGTCGCCATCGCCGCCCGTCGCCGCCGCTGTCGTTCGCATCGTCGTCGTTGTCGTCCTCGTCACTGTCACGTTCGTTGGAGCTCCACGTCATCGCCATCGATAAGCTCTCTCTCTCTCTCTGTGCATGTGTGTGTTTGCTCTGTGGGTCTGTCTCTCTCTCTTTCTCTCTGTCCAGGTGGGAGGGGGGAGGGCCGCAGTGGGAGGGTGGGGGGAGGGCCGCGATGATGGGCGTGGAGGGGGGGGGGGAGACAACCGGGGGGGGCTCTCTCTCTCTTTCTCTCTGTCTAGGCAGAAGGGGGAGGCCGCGGTGGGAGGGGGGAGAGACAGCCGAGGGTCTCTCTCTCTCTCATCTCTCTCTCTCTCTGTCTCTCTCTCTCTCTCTCTCTCTCTCCTCTCTCTCTCTCTCTCATCTCTCTCTCGCTCTCATCTCTCTCTCTCTCTCTCTCTCTCTCATCTCTCTCTCTCTCTCTCAGCTCTCCAGCGGGACGGGGGAGGGCCGCGGTGGGAGGGGGAGACAGCCGGGGGTGGGGAGGGCTGCGGTGGGAGGGGGGGAGATAGCCGGGGGGGGGGGGTCTCTCGCTCTCTCTCTTTCTCTCTGTCCAGGCGGGAGGGGGGAGGCCGCGGTGGGAGGGGGGGAGACAGCCGGGGGGGTCTCTCTCTCATTGTCCAGGCAGGAGGGGGCCTTGGTGGAGGGGGAAAGAAGGTGTGGGTTGGGTGGGAAGGGGAGGGGGGAGGGCCGCGGTGGGAGGGGGGGAGGGCCGCTTTGAACATATCAGTGGGTGGGGGTTTAGGGGCAGTGGGTTGGGGTTTAGGGGGCAGGGGGGTGGGGGCAATAGGGTGGGGTTTAGGGGGGTAGTGGGGTGGGGGTTTAGGGGGAAGTTTGTGGGGTAGTGGGGTGGGGGTTTAGGGGCAGTTTGTGGGGGCAGTGGGTGGGGGCAGTGGGTGGGGGTTTAGGGGGCAGTGGGTGGGGGGCAGTGGGGGTGGTGGGTGTAACGAACCCGATAATCCAATATTCCGACCCGATACCGATAAAAATTATCGGTTTCGGAATCGGAAAATGATACCGATAGCTTATCGGAATCGGTATCGGATATTCCGATAAGTTATCGGAATCGAAATCGGAATCGAAAAAATAATCAGAATCGGTATTGGTATCGGTTATTCCGATAAATTATCATAAACTCAAGGTAAAATTATGGTAAACATCTTACCTTATCGGAATTTCGGTTCCGGTAATGTTATCGGAATCGGAATTAACCATTCTTATCGGAATCGGAATCAGAATCGGAACCATATTTCGGTTATCGGAATCGGTATCAGAATATGTGTTTCCGATTCCGAACCCGACCCGTTTACAGCCCTAGGTGGGGGGCAATGGGGTGGGGATTTGATTAAGGGGCAGTGGGGTGGGGGTGGATTCACAAAATACAGTGGATTACATAATACCCATATTACTGTTTTTATAGACGCTTTTTCTCCTCTGCTTTCATTTTTACTTCTCATTTTTAGGGGACAATTGTCATTTAATAGTTAACTAATTGATTAAGTCCATAACCAAGCTAGGGAGATTGGCATCATTAGCAAGGCAAGAAAATTAAAACTATGATCCATTTGATGGGTAAAATTGCAATTAAAATGATCAGGTGCAATGATACTTAGTGGAACAATGGCACAACGGTGCAAAATTGAAGGCAAGAAACAACCCCTATAAAGTAAACAAAAATTGTATCCCCTATAAAGTGGGTTTTTATTAGAAGACACAACCCCTAATATGAATGAATTAATGGCATGTAGAAAGAGGACACAACCCTGGTTCAAGGTCATTGTGAAATTTTTAATGTGTAGGAAGTCACAATCCTTTCCCCTCCTCAACTCCCTTGGAGCCATAGGATAGACGTTTAGAAGTGTGTTACACACCACTTATTAGCCATGGGATAGGCGTTTGTAAAGAAACCAAATGCAAACACCATTGAGGTATACATCCCAATTTAGGAAAAAACATTAGTACAAACTCTTCCTTGTAGACATTAGTTTAGTTTACGTTTAATTATTCACTTTCAATTTAATGATTAGTATTACACTTCTTATTTTAATGTATTTGTTTAGTATTGCACTTGTTTATATGTAATATTTCTTGTAAGATGTTGAATAACTTCAAAGGGAAAAAAAAGGTGCACTAGCCCTGTGTTCTTAAATTTCACCTGCTTACACGACAACCAGTAGCTGATAGAAAAAGATTTGAGGGAGTCAGGTTCGGAGAAATGGAGAGGGACTACCTACTTACCTATGGGGCCGCTACGAACCTTTACGAATGCCTATTCACATTCGCGACTTTGGTGCATGTTTGGCAAACATGCATCTGTGAGGAGTCACTGAGTATTTATCAAATGTATTTCCTTGTAAAAACCTATTTAAATGAGAGAGATATTCGAAAGAGGGATGACTGTAGGGGATCCCTCACGCCATTAATAAAAATCTAATATATGTTAAGTATTTATCAAATTACAAATTTAAATAATAGATAAAAATAAGACTTCAGACTTTCTAAATATGAAAAGTCTTGTTGCAACGATGGGGGGGAGGCAGATGTCATTGGGGGTTGGCGTTGTTCCCAATGGGAGCTTTAGTTTGTTGCAAACCCACAATGGGGTTTGCACCAAGTAGTTCTCTTTTAAATAAGTGTCATGAGTATCCACAATTCCATACATGGTTATCATCAAATATTGCAAGTTGCATAGATTTAAGGATTGGTTGAGGTGTTATGTTTTTGTGTCATATCTAATTTATCACTTGCAGGAGAAAAAAAATAACTCCATATGAAACTCCCAAATTTGGACAGTGTTTGAGATGGTACGTCCATATACCACTTGTCTTTTGTGAACATTAAATTAGACATGACAAAAAAAAAAATCCAACAACTTAGCATTTCACTATGTAGACAATCGTAGAATTTGTGTTCCAAAGATGATCCCAATAGTTGTAAACCCATATGGCACCTTTCTTATTTGATCTTTGTTATTAATCTAAAGGATCGAAAACTAAAAACTGTGCAGAACCACACATGATCCTCTCTCTCTCTCTCTCTCTCTCTCTCTCTCTCCTCTCTCTCTCTCTCTCTCCAAACTATATTTCACATTCTTATGTTAACAAATGATTGGTCAATTCTGTAAAACATCATGCCTTGTTAGTATTACTACATTTATTTGAATAAGAATATGATACGGAAGGGCATCCAATGATTCATGCTTTAAATGCATATGATGAATATTTTAAGAATATCTTGCTAGACTGCTAGTCAAAAGTATGTAATGGTATTGCATTATAATTTTCTCCAGAAAACTTTAGTGTATTTGAATTTTATATTTTATATTTGTTTTTTATTTTCATTAGCCAATAAAAAAAAATCACAATACACACATCTAATGAGAAGTAAGAAATACAAGTGTAAAATACAAAACTAAAGTGTATTAAATTTTTCTCAACTTTCTCACCAATTGCTGGTTTGAGGCAAGATTTGTCACATCATCGATTCAGATCGAATCTGATTCGATCCAATTCAAGTGAATCGATTCATTTGGATGCAGATATTATTTATATATAATATTATATATATATATATTAGTCAACATCATTTAAGTAAATATTAATTTTTATAATTTTATTTATTTAAGATATATATGTAAATAAGAAAATATCCCTCATTTAAATTCAATAAAAATATCAAAAAAAATCTCTTATCAATAGAAAGTCAACTCTTTCATGAATAAGAAAATCATGATTTTAATAATTTCATCAAAATAATATTTTTCTAATCTCTCGTAATTTGACTTATTTAAAAATTTCATAATTCAAATAAACTCAATAGAACACTGAAAATCGAAAGTCCAGTAAAAAGTCAAATGTGCTTATGACTCCTCCAAAAGAGCTTCTCCTACTAACAACAATTAAATCTTAGTCAGTAAGAGAGTGACTCCCTTAAAGAAATCACATGCACGTTTGATTTTTTTCACCGAATTTTAAATTTTAATATTTCATGAGATTTATTTGAATTATAAAATATTTAATTAGACCAAATTATGATAGATTAAAAAGTCAACATTTTAATAAAATCATCAAAATCATGATTTTCTTCTTCAATGAGATAGAAGACTTTTTAATAAGAGATATAATTTTTTAATATTGTTATTAGATTTAAATGGGAGACATTTTCTTATTTACATGTAACATCTTAAATAAATAAAACTATAAATATTAACATTTACTTAAATGATGTTCAGATAAATAAAATATTATACATATACAAAGAGAATCGGATATATGTATGTAATACATAATATATATATATATATACCATATAATATATATATATATGTTATATTATATATTTATTAGGCAAATCGGATCGAATTGACGTATTAGGGAATCGAATTCTCCCTGATCCGCCAATTCGGCAAAGCATGGTTTGAAGTCTTCAAGTCCTTGGCGAACCGTCCTGAACTCTTCACCAAGGAAGAGAAGCCATTCATCAGCCACCAAACATGAAAATAGACAAAGAAACGAGAAGGTAGAAGATTAAACCCAAAATTTTCCCATGTGAATGCTCACAATTTGATCACTATAAGGAATCCACATTTACAGAGGCGATTTCATACACCATATCAAATAAGCAACAGAATCAAACAGCAATCAGATTCACTTAACCACACATGTAATATATCAATAATGAGGATCTAACTAGCTACAGTGCCTATTTACAGACAAGTCAAAAAAAGATTTAGAAGTGCCACAAGCCTGCTGTTTCTGCAGATGGCGAGGCGGCACCTCATTCTTTTTTTCTTTTTTTTTTGGGTTTTTTTTTTCTTAATAGGGGGAGGGGAACAGCGAGTCGAACCTGCACCCTCCCACTCGAAAGTGGGAGGTGGTACCGCTGCGCACTGCCCGCTTAATTTGGTGGCACCTCATTCAATGAGGTACCTCATTCTTCATTCAGCAATGAGTTTCATACCCAGCAGAGCCCAAGTATCAGTAGAGGGGTATCCTTGTGGATATATAGCTCTGACAAATGGGGCAGTATTGCAGATTTTTTCCACAGTTGTTGCACGTCTGCAAAGCGAGAAGTGAATAGTTTCATTCAACAGAAACAAGTTACAAAAAGGGCAGACAGAAAGACAATTTACTACCTGGTGTCCACAT
The DNA here is from genome assembly GCA_014218235.1 of Colocasia esculenta. Taxonomy (NCBI): domain Eukaryota; kingdom Viridiplantae; phylum Streptophyta; class Magnoliopsida; order Alismatales; family Araceae; genus Colocasia; species Colocasia esculenta. The sequence continues at coordinate 116,230,130 of CM024761.1, forward strand.
CCGAATGCAAGGTCCTTTCGCTTCGTAAAGCACATGGGGCACATCTGATCAGGAAAAGATAAACAGTTCTTTTTGAGAATTTATCAAGATATGCAACTATCTAAGATGTAGATATACATATCATGCCCATGTAAATCTTCCAGTGTTGTACATTAGACAATGCTGTTTACTTTCATGCAGTCATTTTCCCTTTAAACATACATTTATGATAGGCAGGAACTTGCACATTCACAAAAGTCCTCGCCTCACATGAAGGAAAATACCTCAAAGATGCAAGCTATGTGGCACGTTACCTACAGTTACACATCAGCAGTGATGCACCCTATGAATCACTGGCTTCCCATTCGATTTCATGGAAGGCAGAATCGGCCGGATCGGATCAGGATCGGCCGATTCTGGATCGGATCGGCCATGGCCGATCCAGGCCGATTCCTCCGATTCTGGCCGATTCTGCTTGGGAATCGGGCGGATCGGATCGGGATCGGGCCTGGGCGATCCCGATCCGATTCGATCCTGCCTTCCATGTTCGATTTCCCTAGGGTTACCATGTGTCTCCAACTTCATAGGTAATTCATTACTACAAGATAATAAATTATGAAGTGAACTTATGTGATACATACCTTCGAATCTTGCTGAAATCTCTCTGGAGAAGAGGTATCTTTCTGACCCCTGGATCTTGTGTAATTTGAAGTGGAGCTAGTAGCATAGGAGTTCCTGATCGGCGGTGGAAGACAAAACCTTACTGGGATACCCTTGCGCCGACTGTGAGATATAGATGGCAAAAGACAGTCTGACACTGCTAACATTTATCTACTGTAACAAGTAAAAGCAGGCTCAAGTACTCAAGATACCCTAGAAGCTGGAGATCTAATGTGGCCTTGTACTGTGATGGAATCTCCATCAGCGCTGCCAATGCGAACTCTGTCTCTTTCTTACTGGTAGGTATGCTTCTACACATGATCTCAGTGAAATTTACAAACTGCACACATTAAAACAGAAATTTTAGTAATTGTTTATACATTAGAACAAGCTAGCTGCAGCGCTTACACATAAGGAATGACCTGAAAATTATCAAATGTTCGAGAAGGTATATTATCATCAAATTGCTTCATCATGTCCCAAGGTCCATCACCAACACCTACCAGTACTATTGATAAGGGATATTCGCTAAAAGACAGAGAAAGAATGTCAGCAGGATTTTATAGTCACAAGCAAAAAAAATAACATAAGTCTTCATGCCTTACCTAGCTTTGGCTATGGCATTGATAGTATCCTGCTCTTGTGAACTTAAGCTACCCAATGCTGTGTCAACACTGCGTGTTACCTATTTCACACAGATGTAATGCACAAAGCATTAAAATATCTTTCTAAGCCAAATGGCATATATAAGAAATGATACCTCATAAAATTTGTAAAGTCCTTGACAAAAGGGATAACCCTACATTTCTACCAGTCATTTATACGTGGTCTAATAATGAGCAAGTTAAGAAACCCAATTCTGTTAGTCATATGAAGATAAATAAAAAGCAAGAAAGTAGATATTAAATATGGATTATGGATATGGCTGAAAACTGACTGACCTGTCCATCTGCAATTATGAGACGAACATGGTACTGGCCGCTACTGTTGTCCACAATGCTTATGGCAGTTTCAATTATTGGTGCAAAAGAAGTTGGCCCTGGGGCATTCAGGGAAGTTAAGATTAATTTGTAATGTTGATCAGGAACAAAAAGACATATGACAGGCATTCATTCACAAACCAGATAACCGAAGCTTTGGAACAATTTCCCTATATTGTGTCAATGCTTCTTCAAAACCATTACATGGCCGATTGTCTTGGTAAAAGCTAAAAACCTCCCGATCATGAGTGGAGGCTGCAAGAAATAGTCAAAGACTCAAAATGTGATCTAGAAATTTCAGGTAGTATCCCATAAATGAGGTAAGATAGGTTGTATGAATGAAACTACCATCTCCAAATCCAAAGCATGGGATAAGATTATCCTCATCGAAAGCAGAAAGGGTTCTTCCAATAATAGATATTGCCTGTTCATAAGGGTTGGGAGTCTGGCCTATGTCATGCAAACTTCGGCGGTTGAAAGACACTCTACCTGCAGTGGAAGGATACATAAACATGAAATTCAAAAGATAAAAACAAAGTCAACATATCATGAATTCATTCTCCAAGCTTTCTCTCAAGTGAGAAGAATGAATCTAAATTTTCAGGGACCTTCCTTTCCTCTAGAGCTGCAGAATGGATGGTTATATGGTCTAAAGTTTCTAAGAGGCACAACTGGGAAAACTTTTTGAGAATGATAAAAAAAAAATTTCCATGATTTCCGGGGGCTGCAAATGGATGGCTTTAGGGATGGGTTGTAAGGCCCTCGAACTTTATTCATATTATGTTTAATTATATGCATATGATATTAGTTGTAAATAGCATGTTTATTTATCTACTTATGTACATACATGTTTATTTTTGTACATATTGTCTTTATTTAATTTTGTACATATTGTATTTAAATAATGTTGTGCATATTGTATGTACTTAATGTGTGTATGTATGTTAATTGATATTTTTCTGTTTTCTGTTGAAATACCTGTTAACGTCAACATCCATTGACGTTAAGGGCTGGTTGACGGCAACCAGTGTGGCGTTGATTTCATGTTGACGTCCAGATCGATAGACGCTGACTTCTTGTTAACGGCAGCAATGTGGCCGTTTACTTCTCTAGTATGTTGCGATTCCAGATCTGAAAATGACTACGTTTTCTCCGGTTCTTGTTTAGGAAACTACCCTCCAACGGTAGGAAACCTAATGTAACGCGTACCCCGACCCATTAGCTCTATAAAACACCTAGTTTAGGCCATGGTTGTAGGTTTCGCCCGAAACCGACACGGCGAAACGTGTCGGTTTCGGCCTTGGGCGACACGAAACCGGACCGGAACACTGTTCCGGTCCGAGACTTAATGGTTTCGGGCGAAACCGAAACCGACACCACCCGGTGTCGGCCCGAAACCGGCGACACCAGGAGAAACCCAATGCGAACTCCCTGAAAAGGGAGTTCGGTCCCGTGACCCCCTCAGATCTGAGATCTGAGGCAAAAGGGGGGTGGACACTGCCGCAAGGGGGTGGTTTCGGCTTTTCTTGGGGGGGGGGGGGGGGATTTTTTCTGCCGAAGGTGGGAGGAGAGGGTAGGGGGGAGGGGGACGCATTGCCGGAGACGCTCTTCCGCTGCCACTTTAGCCTTTCCCTTATAAAATTTTTCTTCTGGGGGTGGAAGCTTTAGCCTTTCCCCGTGACCTGACCGCGCAGGTCGATCCGCGTGCGAAGGCGCACATTTGAGTGTTCGGGCTCCACATTTGAACAATAAGTGATATGTTTGATTGTTTTAGGTTCCAACCAGTCTTTTATGTCATTCTATTTACATAATTTTGTGCTTTATTTTTTATTGTAGGACCATGGCTAGAGCTAGAGAAGAGCAAAGCCAGGGACTGGATGATCCAGGGTGGGCTCATATGCATCGAATATTCCATTAACATGTCACCCACATATATCTGTCACTTAATCCAATTTTTTTCAATCTTATATGCATGTCCACTGGTTCTTTTGTGTTGTGATGAATTTTATATTTTTACAGATTTATTTGAGTTTTTTTTACAATTTTTTGTCAACTTTTATAGGTTTGGACGGTTTCGTCCGAAACCGAAACCGTTTCGGTTTCGGCCCTACCTGAAACCGAAACCGACACCCTCATCCTTGGTTTAGGCGAGATTAGGTCTTTTTGGCTATGAGGAAAAACTAGGGTTCTTGTGAGAAAACCAGTGCGTTTGCAAAGCTTGATCCGGCGTGTGTGGGCTTCTTCCGACGATCTACATCGACTGGGAGGTGCTCCTTGGATTGGTGAATCTTCCCCGACTCCGGAGATCGATCTACATCAACAAAAAGACCGGATCTGGGAGGAGTTTTCTGCATCTCCTTGGCTTGGCCGAGGAGAGCTTCTACGACTAATTAATCCCTTTAGAGAATTATTCACAGGCAAGTAATCAAGGGGTATCATCCCTATACATGTCCCCTAGGTCCTAGAAATTTTTTGGATTTTTACTCGTGTCCTTGAACCCCCAATTCTCACTATTTTTGGAGTTCAATCTGCACTTCTACAGACAGGAGATTGATGGCAAGCTTGTTGCCGCCAAGATCATGAGTTGGCGGCAACATCGTGTGTCGTTAACCCACCTTGACGACAAGGACCTTACCGCCAAGTTCTTCTGTTCTTCACAGAAATATGTTGAGCATGTCTATATTACGATTTCGGATTTCTGGATGACTATGCATGCTGTAAAATTTATGTTTAGCCAGGTATAGTCAGTAGGTCATATCATGAGGGTATGTTGAATTTCTATGTGTAGTTTTTAATTAATATAATTCTTGTTGTGGTGAATTTAGTATATTGTGACTGTGTTTAATTCTGGAAAATTTGTTTTACTGCATGATAATGTCACAGGGAATTTGTATGATATTTGGGTTACTGTTCTCATGTTTTGAACCTACTAGAACCGACTGCTCTACTGTCTACCATGTTAAGTAGATATTTCATTGAAATTACCTGAATTCTATGTTAAATTGTTAAAATTAGTTTTCTGTTGCGAAAAATATGAAAAATTAGACGTGACATATTACCTGTAAGAAGTCTGTGATAAAAATTTAACATTGTTTTGACACCCGTGGGTACTATTTGCTTTGAATGAGGGTATTAAATCATGATTAGGTGTATATGAGTTAAACCATGTAAAATTTAATGATTTGCAACATGATTAAGCATTGTTATGATTAAGTTGCCACTGTTAAATAGTAATTTCATGTTCTGTAAACTGAAGCATGTGAATGAGTTAAATAGTGCATGTGAATGAGTTAAATAGTGCATGTGAATAATGTAAACCATGTGATAAAATGTTAATGTGTAATGTGTGCCGAAATTGACACTGCTACCATAGAAGGTTGTGGAGCCGTACTGTAGTAAAGTCCCTATGGGAAGGCTCAATGTGTATGTGATATCTTATGGGCATTAGGATGAAATCTTGGAGGTGGACAAGTTCCACTGGTTAGGGTAGAGAGGGCTTCTCTTGGTTCTGCACAGTTACCAAGATTCGTCACTATATTACCTAGGTGACGGGTATTGTTATGTGAATGTGTGTCCTTTATGGTGGTTCGGACTATGTGTCACGGCAAATTAAGTGTAAAATGTGGATATGTGAAAATGTGAATATGTGAAATGTGAATATGTGAAAGTGTTATGTGAATGTGATAGCATGTGAAATGATGTGAAAATATGTGAATGTGATACAATAATGTTAAAACAGCAAGCTTAAGATGGAAATAAGTGTTATAAAAGCATGTGAAATTGATTAGATATCATGCTAGGTTTGCTAGTTATTATGTGCACATTCCCATGATCAAATTGTGTATAATTGTGAAATGATAAGAATAGAATTTGAAACCATGAATCATGTTATATATTATGTGTAAAAAGCATGTGTAGGTTGTTCATGTTTATTTGTTAAATTGAAATGAAGCATGTACCATGTATTTTTCCCTAATGGATTATAAGAATAGCATGTGTGTGATGTGTGTAAGGATGTTCCTTAGATTGCTTGCTGAGTCTTTCTTTTTAGAAGACTCATATTTGCTTTGACATACAGGTGAGACAGGTGTCCCTGTACTTGAGGAGGACTTAGTGAGGAGCGACTCCGAGGGCGAGGAGTAGCTACTTGTGAAAGAGTGCTGCGTAGTTTACTCTTTTCTTTTCATAGTATGTAAACAATGTTATGGACAATGTTATTTCATATGGACATGTATAATGTGGACAATTGTTCTTTCTTTACTTTCACTATATAGACTGTGAAATTATGTGAATGATGATGGAATCAGATTTCTTTTTGTTTCCGCTGTACACTTTTGTTATTTATGTATATCTCAGCCTATTGTGTAGTGTTGGGTAAATGTCTCACTGTAATGACGTCCTTTATATCGATGTGGATTGGTATAATCGTATCGGTATAATGAGGGTCGTTACATGGGTGCTGCATGTATCCCCAGTTTAATGAAGGTACATGTTTGCTTCTGGGGTTCCATAATCTTAGTGTGAAGAGGATGTGATCTCAAAAGTGGTGAAGACATTTAAGAGAACTAATGACTTCCTCTAAAGATCTACAACCATATTTCTGTATTTCACATACCCTTGGGCAATTCATGAGCACATCTGTGCATGGAAAAAAGGATCAGATAGGCCCAGGAATCGGCCTGGGCCGATCTGGCTTGGATCGGGTAGGAATCGGCCAGGGATCAGCTGGAATCGGCCGGATCGGCGTGGATCGGCCATGCCGATCCGATCCAGAATCGGCAGATCCCAATTGGGATCAGCTGATTCTGCGAACCCTGCATCTGTGTGCTATTTACAGGAATCTTCAGGGGTTAGACTCTTCTCCTGTTCCCTTAAAAGGATCATGTTACTGCCTACCTTACAAGTGAAAAATCTGTAACCATTAGTTCAAATTCGACATTCCGACTGGTTTAATTGCAAAGTTCTATTTTTGAACTACATAAATTGTAACATAATTTCTCCAAAAGCAATATAAGAAGAATACAGGCCCTATAGCTCAAATCCTGCCAATGCAGCCAATTCAACTTAGCCTCTAGTGCAAGAAGATGGGAGTATTTCTGTACAACAAACATGACATATTTTGTTATATGATATCACTTTCCTTAGCATTTTTTTGTCAACCTATTCTTTCCAAATTTTAGTTAATGCTATCAGATCTGAATTAAGACCATTACATGGACTGAGTTTGTTTCTAGAAAGAAATGATATATTTCCCAATTTTCCCCTGCATCATTCCCACTAATTTGATATCTGAGAAACATTTTTTGAAACAATTACTAAATGGCTGCTTTTTTTTCCATACAGCATATTTGTAAGACAAGTGACAAAAGCTAATTCAAAAGAATCTGATGAAACACAATACAGAATACCTGTCCATTCATTGCTTTTTGTGAAATCAATGCCCACAATTAAATTTGAAGATTCAAGGCCAGCTTGTGCAAGAGCATCTGTAACCTTGATGGGAGGAAAAGGAAACATCGTAACACAGTGAAATATTGTGACCAGTGCATTAAAAACAATTCAAAATATACATGAACTTCATGTCTGACAACTTCAGTAAGGAACAGTAAAGTCATGCATAAAAGCGACCAGGATGTAGATGATGTGCCATCTACTCCACTTGGTATCTCCAATTTTAAAGATGATAAATCCTATAATGGCCATTTAAAAAAAGGATTTTAAGCATTATATATTGTGTTGTGCAGCATGTAGTCTCAATGTTTCCTTTTAAGCTTCATATAGTCAACAAATCCTCTAGGTCATCAAACAAACAACCAAACATAATTCAGAAATTTACCTGTTTTAAACCACAACTACCTTTCAAACCCTTCATTAAGTCCCTTTCAACCCCACCTGATTCTGGTGGGAATCAGCTGGTTTAGTTAGAATTTAATGTAGAACAATAGTTAAATAATCAGCTGCTTTTCATCAGAATCTGCTGAATCAAAATTGGACTCAGTCTAAATGGAAGCCTTTTTCTTCAATATGGGAAAGAAAGGGATCCAATCCCTTCAGACATACCATGAAAGATGGAAGAAATTAATAATTAAACAGGATACAGGTAACTCAGGAAATTTGTTGAGTCTAGATACATATCTTCCAACCAAATCGTGAATGGGTTCAAAACAATGGACTAGGTGAGATTCCACACAGAGTAATAATATAACCAAAATAAACAGAGATTCAGTCCAGAATTTGGGTACAGCTTCTCAAGAAAGATTGCCAAAACGTTTGCACCATAATGAAATATAATTTTCACCCCTTTCACATCCCTGTTAGGAGACTTCCACATGCCCATCACATGGGAGAAACCTGATATTGTTTAAATGCTTAGGAATTAAATATGAGAATTTCATTATAGCATTTATGCCCTACAACTCTCTTACATATTGTATCACCACTGGAGAACATCAACTTCTTTGACTAGTACTCAAGGAGTGGCCTAGTGGTTAGCACTCCATGTACACCAAGGTTGTGAGGTCTGAGGTTCAAATCCTATCGGGAAGCAGGATTACTCCCTTGACCATAAGCCAAGTTCATACTATGAAAGATACTGCTCCAACTCAGACCTCCTTCAGCATTTTTCAAAACCAGAGCTCTACCAGTACATATCTCATTATTTTTCTTCTCCATAGGAATCCACCTCTGATTTTCTCCATCTCACTTCTTACCCATAACGAGTCTATGAAATTGACATACAGTGCAACGGGAAGTTTGACATGCTGCAACTTCACTGATGAACGAGTTAAGTCAGATTTTCTCAGCCAAAAACAGAATGTGCGTACATCTAAGCAGTTATTCTTCTATGCATATGCCAAAAAATAGAAGTTTGCATTGGCTACCTTCATGCAAGAATAACGGTTGTAAAGCCTGGGAATAAGGCAGTGAACATCTGACAGTGTCAATGAAGATGACTTGGTTGGTGGTGCAGTGGGTTTTCTCCTAGGTTTTATTTTAAAAAATATGTTGGCGTCCAGATTCATCATAGATACTCGACCGCATAGGTCACACCTCAATTGCATGGGTAAAAAAGTTCAAGACAACAGAGACTGGATGTCTTTAATGGGTCGAAGGTGGTTGCATAGTTGTCAAGGCGGCCGCCTAGGCGGCGCCTAGGCGGCTTTTGGGGGTCGCCTAAGTGGGCCGCCTAAGTGGACTGGAAAAAGGCGACGCCAAGGCGGGGAGGCGGCCCAAGGGCGCCTTGAGATGGCCTCCGGGTCTTTTAGTGGATCCGATCCCCGGTTATCCCCCCCTCCGCCCCGAGTCCCCTTCGCGACCCTGTCTTCCCATTCCCACCCCCGCCTTGCCCCCCGAGTCCACCCAGTAGGGGTCCGCGCGGAGGAGGTCTCGCCGCCGGAGAGGTCGCCGCACCGCCGGAGGAGGGTCGCTGCTGCCGGAGGAGGTACGCTCCCCCCATCTCCCCTTCCCTAGTTCCCTGTCACCGCTCTCCCCTCCCCTTCCCTAGTTCCCGGAGGAGGCCGTTGGAAGAGGTCACCTGTTCCACCGGCACCCCTCTCTCTCTCTCTCTGTTCCACCGGCACCCCCTCTCTCTCTCTCTCTCTCCTCCCTCTCTCTCTCTCTCTCTGCCTCTCTCTCTCTGTCCACGGGCACCCCCTCTCTCTCTCTCTCTCTCTCTCTCTCTCACGGTCACCCCCCTCTCTCTCTCTCTCTCTCTCTCTCTCTCTGTCTCTCTCTCTCACACAGAGTGTCACACTCTCCCGCCCCCTCCCCTCCTCTCTCTCTCTCTCTCACAGTCACACACATACACACACAGTCCCGCCCCCCCCTCTGCCTCTCTCTTTCTCACAGTCACACACACACACAGAGTCCCGCCCCCCTCTCCTCTCTTCTCACACACACACAGTCCCCCCCCCCCCTCTCCTCTCTATCTCACACACACTGTCACAGAGTGACAGTCCCACCGGCACCCCCTCCTCTCTCTCTCTCAGGGTCACACACACACACACACTGTCCTGCCCCCCCCCCCCCCCCCCGCCCCTCTCCTCTCTATCTCCACACACTGTCACTCTGTGAGTCCCACCCATACCCCCTCCTCTCTCTCTCTCACGGTCACTGAGTCACTCCCCCTCTCTCTCAGTCACACACACACACACACTGTCACTCTGTTATCTTTAGCGCCTAGGCGCCGCTTAGGCGGGCGCCTAAGCGCTTAGGCACACAATGAGCCCAAAAACGCCTTGGTCGCTTTGTCGCCTTGACACATCTTTGAACATCTTGCTGACAGTGACCTTTTTATTCACCAGGCCAATTTGTGGCCTTCCATTTCCATCTCTATATTCGAACAAGCACGTCACAGAGTAGTGCAATCGCAAAGAGTCTACAGAGAACCACTAACATCAACAAGGTACAACAAGTAAAGATTTAAAAACACCACGGTGACCTGTTGGGCGATGTCAATCGCAGATGCATCGCTAGGATTTGCAGCAAGAACGCGAGAATTTGGGCACGCACCTGCTCAAGGCTGTTATAGTTGTCGTCGATTCTGGAATACTGCTTCTGCAATCTGCTCTTCACGTCGGGCTGCACACCACGAGCAGCATACGGAGAGTACCTCGAGGTCGAAGCACTCCTCACCGATGCCGACCCATAACCACTTGAAGAAGAACTCTGGCCACCGTGCCCTTTTGACGCGCCGCCTCCCATGTTCAAAGCCCCAACTGGACTAAACTGTGAACCGTCATACAACTCCTAGCACAATTGAAGCCCTCCGGAGAGAAGCACAAAAATCGAACTCCAAACTTCCAAGATAGGGCAAAAGCCCCACCCAGAACAAAGCAAGCCTTGCACCGATTAGAAATTCAGCAGGAACCCAACTTCCATCTGATCACCCAAGAGAAAACCCAGGTTGCGGAGGAACCTTTAAAAGGACAAAGGCACTTCACGGAATCGTAAGAAGCATATCCAGAGGTCCAACCTTTGAAGGGTGCCCGGAGAACAGATGAACAAGATGACGCCTTTTGACGGTTCGGGCCGGGATGCGCATGACTACGCCGAGAAAATCCCCACGGATGTCATGGAGAAGGATCGATTCAGAGGTATGTGAACAACATGAACGGCGGCACAGGCAACGGACTAGAATAAACCACGAAGTTTCTCGGCAACAACTGATCAGTTGCGCGGAAGGGACGGCGATATGTACAGATTAACTTCCCATGTTATTCTACGATCGTCGAAGAATTAAAAATTTTAAGATAAGGATTGAGAAATAAATTTCGGCGAAACACGGCAGCAGGTGAACGATGCGACGATTTCTGATAGCGATTGGAAAATTAAGAAATAAAAATAAAAATTTTGACGGGAACACTTGGATTATATGTGTTTGAACACGCCACCCCGTTCACTAGTTAATTATTTAAGAATATTTGATTAGAAATTAATTTTATTGACGCACTTTTGTAATTTGAGGAGTACAGTAGTTGGAGGCTCACGGAGGGAACCAATTGCATCTTCAAGGTTGACTGAATAATAAAATGTTTCTATTTAATTAAAACAAATATATCAAAATTAATTTTTTATGCATTTAAATAAGAATTAGCTAACATATTAAAGTTTATTATTCAGTCTTGGTTGACTGAATAATACGACAATAAGGAATTGTAGAGGCATCAATTTTTTATTTATGGGTAATATGGGGTGAAGATTTGAATCTGAGGTCTAAGGTGTACATTAGAAGGCCTTGATCATTAAATCGCACATGCATTAGAGGCATCAAAAAAAACTGGAGGCGCAAGCATTTGAAACCATTAACATTTTAACGCCTAAAAATGTTGAAATGCATTTAAGATTTATTAGTACCTTAAGTGCATGTTTAGTATGGATTAAAAAAAACTAGAGATGGAGGTAAATTAATTTGGAATACATTATCTCCGCTCCTAATCCAACTTTTGTTTGGTATTTTAAGATTACATTTTCGAAGATAATCTTATTTTTTATTTGGTAGGAAACGGTGTGTTAATGTGGATGGAACTTTTATTTTTACTTTTGAGAGAAAAAATAAGTGTAAGAAATAAAGATAAGTTATCCCACCGAAAAAGTGGAATAAATTATCTCCACTTTTTAAGATATCTCTAAAATATTTAATTATGATTATCCTCTCTCTTTTTTGAGGTACCAAATCTAAGATGTGGTTAACTTAACTCTTATCCTCTATTAATCTCATACCAAACAGACAGATGCATAGCATGTTAAGACGTTATGGCATTAACTAAATTAAAATATCAGTTAAGTAAGACATTAATATATTAAGAAATACATTTTGACAAAAGTGTAGGAGGTGGAAGATGAGATGTTTCTAAACAAATTTGGGAATGGGACAGTGGTTCTGATGAGAAACTCTAATTAATTTTCCTAGATGTTACTTGTTTAAAAATTAAATAAAAACTAATTATACATGATGCAAATGTACCTTCCGAATCTCTCTTACTTTGCTGTAATCTCTACATTATATAATATAATTATCTCTAACCTTTTGGTGTTCTTCAAGAAACACATAAACTATGTTATTATAGGAGACTATAACTTGGGGGTATTGAAGGGAATAGTTGTGACATGTGTTTTCTTTGTAACTCCTCCACCTCATAGGAAATTGAATTATTTTGACCTTTTTAACCGGCATGGCAACAAAGTATTATATACAAGTAGTTGTGGTGAGAGTCCCCCGCCGTAGGCAGATTGGACGCAAGGAAGGGGTGGGAGCGTCCCACCCCGGGTTTGAATCGAGTTGGTGTTGGGGTTTCAGTGATGGATATCATTGGACTATAACTTTAAAAAAAAATAGCTATAATGAGACTCTGATACATGAAAATGCAGGGTTTAGTGGGGGCTTTCCTGCACACTGCTTGACTCAGGCCTTTTGAAGGAGCTGCCACCCGTTAAGTTATCACCATTTCTTTAGAGAGGAAGTCTTGATGTACACCAAATATCGTCATATAAGTGTACGTACACATCTATGGGTGATTGGGTGCCCCATCACATCAAGATGATGGACACCTAATCACGGCTTAGTGTGCATGCACGCACCTCTCATAGGTGTGCGCCAAAACTTTCTCTTCTTTAGCTCTCCTTCTATATATGTTACATGAATCCATTAAATTGTCATCTTTATCATAGAAAAGAAAAGGCAAACCGACAATCTTTATATGATACTCTTTTTCTATATTTAGCCATCCGACATGAGATGTGACGGCCGAATTGAAATAATTCAAGTTTGACACTATTTAATTATTCAGTAATAGAATATTTATTTTGGTATGGGGAGTATATTGTGTGACATAAAACACCATAAAATTATATTTATATATCGTGCAACTAAAGCATATCGAGATATTTACGAACCATTTTACTTTTAGATATGTGGATATAATTAAATACTTAGGATTTAACAAATTTTGACATGGTGGTATAAGCTAAACCAAGGGCATAAACAGTAGCCAAGGGGGCGCAGGATAATTCCACTCTTGACCTTAGGTGACGTAGAGTTACCCGTGGATAACTTATCTATCCTACTTTTTATTTCAAAGTAAAATATATTAAAAGTAGGTTAAACTACACCTCTATCTTTTGACTCAAAGACACTTGTGTTATCAAAGGAGATAAATAATGGGTTACGGATAACAAATATCTAACTAAGAGGGATGAATAATTTTGAAACTTTTTATATAAAAAAATCTCTGTAATCTTTCGATATTCCAAAAAATCTCTGTAATCTTCATAATTCATATAGCTCTCCTGTAATCTCCCACTCTTCTTAAAAAACACCATGGAGTTAGTTGTCATTACAAGGGCTAGAGATCATCATCATCGAAGTCTTATCTCATTATTTGGGATCGACTACATGAATCTTTTTCTGCCAAAGAATTTTAATCAAGTGCTATATTTGTGTTGAAACTCAAGAAATCTAAATCTTTCCAAATAACATAGCATCATCTCATTTTAGGCATTCTCCTAACTCTTTTATTAGCATCCACTAAAATTTAGTCACATCATTTAATTATTGTCAAGTTAGGACGACGATACACTTGTCCAAACAACTTGAGTCAATTTTCTCTCATTTTTTTATCAATTAGAGTTATTCTTAAGTTCTCACGGAAACGCTCATTCTATCAATTGAGAGACAACTCAAGATATGAAAAGAATTTTGTGCCCACACTTGAGTGGGGTGGCCCCCCCCCCCCCCCCAATCAGAATGGGAGGGGGTGAACCCTCTCTCTCTCTCTCTCTCTCTCTCTCTCTCTCTCTTCAAATTAGAGGGGGTAAGGCAAAGGCCCTTCCCATCGGAATCTTGCCCTCTCCCCCTCCCCATCAGCCTCCTCTTTCTTGCCACATGTAGAAGCCCTCCTCAGATCTCTCTGTTGTTGACCATTTTATCTCTTTTTCTATATGAATTTCAGTGACAACAATAACTCTAAAATTATGTGATTAACATACAATTTCTATTAAGTCTGTCAACATAAAATAAAGATGAAATTATCACCTTAAAGATCATCAAAGTAAGTACTTCAAATCTCAATCTTAAGTACTTTATATTTTTTCTAAGTCCACGCCAATTAGAGAACATGTTCACATCGATTAAAGTTATGGTTTTCCGATTAATGTTCAAAGTTTCTATCAATTAGCGAAGGATCACTTCTTCATGCACAACACTTACTTCATCATAAGCAAAGGTTTACATAGTCATGCACGGAGTTTACTTCGTCATATGCTAACTTCACTTCGTCATATGCGAAGTTCACTTCATCACATACGAAGTCCGCTTTGTCTTATGATATGTGTGCACATCGATTAATGAAGAAGCTTTCCAATTAGTGAACACTTGTATTGAATCATTCTGATTGGGGTTATAAGCTTTCTGATTAGTGAACACTTATCTTGAAGTGTCCTAATTAGTGTTTTAAGTATTCTATTTGGTGAACATCATTCTGATTAGAGTTATTCATATATCGATTGGTGAATACAAGTCATACCTTGTTCTGATTAATGAACAAATGCTCAGTATTATTTTGATTGGTCTTACATGTGTTCCGATTACTGAACAAATGTTTAACTTTGTTCTGATTAGTGTTGTAAACATTTAGATTACTGAACTGTTGTACTCTGTAGATTTTGATGATCACAAAAATACTAAGTTTAACTCATGATTCAGAAAATCACTAACACTGAATATAATTCATGTTTATGACAAAGTATTTGATTTATGCTTATTTAATTTGAGGGTCTAATTTGTGTGTTAAGTGTGCAGTAATCTTGTCCAAAAGTTGCATTTGAAGTGGTCAATACCAAGCCCAAGACTTGGACAAAACAAAAAAACAAGATTGGAAGAAGAACTACAAAACTGATAATCGGATGACCGACTTGCAGTAATCGGTTGAGAGATAATGAAAGGCAATCGATGCCAGATCAATTATGGATCAAAGGGAATCTGTGACAGTCCTCGTTGTTCAAACCCGTTAACCTAATAACGAGCCTGATCTGACTCTGCCTCCTGCAAATGAGCCGAAGCCTCGTAAGGGGTATCAATCACATGTACGTAGAAATATAAAGGAAATAACTCAAATATATATAAGATTCATATCTCAGAAATATTTACATGAAATATACATAGTCAGTTCTCAACTAGAGTCAAGTACAGAGTACAGCAACCTGGGGCATACCCCGAGGTAAACAGAAAAAAAAAAAAAGATTACACTACTGGTGGTGCAGACCCAACTCCGCTGCGGTGCGGCTCCAAACTAGATGAAGAGCGGGAAGCCTCCTGCTCTCCCTCACCTGAAAGGGGTAGGGATGAGCCTTGCAAGTCACTGGCTCAGTAAGGAAACTCCCCCAAAACCACACAAAACTGAACTCACAATGTGCAATAACAAGAAGCTACACTAGGCAATTTATAGAACTATCTACGCATGGTATTAAAGCTGTAAATAACAATTATCTCAAGCTACTAAATGGAAACAGCCTTTAATAAATAAATGGCAAACCTCGTCAAGTGTACAAGCTAAAGTAGAAAATGCCACACTCGGGTCATGAAGACTGGCTCGCGACACCAGCAACTAACCCGGACAAACCACATAGGTTTACCTCTCAACCTCGTAGTTACGGACGAAAGGTCCAGCTGCCGCTCCACTACAACAAGCCAAGAAACTGTGGAGACCAACCAACACCACACATGCGGACCACACTACCACAAGCCCATGTCTGGTACCTTTAGGGACTCCGGCCCGAGCTCCCTAAAGTGAGGCACTGGAAAACAGGACTAGTTGGGGCCCAGTACGTCTACTGGTGTCCGTAACCCCCAACCACGAGCACGCTAGAAGTGACAAACACAAACTCACATAAGTCGTTGTCCCACTGCCGTCTTTCCCTCAGCCGGACATACAACTCTGCACAAGAGTGAGGGTGTCCAGGAAGACGACACAGACCTCGACGGTACACAAGTAACGGGATAAACCCCGAGCACTAACGTGTCTGGCTCACACAAAACCTGGGGTAATCGGCTGGAGAGGTAACCATGGTAGGCGTCACACTACTCGCCACGCACACACAAACCACGTGAACACCACTATTCTCAATCTCAACAAGTGTCGATGCACCACTTACCATTGCCATAAATAATAACTAGAAATAATATGATAATCACGTAAGCATGCATGAACCCTTTGTCCTTGGAAGCTTGAACGCGATGGAGGCTTCTGTCGCCTTCATAACGCGACGCCTCGATATGGCCCGTTCTGAAGAAGAATGCGATGGATCGGGCTGTCGCGTTCTGAACGCGACGCCCCGATCCGTCGCCTTCACAGACAAAACCCTAAATCTGGGATTCCATCTCAGAAATCCCCATGCAACTCATGTAAAACACTATAAAAAGCAGTTATTCGTGCTCTAAACATTGTTCTAGCATGCTATCTTTCATTTACATCACGTTTAACAAGCTACACATGCTCAACACGCAATATATAACGAGAAACAAGGTGGAATGTCCCTACCTTCACGAAGAACACGAAGAACGACAATAACCTGGCGTTTCTCCCGCTCTGTACCACATCCTCGCGGCAAGACCACGCCAAAAATAGCTCCAACACCCCGAATCGCCCAAGAACTACGACAAAAACCCCTTATTCCTGGCCGAGCAGAGCTTCTGAGCTCTGTTTGACCGACCTAGGTTAATAGCCCCTCAGCGTTGAGAACACGACGCACCCTACCATCGAAACCTGAACATGACGGGTAAGGTCGTCACCTTCTCATTACTGACGCCAGCAGGCTGCCCAGCACGCGCCACGAGGCAGACATGCGGATGAACACCCTCAAATGGCGGTAGCAAGAATGCGACGCCCTGGACCGTCGCGTTCAGAACGCGACGCCCAGCTCTGTCACGTTCACAGATAGAGAACCTATGGGTGCTCTGGGCCCAATCTGTCGGCCTACAAAGACCCAAAACCTGCATCAATACCTGTAACACACACCATAGGCCGCACACTGGCCACCACAACCACTAAACCTCGATCTGAACGTCCAAAGTCGGATGAATCGATCAGACGACTGATTTGGGCAAATCGAACGACCGACCTAGCCAGAAGGTTTGGCACTGAGACAGTCAAAAATTCAGACGATCGACTTGAGGAAATTGGTCGACCGATCTACATCGGTCGAAGCCAAGTCTCTTCGTATATTCAAGTTGTATCTTGAGCATCCGAAGCATCGATCGAAGCTAAACCTGAAGTCAGTCATTTGAAATGCCAGAATCGGACGATCAAGCATCCAATCAAAGTCCTAGTCAAAGCAAAGTTGAAATCAGACGACCGATCTGAAGAATTCGGTCGACCGATTCTGAAGTTTCTCCATACGGACTTTCCTAAACAGAGTTCTATTAAGATCCAACTCTTGCCAAACATACATGGACTCTTTGGGTTATAAATACAACATGTTCCCATGTTTTGAAGAGAGAGAACATGTAACGCCCCGATGCGGAATATCGAAGTGGAATTACAGTTATTTAAATAGTATCGAGCGATAAATAGACATCAAATCATTGCACAATTGGAATAAAGCCAAAGGGAATCCAACTTCATTAATAGTTCATCATTCAACTATTACATTCACTAATCAGAACCAAAACTAGGGCCCAGAGTACTTTATTAATTCAAATCCAAACTAATACATATTGACTAACTAATGACTAACTAACTACTAAAAGCATGGTTTGTCAAAATGTAGGTCACTCCTGTTCCTCCTCGTTTCCTTCCTCGTGAGTGTGGTAGTCTCCATCAGGCTCACCTGAAACACATGAAATAAATAGCACAGGATGAGCGATAAACGCCCAGTAGGATTTAATATCTCATATAAACATACATGCTTTAAGTGATTAATATCTTAAGAGGCGGAATAACTAAAGAGAATAGCCATGAATAGTCAAGAGAGCAAAGTAACGATGGCAAGAGAATGATAACATTTGTACATAGAAATAGTGCAACAAGTATGATAATGGATTGGCCATGTAACGATATAGTACGTAAAGTTGCACAACGATGCACTAGTAACGATAGCACTTGTATTGATTGCATGCGGATTGATTGTCACAGATTAAATCTTGACAGTGTAAATAGCACTGGATGTATGCCAACATCCTGATCATTTTAACTCCCATGGGCAAATAGCACTTTTCGGGCACTCCTCCCAGGACCAGATCGGGCCCTATTGCCTGGCATAGTCATGTTTCTTATCATAGACAATCAATTGTATGGCCAAATAGAGTACCAAGAATAGATGAGAGTAATTGACGAATAGATGAGAGTGTAGAGAGAATGTGAATAGATGAGAGTATAGAGATAGTAGATGAGATAGGGACACATTCGCAAAACGTCGATAAACAAATGATAGTAACAGTTGCACAACACATGGTCATGTGTTGGCAGTCCGGTAGAAGTCACAACCACCCACTAGCCGTGCCATGACACAGACTAGAGGTCCAGCGTGATCCCAAGGTAAGAGAGAACACATTAAAGCCGTTGGATCATGCTGATCCCTAAGGTGTAAAGGGTTTTAATGGTACAACCAGCTCGTCGGCAATGGACGTCCGCCAAAGCCAAGAAGTCTTACAGAGGCCTTGACAAAGAGTCACTGATCCTATTAGGAGTATTCCCAATGGAGAGGTGGTCCATGTCAAGAAAGAAGGGTATACAAACAAGTGTCCGTCTTGCCTCGAGTGCTCGAAGGCAGACGGACACGATAACAGTATACAAATGTGTGAATAAAACGAGGACAAATGTTATTAAAATAATTGAGAGATTTAGTGAATAATTACACTTAATTACCAAATATTTATTGAGTAAATTAATAGGGTCTCATGGCAAACAATGTTTAGTATGTGCAAGTGTAAAGAAATCATGAGAGCATGTATAATTGTGCGTATAGCTTCTAATTAATGGATTTCATGTAATTAATACCCAATATTAATAAACAGATCATTACTGTTCATAACAGTGCATAATTAAGGCTAAGCAGGGGTTAAATGGCATAAATAATAGGGGTATATAAGAAAATATAGGTTTTGGCCGAAATTGAGAAATCGCGATGGGGGTACCCGTCGCGTTTCAAGTTGCGACGTTGAGGCTGGTCGCGTTCTGCTGAACTAGGCCGGGTTCATGGGTGCGGTCAGAAACTGCGATGGGTCAGACCATCGCGTTTATGATGCGGTGGTCAAGCCTGTCGTGACCCTTCTGAGATCGCGACAGGTCGGGCCGTCGCGATTTCAGAAGGGTGGGCCGAACCCAAAAAGGCAAACACAACCCAATTTAGGTCTTGGTCCATCCTTCCATGGCTTGATACAGGGCCATTCAAAAATCAATATAAATTCGCAGGAAGGTCCAAAAATTATGAAACCAGTTTTAAACGGAAATAGACATGTAGATGTATCAATAAGCATGAGTAATTTGAAAAAGGATAGGTAATAGGCATGCTTTAATTGAAGGATCGAATATGTGGATGGATTAGATCTAGAAGGGGGGGTTGAATAGATCTGACACCAATTACTGCAGAAGCTTAAGCAATTCAAAATTACTTCGAATCAGAGATCAATTCAAACAAACAATTTACTGATCTGAAGTGTGGGTGTGTGTAGATGATGTGTGAAACAATTAAACACTTAGTGTGAAAGCGAAATCCTATGCAAGCATCTAGCGCAGACAAGCAGATCAAACCATTGCACAAAGGATTTTTAGGTGGTTCAGAAATCACACCAGTGATTCCTACATCCACCCCTCACACAGTGAGGCTTCACTACTCAAAAGAGTACAACTCACACCAGAGCACGATGACTCCAAACACCCTTGAGCTCGATGGCTCAAACACACAACCTGGAGCACAACGACTCAAAAAACTGAGCACAATGGCTCAAACACAACCTGGAGCACAACGACTCAAAAAACTAAGCACAACGGCTCAAACCACAACAGGAGCACAACGACTCCAAATTGAGCACGACGGCTCAAACCACAAAAGGAGCACAACGACTCCAAATTGAGCACGATGGCTCAAACCACAAAAGGAGCACAACGACTCCAAATTGAGCATGACGTCTCAAACCACAAAAGGCTAGATCAAACACAAAAGAAATCAGATCCTCTAGCAATGATCTGATTCACAGACTCAATCGTACATAGAAATCTGCACAGAACTTCATGCACAGATCTCCCAGACGAAAGTGAGAAGAACACTCCAAGAAATGAGTAAAATAATTGTATATTGGATGTTCCTTGGTGAAGAGGTCTTACAGAAGCTCGAATTGAAGAGACTTGAAAGAATTCGATGAAGATCCCCTTCGATTTACGATGCTCTGCTCGAATGGCATCTGAATTACCAGAAATTCTTCTTCTGCTACTGCTCTTCAGTTAGATTTGCTCCCTTTCTCAGCACATCATAGTTCTCTCCAGAGATTGGACTTGATTACCACGTCCTTCCTCTTGAAAGGATGGTCTGCAGCTTCTGGAGATGGAGCAAGATCTAGAAAAACCTCTTTTGCCGCCAAAAAGCTTCTTCTGGGAATTGTATGGGGTTAGTCTCCCTTGGGGTACGAGGATTATGGGTATTTATAGCCCCATATGTCCATGAGATGCCTTGGGGTGCGTGGGCACACAAATCTAGGTCAAATCCCTTGATTCCCATGCAACCATGTGTCCAGAAAAATTCTCGTTTTTAAGCTTCAGTCGAAGTGTGTCGACACATAGGCAGACTGTGTCAGCACCACTAGATACTACTTCAGAACTGGCTTCTGGGAGGGACAGTGAGTGTCGACACATAGGTAGGTTGTGTCGACACCACTGGCTGCTGGCTTTAGCTTGTTCACTGGATGCAGTGGCTGTGTCGACACACTCTGCAGTGGTGTCAACACGACTGACAACTTTTCTTCTTCACTGCTTCCTGGATACAATGCATGTGTCGACGCACACTGAACATGTGACGACACCACTGTTACAAGATTATGTAAACCTAAAAATATGAAGTGTGAACCATTAACATAAGTCATTATCATCAACATATGAAATATTAACATGTCATTTATTCATCATTTTAATATGTACCAGGTGTACAAAATGTCATCATCAAAATCAAATTATGAGTGATGTCAAATAGTCATGATTAAAATCATCATTAAAAGGTTTCAAATACACACTCAACACAACATTCTCCCCCTTTTTTATGATTACAAAATAAATGTAATTTTCTTCCATGTCTGCAATTTCTCCCTCTTAAGTCTCTACAATTTCTCCCCCTTTTTGACAACATCAAAAAGATAGTCATGAAAGAGAACAAGGAATGGTAGGAGATCAAGAAATGCAGTTATAGAAATGAAGGTTCAGGAATGATCAAAATAAGTGAGGCAAAGTGATATTGACATATGAGAGAAGTTATTGTGTGTTTGGTATTGTGCAATAAAGTTTAATCATAAAGACACACTCAACACAAGGTACAGCAAGATATAATGATCTGAATGCAGTTAAAATAATGATGCAAATATGAAGTGAAGTGACCTATATGAGTGAGCAGAAGTATTTAACAAGAATGTTAGGAGCTTTAATTTTAACACAATGTAGAATAATAGTCTAAACTCAGTATACATGAACTTTATTAAGGTCTTAAACTTTTTCATCATGTCAAGTTGATTTTCTTTCATTTTGAACTGGGAAAGAATACAAGAATAAATTAGTTAAATCTCACTTTGTAGTGCAAGAGATCACATTGATCAGATGCAAGACCTCCTGATTACTTAGTGGTTTAACTTTCATTATATTATACAGAGTTAAAAATTTTGATTTCCACTTTTTGACGCGAAACAAATCACTTTTTAGGTGAAATGGCCGGTTACTCAGTGGTTCAAGAATTTGCATTGCTCTGTTTGTATCTTTCCAGATTGTTGATCATTTTCTTTTGATGTTTTGCAGGAATATGTTTGCTTTGACCAGAAAAGTCATGACTACGAATTTAGAAAAATTATTCTTAACATGTGGTAAAAATGAAGCTTAAACATGCACATGTTAAACAGTAAAGCCACTCATGTGCCTACAAGTGTTTTGCAAGTCATTTTAAAGACATTCAGTATTAAGATTGCTTAACCATAAAATGATAATGAATCTTTAAAATTAAACTAAATGCACAATGAGTTTAGTGTCAATGTCTTAATTCTCTCATAAGAAAATAGCACAAGGACTCAAAAATTCTAATGGTTCAAGATAGACAAGTAAGGTCAAGGAATGTGACAATGACTCCCCCTTTCATGTATGTCCCCCTCACAAGGTGAACATGAAGATTATTGAAGAAATAGGAATGGAATGAAGTGAAAATAGAATGAACAAGAATGTTTTATTGAAAGACAAAGACTCCCCCTCAACAATTGCATAAAAGGCTCTTGATATTTGGTGGAGACATATACTCTCGCATAGTGAAAGTGTCCAGACAAGCCTGACTTGTCTTTCTTCAAATCACCATTTGATATACCAAGAATGTCAATACAATGTGAGAGTGAGGAAATTATTTGCAAGAACAAGAAGACTTTTATTTGCAAAAAGAGATAGAAGATATCAAGAATGTAGAAATTTGCACAAACCAAGCTCTCTTCTTAAGGATGAGAATTTGTTTTCTAGAAGAGACTTAGTGAAAATATCTACAATTTGTTTTTTAGTTTCATTGAAGTGAAGCTCAAAAGATTTCTTAGCAACTTCATCTCTTAGAAAATGGTGCCTTATTTCAATGTGTTTTGTTCGTGAATGCTGAATTGGGTTTTTAGACAAATTAATAGCACTAGTGTTATCACACAAAATAGGAATACAACCCAATTTGTGATTATAGTATAGGAGCTGATGTTTCACCCAAAGAACCTGAGTGCCACAACAACCAGCCACAATATATTCAACCTCTGCATTGGATAGAGCTACTGAATGTTACTTTTTGGAAGCCCAAGAAATTAGGCATCCACCTAGATATAAACACAAGCCACTAGTACTTTTTCTATCAAGCTTACAACCAACATAATCAGCATCACAATAAGCATTTAAATCTAACTTGCAACCAACAGGATACCAAATTCTAAGTTCACATGTTCCAACAAGATATTTAAAAATCTTTTTGACAGCTAACATGTGACTTTCTTTAGGATTGGCTTGAAACCTAGCACACATGCACACACTATACTGAATATCTGGTCTAGAGGTTGTGAGGTAAAGTAGAGAACCAATCATACCTCTGTAGGTCTTTAGATCTACTGACTTACCAAATGAATCTTCCTCTAGTCTTACATTTATTGCCATTGGTGTGCTTGAATGCTTGAGGTGCTGAAAGTCAAACCTTTTCAGAAGTTCTTTCACATACTTTGTTTGACTTATAAAAATCCCTTCACTGGTTTGATGTACCTGCAATCCCAAAAAGAATTGTAAGTCTCCCATCAAACTCATTTCAAATTCAGTTTTCATGTGATCAGCAAATTCATTACACAGTTCTTTATTTGTAGACCCAAAAATTATGTCATCAACATAGATTTGGACAGTAATGATTTGATTATTGACAATTCTTGTAAACAAGGTTTGGTCTACATTACCTCTTATGTAACCTTTATTCAACAAAAATGAGCTCAAACGGTCATACCAAGCTCTTGGAGCTTGCTTAAGACCATAAAGAGCCCTATTGAGTTTGAAAATATGATCAGGATATTTTTTATTTTCAAAACCGAGAGGTTGTTCTACAAAAACATTTTCATTGATGTATCCATTCAAGAAAGCACTTTTCACATCCATTTTATAAACTTTAAATTTCAGGGATGATGCAAAAAGTAAGAAATATTCTCACAGCTTCTAGTCTAGCTACAGGGGCATATGATTCTTCAAAATCAATTCTAAACTCCTGATTGTACCCTTTGACAATTAGTCTAGCTTTATTCCTAACAACCTATCCATTTTCATTCAATTTATTTCTGAACACCCATCTAGTACCAATAACAGATTGGTCGCTAAGTTTAGGTACTAACTCCCACACTTGATTTCTATCAAATTGATGAAGTTCATCATGCATTGCATTGATCCAATTCTCACTAGTTAGAGCTTCATCAATTGACTTGGGTTCAATTTGAGAAATTAGTGCTAGTGGGTCTTCATTTATTGCATTCAGAAAAGATGATCTAGTTCTAACTCTATCATGCACATTACCAACTACATTCTCAATTGGATGATCTCTTAAAAATTTGTTTTCAGGAATTACCTCTTGAGGTTCATTCAGTCCTGGAACAATGTTACCTGATCCACTTGTGGTAGGTGACTGATTGTCCATATTTTCAAATGGATCTTCATCCTCTTCAATAGTTGGTGAAGATTCGACAATGATGTCATCTTCTTCATTACTTTGAGGAACCCTGCAAGATGTAAAGTCATCAGTTTGATACGAATTTTCATCAAAAACTACATGTGGAGATTCTTCCACATTTTTATTCTTGAGAATGTAAACTCTATAAGCTCTTAAAATCTCAGAATAACCAGGGAAAATGGCTTCAAGACTTTTGGCATCAAATTTATCAAGATTTTCTTTATTGTTGTTATGTACAAAACACTTGCAACCAAAGATTTTAAAATAAGACAGAGTTGGCCTTTTGTTTTTCAAAAGTTCATAGGGGGTTTTTCAGATTTTTTGTCTGACCAATGCTCTGTTTAAGATGTGATTTGTTGTGTTCATAGCTTCAGCCCAGAAGAATTTGGGCAATTTACTTTCCAAGAGCATAGATCTAGCCATTTCCACCAGAGTTCTATTCTTCCTTTCCACAACTCCATTTTGTTCTGGAGTTCTTGGAGAAGAGAATCTGTGGAAAATGTTCAGTTCAGTACATAAATCAGAAAAAGCTTTGTTCTCAAATTCTCCCTAATGAATTTGATTTTATATGAAAAACCTATTAAGGCAGTGGTGCAGAAATTCTTGAATTCTAAACAAGTATCACTTTTGTGGGATAGAAAGTTGACCCAAGTGTATCTAGTAAAATCATCAATGATGACAAATCCATATCTTTTACCACTAAGACTAAGAATTCTTGTTGGCCCAAAAAGGTCCATATGAAGTAATTTTAGTGGCTTAGAAGTGAGTACATCATTGAAAATTTTAAAAGATTTTCTGGTTTGTTTTCCTTGAGCACATATCCCACAAAATTGATTTTCAACATTTGGGAAAGATTCAGAAAGTCCTTTAACCAGATTTAGCCTTAAGAGTTTATTTATTATGTTGAAACTTGCATGACCAAGTCTTTTGTGCCATGTCCATGCAATTTCATTTTTATTTGCCACCAAACAAATGTTTTCAGCAAAGTTTTTATCAAGATTGATCATGTAGACATTATTTTCTCTTTTACCAAAGAATTTTATTTTTTCAGTTGAAGAATCAATTATTTTGCAGAAATCAGATTCAAAACAACCTTGTGACCTTTGTCACACAATTGGCTTATACTCAAAAGATTGTAGTTAAACCATCAACTAACAGAACATTTTCAATTGAGTTTGAGGAGGATTTACCAACCTTTCTAGATCCAATGATTTTCCCTTTATTTTTACCTCTAAATGTGACGGATCCTCCTTCCTTTTCAATCAGAAATGAAAATTTTATTCTGTCTCCTATCATGTGTCGTGAACACCCACTGTCAAGAAACCACACATTGGAGCTAGGTGCACACCTTCCTGCATAAATCAGATCAGAGAAGAAAAGATTTTGGTACCCAAACATTGTTGGGACCATCAGTTTGTTTGAGCAAAAATAATAGTCTTTTCTGATCCATATTTGAGTTGTTTTTGTTTTGTTTCAGAAATGATTCCCCTTTTTGGCATTTTAACATTTTGATTGGAATGAAAACATCAGTGTTCTTCCTTTCATAAGCATGGAAATTATGCATTTTGGCATGATTGTTCATGTATGGAAATCCAAACCAAGAATTCTGTTGATATCTTGGAAATTTTGGATAAAAAGATTGTGAATGGTACCAATGAGGATTATGATACCATTGATTCCAAGAATTGATCCAATTAGATTGATATGATGTCTTGGATCTCCAATAATCATCATGAAAGTTTATTTTTATTTTTTATAATTTTTCATATTTTATTTGGATTTTGTAAAACATCTTTTTGTTGTTTAGAAACGGGTAGGTCGACCTGTGTTGAAGTAGTGTCAACTCAGCAGCCACAGTTTTCAACTTGTGGTTATCTGGTGTCGACCTAACATCAATGTGTGTCGACCTATTTTGTTTCTTTTGATTGGAAACATTCTTTTCACTTTGGTTTTTGATTATTTTAGATATTTTCTTTGACACTTGTTTATTTTTGTTTTCTGGACTAGTGCTTTTGACAAATTTTATCAAAGGAATTTTTGAAGGTTTTTCTTTCTTTTCACCAGATTTATTCTTCAATAATTTTTCTGTGGTGAATCCTAGTCCATGTTTTTCTGCATTCATTCTAAGTTCTAACAATGCATCAAGATTTTCTTTTCCATTTGTGAAATTTTTTATCACTTGTTCCTTTTCACCCAACAACTTATTAAGTTTCTGAATTTCATCAATAGCTTGTTGCTTTTCTTTTTGTTGCAATTCCATTCTTTAGAAAGCTTTTCAAATCATTGTTGGCCTTTTGAGATGTAATTTTAAATTCATCAATTTCATTCAGAAGGTCTTCCTTTTCTTCATTAAGTTCAGATATTTCATTTTTCAGTTCAGAAATTCTTCTATTTAAGGAAGTATCATGCATGAAATTTTCAATTTTCTTTTTCAAATGTTTATTTTCTTTTCTTATTTCAGAATATTTTTCAACCAACTCAGCATATGCATCTTGCTAATCTTCAGTAGTATATTGTTCAAAAGAAGAACTTACCTTTCCATCACTACTGTTGGCCATAAAGCATAACTTCTTATTTACAGAACTTGAGGAGTTCTCTTCTTCATCTTCACTTTGATCTTCATCTGACCAAGTTGCTATCATAGCTTTTGGCTTCTTCAATTTGTTGTTCTTCTTGTATTTGTCATTTTTGATCTCAGGACACTCACCCTTCATGTGTCCTGTCTTGTTGCACCTGTAGCAAATAATACCTTCATCAGTTTTTTGATTTCTACCAGCATTAAAATTTGAAGAAGAAGCATTCATTTTACCGAAGGAATAATTTTTCTTTCCATTGAATTTTCCTCTTCTTGATTTTAAATTTTTTCTAAATTGCCTAGTCATGAGGGCAAGTTCATCCTCATTGGACTCGGACTCATCAGAACTTGATTTTTCTTGATTTTTCTCTTTGTTGCTTGATGAAGCTTTAAGTGCTACTGGTTTAGCTTTAAGCATATGTTCTTCACTTCTTTTCAGATTTATTTCATAAGTCATTAAAGATCCTATGAGTTCATCCAAAGAAATTTTGGACAAATCCTTAAAATCTTCAATCACTGTAGCCTTTGTGTGCCAGATAGATGATAGAGAGCGCAGGATTTTTCTTACCATATCAGCATCAGTGTATTCCTTACCTAGTGCCTTCAGTCCATTGACAATTATCATAAATCTAGCAAACATTTCAGAGATTGATTCGTCAGATTTCATCATAAACAATTCATATTCAGAGACAAGTATGTTTGCTTTGGTTTCCCTAACTTGAGATGTTCCTTCATACATTAATTCAAGTTTATCCCACATTTCTTTAGCTGATTTACACATGGATATTCTTGAATATTCTTTAGGGTGGACAGCACACTGAAGCATATTCATGGCACTGTAATTAAGAGTAGCTTTCCTAATCTGCTCTCTAGTCCAATTCTCCTCATCTCCTTGATTTTCATAAGGACCCTTATCAACTATTTTTTAGATTTCATAGTTTTGTGCCCTTAGAAAAACTTGCATGCAATTCTTCCAATAGGAGTAATCAGACCCATCAAAAAATAGTGGTCTATTAATGGAATGGCCCTCAGCTACAAATCCTCGAGAATCCATCAATCACAATGAGAGACAATGAAAGAGCAAGCAAACAATTCAAGCAATTAACACAGAGATCAAACAGAAGCAATCAAATCAGATTAGAAACAGATATTAACCCGCTCTGATACCAATTGAAGGATCGAATAGGTGGATGGATCAGATCTAGAAGGGGGGTTGAATAGATCTGACACCAATTACTGCGGAAGCTTAAGCAATTCAAAATTACTTTGAATCAGAGATCAATTCAAACAAACAATTTACTGATCTGAAGTGTGGGTGTGTGTAGATGATGTGTGAAGCAATTAAACACTTAGTGTGAAAGCGAAATCATATGCAAGCATCTAGCGTAAACAAGCAGATCAAACCATTGCACAAAGGATTTTTAGGTGGTTCGAAAATCACACCAGTGATTCCTACATCCACCCCTCACACAGTGAGGCTTCACTACTCAAAAGAGTACAACGCACACCAGAGCACGACGACTCCAAACACCCTTGAGCTCGATGGTTCAAACACACAACCTAGAGCACAACGACTCCAAAAACTGAGCACAACGGCTCAAACCACAATAGGAGCATAACGACTCCAAATTGAGCACGACGGCTCAAACCATAAAAGGAGTACAATGACTCCAAATTGAGCACGATGGCTCAAACCACAAAAGGAGCACAACGACTCCAAATTGAGCATGACGTCTCAAACCACAAAAGGCTAGATCAAACACAAAAGAAATCAGATCCTCTAGCAATGATCTGATTCACAGACTCAATCGTACATAGAAATCTGCACAGAACTTCATACACAGATCTCCCAGACGAAATTGAGAAGAACACTCCAAGAAATGAGTAAAATAAATGTAAATTGGATGTTCCTTGGTGAAGAGGTCTTACAGAAGCTCGAATTGAAGAGACTTGAAAGAATTCGATGAAGATCCCCTTCGATTTGCGATGCTCTGCTCCAATGGCATCTGAATTACCAGAAATTCTTCTTCTGCTACTGCTCTTCAGTTGGATCTGCTCCCTTTCTTAGCACATCATAGTTCTCTCCAGAGATTGGCCTGATTACCACGTCCTTCCTCTTGAAAGGATGGTCTGCAGCTTCTGGAGATGGAGCAAGATCTAGAAAAACCCATTTTGCCACCAAAAAGCTTCTTCTGGGAATTATATGGGGTTAGTCTCCCTTAGGGTACGAGGATCATGGGTATTTATAGCCCCATATGTCCATGAGATGCCTTGGGGTGCATGGGCACACAAATCTAGGTCAAATCCCTTGATTCCCATGCAGCCACGTGTCCAGAAAAATTCCTGTTTTTAAGCTTCAGTCAAAGTGTGTCGACACACAGGCAGACTGTGTCGGCACCACTAGCTACTACTTCAGAACTGGCTTCTGGGAGGGACAGTGAGTGTCGACACATAGGTAGGCTTGATGAACAGTCCATCCCCATGTACTTTTAAATTAATTACATGCTTATTTTGGTGATAATCAAAACACTGTCAAAAGTTTTTCTAACTATGTTTTATTTAGCCTTAAGCACAGGAAATACCCAAAGAAAGTCAAGCATTTGTGGTAAGTACTTACATACATTGTTTTCAGAAGAGCTATAACGATTCCTTCATTAACCATAACGATTTCCTCACAAGCTGTAACGATTTACTTGAAAGATTGAATAACCTTGATGTATCAAACAAGTCGATGTTATAACGACTCTGTAAGTTATCGTAACGACTTCTTCAGAAGTTATAACGACTTGCTCATTATAACGATTCTGTAAGTCATCGTAACGATTTCTTTAGAAAAGTTATAACGACTTGTTCGTCATAACGATTTGTTTAGAAAGTTATAACGACTTGCTCGTCATAACGATTCTGTAAGTCATCGTAACGATTTCTTTAGAAAGTTATAACGACTTGCTCGTCATAACGATTCTGTAAGTCATCGTAACGATTTCTTTAGAAAAGTTATAACGACTTGCTCGTCATAACGATTTCTTTAGAAGTTATAACGACTTGCTCGTCATAACGATTCTGTAAGTCATCGTAACGATTTCTTTAGAAAGTTATAACGACTTGCTCGTCATAACGATTCTGTAAGTCATCGTAACGATTTCTTTAGAAAGTTATAACGACTTGCTCGTCATAACGATTCTGTAAGTCATCGTAACGATTTCTTTAGAAAGTTATAACGACTTGCTCGTCATAACGATTCTGTAAGTCATCGTAACGATTTCTTTAGAAAGTTATAACGACTTGCTCGTCATAACGATTCTGTAAGTCATCGTAACGATTTCTTTAGAAAGTTATAACGACTTGCATCTCATAACGACTTCTTAAGTGTTTCACAACGATTTCTTCAGAAACACACGACTTGCATCTCATAACGATTTGATAAGTGTTTCATATCGATTTCTTCAGAATCAGAACGACTTGCCATGTTTCATAACGATTTCTTATATCTGTTATAGAACGACTTGGTTGTGGTAACGATTTCATAAGTTATCATAACGACTTCTTCTGAGTCTACAGCAACTTGATCATAACGATTCTATCAGACTTTCATAACGATTGCATAAGTCATGTTTCCATTAATTAATTGTTTTCCTTGATTTAAGATACGTTGAATAGTCAAAGTCGCATCACGTCTGTTTGACTGCCATGCATTTAATAAAGACTGAACGTATCTCTGCACGGATACAGAACATATCTTCCATTCTCGTGTATCCTCTGCATGCATCTTCTAGAACGATAAACTGTCACTACCATATTTGTGTCTATCTGCTCTAACGTTGATTGACATCTGGAGATAGTATAGCTGTCTACCATTAAAGCTCAACCTTGCAGAACCTTAAGGATATACTATCCTACAACATCTGACACAGAAAGAACTACAAGCCAACTAAGAAGATCTCATCACTTTGCGTGCTCCAAAGAACAAAAGACTGTCGACAGGAAGTTTCCACAGATCCTTCAGTCTAACGTACACCAAAGCTGTGAGACAACGGTCATCTCTTCAAATTGGAGATACAAATACAAGACGAAGTTCTGAAGACAGAAAAACTATCTAAGAAGGAAGCATTATTGATATTCAAGAGAGCCTAGAACTCTGCCGCTTTCAAGTCTTCAGAAGATCTCTAGAGCCAGAAATTCATTCCTTTCCATCTTGGCTCTTAGCTCCTTGTGCTGTGAGAAGAAAAATTAAGGAAGAGCTAGATTAGTTCTGAGAGAGAGCACACTGTGTAGATCTTCGTCTCTCAGTGCTTGTAGCTTCAGATTGAGTTTTGTAAAAGCTTGATCTAGGGGCTAGTCATTCCTTTCAAGACTTTCTTGTGTTTTTCCCTTCGTGTGTGAAGGAAGACCTGGTGGTTTCCAGGGTGGTGTTTTTCCCTTCGGGAGTGAAGGAAGACCTGGTGGTACCAGGGTGTTGTGTTCCCTTCAGGAGTGAAGGAAGACCAGCTGAGCTGGGTGGTTGTTTTTGTCCATAGGGGGACTGTACCCTAGTTATGAAATCCTGAGGGTTGCTCAGGGACTGGACGTAGGACTCCTAAGGAGAGGAGATCTGAACCAGGATAAATCTGTGTGTTGTGTGATTGTCTTCATTGTGTGATTGTTGTTTTTACTAACCACTACTAATCTCTTTCAAGAACTCTTTATGTTTGTTTGAGTTCAGGTTTTTATCTGATAAATTTAATTTAAAGACCCATTCACCCCCCCTCTGGGTTAGCCAACCGGGCAACAAGTGGTATCAGAGCTAGTCTCTTCGACAAAGAACAAGATCCAACGATCTGAAGGGTAAAGATCCATGGCAGCCCAAGGTCACTTCGAAGGTCAGTCTGTCAACAGACCTCCTTTGTTCGACGGTGAAGATTATACGTATTGGAAGACCAGGATGGAATACTTTCTACAAGGCCACGACTATCAAATCTGGTCGATAGTGGAAGAAGGTGATCTGGTCGTCACAAATGAGAAAGCACAATGGACAGATGAAGATAGAAAGAAAATCTCCTTGAACTGTAAAGCCAAGAGCATTCTATGTTGTGCTCTAAGCAAGAAGGAGTTCAACAGAGTCTCAGCATGCAAATCCTCCATGGAAATGTGGGAAAAGCTAAGGATTACGTATGAAGGTACAGACAAAGTAAAGGAGACAAGAATCGACATTCTTGTCACTCAGTATGAAAGATTTCAAATGCAATCAGGTGAGTCTATTACCCAAATGTTTAGTCGATTTACTGACATCACTAATGGTCTAGCCGTCTAGGAAAGTCATATGAGATTGCAGATATGGTAAGGAAGATTCTAGATCCTTGCCATCTTCATGGACGCCAAAGGTCACAGCTATCGAAGAAGCTAATGACCTTAAGAGAATGTCAGTAGAAAAACTCATCGGGTCTCTCATGGCCCATGAAATAAACATGGAAAGATTAGGAGAATCCTCCAGTAGAAAGAAGCAGTCCAATGCGCTTAATGCTAATGGGGACTCATCTGAAGAATCCTTGGATAACAGTGAAGATAGCAAAGATAGTGATGATGAAGAAGCCATGCTGTCAAGAAGATTGCAGAGAATCTTGGCCAAGAAGAAGAAGTTCCAGTCTGGTAGGAGGTACTTCAAGAAAAACAAAGATCTCAAGAGACCAGACGGAAAAGATCAGAAGAGGAATGAGCCACTTTGCTATGAATGCAAGAAGCCTGGACATATCAAGGCAGACTGTCCAATGCTAAAGAAAAATGATCACAAGAAGAAGGACAGCTCCAAGAAGTTCAGAAGATACAAAAAGAAAGCCATGGCAGCTGCATGGGAAAACAGCAGCGACTCAGACAGTGAGTCAAGCTCCAGCAGTGAAGAAGAAAAAGCCAACCTAGCTCTTATGGCAAATACCGGGGATAAGGTAACTTCTGATTCCTCTTTTGATTCCTGTAATGATTCAGATTCCGATAATTTGGAAAGTGCCTTTAATGAACTTTACGATAAGTATAAAGAAGTGTCTAAACTACTTAAGTTTAGCAAGAAAAATATCACCTGTCTCGAAAATACCAACTCAGATTTAAAATCTGAAAATGAAGAATTAGAAAAACAAATAATGGAGCTTAAGAGAAGAAATGAACTATTATGTGAAAACTTAAAAGACAAGAACAATCAAATCATTAAACTAGAAAAACAGGAAAGCTCAGATGATTTAAGAAAAACGGTAAAAGAATTGAAGAAAACAATACACTTGCAAGCACCTTAGAAAAGTTTACAAATGGGAAGAACTCCTTATTACTAAAGGGTGCTAGAAGATCTGGTAAGAACAAACGAGGTATAGGATACATACCTCCAGTAAATGAAGAAGAAATAGTCTATCCTGAAAAATATCCAACTCCTAAATTCACTCCAGAACAAGATGTGGCATATAAAGCGAATTTTAAGTACATAGAAAGAGTAACAATAACATCATGTTGCAGTCACTGTAATAAGCTAGGACATTTAAAATCCACCTGTCCAACAAGACATAAGAAGTGGATAATAAAAAGTAAAAATAATGATACTGACCCATCAGGACCCAAAAGAACTTGGGTACCTAAATCTTGATGTCGTTATTTCAGGTTAACCTTCGAGCATCCAAATGGTATTTGGATAGTGGGTGCTCAAGGCACATGACAGGAAACCTGAAGCTTTTCTCCCATCTCCAAGATGAAGAAGGAACAGTCACTTATGGAGATAATGGAAAAGGAACTGTAGTAGGCAGTGGATCAGTAAACAGCAAAGGAAAAACAGTCATAGAAGATGTGCTGTTAGTCAAAGGACTGAAGCACAACCTCATCAGTATAAGTCAGCTGTGTGATAGAGGACATCAAATCAAATTTCAAGAGTCAAAATGCAGCATACTAAAGGATGGAGCAGTCATCTTTGAAGCAAATAGAGAGAAGAATCTGTACGTGCTCTACCTTGAAGAACTCAAAGAGCAAAATGTATGTCTGGTAGCCAGCAAAGACAAATCAACTGATCTGTGGCACAGAAGGCTAGGCCACTGCAGCTTGGATGGCTTGAGCAAGCTCAGAAAGAGGAATCTTGTGGAAGGTCTACCAAAAATAAATGGTAAATTAGAAAGTGTTTGCAGACCTTGTGCTAAGGGAAAGCACACTAAGAGTTCCTTCAAGTCAAAGACGGTGGTGACCACCTCAAAACCCTTAGAGCTCCTACATATGGATCTATTTGGGCCAATGAGAACTACCAGTCTTGGAGGAAAGAATTTCGGATTTGTTATAGTAGATGACTACTCAAGATTCACATGGGTATCATTCTTAGAACATAAAAATGATACTTTTGATAATTTTGTTAGTTTCAGCAGGAAAGTCCAGAAAGATCAGAAGTTCAGTATAGTATCCATTCGATCTGATCATGGTGGTGAGTTCCAAAATGAAAAGTTTGCTAGATTCTGTGATGATCAAGGAATTCAGCACAATTTCTCAGCACCAAGGACACCACAGCAAAATGGTATAGCTGAACGGAAGAACCGAACTCTCTTGGATATGGCAAGAACCATGCTTTGTGAATATGAGTTACCAAGATATTTCTGGGCAGAAGCAGTCAACACAGCCAGCTACATTGTCAACAGAGTCATGATCAGGCCAATCCTGAAGAAGACTGCATATGAGCTGTTTAAAGGGAAGAAGCCAAAGATCAGCCATTTCAGAACCTTTGGATGTCCTTGCTTTATACACAACAACGGAAAAAGGGATATTGGTAAGTTGGATGCCAAATCAGATGAAGGCATCTTCATGGGGTACACTTCTAAACCCAAAGGCTATAGAGTGTTTAATAAACGTACCTTATTGATTGAACAGTCTGTACACATTATTTTTGATGAAACTAACCCTTCCTTGAGGAAGGAAGTAGAAAGTGATAATGATGATGCAGATGAACTGTCCAAGAAACTGAATGACACATCACTTGAAGACAAGGATGATCCGCCTCTGGAAGAATTGCAACAAGAAGAAATTTCTCATGAGACTCTTCCAAAGGAATGGAGATACAAGAAAGATCACCCACCTGAAAACATCATTGGTGATCCATCCGTAGGGGTAAGAACAAGAGGTAACTTGATTCCTTGTGATTACCTTGCTTTTGTATCTCAAATAGAGCCTAAGACAGTCAATGAAGCCTTAACTGATGAATCTTGGATAATAGCAATGCAAGATGAATTAAATCAATTCAAGAGAAACCAAGTATGGTCACTTGTTCCTAGACCATCAGACCATCCTGTGATCGGCACCAAATGGGTGTTCAGAAACAAATTGGATGAATCTGGTGTAATTCTAAGAAACAAGGCCAGACTGGTGGCTCAAGGCTATTGTCAAGAGGAAGGCATAGATTTTGATGAAACCTATGCACCAGTGGCTAGACTTGAGGCTATTAGAATTTTACTTGCTTATGCTTCTGCATTAGATCTAAAGTTATTTCAAATGGATGTTAAATCTGCCTTTCTAAATGGTTTTATAAAAGAAGAAGTTTATGTGGAACAACCGCCGGGTTTTGATGATACAGACTTTCCGAATCATGTTTTTAAATTGCATAAAGCTTTATATGGTTTAAAACAAGCACCTAGAGCCTGGTATGAAAGACTTAGTTCTTTTCTCCTAAAACATGGTTTCAGTAGAGGTCAAGTAGATAGCACTCTTTTTATAAAAACAAAAGTCAAAAATATACTGTTGGTTCAAATTTATGTGGATGACATCATTTTTGGATCTACTGATGAATCCTTGTGCAAGTATTTTGAAAAGCTAATGCAGGGAGAATTTGAGATGAGTATGATGGGAGAGCTTAACTACTTCCTTGGACTTCAAATCAAACAAGGAAAGGAAGGAACTCATATCTGTCAAGCAAAGTACACCAGAGAACTGCTAAAGAAATTTGGATTTGAAAACACCAAGCCACTGTCAACACCAATGGGTACATCAACTAGGATGGACAGTGACAAGGATGGTAAGAAGGTAGATCAAAAGATCTACAGAGGTATGATAGGTTCATTACTTTATCTAACCGCAAGTAGACCTGATATATTATTTAGTGTATGCATGTGTGCTAGATATCAAGCCGACCCTAGAGAGTCACATTTAATTTCTGTTAAAAGAATTTTCAGATACTTAGCCAGGACTCATGATCTAGGACTATGGTATCCAAACTCCTGTGATGTAAAATTAGTAGGATATTCTGATGCTGATTATGCTGGATGCAAGGTAGATAGAAAAAGCACCAGTGGATGCTGTCAATTTCTTGCAGGGTGTTTAATCTCATGGTCCTCAAGGAAACAAAATTCAGTAGCACTATCTACAGCTGAAGCCGAGTACGTAGCTGCTGGAAGTTGCTGTACACAACTCTTATGGATAAAGCAACAGCTTGAGGATTTTGGACTCAAAATCAAGACAATTCCACTGCTATGTGACAACACCAGTGCTATCAACCTCACCAAAAATCCAATTCAGCACTCCAGGACCAAACACATTGAGGTCAGATACCATTTTATTCGTGATCATGTAGCTAATGGCAATATTGAAATATCGTTTATTGATACAAACAATCAGTTAGCAGATATTTTCACAAAGGCCTTACCTGAAGAGAGATTTACATCTCTTAGAAGGGAGTTAGGCATGTGTATTTTGTGAAAAGATCTTCATTTAAAGCTGGTATAAAAATTCTCAGAATTTAAGTAGGTTTTCTCTCTCTCCTTTTAAGGCAAAATCAATTCAAAATTCTCAGTTTAAGCGTTTCCGTCCTTTAAGTCATAGTCTTTCGAGGCGGTCAACCTCGTTTGTCGTTTTCTGACGCCTCACCTTTTGGAGCTTTTATTTTCTTTAAATCGATGCGTTAACGATTCCCCTTCCTCGTTCACCTTTTTCCCTCTTTCGTCCCGACGCATGAGCCGATGCCCTAGCGACTCTTGCCTCTATCCTCTGCAAATTTGAAGCTTCCATCTCCTTCCCGCGAAATCGTTTGAGGGTTTCTTCTCGTCACCCTTCTCTTCAACCTTTCCAACCTTCTCCCACCTGAATCCATGGCCGCACCAGCTATTGCCGGCAGTGTGGGTGGCTACAGCGCCGAATACCTCACCCCAGCACAGGAGGAGCGTTTCACCTTTGTGAAGACGAAGCTCTGTGGTCACAAGGAAGTAGATATTGAAGATCTGCAGAAGAATGGAATGAGCAGCATCGTTGAGAAGATCAACCAGATGAAATGGAAAGGGCTTACCACTTGCTCAGAGGTAAGTTATCCGGACTTGGTAAAGGCGTTCTTTGTGTGCTTAAGAACAG
This sequence comes from Colocasia esculenta, assembly GCA_014218235.1. NCBI lineage: Eukaryota > Viridiplantae > Streptophyta > Magnoliopsida > Alismatales > Araceae > Colocasia > Colocasia esculenta. Next base: position 116,267,537 of record CM024761.1, read on the forward strand.
AAGAAGATGGGGCCCTCGTTTCTTCGGTCAAGGGCGCCCTAATCAGAATCGACCAGGAACTGCTTAGGATGCTATTTGGAGTAAGCACATCCGGTTTCAGTGGGATTCATTCTGTGGAAACCCAAGAAAAGGGTTTGGGGATTATTGGGCCGGGGTTCAGGATGAGGGATGGCAAGCTAGATATCAATCAATTAAGTGCCTTCAATCGCCTCCTTCACTTCATTGTTTGTCAGATTTTGGTTCCCCGTAGTGCAACCTTCTCCTCTTGCACTAAGGCTGACTCCGACCTAATGTTCTGGGCCATTAAAAATAAGGAAATCAATATGGCCGCAGTGATGATAGAGAGAATGAAATTTGCCAGGGAACAGATTTGGGACACTAAAAGCAAGTTGAATGTGTCCCTGCCCTATGCCCATTTACTTACCAGGATCTTCAGACACTTCGGTGTAGATGTCTCAGGGGCAGTTGTAGAGAAGATGGGCCAAGCTATCAGGTCCAGAAATCTAAAGAAGAGTGGTTTTTCAATAGTCAATGGGGTCTGGTCCAAGGCCTCAGTTGCAGAAGGTGAAGCACTCATTGGTGAGCCTTCAGTTGCTCAATCTCTGTTGGAAGCAGATGCTGTGATGCCCGAATTGCCACTGGAATCAGGCTCTGTTCCAGTCCTTGGAGAAGCAGAGCAGGAAGGGCCATCTATGGCCAGAAATCAATCAGAGGCAGCAACAGCAGCAAGGGAAGAAGAAGAAAGGCCAGCAGCAGCAGATCCAGTTATACTTCATGCTGAAAGGAGAATTGAGGATATTCTCCCAGAGGACATCTTGCCTGTTGTAGAGGAGACTGTGGCATCAGGCCACATTATTGAAGAAGGCCCAGTGGAAGAAGAGCAGCAAAATCCTCAGGATGACTCTATGGAAATGGATGCTCCCTGTCAGGGGGAGACTGGTGCAGTTGCAGAAGATGCTCCACTTGAGGGGGAGCAATCCCAAGAGAAACCAGTTGATGCACCACCAGCCACCAGAGATCAGGAGGAAGAACAGAGAGATTCTGCAAATTTGGATGCCAGAGAAGGGGAGACAGCTAGTTCATCAAGTTCTGATGAGGATAATGATCCACCTCCTCCAGCTACAAAGGGCAAAGAGAAAGTTATAACTCCTGAAGTACCCCTTCTAGCTGATGCCCCTTTTGAAAGACAGGTCAAGCAAAAATTGTCATCAATTTAAAACCTGTGATTGAGAGGTTGGATATTCAGGGTGAGCTGCTTTGTACACTTCAGTCTGATGTGAATTCCATTTTTCTGAGCCAAGCTTCAGCCCGCAAGGAACTGGTTCAGATTCGCTCTGCCATGACATGGTTCCATCAAGAAATGGGGACCATGAAGAATTTGTTATCTGACATCCTTCAGGCAGTTGGAGCTCAAGCTCCTCCTCCTCCAGCAGCTCAGGAGCCTAACCCAAGTGTACCTGAGCCCTCCGCAGCAGCAGCAGCAGCAGCCCCAGCAGAAGGACCACCAGCACAGCAGCAGCAGCAGCCAGCAGAAGCAGCAGAGGACCAGCAGCAGCAGCCCAGCAGCCAGAGCCAGAGGCATCAGGGCCATCAGGGCCAACTGAAGAGTCAGGGCCATCAGGGCCAACTGAAGAGTCAGGGCCATCAGGGCCAGTTGTGTTGGAATCAGTGCCCCCAGGGCCGGCAGTGTTGGATCCTTTGCCTCCCTTGCCTGAAGAAGTGGTTTCAGATCCTCCACCCATTGCTCCCACTTCTACCAACACTCCCATTCCTCCTTCTCCACCCACTGACTTCACAGCTCCACCTGCTCCACCTCACTTCAAAAGGCCTAGAACCAGGCCCATTTCTTCTCCCACACCTTTCCCTCCTCATCCTATCTCATCCTCTCCTGTTTCTACCACTTCTCATCTTTCTTCTTCTCAAAATTTCGAGGCCCCTCCAGCATCCTCAGCTGGAGCCTCATCCTCTTCTGGTACATCTTCATTTCCAGAAGTAGGATCTCTCAATTCTGATGCATTTCTCTACCCCCCTGCACCTCCCTCCTTTATCACTATTATTCCTAAGAATGTCCAAATCGACTCTCCCTTTCTTGATAAAATTAAGGATGAGTTTGAAGAGGTTATCCTTAGGTCTGTGCTAAAGGTAGGAGACCACCTTTCCAAGACAGACTCTTCCAGTACTGTCTCAAAGAAACGCAAACTTTCTTCCTCCAACACTCCTCTTTACCCACCTTTGTGGTTTTCTCTTACAGTAACCAACAAGCATACCTCACTGTACAAAGAATACCTACAAAAAGTTGTTTTTGCCACTCTTTACAATCTTCCTTTTCTTAACCTCTCTGACCATCTAGACGTAATTCTTCCCTATACTCCTCTGTCTAAAGCCGAAAAATCCAAAATCTTCTCCTCAGCCCACTCCAAAACTGAGGAGCAATGGGCTAAATCTCATAAAGATTTGTACAATCGCTTTCTTCAAGCTAAGGCAGCAAGGTTTCCTCCCAGGGATCACTCCTTGACCCTTTCTGAGTGGTTCAAGTTTCACCACCAGAACACCTGGGCCCCTGCCATTCAGAAGCTAATCAAGCTGGTCAGGCATTTCCAAATGTTCAACAACTACAGGTATCTCAACAGATTACCTGAAGTTCAGCTTAGCCAGTTCAAGAGAGCCATCAAGGTCCTTATCCACTCTGAGCAGTCTGAGGAAATAAGAGTAGATTTTGCAACTCTTCATTTACCTGAAGACATTCTCCTGCCTCAGATTCATTTCCTGATCATGGAGTCTTCGATTGGTTCACTCATCTTTGAGCGTTTTGCAAGAGTCATGGGCAGAATCAAGATTCAGAAAGGCCTCCAAGTTGGTTTTCCTAGATTTCTCTTCCGGGAATATCATAGAGGGTTTGTCAACTCTGATGTTCTTGCCCCTCTACTCTCAGAGTGTGAAAGGCTAAATGCCTCCGACTGGTCCACGATTTACTCTCTGTCAGCTCAACAGCTAGCTCATCTGAATGCTGCTCAGGCCAGGGAAGGAAAAGCTCCTGTCTCTCCTGCCACTTTCTTGGATATGAACTCAATCCATCTGGTCCTTGATCCCTACAAAATTTGGGCTGAAAGGTACAAGGTGTTTTTAGCTCTTCGCCATGAACTCAAGGAGAAACAGATTTTCTATCCTGTCACCATGGATCAATTTCTTGCCTGTGCAAGCTTTGGTACAACTCTCAGCATCCGCTCCTCCATGGATCCAGATGAATATGACCAGTTTCTTACCAAGCAGCGCAGCATCTATCTCTCCAAGATGGCTTCAACCATGGGACCTACCTTCTCCATTGAGAGTGGTGCCTTTAGGCAATTTTTTGTGCGTCAGGAAGAGCAGGCCTGGGAAGCTATTTCTCATTATGCCTCCCTTCTCTCTCCTGCTTATTATTTGCCTGTACCTCCACAAGCTTAATGAATGGATTGTGCTCTTTCTCCTCATTGTCTCTTATTCATTGTCTCTTATTCTTTGTCTCTTTCCTATTCCTTTTTGCTTGAATGACAAAAAGGGGGAGAAACCTACTTTTGTCTGACACATTCTTGAATCATGCTTGAAGTACTTTTAATCCTGTTTACTGTTAAGTACTACTTAAATGATGATCATAGTTTTGTCATCACCAAAAAGGGGGAGATTGATGAACAGTCCATCCCCATGTACTTTTAAATTAATTACATGCTTATTTTGGTGATAATCAAAACACTGTCAAAAGTTTTTCTAACTATGTTTTATTTAGCCTTAAGCACAGGAAATACCCAAAGAAAGTCAAGCATTTGTGGTAAGTACTTACATACATTGTTTTCAGAAGAGCTATAACGATTCCTTCATTAACTGTAACGATTTCCTCACAAGCTGTAACGATTTACTTGAAAGATTGAATAACCTTGTTGTATCAAACAAGTCGATGTTATAACGACTCTGTAAGTTATCGTAACGACTTCTTCAGAAGTTATAACGACTTGCTCATTATAACGATTCTGTAAGTCATCGTAACGATTTCTTTAGAAAAGTTATAACGACTTGCTCGTCATAACGATTCTTTAGAAAGTTATAACGACTTGCTCGTCATAACGATTCTGTAAGTCATCGTAACGATTTCTTTAGAAAGTTATAACGACTTGCTCGTCATAACGATTCTGTAAGTCATCGTAACGATTTCTTTAGAAAAGTTATAACGACTTGCTCGTCTTAACGATTTCTTTAGAAAGTTATAACGACTTGCTCGTCATAACGATTCTGTAAGTCATCGTAACGATTTCTTTAGAAAGTTATAATGACTTGCTCGTCATAACGATTCTGTAAGTCATCGTAACGATTTCTTTAGAAAGTTATAACGACTTGCTCGTCATAACGATTCTGTAAGTCATCGTAACGATTTCTTTAGAAAGTTATAACGACTTGCATCTCATAACGACTTCTTAAGTGTTTCACAACGATTTCTTCAGAAACACATCGACTTGCATCTCATAACGATTTGATAAGTGTTTCATATCGATTTCTTCAGAATCAGAACGACTTGCCATGTTTCATAACGATTTCTTATATCATCTGTTATAGAACGACTTGGTTGTGGTAACGATTTCATAAGTTATCATAACGACTTCTTCTGAGTCTACAGCAACTTGATCATAACGATTCTATCAGACTTTCATAACGATTGCATAAGTCATGTTTCCATTAATTAATTGTTTTCCTTGATTTAAGATACGTTGAATAGTCAAAGTCGCATCACGTCTGTTTGACTGCCATGCATTTAATAAAGACTGAACGTATCTCTGCACGGATACAGAACATATCTTCCATTCTCGTGTATCCTCTGCATGCATCTTCTAGAACGATAAACTGTCACTACCATATTTGTGTCTATCTGCTCTAACGTTGATTGACATCTGGAGATAGTATAGCTGTCTACCATTAAAGCTCAACCTTGCAGAACCTTAAGGATATACTATCCTACAACATCTGACACAGAAAGAACTACAAGCCAACTAAGAAGATCTCATCACTTTGCGTGCTCCAAAGAACAAAAGACTGTCGACAGGAAGTTTCCACAGATCCTTCAGTCTAACGTACACCAAAGCTGTGAGACAACGGTCATCTCTTCAAATTGGAGATATAAATACAAGACGAAGTTCTGAAGACAGAAAAACTATCTAAGAAGGAAGCATTATTGATATTCAAGAGAGCCTAGAACTCTGCCGCTTTCAAGTCTTCAGAAGATCTCTAGAGCCAGAAATTCATTCCTTTCCATCTTGGCTCTTAGCTCCTTGTGCTGTGAGAAGAAAAAATTAAGGAAGAGCTAGATTAGTTCTGAGAGAGAGCACACTGTGTAGATCTTCGTCTCTCAGTGCTTGTAGCTTCAGATTGAGTTTTGTAAAAGCTTGATCTAGGGGCTAGTCATTCCTTTCAAGACTTTCTTGTGTTTTTCCCTTCGTGTGTGAAGGAAACCTGGTGGTTTCCAGGGTGGTGTTTTTCCCTTCGGGAGTGAAGGAAGACCTGGTGGTACCAGGGTGTTGTGTTCCCTTCAGGAGTGAAGGAAGACCAGCTGAGCTGGGTGGTTGTTTTTGTCCATAGGGGGACTGTACCCTAGTTAATGAAATCCTGAGGGTTGCTCAGGGACTGGACGTAGGACTCCTAAGGAGAGGAGATCTGAACCAGGATAAATCTGTGTGTTGTGTGATTGTCTTCATTGTGTGATTGTTGTTTTTACTAACCACTACTAATCTCTTTCAAGAACTCTTTATGTTTGTTTGAGTTCAGGTTTTTATCTGATAAATTTAATTTAAAGACCCATTCACCCCCCCTCTGGGTTAGCCAACGGGCAACAAGGCTATGTCGACACCACTGGCTACTGGCTTCAGCTTGTTTACTGGATGCAGTGGCTGTGTCGACACACTCTGCAGTGGTGTCAACACGACTGACAACTTTTCTTCTTCACTGCTTCCTGGACACAATGCATGTGTCGACACACACTGAACATGTGTCGACACCACTGTCACAAGGTTATGTAAACCTGAAAAAATATGAAGTGTGAACCATTAACATAAGTCATTATCATCAACATATGAAATATTAACATGTCATTTATTCATCATTTTAATATGTACCAAGTGTACAAAATGTCATCATTAAAATCAAAATATGAGTGATGTCAAATATTCATGATTAAATCATCATTAAAAGGTTTCAAATACACACTCAACACAACATTAATTAGGTTACATTTTGGTGACCTAAAACATGTACAGCCATGGATTCTGAATTAATTCGTAAATAATGCATGATGAAAATTGAGGGAAATAGGATCATTCGAAGCCTAGCATCATGTAGTATTTATGCTAAAATTGGCAAGGCATGAAATCGAGTATATACATGGATTGAAGGCAAACAAGTAGGTTCAGGTACATGATGATGACAAAGATTGGAGCATTAAATACTCTTCCATGGAGCAACAAAAATTGGGGCAAACATGGGGCTTTGATAGAGGGGATCAAGGTCTACCTATGGTCGAGTTTAATTAGATTTGGCTTGAGAGATTTCCTACCTTTTCATGCTGTAAAGAATCCTAGGGTTTAAGACGATGAAGATGATGAATCCCTTCTTTCTCCAAGCTCCTTCTCCTTGCTCCTCTTGTCCACAGCTCCTCTCCTTGTCCTCCAAAGCTCCAGCAACGAACTAAGGGTTGGTAGGGACGAATTGGGGGGTGTATTAGCTAGTTTAAGAGTCCTACCCTTTTACAACTCTTCTCTCCCTTCAAACTCCGAAATTCTATGTTTATCTCCCTATTCTCTAGCCTTTATCCACCTAATAGGATTGGGGAGAGGTCTAATTTCATGGGCAATGGGTTAGGATGGGATGAGGACTCCTTTTTAGGATAATTATGGGAAAATTAATGATTATCCTAACCCTTTTCCATTTATTATTAATTTAGATAAGAATTTAGCTTAATTAACTCCCATCCAAGGATGGGCTTTTCACAATTGGGCCCATTCATTCATGTTTGGACCACCTGTACAACCCATTTCCTAATTTAGCTTAATGGGTTTTAGTTTAATTCTCTTTTTATTCTAATTTAAATCTATTTATCATATTTATTCAATTAATTTCTTATTTTAGTTTAGTTTAATATTATTTGTCACAATTTAAAAATCAGAGTTGCTACAGAACACGCCTCCAAGAATCCAACTCGAGTCCCAGAGTTCAAGAGAGGATCGTGCTGCCCAAGGAAGAGCCAACATATGCTTTGAACCTGTAGAAGCCAGAAGAATGAGTCTACAACGTCCAGAAGCCTTCCTGACATACTTGAGAGGTGTTTCTACTTATGAAGGGCGTGGACCTAGTACTGCTACTTGCAAGACCTCATTCAGAAGCTTTCTACATCGGCCAGTTCTTAACCTGAGTCATCGTCAGTCAAAGACGACCACAAAGGCCGAATCTCTAGAACAGGAGAACTCTACACTTTACTGTTTAGATTGTTGTCTCTCCTGTTCATGCTTTATTTTTCTTTCAAGAACCCTGAACATATCTGTGTGTGTGCTCTGTTTGTGAGCACGTGTTTAGTTGGTGTGTAGTGCGTGCGCACATACATGCTGGGTTGTCTCGTCCCTGGGAAACGAGATGGGGTTGTGGTTGTCCCCAGAAACAATCAGTGTTGTGTGGGTTTTTGCTTGTACCTGGGAAGCTAGTGGAAATCCTCACAAGGGTGTGGGGTAGTGGACGTAGACGCACACATGGGTGTGTTCGTAGAACCACTATAAATCCTGCGTGCTTATGTGGTTTGCATCCATCTTTTCTATCTCTGTTCTATGCACGTTAGGATAGTTGGTTTCATCCGTATACTTGTTATATTCTGTTGTGCATCTCATACAATAGGTTTGCTTAATTGAGTCTAATCTATTCTGTGTAAAAGAATTTTTATTGGGCGATAACCAATTCACCCCCCCCCCCTCTTGGTTGTCCATCGCATCCCGACACATCAATTAGTATCAGAGAAGGGATCTTGATATTAGAGTCATCCTGTGTGCGATGGCCAATCAAGGATTTGTCCCTGAAGGTCATTTCATCCACTGTCTACCCTACTTTGATGGCAACAATTACTCTTATTGGAAAAACCATATGCACGTCTTTTTCAGAGCTCAAGATTATGAGATCTGGAAAGTTGTGAGCAACGGTCCATACACACTGCCAGAGGATGAGGGAAAGTGGACGGAGGATAACATTAAAAAATCCAAGATAAATTTTAGTGTCATGAATATAAAGCAATATGCAATTCATCCTAATGAATATTCCTGTGTTTCCATGTTCAGTTCAGCAAAGGAGATGTGGGATAAATTGTAGCTTATCTATGAAGGCACTCCAGAGGTTAAGGAGACCAAAGCCAACCTTCTGGTCTATGAAGATGAGATCTTCAAGATGAGCCCTGTGGAAACAATTTTTGACATGTTTGCACGGCTCTTCAACATTACCAATGGACTGCAAGCACTCAAGAAGAACTACACGGACTCGGAAATAGTTCGTAAAGTTCTAAGGTCCCTCCCACTGGCGTGGCACACCAAGGCCACGGTCATAGAAGACTCCTAGAATTTGTCGACCTTCGCTGTGGAGGAGTTAATTGGGAGTCCCATAACATATGAGATAAATCTGAAGAGAGAGGAGCCTGAGCAACCCTTGTTTATTAAGCAAAAGGGCGTAGCACTCAACGCAAGAAAATCAAAGGCAAATAGCTCTGAAGAAAACTCCTCAAGTGTAGATGAGGAGGAAGTGGCCAAGATTGCACGAAGCTTTAGAAAAATTCTGAGAAATAAAAGGCCACAGTATGCAAAGCTTCCTATGGACTCCAAGGGAAAAAAAAAAAGCCAGAAGACTCTAGTAGAAAATCAGAGTTGATCTGCTACGAGTGCCAAGGAATTGGGCACGTGAGATCAGAATGACCAGTATTTTTGAGGAAGCAGAATAAAGAGAAGGTAAAGAAGCCTAAAGCCATGGTCGTCACCTAGAGTGATTCTGACCAGACATCCTCCGAGGCTGAAGAACCCAAGGAGGAGGAGTGTAGTCTCATAGCTATTAAGGATGAATCTCCATAGGTAAACTCTGACCGAGAATCCTTTACCCTTGAGGAGATTGAACAAATGTATTCTGATTTGTATGAAAAATACAGTAAAGTCCAAAAGAAAAACAAGGGACTGAAAAATAAATTTGAAACTTTCCTGCATGTTGGAATAAATTGTATGTCATGTCATGAACATAAACTACAATGTGAAAAACTACTAAATTGTAGCACCTCGGAAATTTTAATTACATAAAAATTTAAATAAATAGAAATAAATGATTTCCATAATACGAGAGTATTTAAACATACGTATCATTATCGTATGTGCTAAAACACATCAGAAAATTTTGTAAAAATTATAAATCAACCCTAAATATTATTACTAAATGTTCCAAAAAGAAATTTGAGCCAAAATAAATCGGATTAGTCAAGTTCAAAGTGTTTTGCGACTTATTATCGTAATTCATGAATAAGTCAAAAAATCATTATCACACGTACTTGGATGAGTCATAAAATTAAATAAAAATCATATACGGACTTCAAATAATATCCTCTAATGACCCATCAAGAAATTTGGGTCAATACAAATCATTTGGGCTAGGTTTAAGAGTTATTGTAACCGATTATCCAAATTAGGAAACAAGTCGGAAAACCGTTAACACGGAAATACGACGCAACCATAAATTAAATAAAAATGTTGGGGAGACTTCCAACATTATATATTAATGACCCAATATCATAATTGGGCCAATGGACATCATTTGGCCCAAAAATTAAATGAAGCAAGAAAATGCATGGAAATTCGTAACTTAAATAAGCTGAAATTAGAAATAGGCAATTAGAGTTGAATTGGGAAGAGATCTTGCATTCTTGGCAACCCAAATTCGTGCTTAACTATGGTGAGAGGTTTCCTAAAGCATCACACACTCAAATGGAGGAAGAAATCCTCAAAATAGGAAACAAATATGTCAAAACCGCAACTTAGCTTTCCTTGTCACAATAGGACTCCTAAACATCATGGTTGCTTAAATACTCTCCACCAAACCCTTGGGGACGAGTTTACATCTTGTTGGGGTCGTGTGGACGAGTTCTTGGCGGCTGGGGAGTAGGAGATCGCCCACACCAAGTCGTTCTTCTTCCCCGTTGCGTCTGCTGCGACCTGCATAGATAGTCATCTTGAAGTTGACCAAAGGTAGGTCAAACCCTAACCAAACCTTGCAAGGCTTATACCCCTAGAAAGAGGGTCGAGTCTCGTTCCTAACCCCACTAGTTTCACTATTTTTCACTCAGTAGATCGGGTACAGTAAGCATTCTCTTGCAAGTGGTCTGAACACAGGTTTTCTGGAAAAATAGGACTTCTTCAACCTAGAAGGTAGACTTTCTCGAGCCAAACCTTAACATATCCTATAGCAATGTGTAGAGAATCAAGTTAACTTTCGTTTCCCACTGGTTTCATCGAATTCCAATGAGTACATGTTGAGTTATAGGCGTTTTGCCAAAGTCGCGCATGTCTAAGACTTTTTAAGTTCGTGCTGATTTATCGCGCATCTCTAGGTCGTTTAAAATTGTTTAAAAATCATAGTTTGAATCTATTCCACGTTCCCTACAACTTTCATAATGAGACTTTTGTCCTAAAAGCCCTAATTACTCCGGCATCATACCTTGCAAAGTAAATCTTGCATTTAACTGTTCACAGTCTTCTATACCTCATGATTGACTTGATTAAGGCCTGTAGAAACCATCATTGTTTTCTAATTCCGATTTACTGGAAGCACCCTTGCATGTCTAGGTTGGTTTAAAACTAGTTTCGTGATTTTTCATGCACTGTACAATCTGTTCTCTATTTTTTAATCACCATGTGTCAATATAAGGCAGTTCTGTACCGCAATCCAAGAACGTCTTTTCTCTGTCGGATTCAGGCGCAAACCCTGTGAACGTGACGGCCCAATAGGCCGCATTCTGAGGTCTTGTCACGACAGCAAACCCATCGTGTTGTGAACGTGACGAGTGCCGCCATCACTATCTCTCTGCCTGTTCTGACTGACCCGTCACGTTCTGTACATTCCCTTGTCGAGTTCTGTCCTGATCCCGTCGCGACCCTTACTGGAGTGCGTCGCGATCTTAGAATTTTGCATGAAACCCCACTTATTTTTTTTGCAAATCTTACTTCTATACCCGAGGTCTGTATCGAGTGTGTGGACGCGATTTAGTATCCTTATAGTATCGCCTGTTTTCGCTGTGCACTGCATTTTTAAGTACGTTCTCTGTGTTGGACGCCTATTTTAAGGCATACCCGAGGTATGTTTAACACGATATTTAGTGTGTAATTCTCATGTCTTGGGTCTGATCATTACGTGATATCTGTTTAATGGCTTAAAAGTGTCTAACTCATTTAAAAAGCTTTAATTACACGAATACTATTGTAATTGCTTTCTTAATGACGTGATCATTCATGCAACTTGTGATTTAATCCTCCTACTGTTCTACCATGTTTAAATGATAATAGTTATCTTAAAATCTTGCAAACCCATGTGTAGTTAAATGCATTGTTCATTGCATGTCATCCTGTTAAGTGCTTTCCGCAAGTTTAAAACTGATGGTTTGTGAATTGACATGCGTACATCACTACACACTTGCACATCTAGGCAGCCCTGTCTTGGGGATTTGGAAGATCTCTACCGGTCATTCCGAATCGGTAGACTAGTGACCTTTTCTCTAAGACCTCCGTAAATCTCCTCTGACCATGGATTCCCACATGGCCGACGAGTTGGTTGTACCATTGAAGTTCCCTGGAGATAGTGTGCACTTCCTCTCTCGTCTTGTTCTCGTGAGTGTGATTTACAATCTAGACTAAAGCCACTAATGAAAAGATTGAACTAAAGTATAAATCATACCGTTATGTTGCCGAATTTATCGCTTGACCATTGTTATCATGAAATCATGTTCAAATTGATTATTACTTGTTCCCGTCATCATCATGAACATGACATTACACATGCTTACTTATTGAAACTCTCCTTGGCCATTGTTAATGACTGTGGGTATCTACATTTAAAAATTGAAATGAGATGCTGACCGGGCACGGCGAGTGTCCAAGGGCTCCAGTCTAGCCCCAATGATGGAGAGTCATGAATATACTATTAACCATGGGGTATAATGATTACTGGCGTTGCATCTGCACTGGGAGTCTTGCTTGCTTGTTGAATGATAGATACAATAACCACATACACGTGTCCTTGTGTACATTCTTGATGGATCTTTTCTTGGTGTACATTAGTGTCTACGTGCTTGATTAGTGTTACATTATCGTGCTCGTGCGTGCTTGCTTGCTTGCATGATATGGCCATCCTGCATTTATTGCAATTTACATGATATCTTGCGTGCTTGTTACATGCCTCACTCTTGACAACATATTGCTCGCTATATTCTTGCTCTATCACGATCACTCTCTCTCTCTAGCCTGTTTCATGTATCATATTTTAATGAGTTTTATTCGTACATGCATATCATGACAACCATCATGCTTACCTAGTTCTAAATTTCTAATCACTTATATCATTGCCCGCACATTGAGATATAAATCCTACTGGGCTAGTTTGCTCATCCCCTACTTTTACCCAATCTAGGTGACTATCAAGTTCAAGAGGAGGAGCAAGTCGAGGATGGGAATGCGTCCGAGTGATGAGTGTTCTAACTATGAGTCTAGTTATAGTAGTTTGCTTTGAGTGTTAGATTCATGTAGTAGGAAGTGAGGTATTATGTACTTTTCTTTTTATTGAGTTTTAGTCCTGTACTAGTTCTTCTGAAATGAATATGAGATTTGAATACAATTTCCATTGAGTTCAATATTTTGGCCCTATGATGATGTATGTTGTTATACATTTAGTGCGTGCTAGCTAGAGGCTTATTTGCCGACTGTTCACGTCTCGGGATATCGACTCGAATTATTTTCGAATAATTCATATCCGCTGCGTAATTCTCGGGACGTGACATAAATGATACTAAACTACTTCAAAGTAAAATCACATTGTATGAAGGTGAAATTGAATGCATGGCTCATGACAATAGTAACTCTGAAAAATTCAGTAAGTTTGAAAAGGAGAATGTCTCTCTGAAATCTAAAAATGAAGATTTGAAAAAACAAGTGCATGTGCTTGAAGAGAATGTTAAAAATTCTGAAAATTCTGTCAAGAAAATGCATGAAACTATAGATGAGCTCAAGTCTACCATTTCTAGACTTATGAAGGGAAAGCAAGAACTTGATGAAGTCCTTAGTGTAAAAGTGAAAACTAATGAGCATGGTTTAGGTTATTACCCTAAAAATAAAAAGAACAAATCTCTTGAGTCTAAAATGAAAACATCATTTGTTCATACTTCTAATGCTCCTAGCACATCACAGTCACATTCTAAGAAAACTGCTCATGTTAAAAAACCAATTCATGCTAAGAAGACTGAGCAAGTTAAGAAACCAACCCATATGAAAGTAAAGCATGTTAATCATCATGTTGTTCATAGGCCACAACCCACAGAATACAATCCTAATGTCACATGTTATTTCTATGGTGGGCATGGTCATATGAACTACATTTGTTCTTTAAATAAAAACATGCAGAAAATGAACTTGTTGTAGATTAGGAAGAATATGTTGCCTTCCAAGATTAACAATGTTAGACCCAAAACCATTTTAGTATCAAAGAAATCCACTTGAGATCTGTGGTTGTAGGTGTCTTGTGAAATTCTAAGATGAAGTATCAAATGGTATCAATGTACATCTCAAGGCATCTACAGTCTACACTGTTCTGTGAGTATCATGTTTTTCTATTTTCGACTTTCAAGGTAACATATGAATACTCTTGTATGTTTTGTTTACTCTTTTAGATTTTTTCTATAGGCTATGTTTTGTTTTCTTTCTAACTAAAAAAAAAATGAAAAATCAAAAACACAAAAAGAGTCTTAGAATCTAGTGTCCTTTGCATGTCTATCCATTGTATGCTTGCATGTAATATATATGTAAAGACACTTTATTGACTCTTTCTATGGCCTAATACTCCCTTGATATTCTATTGCATCAGCTTATGAATTAGTGTGCATTAATTCAACCACTAAGGGGGAGATTTCTGCATTTGGTGTGTGTATACATTAAGGGGGAACCAAATAGTTATGTATTAACTTGCTTCTCAAAATTCATTTGAAATTGAAACCAGCACACTAATGCACATAACTATGATTAATAGATATCACTTTAATGATCGGTGAAAATTTTTCGTAATACTTTTGTGATGTTTAAAATCCATCTAGCTTGTAGTAACTTGTGAGGAAAAAGCTACCTGTCCAAAGTGAAAAGAGGAACTGAGCTTAGTAACCGGGTCTTTCCACTAAACAAGTGAGAAGCCTCACGTTAAATGGAAATACTTTCCTCAAAAGTGAAAGAAAAGAAAGAAACAAAAAAAAAATGATGACATCATTTGTTTCAGAACAAAAAAAAAAGGGCAGAGTGATAGCTGCCAAAAATCGAGGGTCTAACATGCATGGGTAAGATTGAGAGCACCCGTTAGTGTTAATTAGAATTCTGCTTATCATTATTTGTGATGTCTCTTAATCATGTCTCACACTTCACATCTAATGGAATTTAATTCTGAATGTGTGTTAAGAACTTGATTAAGCATTGGACTATTTAGTGGCTATCTTTTAGAGCATGCATTCCCATCAGATTCTCCAAGTGAAATTTTCACATACTTTGTATTATGTCAATTGCACCTCTTATCCCTAACACCACTCACTTTTTGATGCTGTCAAAAAGGGGGAGAGACTATTTGTTGATTTTATACTTTTGTTTTGGGGGAGAGTTTTCATCCAAAAGAAAAGGGGAGAGTTAAAGTCATAAGTATTTTACAAAGGGTGAGTTAATCTTGCATGACTAAATACATGTATTTGTCATATGCAAACATATAAAAATCAAATCAGATTGATATTTAAAATCAAATGTTATGTTTTGTGTGAAAAATCTACAAGTGTTTTGTCATCATCAAAAAGGGGGAGATTGTTATACTCCGTAGATTTTGATGATCACAAAAACACAAAGTTTAACTCATTATTCAAAAAAACACAAAACACTGAATATAATTCATGTTTATGACCAAGTATTTGATTTATGTTTATTTAATTTGAGGGTCTAATTTGTGTGTTAAGTGTGCAGTAATCTTGTCCAAAAGTCGCATTTGAAGTGGTCAATACCAAGCCCAAGACTTGGACAAAACAGAAAGACAAGACTGGAAGAAGAACTACAAAACTGACAATCAGACGATCGACTTACAGAAATCGGCCGACCGATAATGAAAGGCAATCGATGCCAGATCGATTATGGATCAAAGGGAATCGATGATAGATTGATTACATGTCCAAAGTCAAATGACCAATTTAGGTAAATCGGACGACCGACCTAGCCAGAAAGTTTGGCACTGGGACAGTCAAAAAGTCGGAAGATCGACATGAGGAAATCGATCGATCTATCCGCCGGTCGAAGCCAAGTCACTTCGTATATTCAAGTTGTATCTTGACCAGCCGAAGCATCGGTCGAAGCTAAACCCGAAGTTGGTCAACCGAAATGCCAGAATCGGATGACCGAGTGTCCAGTCGAAGTCCCAGTCAAAGCAAAGTTGAAATTGGACGACCAATCCGAAGAATTCAGTCGACCGATTCCAAAGTTTCTCCACACAAACTTTCCTAAACATAGTCCCATCAAGATCCAACTCTTTCCAAACATACATGGACTCTTTGGGTTATAAATACAACATGTTCCCATGTTTTTGAAGAGAGAGAACATGCCTCCAAGAATCCAACTCGAGCCCCAGAGTTCAAGGGAGGATCGTGCTGCCCAAGGAAGAGCCAACAGATGCTCTGAACATGTAGAAGCTAGAAGAACGAGTATACATCGTCCAGAAGCCTTGCAGACATACTTGAGAGGTGTTTCTACATTTGAAGGGCGTGGACCTGGTACTGCTACTTGCAAGACCTCATTCAGAAGCTTTCCACATCGACCAGTTCTTTACCTAAGTTATCATCAGTCAAAGACGACCACAAAGGCCGAATCTCTAGAACAGGAGAACTCTACACTTTACTATTTAAATTGTTGTCTCTCATGTTCATGCTTTATTGTTCTTTCTAGAACTCTGAACATATCTGTGTGTGTGCTCTATTTGTGAGCACGTGTTTAGTTGGTGTGTAGTGCGTGCGTGCATACACACTAGGGTTGTCTCGTCCCTGAGAAACGAGGTGGGGTTGTGGTTGTCCCCAGAAACAATCAGTGTGTGTGTGGGTTTTTGCTTGTACCTGGGAAACAAGCTATTGAAAATCCTCATAGGGGTGTGGGGCAGTAGACGTAGACGCACATAGGGGTGTGTTTGTCGAACCACTCTAAATCCTGCATACTTGTGTGATTTGCATCCATCTTTTCTATCTCCGTTCTACGCACGTTAGGATAATTGGTTTCGTCTGTATACTTGTTATATTCCGCTGTGCATCTCACACAATTGGTTTGCTTAATTGAGTATAATCTATTCTGTGAAAAAGAATTTTTATTGGGCGCGATAACCAATTCACCCCTCCCCTCTTGGATGTCCATCGCATCCCGACACATCATGAACAAAGGTTCACTACTCTTTTGATTGATGTTATATACAAGTAGTTGTAGTGAGACTCCGATACATGAAAAAACAGGGTTTAGTGGGGGCTTTCCTGCACACTGCTTGGCTCGGCCTTTTGAAGGAGCTGCCACCCATCAAGCTATCACCATTTCTTTAGATATCCATCCTCTCCTTCTATATATGTTACATGAATCCATTAAATTGTCATCTTTATCTTAGAAAAGATACGGCAAGCCGACAATCTTTATATGATACTCTTTTTTCTATATTTAGCCATCCGATCATGAGATGTGATGGCCGAATTGAAATAATTTAAGCTTAACACTATTAAATTATTCAGTAGTAGAATATTTATTTTGGTATGAAGATATTGTGTGGCCTAACACCAAAACATTATATTTATATATCGTGCAACTAAAGCATATTGAGATATTTACATTCTTTTCCATCATAACAACTAGTTCCCTAGGTATGTACTAATATTGAGTACTGGGCCACTTTAGAAACCACTTTACCTTTAGATATATGGATATAAATAAATAGTTAGGATTTAGCAAATTTTGACATGGTGGTATAAGCTAAACCAAGGGCATAAACAGTTAGCCAAGGGGGCGCTGGGATAATTCTACTTGACCCTCTTAGGTGACATAGAGTTACCCGTCAATAACTTGTCTACCCTACTTTTTGTTTCAAAGTAAAATATATTAAAAGTAGGTTAAGCTACACCTATATCTTTTAACTCAAAGACACTTAACATGTTATCAAAGTAAGCATTAGTGATAAACAGTGGGTTACAGATAACAAATATCCAACTAAGAGAGACGAATAATTTTGAAACCTTTTAGAAAAAAAAATCTCTACCAATCTTTCGGTATTCCAAAAAACCTTAGCATCTTCATAATCCATACAGCTCTCCTGTAATCTCCCATTCTTCCTAAGAAAATGTCTTGGAGTTAGTTGTCATTACAAGGGCTAGAGATCATCATCATCAAAGCCTTATCTCATTATTTGGGGTCGGCTACATGAACTCTTTTCTACCAAAGATTTCTATCAAGTGCTATATTCGTGTTTAAACTCAAGAAGTCCAAGTCCTTCCTAATAACATCGCATCATCTCATTTTAGGCCTTCCTCTATCTCTTTTATTAACATCTACTAAAATTTGGTCACATCTTTTAATCGACGCTGAGTTAAGACGATAGTTGTGAGACCCCGAATTTTTGTCATTTTATATTGTGCATGCGATATTTACCTGTCATAAATATAGTGTGTGTATTAAAACTTTGCATATTATAATTATTAAATTGTTCATGTGCATATGCGTGTTTATATATATATATATATATATATATATTGTGAACATAAGTAATTAGCTAATTTTGTATATGATGTACTTATTTAAATACTATACATGTTGTATTTACATAATGCTGCGCATATAGTATGAAGTACTACCATGCATCTTGTAAGCACATGTGAGTTTACTTCTGTACATGTAATATATTTAAATATGCATGTATTATCTAATGGTTGAGGTGCATATTGTATTTATATATTCCATGCATATTTACGTAATTATGATGCATAAATGTATATATATATATATATATGTCCATCTTGTGTGAATGATAATTATCTATTTCTAGGCATGTTAAATTGTTTATAGAGTATATAGAATACGTGCATATAAATATATCAAAATATTATAAGCATGCTATATTTATGTAAATCCATGCATGTTGTATTTAATTATGCTTTGTACATGTATAGATGTATATGTTTAACGTTGTGCATATGATATCTACTTATTTCAATACCCATTAAATTATTTATGACATGTATGGTACCTAAATAATAGTGTGTGTATTGCATTTATACGTTCATGCATAAAGCATGTAATTATGTAGTGTGTATATATATGTGTGTGTTATTTTGTGCATGTTATCTTTAATTAAGATTAGTACAAGTTATATTTAAATAAATAATATGTAATGCTTGTAGTTTAAATGGTGAATGGATATATATTTATTTCTGCACACATTACATTGTTGGGGCATAATTGTACTTTTAATTGGATGTGTATTTGTGTTTTGGCCGAGGTGTACAGTTGGCGACCAACACTGTGCCGCTGACTGCAGCCTTGTGATTGGCGTCCAGATCGCTGGACACCAATCACACTTTTGGCAGCAGCAGATCTGGATGCCAACCCCATGTTGACTACACCAGATGTTGACGCCAAGTTCCCTGATGTGTAACGGTTTCAGATTTGGTAACGCTCGCATTTTGGCCAGTTCCAGTTTAGGAAACCCACCTAAAACTGTAGGCAATCTACCCTAGTGCGTACCCAACCTGCCCAGCCATATAAAAACACCTATTCTGGCAGCGCCAAGTCTTTTGGTTCTTTGTGAAAATCCTAGAGTTCCCTGTGAGAAAAGCTGAACTTCCAAGACTTCGATCCAGTGACTGGAGGAGTTTCCTGGAGGTCTAAAATGACTAGAAGATAGTTCAACCATCAAGGAGGCATCCCCAACTCCGAGGATCAATCAACAGGAGAATCAGACTTGAAGAGTTTCTGAGCACCTTCTTGGCAGGGCTGAGGAGGGCTTCATCGACGAAGTTTGATCTTCTAGGATTTATTTAGAGGCAAGTAACCTATGTATATCAATCCTACACATGTCCCCTTAGGTCCCAGCATTTTTCTGGATTTTTCCTCGTGTCCTGGAACCTCCAATTTCCTCTTGCATGTAAGTGTTGTCTGCGTAATCTACTGTCTCGAAGTTGGCGGCAACATCTTGTGCCGCCAAGATCTTGTGTTGGCGGCAAGGGATTGTGCAGTTGACTCAGTAGGCGGCCAACACTGTGCCGCCAAATTCTTCAGTGTTCTGAAAACTGCTGTTTCATCTTCTTTAAGATATCTAATTGATTTCCGGGTATGAGTGTATGCTGTAAATTGTATGTGGGGTAAAAGGTAATCAATAGGTCATGTCATGAGGTTTTAATGAATTTTCATGATTTGTGTTAATTATTAAAATTCTAATAATTGGACTGTGAGCATAATTTGACCATGTTTAATCTGTGTAAATAGGGCAACTGTGAGTTAGGGTCTCATGAATTTTATGCAATCATGTGATGACTGTCTTTACGCATTAGCACTGTAGGTTTGACTGTTATTATGTAATTCCTACTTAAGAGAAATTAGTGATAAATGCACATGTAATTAGTTTTAATTGCTATAAATATATTTACTATTCAGAAAAACCTGTAAAATTGAGCATGTGATATGTTTACTGTTTTAAACTTGTTATAAAAATTTCATGTTGTTTTAATGACAGTAGGCACTGTTATGATTTTAAATGAACAAATGACCATATTGAGCATGTTAGGTTTAATTATGTGTAAATCAAGGGTTATCAGCATGTTAATATCTTGTTTTAAGTTGTTTATCATTGTTAAACAGTAAGAATAAATTCTACAAACTGAAAGATAATTGTTATGTAAAGTGTATGTAAAAAGAGAGTAAAGAGTGTATATAAGGGTGAGAAAATGTGACGAAGTATGATAATGTGATTAATGTAAATTTGGCCAAGATTGACACTGCTACCATAGGGGTCCGAGAGCCGTACCATAGAAAAGTCCCTATGGAAAGCTCAACGTATGTGAAATAAATCCTAAGGGTATTAGGATGAAATCCTGGAGGTGGACAAGTTCCACTGGTTAGGGTGGAGAGGACTTCTCTCGATTCTGCGCAGTTACCTAGATTTATCATCGCATTGCCTAGGTGACGAATAAGTGATATGTGAGTGTGAATTATGTTATGTGCTGAATCCTCCTCTAGTTGGTAGTTAGGACTATGTGTCATGGCAACTTAAGTAATAAAATATGAATAAAGTAATGTGACATGTGAATATGGCACATGGTAAGTGCCCATGATGCACGTGGTAAGTGCAATGATGTGACATGTGATAAATGAAAGTGCAAGAGAAAATATGCGAAAAAGTGTGAAAGAATGTGTAAGGAAGAGTAAATGTTAATGAGAGTGTAAACGCATGTAAAACCAAGGTAAACGTATGTATTCATTTTATTTATGTGTTGATTTTTGAATATAATGTCATGTTGGTATCATGTCATTTAATTAATATCATCCATATGCTAAAGTAAGTGAATATGTGTATGTAAACATGTAAAGTAATTCAATGTGAACAATGAGCGTGTGGAATTCTTAAATGAATAAGATAGCTTGTGAACAAACGTAAATCCATCTAATTGTGTTTAATTCATGTCAAAACAGCAAGAAAGACGGAGAACGGCTCATATGTCTAACCGTTCCAAAATAAAAGATTAATAAATCATGTTACATGATAGGTGTTTAGAGTTATATGTTTTATCTTGTACATAACCTTGTGTTTTAAATTGGTAAATACTATGCAATGATATGATAAAGATTTGAACCATGTATCATAAAATATATCATGTGTAGAGAACTTGGGTAGGTGTATATTATCCTCCATGATTAATATGAGCATGTGTTAACTAGGAATATGTTGGGAGAATTATGTGTGTAATTGACCATAAGAGCATGTGCCATGTAAATTGTTGTGGTTAGAATGATAGCATGTGTTTTCCTTATTGTTGGTAGCTTAGTGTGTATGTGATATGTATAAGGTTGATATTTTAGATTGCTTGCTGGATCTTTAGACTCATACTTACTTTGGCGTATAGGTGTGACAGGTATTCCCGTGTTAGAGGAAGGCATAGCGAGGATCATCTTGAGAGCAAGGAGTAGCTTTTGTGGAGTTGCTAGAGAGTTGTTATTTTCCCTTTCATAGTATAAATAATGTTAATTGCATGGACAATATTATGGACAATGTAGTTCTTTTGAAAATGTAATAATGTGGACATTGTCATTTTCTTTCGCTATATAGACTGTGGAATGTGTGATGATGATGGAAATGAAGTTGAGTTATTTATTTTATTTCTGTTGTACTCAATTAAATTCATGTACATATCAACCTATCGTCTAGTGTTGGGTTACTATCCCACTGTGACGACGCTCTTTATACCGATGTGGATTGGTATAATCGTACCGGTATGAGGAGGGTCGTTACCGAGATGGTATCAGAGCCCCAAGGTTGAGACTGTACATGGATAAACCATCATCTTCATATATTGCAAAGTCTTTATAGGAAATTGTCCATATATGTAGAAAGTAATAATAATGAATGAAAGATAGATAAGAAAATGGCTAGAATTAAGTGATTTAAATTCTCACAAGTTAATTGTTTTGTAGGCAATGACTAGCAACAGTAAGCGTGAGGCTTGGGCTAGAGAGCATGAGGAGAGGCGCAAGGTGAGAAACTTCATAATGAGACTCAGGCCAGTGTTGAGAACGAGACTTTTGGAATGCAACCACCGCACTCTAGATGAGGTTCTTAGCATAGCAAGGTTTGCGGCCTCTTCAGCTAGCGGGAAACCCAAGTGTATGCACTGCAATAAACACCATGGCGGAAATCTGTGTTGGATAAAGGAAGGAATGTGCCTCAAATGCGATAGCAAGGACCATCAGATTAGAGAATGTCCGAGGTTGAAGAAGTTTGAGCCTCGAGGTGCTACAGCATCAGCAATAGAGGAGCCAACAGCAGAGCCACAAGCACCAATCAAGAAGAATGAGGATTACATCTTATTTCCAGAGATGACATCGACGATGTCACCACAGGTACGCAATGCGATCTTCGAGGACGAAGATCTTTTTCTAGGGGGGGAGAGTGTGAGACCCCGAATTTTCTGTCATTTTATATTGTGCATGCGATATTTACCTGTCATAAATATAGTGCGTGTATTAAAACTTTGCATATTATAATTATTAAATTGTTCATGTACATATGCGTGTTTATATATTATTTTTTTGTGAACATAAGTAATTATCTAATTTTGTACATGATGTACTTATTTAAATACTATACATGTTGTATTTACGTAATGCTGCGCATATAGTATGAAGTACTACCATGCATCTTGTAAGCACATGTGAGTTTACTTCTGTACATGTAATATATTTAAATATGCATGTATTATCTAATGGTTGAGGTGCATATTGTATTTATATATTCCATGCATATTTACGTAATTATGATGCATAAATGTATATATATATATGTCATCTTGTGCGAATGATAATTATCTATTTCTAGGCATGTTAAATTGTTTATAGAGTATATAGAATACGGTGCATATATAATATATCAAAATATATAAGCATGCTATATTTATGTAAATCCATGCATGTTGTATTTAATTATGCTTTGTACACATATAGATTATATGTTTAACGTTGTGCATATGATATCTACTTATTTCAATACCCATTAAATTATTTATGACATGTATGGTACCTAAATAATAGTGTGTGTATTGCATTTATACGTTCATGCATAAAGCATGTAATTATGTAGTGTGTATATATATGTGTGTGTTATTTTATGCATCTTATCTTTAATCAAGATTAGTACAAGTTATATTTAAATAAATAATATGTAATGTATGTAGTTTAAATGGTGAATGCATATATATTTATTTCTGCACACATTACATTGTTGGGGCGTAATTGTACGTTTAATTGGATGCGTATTTGTGTTTTGGCCGAGGTGCACAGTTGGCGGCCAACACTGTGCCGTTGACTGCAGCCTTGTGATTGGCGTCCAGATCGTTGGACGCCAATCACACTTTTGGCGGCAGCAGATCTGGACGCCAACCCCAAGTTGACTACACCAGATGTTGACACCAAGTTCCCTACTGTGTAACGGTTTCAGATTTGGTAACGCTCGCATTTTGGCGGGTTCTAGTTTAGGAAACCCACCTAAAACCGTAGGCAACCTACCCTAGTGGGTACCCAAGCTGCCCAGCCTTATAAAAACACCTTTTTCTGGCCGTGCCAAGTCTTTTGGGTCTTTGTGAAAACCCGAGTTCCCTGTGAGAAAAGCTGAACTTCCAAGACTTCGATCCAGCGACTGGAGGAGTTTCCTGGAGATCTACAACGGCTGGAAGATAGTTCAACCATCAAGGAGGCATCCCCAACTCTGAGGATCAACCCACATCAACAGGAGAATCGGATTTGAAGAGTTTCTCAGCACCTTCTTCGTAGGGCCGAGGAGGGCTTCATCGACGAAGTTTGATCTTCTAGGATTTATTTAGAGGCAAGTAACCTATGTATATCAATCCTACACATGTCCCCTTAGGTCCCAACATTTTTTTGAATTTTTCCTCGTGTCCTGGAACCTCCAATTTCCCCTTGCATGTGAGTGCTGTTTGCGTAATCTACTGTCTAGAAGTTGGCGGCAACATCCTGTGCTGCCAAGATCTTATGTTGGCGGCAAGGGATTGTGTAGTTGACTCAGTAGGTGGCCAACACTGTGCCGCCAAATTCTTCAGTGTTCTGAAAACTACTGTTTGATCTTCTTTAAGATATCTAATTGATTTCCGGGTATGTGTGTATGCTGTAAATTTTATGTGGGGTAAAAGGTAATCAGTAGGTCATGTCATGAGGTTTTAATGAATTTTCATGATTTGTGTTAATTATTAAAATTCTGATAATTGGACTGTGAGCATAATTTGACCATGTTTAATTTGTGTAAATAGGACAGGTATGAGTTAGGGTCTCATGAATTTTATGCAATCATGTGATGACTGTCTTTACGCATTAGCACTGTAGGTTTGACTGTTATTCTGTAATTCCTACTTAAGAGAAATTAGTGATAAATGCAACTGTAATTAGTTTTAATTGCTATAAATATATTTACTGTTCAGAAACATTTGTAAAATTGAGCATGTGATGTTTATGTTTTACTTGTTATAAAAATTTCATGCCGTTCTAATGACAGTAGGCACTGTTATGATTTTAAATGAACAAATGACCATATTGAGCATGTTAGGTTTAATTATGTGTAAATCAAGTTGTTTATCATTGTTAAACAGTAAGAATGAATTCTGCAAACTGAAAGATAATTGTTATGTAAAGTGTATGTAAAAAGAGAGTAAAGTGTGTGTATAAGCATGAGAAAAATGTGACGAAGTATGATAATGTGATTAATGTAAAATTTGGCCAAGATTGACACTGCTACCATAAGGGTCCGAGAGCCATACCATAGAAAAGTCCCTATGGAAAGCTCAACCTTTGTGAAATAAATCCTAAGGGCATTAGGATGAAATCCTGGAGGTGGACAGGTTCCACTGGTTAGGGTGGAGAGGGCTTCTCCCAGTTTTGCGCAGTTACCTAGATTTATCACCGCATTGCCTAGGTGATGAATAAGTGATATGTTAGTGTGAATTATGCTATGTGCTAAATTCTCCTCTAGTTGGTAGTTAGGACTATGTGTCATGGCAACTTAAGTAATAAAATGTGAATAAAGTAATGTGACATGTGAATATGGCACGTGGTAAGTGCCCATGATGTACGTGGTAAGTGCAATGATGTGACATGTAATAAATAAAAGTGCAAGAGAAAATATGCGAAAAAGTGTGAAAGAATATGTAAGGAAGAGTAAATGTTAATGAGAGTGTAAATGCATGTGAAAACCAAGGTAAAACGTATGTATTCATTTTATTTATGTGTTGATTTGTTGAATATAATGTCATGTTGGTATCATGTCATTTAGATTAATATCATCCATATGGTAAAGTAAGTGAATATGTGTATGTAAACATGTAAAGTAATGCAATGTGAACAATGAGCGTGTGGAATTCTTAAATGAATAAGATAGCATGTGAACAAATGTAAATCCATCTAATTGTGTTTAATTCATGTCAAAACAACAAGCAAAATGAGATTATGATTATGATAAATACATGACATAATGTCTAAGTTCCATGATAGAATTATTATTCATTTAGTATATAGTTTCATGCTTAAATTGTGGATAATTGCCAACCGAATTGAATATGTTTTAGATCTTCAATCCATGTTTAGTAAAGGTGATATCATTGTAATTTATTTGTATTAAAACAGCAAATGAAATGTGTAAATAAATGAGAAAAGTGCATGTGAAATATGATTAGATATCATGTTAAGTTGCTATCTACTTTATGCTTAATTCCATGTTCTAGTGGGTAGAGTTGTTCCATAATATTGATAATGTTTAGATTAATAAATCATGTTGCATGATAGGTGTTTGAGAGTGTATATGTTCATTATCTTGTACATAACCTTGTGTTTTAAATTGGTAAATACTATGCAATGATATGATAAAGATTTGAACCATGTATCATAGGATATATCATGTGTAGAGAACTTGGGTAGGTGTATATTATCCTCCATGATTAATATGAGCATGTGTTAACTAGGAATATGTTTGAGAGAATTATGTGTGTAATTGACCATAATAAGCATGTGCCATGTAAATTGTTGTGGTTAGAATGATAGTATGTGTTTTCCTTATTGTTGGTAGCTTAGTGTGTATGTGATATGTATAAGGTTGATATTTTAGATTGCTTGCTAGGTCTTTTAGACTCATACTTGCTTCGGCGTATGTGGAAATGGAAATTTTAATTTCCTTAAATCTTTTGAAGATTTAAAATCTATTCATCATGTTGCTCTTTTTCATGGATGCGTATTGCTAATCCAAGTCCCGCTGATCGCTACACGAGCGATGATGGCGTGAGATGAATCGGCAATTCGCATAGCGCGGGCGTGCCAGCCACCGAGGTGGCAACAAAATGTTCTACCTCCGAGAGTCGGAGGGCTTTGGGTCTATTGTGCGCGCCATTTGACTTCGTCAAACGAAAGTGAAGTGTCGGGTCCAGGACCAAAATCCCGTCGTTGCCTAGACGCAACGACGTTAATTACATCCCTCTGAGAGGGAAAACCCTTGATTAATCGCCAGATTTAGAAAGTCTCATGACCTGAAGCGGAGACATCCGATAGAAGTGTGAAACACAAATTAAATTTGAGCCGAGATGCCATTAAGCGAAACGAGCGCCTATTCGGACTCACTTGATCTTTCGCTCAGCTAACGACCGGGTCTCTTCGCCTATTGACTCATTTACTTCTTTTATCACTAAAAACTTCAATTTGATCCATTGGGCCCATTTGAGAGAGACAAGCCAAAAAAAAGGGGGTCTATTTGATCATTCGTTGGAAACAATTTCAATTTGAGTCTTTTATTGAAAACAATTTCAATTTGAGTCTCTTATCCTATTGCAGAACAAGAGGTGATCTTTTGTCCTTTAAAAAGGGTCAGTTTTGTCTTTTGCTCTTTTGTAAAACGTGGGATGATCTTATGTATTTTGATCTCCTGAAAAAACAGGGTTCAATTTGATCTTTTACTCTTTTGTGAAACATGAGATGGTCCTTTGTTGTTTGTTGCTAAAAAAATGTTCAATTTGATCTTTTGCCTTTTTTAGGCATTTAAAACATAGGGTGATTAAATTAATCTATTGTTTCTTTTATCATGGAAAAGCTTTCAATTTATTATTTGGTTCTTTTTGAAACATTTCAAATGAGGTTCAGTTCACGATTCGGCGCAGCTGGACCGTTTAGTAGTCACTTGGCAACCGGGGCACATTCGATACGGCGCAGCTCAGGGACAGCCTTGATTCGGCGCGGCTGACAACAGAAAACCGAATCGGCGCAACCCCACTGAAGTGATAGACATCATTGAATCGGTGCTCATTCACAACGTTGCCAACTCAATTGGAAGCTAATGACCTCTTTAGGGGTTTTTGCACCGACTCAACCCTCGCGAGGAAAATTCGGCAGCATTTCCCCTTATCATGGTCAATAAGGGGAAAGCGCGGTACTCATCCACCACAAGTGGAGATGGTACCAAAAGAGAGAGTATACATCGCAGAACGACGTAACTCCAATGGCACATGACCCCGATCCCCCAGGCATGCCTACGGAGATTCGAGCGACATCATGACCAAACAACCCACGGGACGGATGAACAACATGTAAGCCCACCCGTCCGGACATAGACATTATACTGTCCAACCCGGGGGTGTGGATGGGTCTCATATTGAGTCATTTGACTGCTGATTGGCTAGTGTCACATTGAGCAATGGTTTTGCTCATGTAACCTCAGCCATCATGATGCTCACAAGACGTCGAATCGGCGCAGCCCTCCCTGGTCCTGCAAGACTGCTAAGACCAGTGCCAGGCCGAATCGGCGCGGGCGGCTACCTGTGCAAATGGTGACAACCGCCTCTCTCCTAGAGCACCCTTGCTCATGGCAGGGATGGTCTTGGAGCTTGCGATGGACTTGTAACCTATTGCTTGATGAGCTAAACAAGAAGGCATGGGCATTGTTTGCCCAACCCCTTGGCTAGCGAAAATGGGCATGCAATGACCGAAATGAGACTCTTAGGGGACTGTTTGATATCGGTTTAGACGTACATCAAGGTGGCTGAAAAAATAGTAGGTAGATCATCCATTGAAAGGGCGAACCAAGGCTTGATGGGCTCTTTTGAGGGGTCTCTTGGAGATGGTGATTAGGCAAGAAGGTATGAGCATTATTTGCTCAACCTCTTTGACTAACACAATGGGCATATTGACCCAAAAGAGGGCTCTCAAGGGGCGGTTTTGACTGGGATGAACAGTCTCATACAGGGCCAAAACAGCGAGAAACGTGGCTTGTTGAGGGGAGAAGTTTAGCATGCCATGCATGCATTGAATGGGAGAAGGGGTCCCATACCCCCATGACCTCATTTATTGAGGTATGGGAAGCATGGAAAGGTCTCATTTGGAGGTGTTAAAGGGGAGAAAAGACATTCCTCTATGAAGAGGATATCTCCCTCCCGTAACCCCATTTGCAAAGGAAGAGAACTTAAAACCAAGGTGAGGTGAGGAGAGAATGTGCATTAAATGCTATGTAAATGATCCATCACATCAAGGCAAAGTGAAAAGGAACATGCAAAATGGCATTCTCTTGTTTGAGAGGTAAAGAAGGTACAAGAAAACTTCAAAGCAAACAAAGGGGAAGACCCCAACGTGGGCACCTCTTTCCTCCCCTCTCTCTTGATGGGACAAGACAAGGAAGCAAAAAGATAACAAAAGGAGTATCCTCTCTCTCTCCCTTTCTCACCTCACCTTTCTCTTCTCCCTTTTCTTCTTGCAGAAATGGCCTCACGGGTGGACAGCCTTGAGCAGAAACGCAGGAGCTCTCTTGCTGGTTCCTTCCTCTCCTCCTTCCCCCTTGGTGAAAGAAAACCAAGCCCCAGCCTTCTTTTTTTTTCTTCTCCCGTAACCCCCCTTTGCTGGCCTCTTCCCCAAGCCTTCTAGAAGAGAAAAATGGCCAAAACTGGCCCTGACCAGTCCCTGGCGCAAGGTGGCAGACCACCTTTTTGCCAAAAAGGGACCCCCCTTTGGGAGGAGTTGCAAAAGCTTATTCTCACCTCCCACTTTATGGGATGAGATAAGCCTATTTTCACATGGGCCTTTGAGGTCTTTTGAATGGGCTTTTGTTCACCCCTTTTGCGCAGCCCATAAGGGGCTTGGATCGGTGGAGGATAATGGGCCGGCGGTGGGGGCCCATTAGCGATTTGGGGTGTCAACAAATGCCCCCCACCCGTGGGTGGTGCGAAAGAGCACGCAGAGCGACATCCGCGGGTGAATTTTGGTCCTTTGACTGTTGACACTAACGCCGGCAGGCCGTTGACTTGTTGCCGGGTTAATGGTCAGGTGGTCTTTTATAGTCTCTTGCTTCTATTCGGTGATGTGATCCACGGATGACGGGTTCGCGTCGCTCTCGATGGGCAATTTGGGGAGGACCTCCCCTATTTCCATTTCTTTTGGGCCGTTGTGGCTTGACCTCGTTCAGACGATTTGGCGTGGGGCCTGTTGGTCTCATTGAATCGGCGCATGGTTGATACGGCGCGGGTGGCGCGTGTTGAACCGGTGCGGGCCGACCAGGCTTGGTCCGCGAGCCGCCTGGGAGTGCGAACCGGCGGTTCACGATTCCCGAAGTTGCTTCCCCCTCTTTTCAAATCCGCCTCATAAGGTGTGCACGGCCGCCCTTCTCTCTTCCCCTTTCCTTTCTTCCTCGGCAGGCGCGGGCGGCATCTTTCCCCCCTCTTCGTCTTCTCCACTCCTTCCCCCTCCGGCAGCGAGAGAAGGTGCAGCGGTGACGATCAGTGAGCGCGGCGGCGAGGTGCGACCTCGAGGCGTGGCACGTCGGCGAGGGCGAGGTGCGACTGCGACGGCTAGGGTTCTTTTGGGGCCTTTTAACCCTTGGGGCGGTGTCTAGGGTTCCGCGACGGCGAAGGCGGGGTAGTGCCCGTGACCGCGAGGAAGCTTCCAAATCCTGCGGCGGCGGCGTGCAAACTCCTCCGGCGGCGAGGAGCGTTTGAGTCGGTCGTCCCGGCGGTGCGACAGGGCGACTCCGGCGCCCAAGGCGGCTGTCCCAGCGGTGGCCATTCGACGAGATAGCTGGCGTCGTAGAACGGCGATCGCGACTAGAGGAGGGCGACGACCTCCGCGGGGAGTTGTAGCGGGCGGCGGTGCAAGGGCACAGGTGGTTCCTCCGGCCGGCGCTGCGATATCATTTTGTTCGCCCCCTTCCCCTTTTGCTGTCGTTTGTTGCTTGCGTTTTCCCGGGGGCGCCGACGATGGGCCGACGGTACAGGATGGTGCTCCGGCCACAAGCCGGAAAGCGGAGACCTTCCCGGCAAGAAACCAGGAAGATGGGGGGGTTCGGTGAGCTTGCATGCCCTCTCTTTTTTTATTTTGCTGCATGGGTGAACAGGGCCAAAGGGGGGCCACAGTGGGCCCAGGTAGGCCATGGGGCCTATTTGTACCAAACGCATCTGCATGTGTGTCTGGGCTCGTTGGGATCTCCCCCCCTTTTCAAAGCAATGGGGAGATCGAGTAGGTCCCAGGACTTCCAGCCGTTAGGGGACTACAAGGGGAATATCCCAGCCCGAGGTTTCTCCTTTTTTCTTTGTCTGTGGCGCCCACTTCAAATCGGCGGGGCCTCTACCAGCGCGGTCCTCGTCCGCTCGTTACCGCTCCAAATGGCGGGTCCGATTAGGAATAGCTTCTAACTCGCACGCCAAAAGAGGGTAGCGGCGCTCGTAGATAGCTTCAGTAGGGCCCGGAGCCCTTAGGAGACGGAGAGGGCACGTCAGGTCCCAAGTCTTTTAATTGTCCGCTTCTGTTGGCGGGGGCCCACTTTAGATCAGCGGGGCTCCCGTTGGTCCGCTTTTCTTTCTGCACCGCATTTTTAAATGGCGGGTCTTTTGACTGCGGCCAGGCACTGGGACGCTTCACTCCTCGTCGGCTGGTCCTTGAGGTAACAACGGTTCCCAGAGAGCTATTCGACATACTTGCATGTCTCTGTTTAGGGCCGTCTCGCCTTAGTGCGTGGACGAGTACCTGCTGAAACCCCCCACTTGCACGTATGACAAGGGGAGATGCTGCCGAAATTTTATCGATTTGAGTGTTTATTTGGCCCGCTGACGTGGCTTTAATTTCTTTTGCAGGAACCA
This sequence comes from Colocasia esculenta, assembly GCA_014218235.1. Lineage (NCBI taxonomy): Eukaryota > Viridiplantae > Streptophyta > Magnoliopsida > Alismatales > Araceae > Colocasia > Colocasia esculenta. The sequence goes on from CM024761.1 coordinate 116,298,726, forward strand.
TGGCCTCCAGCTCTTGTTCTCGCAGCACGGGCCTTCGGAAAGATGTGCCGCTTCTATCATGGGCGGACTTCCCACGATTGACCCTTGGCTTTGATAGGGTTGCTATGATGGCAGAGTCTTCAGATGACGAGGCCGATACGATGGATGTGTCAAGGCTTGATATCAGCTCGACACCACCCACTTTTGCTCGTGATGAGGACTATCGAATAGATCACCCCAAAGACAAGCACCTGCTACAGTTTCTTCATTCCTATGCCCCGGGTGGCAAAAAGGATTCCTTTTTAACCCAAGAGGTGGAGGCAGCTATTTTGACTGAGAGGGATAGTCTGGCCGCCTGTGTTCCCCGTGCTGAGCCCCTTTACCGGATCGGTGAGCCGCGGCGACGAGCTTCTATTCTGAGTTTGGGAGATTTGGTCCCGGCGGGCAACAAGCTTACACGTGCTCCCACCTTCGTTCCTGTGAGGTGGGACAACTCATCAGGCCGTGTGCATAGGGAGTGGTCGTCCTTTGGGTTGTTTCTTTGCCCAACGCAGTGGGGTTATAGAGATGAACCTTTACTGCTGGATTGTTTAGCAATCCGCTTTAAGCATCAGCTGGTGGCAGGTTGGTTCGGAGATATTCGGGCGACAGATGCCCACCACTTCCGCACATTTGTTGTAGAAGCAGCCGATTTTGTACTCCACAATTATGCACCACTCTTGGTGACCGCCGGGGTTTACCACAGCGTATTTGCAGCCCGGTATCAGTACCATTTGTCCAAGGGTCTCTGTTGTGGGCTCATAGAGGTCTTTGTCCCCGAATTCAACACATTTTATACTGCTGAAGGGGAGACATCTCTTGATCTTTGGAGTCTTTATCAGCTATCTGGTCTGCCCATTGACGGAGAACCCTACGAGGAGGTATGTCTCCCAGATATCATCAAAGACAGGACCGGCGGGGAGCAGCAATATTCTATGGGGTACTCGTACAGGTACCTCATGAAGGTTTATCGCCAGCTTAGTCTTGCCCGCAATATCGGCCGATCCAGAGACAAAAGAGAACGAAGCAAGGTCAGCATGCACATGTGGCTGGCCTACTTCTTCTCCCATGAGCAGCGCTATGATGATTTTGCTAACGCCGGTGGGATTGCTGCTAAGAAGAACCCCGGTCGCCAGAAGGTGACCATTCCTGACTCTCTTCTGAAGGGCCGTCTTCCAGGTCCGAAACCTACTGGAGCTGACCCGCACACCCACTGTGCGACATATTTGGCCTACTGGATCTGCTCCTTTGCACTGCCTGTGGGCGACGATTCTATCCTCCGCCCAGATGTTATTTACCCAGCCTATCAGATGGCTTGGGGTATCAAGTTATCTCTGTGTCCAGCAGCACTTTGTTTGGTGTACCGGTCCCTCGGCGACTTATGTCGCCGCTCAGCTCCGAGACAACATCGGGTGATCGGACCCTGGCATTTCCTTAGTGTCTGGGCCTGTGGTCTGTTTCCAGAGTTTGCCCCAAGGTCTCTTCAATCACCCCGGCTATTTCCAAGAATGTTGGAATTTGCCAGTGCAGAGCCACATTCTATTTCCAAGCAGCTGTTCGAGATCCGGGGGAAGCTGACAAGTATCCCGACCGACTTTCCGGGCACCATTCATTTCTGGCACCTGGCCAGCCATAGCAGCCCATTGGCTAACCGTTATCGGGAGTGCTGCGACAATGTGATTGAAGAGTTTGAGCACCCGCTGAGCCGTCAGAGACTGGCCAGGTCCGTGTTAGAACCAGAGCTCAGAGATTGGGCCTTATCAATCCGGCCCAGTGTATTGACGTTCCGACGGGGAAGCGTCATTTATCTAGAACCCTATTACCCATTCAGATTTGCCCGCAATTTCGGGTATGATCAGCATATCCCTCCGTCATCGGCCAAGTTTGATCTGTCTGGCCGGGCCGTGGGGGGATCACAGATTCTGGAGCAGGCGCGCAAATGGTGGGATTTCTTCCACCGTTTTGATTCATCCACCTTCCGGGTGCCCATGCCAGGCCGTACTCTCCGGGTCACACCTGACTATATCAAGTGGTGGAATGCCCGGACCAGCTTTTATAGAGAATGCAAGACAGACTGCTGGGACGCCGCTGAACGCAAGCTTCTGCGATTGCAACCAAAGCCTGCTCTTGACATTGACCCGGAGCATTTACTGCGCCTTAAGTGATCAGTATCTGAAGGCGAGGCAAGCTGCAAAGAAGAAGAATCCTCCTCCTTCCCTGGTTATGCCCAAGGTGACAGAAGATACTTTCCCCGCAACTCTTCAGCATCTTTGCAACATTAGCTCGAATCAGCTGGCCGTCGCACAGCCATGGCCTATTGAGGAGGAAGCTCCAACTATTGTTCTTCAGCGCGGGGAGGTGGACAGAGAATATCCATGCCGAGCATTGCCGGTACAGGGGGACCCAGACCGTGCTCGCTATGAATGCACATCATGGCTATTTGTGTTGCTGCATGTCCACAATTTGACCGTGGAGGCGGACTACGAAGCAATCTTGGCACAGGAGCTCCACGTGTCTTTTCACTATGCAGATGGCTGGGGCATGGACTACCTCAGCCTCTACTACTTCCTATCTTCAATTGGCCGGGATGATTTGGCCATCTTTGTAGAGGACTGCTGCCAGATTAACGATGTGTGTTGGCTAATCCGAGAGGCGGCTTCCCGGGCCAAGCAAATTGCACACACCTTCTGGCCTCTCAGCCGATTTTATACGGACATAGCAGGTTTGCTTTCTTCCCTTGGAAAGACACTGCCTGTGGCTCCTCCTTTTCTTCTCTTTCTCTTTAGGCTTCTTTAACTTTTTTTTTCTTTTTTTTTCTTCTCTTCAGACCCCTCCGTGAAGGACCGGCGGCAGAGGTACCATGGGCTCATTATGAAGGTGAAGAGGCCACCCTATTTTGTTGAGGAAAAGATCCATTATAAACCCTTGACCGAGAAGCCATCAGTCAAAAGGTCCAACATAGCGAGCGGCGTTGCTAAAGCCCAGGGGGCTTCCAAAAGAAAAAGGGAGGTATCCCCCTCGCCACCAATTTCTGCTGAGGGTCCGCCAATTCCCTCATTCGAAGAGTTTTACAGCCAGCGCGAAGACGCTGCCCCTTTAGGTGCTCACTAGCTCCCTCTCGCTCTTACACATTTTTTCGCTTCTGAGATTGTCTATTCACTTTGTTTATTTCGTCGATGGGCTGCAGATGATATCCCGTCAACAGCAAGTCCTTCCGTCACGGGGCAAGACCCATCGGTGCCAGTTACTGCACCGTCTGATACACTCTCCCCTTCACCGGCAGGTCGGGGTTGCAATATAGCCTCATTCATATGACAGCTAATAAGATGTCTTTTTTTCTCTTTTCCTTAACGCCCATTTGTCAACCTTTTACCAGATGCGGCCGCTGACTCTGCCGCTGCTCGGACCGCGGGCAAACGTTCGGCCACGAAAACTATGGCCCGAGGAGTCAAGAAACCTTCGGTCCTTTGAGAGTGAGCCAACGTGCGGCCGGCAGGGTAGCTCTCATGAAAATCCGCCAAGGCGGCCGGGCTACTCCAGCGGAGGAGTCACAAAGCCCCGTTGCCATTTCTTCAGACGACTCTTCAGATGCCGAAACGGTTTACGGCTCCCCTTCACCGAGCGCGAGCTTATCTGACGACGGGAGTCTTTTTGAAGAGCGGAGGTGAGAGAGAATCTCCGCCCTTGACGAAATCGCAGAGGATTCTTCCAGTAGTGGAGAAAGATCCCCCGTGGTCACTCCCAGGCCGGAGGTCAGCACTTCTCCAGAACTTGTGCTTGTGAGTGCTTATACCCCTACTTTAAAGCGCAGGTTTCCGTAGGCGAGAGGCTTCAAGCGCTTGATCCTAATTTCTTTCCCCCTTTTTTGTAGGATTTCATGGGAGCTCGGAAAGTTAACACCCCCGAGTCTTCGCCGACAGCTGGCGTAGACCTTCCAAACATCGGGGAATCGACATCAGATCCGCTATCAGTTAATGATGTGCCGGGCGCGGTTGAGGAACCCGCCCCTGAGACCAAAGCGAGTTTACCGTTGGCTCCTTCTCGTGACACCAGCGGTTCTCTTCAGACGCCGTCCACCCGGCTTGCCAGTGCTATCTTTGATAAGGAGGTGGCTACTTCCAGAGCAGCAACAACTCCTGCTACCTCTGGTGGGGCCCTTGATATCTCTTCAGCCGGGGCTAGCCTCTCTTCAGCCGGGCTCGCCTCATGTTCTACTGTAGTGGACACCAGCCTGTGGGCGGATGTGGACGCTCAAGTAGATTTTCAGGTTCCGGCTGTCGCATCTTCCGAAGAATTTTGCTCATCCGGTGCCATGGTCCAGCAATAGCTGTCTGCGTTGCGCCTGATGGTGCGTCAGAACCCTACCGTCCCCTATGAGAGGGTGAAATCTGCTGCAGACCAAATGACGGGGGTTTTGATCATCATGGGATGCTCATTGGCTGATTGGGCAAACAGAGTCACTCTGTTGCTCAAGCTATTAAAGCGGCGCGACTACCTCCAACGCGAACTGTTCGACCAGCTAACAGCTTTAGAGGTGCAACAGTCGGACTGCGAAGTGGTGCTGAACCCCTTGGCCGACGACCTAGAGCATCACCGGTCTCTTATCAGAGAGTAGAGTGAGGAGTCAGCAGCCTTGAGTTCCAAAATAGCCCTCCTGGAGGCTGAGCTGAACGCCGCAAGAGCCAAGCAGAAAGTCCTCGCTGATTCCCGAGCTGCACAGGAATAGGCTATTTCTGTAGATGAAGACCGGTTGGCCTCGGTGAAGCAGACGTTGATGGAGGTTCGGTCCCAGAAAGTGAACTTAAAGGAGAGAATGTCTTCCCCCCATGTGGGCATTTTGTCATTAGAAGAACTGTTCTGGGACCTGCCATGAGGCGCACAACCCATTTTATCCCTTTGCTTTGCTAATGTTTGCTCACTTCCGAGGCCCGCCTCGATGATCATGTAGCCCCATTTTGCAGTTAATGAAAGGCGTCTTATTTTGGACACAAACGTTCCTTTTGAATGCATTGTCATGGTATGCACATCTTTATTTTTCGTCTCCTTTCTTTTTTTGGTGCACATTATCGAGTTGAGCGCCCTTTCGGGTTTTCGCCCAACCCGACCCCCTCTTGGTTCTGCCTACACACCCTTTCGGGTTTTCGTGTAGCGGGGTACCCTATTTTGCCCACAGCGCCCTTTGCGGGTTTTCACGATGGCCGGGTTTTGGTCCTTTTTACCCTTATTCGGTGGGGTGGTCCGAATGAGTCCGACAAGGCATCTCCATTTTTAGCCTCTTTTTTTTTAAATGCCCCAGGTGTTCTCTGTCAACTGTACGAATGATGGGACCTTTTCTGCCAATTGACTGTCGAGGTGACGGGAATTTTGCCGCCGGTTAACCGTTAGTATGATAGGGACTTTTGCTGCCAAGATAACGGCATTCTATTCTACCGTCGGGGTGACGGCCTTCTATTCTACCGTCGAGGTGACGGCCTTCTATTCTACCGTCAGGGCGACGGCCTTCTATTCTACCGTCGAGGTGACGGCCTTCCATTCTACCGTCGGAGTGACGGCCTTCTATTCTACCGTCGAGGTGACGGCCTTCTATTTTACCGTCGAGGTGACGACCTTTTATTCCACCGTCAGGGTGATGGCCTTCTATTCTACCGTCGAGGTGACGGCCTTCTATTCTACCGTGAGGGTGACGGCCTTCTATTCCACCGTCAGGGTGACAGCCTTCTATTCTACTGTCAGGGTGACGACCTTCTATTCTACCGTCGAGGTGACGACCTTCTATTCCACCGTCGGGGTGACGGCCTTCTATTCTACCGTCGGGGTGACGGCCTTCTATTCTACCGTCGAGGTGACGGCCTTCTATTCCACCATCGGGGTGATGGCCTTCTATTCTACCATCGAGGTGACGGCCTTCTATTCTACCGTCGAGGTGACGGCCTTCTATTCTACCATCGAGGTGACGGCCTTCTATTCTACCGTCGAGGTGATGGTCTTCTATTATACCTTTCACCGTTGGTATGACAGGGACTTTTGCTGTCATAAATAACGGCCTTCTATTTTACCGTCAAGATGACGGCCTTCTATTCCACCATCGGGGTGACGGCCTTCTATTTGCCTGACTTTTTGTATCTGCTGGAATTGGATGTTTGTCTTCATCCTTTATTTATTTTTTTGCTTTCTCATCATCGAGTTGGGCGCCCTTTCGGGTTTTCACCCAATTTGACCCCCTCTTTCTTTTGCCTACGCGCCCTTTCGGGTTTTTACGTAGTGGGGTACCCCATTTTGCCCATGGCGCCCTTTGCGGGTTTTCACCACAGCCGGGTTTGGGTCCTTTTTATCCTCATCCAGTGGACAAGTCCGACGAGGCATCTCTATTTTTAACCTCTTTCTTTTCTTTTTCTTCTCTTTTTTTTTAAGAGTGTGGGGACATTGGTGCAACTTGCCGACGTCCCGGCCGACGTCGGCTAGTTGAGCTTATTGACGCTTCTCCGTTTCGCAGCCGATTGCCAGTGCGGCCTCGCGTTGCGTTGGTGGGACTTCATTGCGCGAATGACGTCGATCTCTTGGGTTGGTTGCCATCATCAGCTTTCATCGTGACTTAGGCGTGTTTGGTGATGACATCGGCCACCTGGGCTTGTCGATGCCGGCTTCAGAGGTCTCTGCCCACAAAAGATGGTAAAAGTCAGGTTCATCAAATAATGACTATTCATGCATGCTAAAGCATATAATTCCCATTTAAGTCTTTTGATCTTATTTCTTTCTTTTCTTTTTATGTGTGTGTATTTAAGAAACACGAATTTCTAGTTTTTTTTTATTTTGAGAAATCCTTTTTTATGCGAGGAGAAGTACGGAAAACTCGAACATCCCCCACACAGCTCATGGATATGCGATATGCTAATTGAAACGGAAGACTCCTTTCATTGTCCTCCCCTCGAAAATTAGCGAAAATCACAAAAGTGTCATAAATTTGGTTGGGACATTCGTCGCCTCAGAGCCATGGTCCGGTTAGCGGTATGGCTGCCTCTTTTCTATTTTTGCCATGCATTGCATGCCATCCCTTTTTTTTTGCACCTTTTTTTTGGCTCTTCGTCATTGGTGACTAGTGTCCCGAGGGTTTAAGAGCTTATTGTTTTGTCATTTTCATTTTTTTTGGTCGTTTTGTTTTGTTGCCCTTTTTTATTATTTTTTGTTATTGTTGTTGCTATTTTTTTTTGTTTTGTTTTGTTTTTTTTTTTATGATGGGAGAGTTGAGGGTAGAAACTCCCTGCTGTTGCAAATGCAACAGTTCTTTTGCAGCCGATCTCCTCATTCATCGAACAAGTCGATCAGGTCTATTTCTTGTTCAATCTCTTGCTGCTCATAATGCTGGCCACTGAAATCTGGACGGCATGCGTGATACAGCTTCAGGTGTCTTCCATTGAGGGGTGGGAACTGTATTTCACCCCGATGGTCAACCAGGACGTAGGCGCCGCCTTCATAGACTCTTTGCACCACGTATGGCCCAGTCCAATTCACGTTCAGCTTTCCTTTTGGATTGCCGGCCATGACCTCTCTCTTCTTGACCATTACCAGGTCCCCTCTCTTAAATTCGCGACCCTTGACCAACTTGTCAAAGGCGCATGTAATGCGGGCCTGGTATACTTAGATGTTCTGTTGGGCTCGTAATCTTTTCCCTTCCAAATCGAAGAGTTCTTCGAGCCTCCTTTCGATATTGGTTTGATTCTCAAGAGCTAGTCCATGCTGCATGGCCACCCTGAGAGATGGTACTTCCAGCTCTACCGGGACCACGGCTTCTGAACCGTACACCAGAGAGAAGGGTGAGCAGCCCATTGGTGTTTTATAGATGGTCCGGTAGGCCCATAAGCCTTCATACATCCGGTCCTCCCAATCTCTTTTGTTGGCACCGACTATCTTGGACAACAGTGTGCACAATGTCTTATTAAAAGCTTCCACCAGGCCGTTGGCTTGCGGATTGTAGGGAGTGGAAGTCCTCCAGTCTATTCTGTATTTTGCGGCCATTCTGAACACCTTCTAATTCTTGAAGTGTGTTCCATTGTCTGATATGATTCGGTTCGGACTGCCGAATCTGAAGATGATGTTTCGCTGAATGAAGCGTGCCACCAACTCCCCTGTTACTTCTCTTAATGCCATGGCTTCGGCCCACCTTGAGAAGTAATCGGTGATAGCCAGGATGTATTTACACCCTGATGAAGAGGGTGGCAAAGGGCCCACGACGTCTGTGCCCCATTGTGCAAACGACCAACTTGGAACGGTCGGATGCAGATGTATGGGAGGTCTCCTTGGGATGACCGCATGCTCTTGACATTTGTGACACATTTTGGCGAAATTGCCACAGTCTTCAAACATGGTCGGCCAATAATAGCCGAGCTTTTTGATCTCTATTTTCATCTTCGGCCCGGCCTGATGGGCGCCAACGATCCCGGCGTGTACCTCTTTCATGACCTTCTCGGCCTCTTCAGGTGACAGGCACCTCAACAAGATCTTTTTCTTGGAGTCCGCCATGATTCTGAACAGAACTCCGCCTCTTAACTCATACGAGTCCTTTATTCGGATCAACTTGATCCTTTCTTCTCTTTGTGAGGGCAATCGTTGGTGTTCGAACCATTGCAGCAAGGGCTCTCTCCAGTCTTTTTGTATGATCTCTTCAGCCGCATATACTTCTTCTTGGCCGCTCTCTTCATTTTCAGACTCTTCTTCTATCATGCTGGGGACTTGCCGCCGATTCATGACAATGACTTCTAGCTTCTCATTTGGTGGCACCGCCAAAGAGCTAGCTAATTTTGCTAGGGTGTCAGCTTGTGCATTCCTGCTTCTGCCAACATGCTCTATTTCTATTCGATAGAATTTTGACAATAGTCTTTTCACTTTCCGGTGGTATGGCAGCAACTCCGGCTTTTTGATGTCAAACTCCCCTTGCACTTGTTTGACGATTAGCATTGAGTCACCAAAGACTTGTAGCACCTTTATATTCATGAAGAGGGCCACTTGCAAGCCGATAATCAAGGCCTCATATTCAGCCTCGTTGTTAGTGCATGGCTTGTTAATCGAGTAGGAGGTGTGCGTGACTTCTCCTTCAGGCGACTTCAGGACAATACCTGCCCCTGCTCGGACTCTGGCGCTGCCATATGCAGTCGGTTCTATTCTGGATGCTCCATCGAAGTAAAGTTTCCAGGTCGCCGTTTGCAATTGATTCACTTCGAGGGTCTCATCTTCTGCAGCTCTGTGACGAGCGGAGAATCTTCCGGCACGGGATGAGCTGCAAAGAAGTCGGCTACCGCATGTCCTTTGATTGCCTTTTGGGGGATGTATTTGATGTCAAATTCCATCAAGATGACAGCCCATTTGCCTATTCTCCCCTTCAACGCTGGTTGGGAGAGTATGCATTTGACGGGGTCGGCCCTGGAGATCAACCTAACCTCATGTGACAGCATGTAATGTCTCATCTTCTTGGCTGCGAACACCAAGGCTAAGCATACTCTCTCAATCGGAGAATATCTCTCTTCTGCCCCTACTAACCTTCGACTGAGGTAGTAGAGAGCTTGCTCTTTCCCTTCCTCGTTCTCTTGTGCTAGCATAGCTCCCAACGAATGTTCTGTAGTTGCTATGTACAGGATGAGAAGACGGCCTTTTACAGGAGCACCCAACACGGGTGGAGTGCTCAAGTATGCTTTCAATTGATCCAGAGCATTTTGGCACTCCTGATTCCATTTGAAAGGGACGTCTTTCCCCATCAATTTGTGGAAGGGATGACATCGTCCCGACAAATTTAAGACAAACCTACGAATGTAGGCCAGTCGTCCTTGTAGTGACCTAAGCTCGGTCAGATTCTTTGGTGGCGGCAGCTCTTGGATGGCTTTGATTTTGACAAGGTCAATCTCTATTCCCCTGTACCGGACAATGAAGCCCAGAAACTTGCCACTTGATACCCCGAACGCACACTTCATTGGGTTCATTTTCAATTCATATCGCCTCAGCCTTTCAAAGACAGCTCTAAGATCGGCCAGATGGTCTTCTCTTCTTCTTGTTTTGACAACCAGATCATCAATATAGCACTCTACCTTCTTGTAAAGCAGCTCATCAAAGATCTTCATCATTGCTCTTTGGTAGGTTGCCCCGGCATTTCTGAGGCCGAAGGGCATTCTCTTGTAGTGGAAGATCCCTTTGGGTGACCTAAAGGCGGTGTGCACCCTGTCTTGTTCGGCTATCCATATCTGGTTGTAGCCATACGACCCGTCCATAAATGAGAAGGCTTCATGTCCGGTGGTTGCATCTATCATCACTTCAATAATTGGCACCGAAAAATCATCTTTTGGGCAAGCCTTGTTCAGATCTCAGAAATCCACACAGATCTGGATCTGTCCATTCTTCTTTTTGACGGGGACGATATTTGCTAACTAGGTGGTGTACTGGTTTTCTTCAACAAAGTCTACATCTATTAACTTGTCCACCTCAGCGCAAACTTTGTTGATCAATTCCGGTCTCATCCTTCTAGGAGCTTGCTTGACCGGTTCAGTTTTCGGGTCAATTGCCAAGATGTGTTGTGCCACATCGGGACTAAGTCCTGGCATTTCCTTGTAGGTCCAGGCAAAACAGTCCCGGAACTCTTTTAACAACAGAATATACTGCTGCTTCTCTTCTTCTGAGATGAGGGCACTTAAGAAGGTTGGCCTGTAATCTTCTTCCGTGCCGAGGTTCACTTCTACCAGCTCGTCGACTATGGCTTGGCCACCGTCTTCAAACTCTTCTGGTGCCGGCTGGAGGTCTATGAAACCTTCCTCATCAGCTTCCGCTTCCAGCACCACTATGTACTCTCTTTGTAGGCCTGCAACTGGCGCATCTTTTTTAGTCGATTCTGTCCATTGGGCCTCTTGGCTTGGATTCAAAGGAACATCCATTATCGCTTCTTGCTCTCTTATCTCTTCTGAGCTTGCAGAGCCTAACCGCGTTGCTCCATTGTGTCGATTTTCTCTAGCTGTCAGGAGTACTTGGGTAGCAAGAGACTCCACGGGAGTGCAGGCGAGGAACGCTGCTGCCCCCTAGGGAGATTCATTGTATGCACTCGCAGCCGCTTCCACCATGCCTCTTTCTTCAGGGTAGTCATCATAAACCACCCCTGAGGGGCTCTCTTTTGTTTGGTTGGCTATGCTAATCATGCCAACGGTATAGCTTTCTCCCAGTGACAAGCCGAGTCCTGGGTGCTGGGTGATTTTTAACAGGTCCCTGTCCATGTTTGGCAGGTACCATAGCTTTCTGAACATCTCCCTCTGACTAAGGCGTTGCCGAAGAGGGATTTGTTGACTTTCGGCCAGTCTGGCGACTATATCGGACATGTCTGGGAATCCTATGATTGGAACCAGGGGATCTCCAGTCTCTTCGGAGATTTTGCAATCATCATCCCTTCTCATTGGTTGCTCTTCAGCCGCGTAGAAGACTGTGAAGCGACCTCTGGGTGAGCTATCACCATGGTCTTCAATGCTCTTACTATTTGACAATCTATTTCAGCGGCTGGCTTGGTAAGGCCCTCTGGGACCAGAATGAATTCTGGTTCTTTTTCATTTATTTGTGGAGTAGAATCACGCCTGCAATCTGGGGCGTCACATGACTGCACCTCCACCTCTTCTGTTGATGTGGGCTGCTCAGCAGTGATCCCTGGCGGTGGTGGCGGGAACCACTCATCATCAGGGGTGACTTCTTTTGCTTTGCCCCCTTGAGGGGCTTGAATTTCTGAGTGTTCCAGTGGAAACCACTCATAAGCGATGATGCTTTCTTTCTTGTTGCCCTTCTCGGGGATTTGGCTTTCTGAGTGCCCCTGATACAGATCAGCATCAAGGAGGTGACACTCATACACTTCGAATGGGTGGGCATCGGCAAAAACCCTTTGCTCTTCCCCTCCTTTCACATATTTGATGCACTGGTGCAGCGTTGATGGGATTACTCCATTTTGATGGAGCCAAGGCCGACCCAACAAAGCCTTATAGGACGTGCTTGCATTGATCACGTGAAATTGGACTTTTGTTCTGAAGTCCCCTAGAGTCAGGTCGAGCTCTACGACCCCCAGGGGTACCTCGAACTTTTGATTGAAGCCCGCTATTCTCACATCACGAACAGAGGAGAGGTGTACATTGAAATGAAATTTCTGGTAGATCTTGTAGGGTAGGATGTTGACTGCTGCTCCTGGATCCACCGAAATTCTATTCAGGGGCATCCCATTTAATTCCCCCCTCATATAGAGTGGTCTGTTGTGAGCTGCCATGGGGAGGAGCATGTCCTCCGGGGCAAATGTGATGGACGCCGCATCAGCCACAGCAGCCTCCACCAGTATTTCTGCAAGGCAGGTCTCGTATGGTGCTGGAGCCTGCAAGGCCATGATCAGCGCCTTTCTGGTCTCTTCGCTTAACGACAAGATTTCCCAAACACTGAACCGTGTAGGGATCTTCTTTAGTAGCTTGATGATTCGGTCTTCCGCCCCGACATCATCTAGCTTTGACTTTCCTTTGTCATTTTCACTATTCTTGGCTTGGGGTCTACTGACCAGGCTGTTCTTCTCCTCATCGGGCTTCTTTTGTGCTACTAGGGATTTGGGCAATGCCTTTGCCTTCTCTTCTGCTGCCAGGAACTCAGCGAAAGATGGGACCGTGCCCCCGGTCTCTTCACTGACATAGAGCCCCGGAGGTGGTGGAACTTGCACCCCTCGAACCTCAGGTTCTGGCATCTCATAGGAGGGTTCTCCCCGGAAGATGATGTTTTGGTTTGCTAGAGGGGGGCATCCCCATTTTTTTCCAGATCTTGTTGTGAATTCTTGACCCGAAGCCCCGACCTGATTGACATCATTTGGGGAAGGGTAGAATTCCTCTTCTTCATAGTGCTCCCCCAAACTTAGCAGGGAGGAGATAGTGTTGCATGAGAGGGTCGCCACCACTTTCTTTTTCTTGGATCTTTTCTTCTTCTTTTTCTGTTTTGCCGACTTCTGCCCCCAGAACAAATCTTCTTGGGGTTGAGGTGTCTTTTGCTCGGCAGGTGCCTCCAGGGTCAACTTCTCGAGCTCCTCCCATGGCACATACTCTTGTAGTCGGACAGGGTGTCTGTCCGGCTGTTCATATTCATCCAATTCATCAATTAACGCTTGTAAGCGCTCGAGTGAAGGGCTTCCCCCTCTGTATAATGGGAGAGGCGTTCGACGCCTTCTGTTGCCGGGACTCCTCTGGACGACGATCCGGGGCTCTATTGGGTGCCACACCGGGGTGACAGTTGGCACGGGTGGCTGGGGTGTCACTCCCCGAATGTACATTTTCGGAGCTGGCTTCTCCTCGGGTTTCTTCTTTTTTGTCTTACTGGGTACCTTTTTCCATTCCTCCTGTTCCCTGATTGGGGTGAGGATGAGACTTTTGTAGGTATTCTCCGTGCTGGCCTCGGAGAGCTCTTCTGGTAACTGTTGGTATATGGAGATCATGTTAGTTCCAGCCTGCCGGGCGGGCAATTCATGCGGCTGGGGCGGATCAACTTTGTAGTCCCCCATCTGTAATTCTCCTTTCTTGATCAAAGACTCCATGATGTCTTTGAACACGTAGCAGTCTTCTAGAGGGTGCCCCAAGATCTGATGGTACAAACAATATCGGGGATCATCCTTCTTTGCAGCTTGCTCAGGCCTCTTTGGTGTTGGAAGGGTGATCTTGTTGTATCTGATTCCCCAATCAAACAGCGTTTTAGTCTTTTCCTTGGGGAAAGAGTAGAACTTCCTCATTTTATCTTGGAAAGGAATGACCTTTCTCTTTGGTTCAGTTTTGTTGCTGGAGGTTCCGGCTGCCGCCTCGCCTTCGTCTCTTTGCTTTTCAAATGTTTTGAGGTCCACTGCATGGACCTCCTTCCCCGCAGGCTTCTTATCGGCCTGCTTGGTCTTTTGGATTGGCGAATGAGTTGGTGGGGTACTTGACCAAGAAGGCCTCTATTTCTGCCACCATGTTGTTCAGCCTGTCAAATGACCGGATCTCTACTCCGATCATTCTTTCCAGCAGCTCTTTTTTCAGATTTTGCTTGTAAATCTGAACTGCATCTTCTTGATGAGGAGGACGCTTGCACCTCATGCTGAGGTTCCTCCACCTCTGGATATAGTCCAGTGCGGACTCATCACCCTTTTGCCTGGTTGCGTAGAGCTCGGCAACTGTTACCTCCCTCTCAGCAATATAGAACCTCTCTCTAAATTTCTTTTGCATGTCGGTCCAGTCAGATATGGACCCTATTGGCAGACTAGAATACCATTCAAACGCTAGGCTTGTCAGGGAGGAGCCGAAGAACTTCAACAAGTATGATTCTTCGGCTGCTAAATCTCCCATCACATTGATGTAATAAGCAATGTGTTCTTTTAGAGATCCTCGCCCAATGAACTTGTCAAACTTCGGGGGCTTGGTGACACCTGGAGGCAATCTCTTCACGCATGGTATGCAGGGTAAGGTACCCTATATGCATCAAAAGCCATTTGCTCTCCGTCTCCCCGTTCAGCGAGCTTCATGTCAATCAGCTGCTCCACCATGAGCTTGTTGATAGTAGCTGGGTCCACTTGCTGAGGATAGAAGTGGGCAGGCTGATTGCTCGGGGTATTGATAATGGCCGCCGGTGGCACCGGGGGCGGCTCTTGATTGTCAAATTGCTGCTGAAGATCGTGAGCAGGCAATGACTGCTGTTGCGCAGAATAAGCTTGCTGCGGTTGATATGGTTGTTGTTGCTGCTGGAAGAACTGCGGCTGCAAGAGTTGGTATTGAGCCTGTGAGCGTGGCTGTTGAGCCGTAGCCACAGGGGATTGTTGTGGTTGTTCATTTGCTGTCTGTACGATAGCACGCTGGGCCGAAGCTTCAATTGACCCTACGGTCCCTTGGGGGTCTCTCCTGAGCCCTCCATTGCTCGGGATGCATGTCCCTCGGTCTCTTTGCCTTTGATCTGGCGCTTGAGGTCTGCGATCTCCGCTTGATATTGCTGCAACAATTCCATGATGGCTGGATCTATGGGTGCAGCAAGAGGGATCTGTTGCAAGGTGCCCCCAGAAGTTGCATCTGGCGGTGGTGGCGGTGGAGGAATATCATCATTGCCCCCACTGCCCTGGGCGGTGACCACATTGGCACTGACTGCCGTCATTTGCGTTGTTGGCACATCTTCATGCCCATATGCGGCCGCCAAGGCTGCTGCCGCTGCTCTTCTCCTGGTGATGGCCCCAGGCCTCTCTGCCAATTCTGCTAGCTCTTCATCATTGGCTGGCAATGCCCCATATCGGCCCCATATGCCGGCCATGTGGCATGCAAATATCTTGATGTTTCCACTCTGGTCCCTTTCAGCCCTCCGAGAAGTGCGGGAAGGGAAAGAGAGCCTTTCAAAAACTGATACCCGGGGTTTAGCTCTCCCGGTATGCTCATGCTGATGTCCGCATGGAACATCATTCTCATCAGTGAAGCTCCTGGCTGGCATCTGAGGAGCTCTTGGATCTCTTTGCCTCCTTTCACGCCGAAGAGGGGCGTTCATAAGGTGAGGGGTATGGTCAGATGTGACCCTTGTTGCCCCCTGGCGCTCACAGGTGGTTGAGATCATCGACTCGGGGGAGTCTTCTCTTATCGACGGTAGGTAAGCACACCTCCACAGTTCTGCTCTTTTGTTGTGGAAGCGGGCATAAGCATATGCCCCCCCCCAACAAATTCCAGCCCCAAAGCCTCTGTGTGGGTGACAGTAGTCGGGGATCCTTTTCTCAGCTACATCTGTTGGAGGGTTCTCTCCTGGTGCGGGCTCTTCTGGCCTGAGCTTCTGCACTCTCTTAGGTCGCCAGACCTGTTTGAACTTGATAGGTTTTGGGGGCAACTCGCCCTTGAAGGTATTGTACATCTCTTCTCTATTCGCCAAAGCTTGGAAGGAGTTCTCCACGGGTATTGTCGGCACGACCCGTTTTGCTATAGCTTCAGTTTTCTTCTCTTGCAGATGGATCCTCAAGTCTCCAATCCGCACAGTTTTTCCTGAAGCAGACACTCGTGCACGACAGGTGACGATATTCTCTACTTCTGTGATCTGTTGGTTGGCCTCTTTTCCCTTGGGCTTGTTGTGGTTGCCGCGCTCCACATGATGCACGTGGCAGCTTAGCTCTTCAGTGGTCCCTTTGAGTTCAGCTTCGTGACTGGCTTTAGCTCCATCTTCTTTCTTGGCCTCCGGGTGGAGGACGCTGACGAAGGCAACCCCCAAGAAGTTGGGGAACTTGACAACAGGAGGGAAGCTCCCAAAACGGGTTGGTACAGCGAGGTAGCCGTACCGAGCGTGATCTTGGACTACGAGGGTTCCGAAACGTACTCCCGCCATCAGTCAATTAGTACCTGTTAGTCAATATCAATTATGTAAGGCCACATGGCTTTCTATTCTGGAGAAGAGATGACAGGAAGCTTGGTCCCACCGGGCGTGCCACACTGTGAAATGGAAACTTTAATTTCCTTAAATCTTTTGAAGATTTAAAATATATTCATCATGTTGCTCTTTTTCATGGATGCGTATTGCTGATCCAAGTCCCGCTGATCGCTACACGAGCGACGATGGCGTGAGATGAATCGGCAATTCGCATAGCGCAGGCGTGCGAGCCACCGAGGTGGCAACAAAATGTTCTGCCTCCGAGAGTCGGAGGGCTTTGGGTCTATTGTGCGCGCCGTTTGACTTCGTCAAACAAAAGTGAAGTGTCGGGTCCTGGACCAAAATCCCGTCGTTGCCTAGACGCAACGACGTTAATTACATCCCTCTGAGAGGGAAAACCCTTGATTAATCGCCAGATTTAGAAAGCCTCATGACCTGAAGCGGAGACATCCGATATAAGTGCGAAACACAAATTAAATTTGAGTCGAGATGCCGATAAGCGAAACGAGTGCCTATTCGGACTCACTTGATCTTTCGCTCAGCTAATGACCGGGTCTTTTCGCCTATTGACTCATTTACTTCTTTTATCACGAAAAACTTCAATTTGATCCATTGGGTCCATTTGAGAGAGACAAGCCAAAAAAAAAGGGGGTCTATTTGATCATTCGTTGGAAACAATTTCAATTTGAGTCTTTTATTGAAAACAATTTCAATTTGAGTCTCTTATCCTATTGCAGAACAAGAGGTGATCTTTTGTCCTTTAAAAAGGGTCAGTTTTGTCTTTTGCTCTTTTGTAAAACGTGGGATGATCTTATGTATTTTGATCTCCTGAAAAAGGGTTCAATTTGATCTTTTACTCTTTTGTGAAACATGAGATGGTCCTTTGTTGTTTGTTGCTAAAAAAATGTTCAATTTGATCTTTTGCCTTTTTTAGGCATTTAAAACATAGGGTGATTAAATAATCTCTTGTTTCTTTTATCATGGAAAAGCTTTCAATTTATTATTTGGTTCTTTTTGAAACATTTCAAATGAGGTTCATTCACGATTCGGCGCAGCTAGACCGTTTAGTAGTCACTTGGCAACCGGGGCACATTCGATACAGCGCAGCACAGGGACAGCCTTGATTCGGCGCGGCTGACAACAGAAAACCGAATCGGCGCAACCCCACTGAAGTGATAGACATCATTGAATCGGTGCTCCTTCACAACGTTGCCAACTCAATTGGAAGCTAATGACCTCTTTAGGGGTTTTTGCACCGACTCAACCCTCGCGAGGAAAATTCGATAGCATTTCCCCTTATCGTGGTCGATAAGGGAAAGCGCGGTACTCATCCACCACAAGTGGAGATGGTACTAAAAGAGAGAGTATACATCGCAGAACGACGTAACTCCAATGGCTCATGACCCCGATCCCCCAGGCACGCCTATGGAAATTCGAGCGACATCATGACCAAACAACCCACGGGACGGATGAACAACATGTAAGCCCACCCGTCCGGACATAGACATTATACTGTCCAACCCGGGGGTGTGGATGGGTCTCATATTGAGTCATTTGACTGCTGATTGGCTAGTGTCACATTGAGCAATGGTTTTGCTCATGTAACCTCAGCCATCATGATGCTCACAGGATGTCGAATCGGCGCAGCCCTCCCTGGTCCTGCAAGACTGCTAAGACCAGTGCCAGGCCGAATCAGCACGGGTGGCTACCTGTGCAAATGGTGACAGCCGCCTCTCTCCTAGAGCACCCTTGCTCATGGCAGGGATGGTCTTGGAGCTTGAGATGGACTTGTAACCTATTGCTTGATGAGCTAAACAAGAAGGCATGGGCATTGTTTGCCCAACCCCTTGGCTAGCAAAAATGGGCATGCAATGATCGAAATGAGACTCTTAGGGGACTGTTTGATATCGGTTTAGACATACATCAAGGTGGCTGAAAAAACAGTAGGTAGCTCATCCATTGAAAGGGCGAACCAAGGCTTGATGGGCTCTTTTGAGGGGTCTCTTAGAGATGGTGATTAGGCCAGAAGGTATGAGCATTATTTGCTCAACCTCTTTGACTAACACAATGGGCATATTGACCCAAAAGAGGGCTCTCAAGGGGCGGTTTTGACAGGATGAACAGTCTCATACAGGGCTAAAACAGCGAGAAACGTGGCTTGTTGTGGGGAGAAGTTTAGTATGCCATGCATGCATTGAATGGGAGAAGGGGTCCCATACCCCCATGACCTCATTTATTGAGGTATGGGAAGCATGGAAAGGTCTCATTTGGAGGTGTTAAAGGGGAGAAAAGACATTCCTCTATGAAGAGGATATCTCCCTCCCGTAACCCCATTTGCAAAGGAAGAGAAGTTAAAACCAAGGTGAGGTGAGGAGAGAATGTGCATTAAATGCTATGTAAATGATCCATCACATCAAGGCAAAGTGAAAAGGAACATGCAAAATGGCATTCTCTTGTTTGAGAGGTAAAGAAGGTACAAGAAAACTTCAAAGCAAACAAAGGGGAAGACCCCAACGTGGGCACCTCTTTCCTCCCCTCTCTCTTGATGGGACAAGACAAGGAAGCAAAAAGATAACAAAAGGAGTATCCTCTCCCTCTCCCTTTCTCACCTCACCTTTCTCTTCTCCCTTTTCTTCTTGCAGAAATGGCCTCACGGGTGGACAGCCTTGAGCAGAAACGCAGGAGCTCTCTTGCTGGTTCCTTCCTCTCCTCCTTCCCCCTTGGTGAAAGAAAACCGAGCCCCAGCCTTCTTTTTTTTTCTTCTCCCATAACCCCCCTTTGCTGGCCTCTTCCCCAAGCCTTCTAGAAGAGAAAAATGGCCAAAACTGGCCCTGACCAGTCCCTGGCGCAGCAAGGTGGCAGACCACCTTTTTGCCAGAAAAGGGACCCCCCTTTGGGAGGAGTTGCAAAAGCTTATTCTCACCTCCCACTTTATGGGATGAGATAAGCCTATTTTCACATGGGCCTTTGAGGTCTTTTGAATGGGCTTTTGTTCCCCCCTTTTGCGCAGCCCATAAGGGGTTTGGATCGGTGGAGGATAATGGGCCGGCAGTGGGGGCCCATTAGCGATTTGGGGTGTCCACAGCGTACAGGTGTGACAAGTATTCCCGTGTTAGAGGAAGGCATAGTGAGGATCATCCTGAGAGCAAGGAGTAGCTTTTGTGGAGTTGCTAGAGAGTTGTTATTTTTCCTTTCATAGTATGAATAACGTTAATTGCATGGACAATATTATGGACAATGTAGTTCTTTTGAAAATGTAATAATATGGACATTGTCATTTTCTTTCGCTATATAGACTGTGGAATGTGTGATGATGATGGAAATGAAGTTGAGTTATTTATTTTATTTCCATTGTACTCAACTAAATTCATGTACATATCAACCTATCGTCTAGTGTTGGGTTACTATCCCACTGTGACGACGCTCTTTATACCGATGGGGATTGGTATAATCGTACAGGTATATGAGGAAGGTCATTACAATAGTACACGTGTCTAAACCACCTAAGTCAATTTTCTCCCATTTTTCTATCAATTGGAGCTATCCCTAAGTTCTTACAGAAGCCCTCATTCTATCAATTGAACTAGAGATAACTCAAGATATGAAAAGGCCTTTTGCCCACACTTGAGCCCCCCCCCCCCCCATTTTCTCTCTCTCTCTCCCTCCCCAACAAACCAGAGGGGGTGAGGCAGAGGCCCTTCCCATCGAAATATTGCCCTCTCCCCCTTCTCATCAGCCTCCTCTTTCTTGCCGCATGTAGAAGCCCTCCTCAGATCTCTTTGTTGTTGACCCTTTTATTTCATTTTCTGTATGAATTTTGGTGATAGCAATAACTCTGAAATTATATGATTAACATAAAATTTGTATTAAGTCTATCAACAAGAAATAAAGGTGAAATTATCACCTTAAAGATCACCAAAGTAAGTACTTCAAACCCCAATCTTTAGTACTTCATACTTTTTCTAAGTCCACATTGATTAGAGGACAAGTTCACATCGATTAAAGTTATAGTAGCCCAATTAATATTCTAAGTTTCTATCAATTAACAAAGGATAACTTCGTCATGCACGAAACTTACTTCGTCATAAGCAAAGATGTAACGTAGCGTGCTTTTCGGATCCTTATGGATCATGTATGTAATGGTTGTGATGGCCATTGTGAGGCCAGTGTGGTATGGACGTGTGGTGTGTGCAGGTGTGGTACAAGTTTGGTCCTGAGATAAGATAGAACCTGCTGCAGTTTATTAGGAGTTGACGGCCAGGTGTGGACGTTGACTGGTTTGGCGTCCATCGAAGGTGACGCCAACCTTAAGAACTTAACGGTAGGCTTTGTGGACGTTTATGGTGGCGGTTTCCCTAAACGGCATTATGGTTGACGCCAACCTGTGCGACCTGCAGAATATAGGTCTACCCGAGGATAGTTTCCTCAGCTCATTCTCCCTCTCCCTTGCCCTGTTTTCATGCCCCTTGCTTCCCCACAACTTCCAAGAGCTGTATAAGGTTAATTGGAGGATCGTGGAACGTGAGGTGGTGACGAATCGGCCAAGGAAACGCCGGAACGTGGTGTAATTGCCGTAGGAGCTCGCGGAGGGTTCGGTGTGGATCGGGCGAATTTAGGAGGTTTAAGTGCGTATTGAGGTAGGGAACGATCCCTTTAGTCCCTATAGGTTGTGATAATGCATCTGGAACGCATGAATCGGTATGTTAATTGTGTTTTTGAGTAATGGTACCTCATGCGGGGTTAATGGGTGGTTTGATCAATTTAACAACGGAAGCATGTTGTTTTGAGTTAATTAGAATTCATGCATGTTAGAGGAAGTGATTCCTCATGTTTTTCTGTTAAATTTAGGGCTGGGAATACCTGAGGTATCAGCCCAGGGTTTCTGTGAAGTTGATGGCCGAAGATCTTGGCGTCAACATCGATTGACACCAGGTTCTTCAGCTGGGAGATTAACGGCTATATACCTTGCCGTTTACATCCCATTGACGGTAGTCGATGTTGCGCCAGCATGTTTTTATGAAAATATTGTTATATTAGATATTTAATGATATCGAGCGGTGCAGTGATAATTGTGGTGCACCTCGTACTCGTGGTTTCTGAGACTAACGTACTGGGTACGCAGTTGGCTGGTTCTTTACGTGTTTACGTGGTGTTCACGTGTAGTGGACTACTAGTGCACGCGGTTTACGTGAGTCTTCACGTGGTTTGTGTGTGACGTGCACGTGGTTTTGTGTACGTGGCAAGTACTACGACGCCTACCGTGGTTACCTCTCTAGTTGGGTGCCCCAGGTTCTTTGTGAGCCAGGCTGTTAGCTCGGGGCTTTGTCCCGGTACTTGTGTTGTACCGTCGAGGTCTGTGTCGTCTGACTTGGACACCCTCACTCCTATGTTTGAGTTGTACGTCCGGCTGAGGGAAAGACGATAGTGGGACAGTGACTGCTGTACTTGTCTTTTAGTCACTTGTAGCACACTCGTAGTTGGGGGTACGGACACCAGTAGTCGACACTGGTCCCCAGCTAGTCCTTTTCCAGTGCCTCACTCTAGAAGGCCCAAGCCAGAGTCTCCATAGGTGTCAGGCATGGGCCTGCGACCGTGTGGTCCGCAAGTGGTGGTGTTTAGTTGGTCTCCACAGTTACTTGACCTTTTCACGTGAAGCGGCAGCTGGACCTTTCGCCCGTGGCTGCGAGACTGAGAGGTAGACCTGTGTTAGCTTGTCCGAGTCAGTCTCTGGTGTAGCGAACCAGTTCACGTGGCTCATGTTTGGCGGTCTCTACTTTAGCTCGTACTCTTGTACTGGTTTTCCGTTTAATTATTACAGTTGTTTTTCGTAGTCGGCAGACGATAAGTACTTTTATAGCTTTCATATCCTACTTAGTTGTTCTATAAATTGTTGGTATTGTTACTGATTTTGTACCTGTGTTTTTGGTTTGCTTGGTTTTGGGGGAGTTCCCTACTGAGCCAGTGACTAGCGAGGCTCACCCCTACCCCCACAGGTGAGAGCGAGGAGGACGTTTCTCGACCGTCGTCCAGTTCAAAGCCGCGTCGTAGCGGTGCAGGGTCAGTACCTCCAGCTGTGTAGTAGCAGCTCCAGCAGTGTAGTCCCAGTAGTGTAGCAGTGTAGTGTAGCTAGTTGGTTAGTTTCTTCAGTTGTACCTCGGGGTATTCCCCAGGCTCTTGTACTTCTTTTCAGTTTTGTGGAAATATGGTTATGTAAACTTGTGGAATATATATATATATATGAAATGGTGTGTTCCTTTGTGTTTACACGGACTGTGGTTTGGTATCCCTTGCGAGGCTTCGGCCCGTTCGCGGGAGGCGGACTCGGATCAAGTACGTTATCGGTTTAACGGGCTTGGCCGAGGCTTTCCGTCACAGTTGGTATCAGAGCAAGATTCGTGTTAATATAAGGGAACTAAAAGATACATAGCCTTATTTCGGTCTTTGTACACTACTGGTAGGGGCCCTGGTTTCAGATAATTTGTTGTTTTGTTTTTGTTTGGTGTTTTGTTTATGTAGAAATTTGAAATGGCTGATAGAAGAGATTGGGGTGGTAGAGGAGATGATCCAGAGGAGAGCACTCAGCGTATGATAGAGAGGATCTGGGAGAGCCTCACTGATATTCGGGCAAGGATGGATCAATAGGTGCCGGTACCACCGGTTGTAGTGCCACCTGGGGATGGAGAAACTGTACCTATAGCTCCAGTTCTGCCAGGAGTGGAGGTTCCTTTTGTAGCACCCTTGCCACCACCACCACCAGTGTTATTAGCAGAGGAACCAGTGATGCAAGTTGAGAAATTTCTGAGATTGCAGCCGCCTACTTACTCAGGAGGGCCGAATCCAGATACAGCGGAACATTGGGTCATGAGATTGAAAGAGTCTTTGCGACCATGAGGTGTCCGGCAACAGATAGAGTTGTGCTAGCTGCCTATCAGTTGAGGGGTTTTGCACTGGAATGGTGGCGATTGAAGATGCAGACCACCTTCACAGGCAGACAGAAGAGGCTATCACTTGGTCAGAATTTCTTGACGTATTTAACGATACATTCTTTCCGATTCAAGTGCAACAAGTGAAGAGAGAGCAGTTTCAGACACTCCAGTAAGGTAACTCTTCAGTTTTAGAGTACCAGATGCGGTTTATGGCACTTAGCCGATATGCGCCTTATGTAGTATCAGATAATAATATGATGGTTGAGTATTTCATTAGAGGTTTGAGAGTAGAGTTGCAGGATGCAATAGTACCTCTCATGTGTAAAATAGTGGAAGAAGCAGCTCAGAGGGCAGCTACGTTGGAGAGGTCTATTCGGACTCGTCAAGTGGGCGAGTCAGGCTTAGGTAGTTTTCGGCTACCGCAGCAGTCAGTGGGTGCGAGTAAGGGTAAAGCACCAGAAGGACCTTCTTCATCAGGCTTTGGTAAATGGGGCCAGAAATTAAAGCAAGCATTTAAAGGTAAAGGAAGAGGATGGGGAGGTTGACAGCAATTTCAGCAAGGTCGTGGTAAGCCAGAGGTGGAAGAGTCGCAGTAGAGCACTGCCAGGCAGCTCATTATTCCACCAGGGTATAGATGTTATAATTGCAATCAGCCGGGGCATTTAATTCGTAATTGACCCTATCCGAGAGAGTATGGATATGGAAGAGGTGTGCAGCAGCAGCCGCAGCAGTTTCAGCAGCCGCAGGCAGGTCGTGGCAGAGGAGCACCGCAGCAGCAAGGAAGAGGCCAGGTTATGGCTATCACCCGAGCCCAGGCGGAGGCATCGAATGTGATAGAAGGTACTTTACCTCTTTATGATTATTCAGGAAGGGTTCTATTTGATTCGGGTGCCTCTCATTCTTTCATTTCTTAAGAACTCCTGGATTGTATGGTGCATCCTTTTGAGGAAAAGTCTTGTGAGTTAGTAGTGGAGGCCTCCTCGGGTGAGTTCATGCTCACTTCGAGCTATATAGATGAAGCTCCTGTTATGATTGAAGGGAACCAGATGCCGGGTCGGTTATATGTCCTACAGTTGTCAGATTATGATGTTATTTTGGGTATGGATTGGCTTGAGACTTATGGAGCAATGCTAGATTGCAGAAAGAAAATGATCAAGTTTTGTCATCCTAATGGTGTAGTATTTGAATATCAAGGTATGTCTTTTTATACCTCTAAGTTTCTAATTTCTGCAATTAGAGCTAGAAAGTTGATAAATGCTGGATGTGTGGCTTATTTAGCCTCGGTAAGTCTGGTAGAAGCTAGTCAGTCAGTTGAAGCAGTCTCTGTGGTTAGGGAATTTGCTGATGTTTTTCCTGAAGATTTGCCTGGTTTAGCTCCACATAGAGAGTTGACTTTACCATTGAGTTACTGCCATGTACCATGCCGATTTCTAAAGCTCCATATCAGATGGCACTAGCAGAACTTAAGGAATTGAAAAAGCAATTAGAAGAGTTGTTACAGAAAGGGTTCATTAGACCGAGTCATTCCCCGTGGGGAGCACCGGTGTTGTTTGTGAAAAAGAAAGATGGAAGTTTTCGTATGTGTATTGATTATAGAAAGTTGAATGATGTGACCATTAAGAATAAGTACCCGTTACCGAGAATAGATGATTTGTTTGATCAGTTGCAATCAGCAAAGGTATTTTCTAAAATTGATTTAAGGTCCGGGTACCATCAGTTGAGAATTAAAGAGGAAGATATAGATAAAACAGCATTCAGAACCAGATATGGTCACTATGAATTTGTGGTTATGCCATTTGGGCTGACCAATGCTCCTGCAGGTTTTATGGATCTAATGAATAGAATCTTTCATCCGTATTTGGATCAATTCATTGTGGTCTTTATAGATGATATTCTAATTTATTCAGCATCTGAAGAGGAGCATGCAGCTCATTTGAGGTTTACCCTGCAGTTGTTAAGGGATAATCAGTTGTTTGCTAAATTCAATAAGTGTGAATTTTGGTTGAAAGAAATTCAATTTCTGGGTCATGTTATTTCAGCTAAAGGAGTGGCAGTGGACCCAAGTAAAGTGGAAGCAGTGATGAAATGGGAAGTGCCTAAGACAATAACTGAGATTAGAAGTTTTCTGGGATTGACAGGTTATTATAGGCGCTTTATTCAAGATTTTTCTAAGATTGCGGCATCTATGACCAAATTGACCAGGAAAGGGGTGCCATTCGTGTGGTCCGGTGAATGTTAGAAAAGTTTTATGGAATTGAAGAAGAGACTTACATCAGCACCCATATTGACATTACCGGCAGAAAGTGGTGGTTTTGTATTGTATACTGATGCTTCAAGGAGAGGACTTGGCGCAGTGCTTATGCAGCATGGCAAAGTGATAGCTTATGCGTCCAGGCAATTGAAGCCGGCAGAGGAGAATTACCCCACTCATGATTTGGAATTGGCAGCAGTTGTATTTGCCTTGAAAATGTGGAGGCATTATCTGTATGGCGAGAGATTTTAGATCTTTACAGATCATAAAATCTTGAAGTATATCTTCTCGCAGAAAGATTTAAATCTTCGTCAGCGCAGATGGATCGAATATTTGAAAGATTATGATTTCAGTTTGGCTTACCATCTGGGTAAGGCCAATGTTGTAGCAGATGCCTTGAGCATGATTAAAGAGTGGAAGCTGTATGAAGAGATAGTAGAGAACTCCTTGTATGTGCCCAGTAGTCAGCGACGGGCAGTACTAGCTGCTAGTGCTGTAGAGCCGTCATTGTATTGGCAGATTGTTGAGGCTCAGAGAGCAGATGTAAGTTTAGCTGAGATTGTAAAAATGGAAGGAGTTACCATTTGCATGAGTGTCCAGGTACACTATCCATCCGGGTAGTACTAAAATGTACCACGATTTGAGGAAGCATTTCTGGTGGCCTCATATAAATAGCAGAGTTTGTTGCAAGGTATGTTATCTGTCAGCAGATTAAAGCAGAACATCAGAAGCCTGGAGGTTTATTGCAACCGTTGCCCATTCCACAGTGGAAATGGGATGATATTGCCATGGACTTTGTGGCAGGTTTACCAAGATCGAGTTCCGGGCATAATGGAATTTGAGTGTTTGTTGACAGACTAACTAAGGTGTGCAGATTAGTGGCAGTAAGTATGTCTTGGACAGTGGACAAATTAGCAAAGGTTTATGTTAAAAGAATTGTTCCACTGCATGGTATTCCGAAGACTATTGTGTCTGATAGAGATCCAAGATTTACTTCTGGTTTTTGGAGAAGTCTGCAAAAGGTAATTGGCACTGAGCTGAGATATAGCTCCGCTATCATCCCCAGACAGATGGTCAGACAGAAAGGACTATCCAGACAATTGAAGATATGTTGCGAGTTTGTTGTTTAGTTTGGGGAGGTAACTGGGAACATCATTTGGGAATGGTTGAGTTTGCCTATAACAATAGTTATCATACCAGTCTTGGGATGGCACCGTATGAAGCTTTATATGGAAGGCCATATAGAACCCCATTGAATTGGCATGAAGTGGGAGAAAGGCAATTAGTGGGTCCTGAATTGATTCAGCAAACCACAGAAGTAGTAAAGTTTATTAAGGAAAAATTACAGGCAGCTCAAAGCAGGCAAAAGAGTTATGCAGATAACCGAAGGAGACCACTTCAGTTTGAAGTGGGAGATTTTGTTTTCTTGAGAGTTTCCCCAAGTAAAGGTATTATGAGGTTTGGCAAGACTGGAAAATTGAGCCCTAGGTATATGGGACCTTTCCAGGTGATTGAGAGAATTGGGGAAACAGCTTATAGGCTGGATTTGCCAGCAGATTTTGCGGATGTCCATGATATATTTCATGTTTCTATGTTAAGAAAGTGCATTGAAGATCCAGCTCAAATAATCAGTTATCAAGGTGGTGACCTGAGGCCGGATATGACCATGCCAGAGTATCCGGTACAGATCACGGATCGAAAGATAAAGAAGCTGAGAAATAAAGAAATCGAACTAGTTAAAGTGAGATGGGAAAATATGTTGGGTGGTGAGGATACCTGGAGTTAGCCGAAGAGATGGCTGAAGGGTATCCCTATCTATTTGAATAAGCTTTTGTATTTATTTTTAGATGATAGTATTTGTAAGAATGTGCATGTTTAAGTTGTTTAAGTTTGAGTTGTGTTATGAATTTTGAGGTCGAAAATTTCTTTTTAGATGATAGTAATGTAACGTCGCGTGCTTTTCGGATCCTTATGGATCATGCATGTAATGGTTGTGATGGCCATTGTGAGGCCAGTGTGGTATGGACGTGTGGTGTGTGCAGGTGTGGTACAGGTTTGGTCATGAGATAAGATAGAACCTGCTGCAGTTTATTAGGAGTTGACGGCCAGGTGTGGACGTTGACTGGTTTGGCGTCCATCGAAGGTGACGCCAACCTTATGAACTTAACGGCAGGCTTTGTGGACGTTTATGGTGGCGGTTTCCCTAAATGGCATTATGGTTGACGCCAACCTGTGCGACCTGTAGAATATAGGTCTACCCGAGGACAATTTCCTCAGCTCATTCTCCCTCTCCCTTTCCCTGTTTTCATGCCCCTTGCTTCCCCACTACTTCCAAGAGTTGTATAAGGTTAATTGGAGGATCGTGGAACGTGAGGTGGCGACGAATCGGCCAAGGAAACGCCGGAACGTGGTGTAATTGCCGTAGGAGCTCGCAGAGGGTTCGGTGTGGATCAAGAGAATTTAGGAGGTTTAAGTGTGTATTGAGGCAGGGAACGATCCCTTTAGTCCCTATAGGTTATGTTAATGCATCTGGAACACATGAATCGGTATGTTAATTGTGTTTTTGAGTAATGGTACCTCATGCGGGGTTAATGGGTGGTTTGATCAATTTAACAATGGAAACATGTTGTTTTGAGTTAATTAGAATTCATGCATGTTAGAGGAAGTGATTCCTCATGTTTTTCTGTTAAATTTAGGCTGGGAATACCTGAGGTATCAGCCCAGGGTTTCTGTGAAGTTGATGGCCGAAGATCTTGGCATCAACATCGATTGACGCCATGTTCTTCAGCTAGGAGATTAACGGCTATATACCTTGCCGTTTACATCCCATTGACGGCAGTCGATGTTGCCGCCAGCATGTTTTTATGAAAATGTTGTTATATTAGATATTTAATGATATCGAGCGGTGCAGTGATAATTGTGGTGCACCTAGTACTCGTGGTTTCTGAGACTAGTGTACTGGGTACGCAGTTGGCTGGTTCTTTACGTGTTTACGTAGTGTTCACGTGTAGTGGACTACTAGTGCACGCGGTTTACGTGAGTCTTCACGTGGTTTTTGTGTGACGTGCACGTGGTTTTGTGTACGTGGCAAGTAGTACGACGCCTACCATGGTTACCTCTCTAGTTGGGTGCCCCAGGTTCTTTGTGAGCCAGGCTGTTAGCTCGGGGCTTTGTCCCGGTACTTGTGTTGTACCATCAAGGTCTGTGTCGTCTGACCTAGACACCCTCACTCTTGTGTTTGAGTTGTACATCTGGCTGAGGGAAAGTCGACAGTGGGACAGTGACTACTGTACTTGTCTTTTAGTCACTTGTAGCACGCTCGTAGTTGGGGGTACGGACACCAGTAGTCGACACTGGTCTCCAGCTAGTCATTTTCCAGTGCCTCACTCTAGAAGGCCCAGGCCAGGGTCTCCAGCGGTGTCAGGCATGGGCCTGCGACCGTGTAGTCCGCAGGTGGTGGTGTTTAGTTGGTCTCCACAGTTACTTGACCTTTTCACGTGGAGCGGCAGCTGGACCTTTCGTCCGTGGCTGCGAGGCTGAGAGGTAGACCTGTGTTAGCTTGTCCGAGTCAGTCTCTGGTGTCGCGAACCAGTTCACGTGGCTCGTGTTTGGCGGTCTCTACTTTAGCTCGTACTCTTGTACTGGTTTGCCGTTTAATTATTACAGTTGTTTTTCGTAGTCGGCAGACGGTAAGTACTTTTACAGCTTTCATATCCTGCTTACCTGTTCTATAAATTGTTGGTACTGTTACTGCTTTTGTACCTGTGTTTTTGGTTTGCTCGGTTTTGGGGGAGTTCCCTACTGAGCCAGTGACTAGCGAGGCTCACCCCTACCCCCACAGGTGAGAGCGAGGAGGACGTTTCTCGACTGTCGTCCAGTTCAGAGCCGCGTCGTAGCAGTGCAGGGTCAGTACCTCCAGCTGTGTAGTAGCAGCTCCAGCAGTGTAGTCCCAGTAGTGTAGCAGTGTAGTGTAGCTAGTTGGTTACTTTCTTCAGTTGTCCCTCGGGGTATGCCCCAGGCTCTTGTACTTCTTTTCAGTTTTGTGGAAATATGGTTATGTAAATTTGTGGAATATATATATATGAAATGGTGTGTTCCTTTGTGTTTACACGGACTGTGGTTTGGTATCCCTTGCGAGGCTTTGGCCCGTTCGCGGGAGGCGGACTCAGATCAAGTACGTTATCGGTTTAACAAGCTTGGCCGAGGCGTTCCGTCACAAAAGGTTCACTTCGTTGTGCATGAAGCTTACTTCATCACATGTGATGTTCACTTCGTCATATGTGAATGTTCACTTCGTCATGCACGACGCCTGCTTTGTCATACGATATGTGTTTACATCGATTAATGAAGAAGCTTTCCAATTAGTGAACACTTATCTTGAAGTATTTTAATTGGTGTTATAAGCTTTTCGATTATTAAACTTTTATCTTGAAGCATTTTGATTGGTGTTTTAAGTATTCCGATTGGTGAACATCATTCTGATTAGTGTCGTTCACGTATCGATTTACTTTGTCGTGCACGAAGCTTACTTCGCCATATGCAAATGTTCACTTCATTATGCACGAAGCCTGCTTCGTCATTCGATATGTGTTTACATCGATTAATCAAGAAGCTTTCCAATTAGTGAACACTTATCTTGAGGCATTTTAATTGGTGTTATAAGCTTTCCGATTAGTGAACTATTATCTTGAAGCATTTCGATTGGTGTTTTAAGTATTCCAATTGGTGAACATCATTCTGATTAGTGTCATTCGCATATAGATTGGTGAATACAAGTCATACCTTGTTCTAATTAGTGTTAAACTCATTCCAATTAGTGAGCAAAGGTTCAGTATCATTCTGATTGGTGTTATATGTATTCTAATTACTGAACAAATGTTCAACTTTGTTTCGATTAATATTATACTCATTCCGATTAGTGAACAAAGGTTCAATATCATTATGATTGATGCTATATGTATTTCGATTACTGAACAAATATTCAACTTTGTTCTTATTAGTGTCGTACTGATTCCGATTAGTGAACAAAGGATCAGTATCATTCCAATTTTTGTTATATGTATTCTGATTACTAAACAAATTCTTTTGGCATGAAATCAGAGGTTATTTCAAAATTTTGATACATATCCTTTGTAAAAATATATTCTGGGTATCTAAAGGTCTCAAACATTGAATGCAGTAGGTACTACTCTTCTGACTCAATTTTCTTACCTTGTGTATGTTGCAAGGATCTCTCTCTTTTCTGGCAAACAAAAAGGCAACTACCTAGAATAACAGGCTATCAGTCGAAAATGCAGACTATCTGAAGAAGAAGGTATGGGGTGACTAACACATGACTTCTCTTGCCTAACACCCTCATCCTGGCTTTAAATGCTTGCAGATGTCTGGTACTCACATGAAGTAAATGTTAGACACTACTAACGTCTTGGAAACATGCACATGCTAAAGAAGAAGACTTAATGGATTTCTCAATGGATATTTTTCCATGAGTCTATAAAAAAAAGAAGACTGCGGAAACACACAAAATAGTTCTTGGCATGAAGATATTTTTAAATCTGTGTGAAAAAGATCAGCTAAGTGCTCAAGAAAAATCTCTCAAGCTTCTAGTCTTCAAGATCTCGCTCCCTGCGTTCCTTTAATCTTTCTAGAGAGAGAGAGAGAGAGACAACATTGAGTCTGAATGTATTTCTTGTAAATCAAGTCTTCTCAAACTTCATCTTAGATCAAGCCTTGCAATTATCTTTCTTATGTTTGGTCTAGGGGCCTCTGCAATATTTATTGTGCTTTAGAGTTGTGCCTCTTCATGTGAAGAGAAGGCTTGTAGAGTTGTAGGGGTTATTCTTCTTGATAGAAGGGAAGACCCATTGTAAACGGCGTGTTGTAGGTCCCTCTTATGTGTGTAAGGAGAAGATCAGATGAGCTAGGTGCATAAGTATCATTAAGGGGACTATACTATTGGTTAGTGAAATCCCAAGTTGTTCTTAGGGACTGGATGTAGGACTGAGGAGGGGCTCAGTGCCAAACCAGGATAAATCCTTGTCCATTGTGTGTGATTGTTTCAGTTTTCATTTCCTCTATCAACTAACATTAACGATCACATTTAAGTTTGTGTTTTGAGCTGCAAAAATTTCTATAGCAACCTATTCAACCCCCTTCTATGCTTGCTAAATGGGCAACAAGTAGTATCAGAGCTAGATCTCTTGAAGAAATGAAAAGATATCACGATCTAAGAGTAAAGATCAATGGTAGCTCAGAGCTACATTGATGGTCAGTCTATCAATAGGCCTCCTCTATTCAACGGTGAAGATGACAACTACTGGAAGACAAGAATATAGTTCTTTCTTTAAGGATTTGATTATTAGCTATGAAGCATCATAAAAGATGGAGATCTGATAGTGCTTTCCTCAAAATAAAACTGGACAGAAAATGACAAGAAAATGCTATCGCAAAACAGCAAAGTCAAAAGCATTCTATATTGTGCCTTGTCGAAGAAGAAGTTAAATCAGATTTTAACATGCAAATCAGCTAAAGAGATGTGGGATAAACTGAAGCTCATATATGAAGGAACTGATAAAGTGAAAGAAACTACAATCGACATCCTCAATATGAAAAGTTCCATATGCAATCAAGTAAGACCATCACACAAATGTATAGAAAATTCACTGATATAACTAATGGTCTTACAGGACTTTGGAAAGTATACAACACAAGAGACATAGTGAGGAAAATCTTACGATATCTACCAAATCAGTGGACTTCTAAAGCCACTGCTATAGAAGAAGCAAATGACATATCTACAATGTCACTAGAAAAGCTCATCGAGTCACTAATAGCTCATGAGATAAAAATGGAAAGACTAGGTGAAATCACCTTACGAAAGAAAATGAGTAATGCACTAAAAGTTGAAGAAACAAGTTCAAAAGAAACTAGTGCTGTTGAGAGCACTGACATAGGCAGCGATGAGGAAGCATTGTTATCAAGGTGGCTACAATGCATACTAGCCAAGAAGAAATATCAGTCAGGAAGAAAGTTCTTCAAGAAGAACAAAATAGCCAAAAAGTCAAACCCACATGCTACGAATGCAAGCAACTGGGACATTTGAAGGCAGAATGTCCCAAATTGAAGAAGAAGGAGCACAAGAAGAAAGCGCCTTCAAAGAAATACAAGAAATTTAAAAAGAAGGCCATGCCAGCAGCATGGAGCAATGAAGAAAGCTCATTTGATGACTCCAGTGCAAATGAACAAGAAGAAGAGAAAGCAAACCTTGTTTTAATATATGGCAAACGTTGATGATAAGGTAACCTCTGACACCTCATTTGACTCATGTGCAGAATCAGATGATGATGATTTAGAAAAAGCATTTAATGAGTTATGTGGAAAATATAAAGATGCGACTAAACAATTAAAGATATTAAAGAACAACTTTACATGTGTAGAGAACACCAACTTACACTGAGAATCTAAAATTGAATAATTTGAAAAACAAATTGAAGAACTAAAACATAAAAATAGTTTATTATGTGAAGATCTAAAAGAAAAGAATAATAAAATTGAAAGCTTAGAAAATAATAACTCTGAAAAGCTAAAGGAAGAAATAAAGTCTCTAATAAAAAAAAATGACTATCTAAAGAGCACTCTAAATAAAGTAGCCAATGGCAAATCATCTCTAATAATAAAAGGAGTAAGAAGAAGTGGTAAAAAGAAGTATGGTGTAGGCTACACACTAGTTGAAAATGAGGAAGAAATAATATATCATGAACAATATCCTATACCAAAATTTGTACCCAAAGGTAACTATATTAATAGGAACAGAAGAAAACAAAACATTAAGGATCCAGATGTAAATCACATCTCTTGTTGCACTCACTGTAACAAACTAGGTCATACTATAAAAACATGTACAACAAAAAACAAAAAATGAATTCCTAAATGCACTTGTCATGGGACTAATCCTAAACAACCCAAAAGGATTTGGGTACCTAAATGTAATTGATTTTTCTGCAGAAAAAACTTCGAACATCTAAGTGGTACATGGATAGTAGATGCTCAAGACATATGACATGTGATCTAAGTCTATTCACTCTACTCAAATCAGAGAAAGGCACTATGACCTATGGAGATAATGGAAAGGGACAGTTATCGAATATGGTATTATGGGTAGTAAGAAGAAAAATCTGATTGAGGAAGTTCTCTCTGTCGAAAGATTGAAGCACAACCTACTAAGCATTAGCCAACTATGCGACAAAGGACACCAAATATAGTTTAAAGAATCGAAGTGCACAATAATCAAGAATGGTGAAATTATATTTGAATCCCTTCGAGTGAGTTCTCAGTGGTCAGTAGCATGATCCCAAGGGACTGCAAAGGGGAGGAGAAGAGTCCCTCAATCGATGGCGAGGTCTCGGTTCCGCAGAGTGGGGAAGTAGGGGCAAGTGTGGTGCAGGAGATCTTTTGTTGCTGCTACGACGGCATCTTGTTGGAGCTATTGACTCTAATGATGGGTTTTATCCAGATACATCTTGTAGAGTCATGGTCATTTAGATCCTCGTTTAATGGGTTTTGTGTGATTGTTGGGCCAATGAGTGGCCAATGAGCTATGTTTTGAGATTTAGTGCATTGTATGGGTATTGTAAGGAAACGTGAGGGAACATCTAATATGCAGTAGAATAAAGTTTAAAACAAAAATAATCACATTTCCCACAAGAACACATTGGACTGGGATGATGTCCGGTTGCATGACACTCATGAAAACCAAGCAAGAGTGAGACATTCTCACCTAGGAGAGCTCGTAGATCCCTTGACGTGCAGAATTTGGGCCGTCGGATGAAGGAGTTCACGTGACCTCCCTCTAGCGGTATCCACACAACAGTGATCGGCGACGACACCTCCTCCACATCGTCGTTCTCCTCCTCTTGCTCCTCCAAGAAGCTCCAACTAGCAGCAAGAGAGGTAGAAGCAATAAGACCCTCTTGCACCCTCCTCTTGCTCTCACTCAAGAGAGTGGTGGATGAGAACGGAAGAAGGAGAGGAGAGGAGAAGGAGGAGGGAGGTGAGAGGGCTCCAAAAGACACCAGCCCATGGGTTTTTCCGAGCTGCTCCCCTTCTTAGAGAGGGCTTTCTCTCTCCCACACATGGGAGAGATGTGCATGCCATGTTGTGTATGGTCAAGTCGTACTTGGGTCATACCTAAGTTGACGTCAACATAGTGTGTCATCAAGACCCTTTTAATGACAACACATTTGACGTTAGCCCATGTTGACGTCCAAAGTCATGTCGTCTGACTTCGACTGGCTTATGTCGAAGTCGAAGTGCTAGCTGTCGATGATGTCGTCAACACTTGACGACAACATATCTTGTCATCTACCTTACTTCGATTGTCCCTCAAGGAAGTCAGAGTTCTAGACGACGGAAGACAACGTCGTTAGAAATTATTCTTGACGACGGCCTATCTTGTCATTTACCACACTTTGATTGTATAACTTTCCAGGTGAGAGAAGTCATATTAGATAACTCTTATCCAATCCTTTATTAGTCGTTGTGTCATCCACCTTGTGTGTGTGGCTCTCTAGGCCCAATATTGAGCTAGCCGTGAGTTGCACTCATTAGAACCCTTTTGACTCAGAACTCTTTCTGACTTAATGAATAATTATCTTCATAATAATTCAACTCATCGACTATGGACGTACTAAGCCACTACGCCATAGTCCCCAAATGGTTTAGAGGGATTGAATCCATTGGACCTTTCTGCCTTCAATTACTGTATATATTTAGTCCCTCATTCATCCAATATCCTAGAGACCGTACATGAGGCATGGTACTGTCAAGCCTATACAGAATCCATTCGATTCTTGCTCTTATCGGATTCTCTCGGAGAATTCTTTCTCTCTCAATCTGATTGACCCTGGCCAAGGATTTGCCTGAGCAAGAACACACGGGATATTCCTCTCATGATACCGAGAGTGGATGATCTTTTATTAACACACAATTACTTTCGTAAGGTTGGCTACCATTTCTAATAAAAGGCTGTATTAGATCTAGAACTTTCAAATTGTAACGACTCTGGATATTTATGCCCAATAAGGCTCTATATCTAGACTCACCTCCCACGAATAAACCAAAGTCTCGCAAGGGATAACTCACATAAGTGTCCAGCAAGAATATAAAAGACAACCACAATAGTATAAGATACAAAAAAGTGCATGTACTCATACTCATTAACAACCAATTACACTATTCCAATACATTATTACATGTCCAAGAGAAAGGTACAACTACCTAGGGCATACTCCGAGGGAGCAAAGCTCACACGACAACAACTACAACTCATCTGCTGGTGGTACAAGTCTGCCACATCGCCTCTACAAACCAAGCACGCTTCTAACAACTAAAAAGAGTTGTAAGGGAGTGAGTCTAAAAAAGTCACAGGCTCAGCATGGACCTCCCAAAAAGAGAAACAACAATCAGAAACTGCATAGAGGAGTAACATCTCCACCACTCAGGTTCTCACTGGTAACACTGACAGTAGAACTACTAAAGTAAAGACATGCTCGCAATAAACATAATTAAATTACATTTAAATATAAACACACTAGCTAACAGGATTCACGAAAAATAAAAAGAACAACAGGACTAGTACAGAAACACCAATCCACCACAATAACCGAAACGCATATGCCACGAGCCACGCAGGCAAACCACCAACAGAAGGTAGCGGGACTGACAACAACGAGTTAGTCCACCACACACTAGAATAATAAAACACACCAAAGAACTATCCACAGAAGGGTAAAAACATGACAAGTGGAAGGTCACACAACACGACCTTCACAGAGCATAGCTCCACAACAACACTTCAAACCGACAAATGATGTGCCACAATGACCAGCTACCCAAGAAGGGTAAAGGTACCTAAAACTAGAAGGTACCACGTTGGAACCACAACCGTACCACTATGCAACTAGAAGCCTTGCATGACCAACGAGTAAGAAACTAGAATCGGTAAACACTATAACCAGTAATACAATTCACAACCGCGACTGCTAGAAACCCGAGTCAGAAGGAACGATGCCACCACGCAAGTAAAGACTACTGGTTCACGACGCCAGTATTCAACCCGAACAACACAACACTAGAACCACCTCTTAGTCTCACAGCCACAGACAGAAAGTCCAACTTCGGCTACACTACAACACTGCGTAGGCCAAAGAACTATGGAGACCAACCAACACCACTCTACAGTGACACATGCTGCAGACCCACGCCTGACACACCTTTATGGGTTTTAGGGCCCGCAGAGTGAGGCAAGTGGAAACATGGGACTATCTGGGGACCAGTATGTCTATTGGTATCCGTCCCCCAACCATAAGCATGCTACAAGCGACCGAACAGAGAACACTTGCACATCACAAGTCGCTGCTCCACTATTGTCTTTCCCTTAGCCAGACGAGCTACTCAACAAACAAACCAGTGAGGGTTTCCAGGAAGACAACACAGACCTCGACGGTACACACAGTACCGGGACAAACTCCAAGCACACACGTGCCTGACTCACAAAGAACCTAGGGTACCCGACTAAAGAGGCATTCCGGTATAGGCGCCGGACCACCAAGCTCGGCAAACGCACAAACTACGTTGCACACCTAACACACATCTAAACCATTCATTCATAAACCATAGTGTACCACGATATTCCACGTTCTAAAATTGCTTGTCATTGGTCATCACATAACCTTCATTGCAACTGCATAATAATATAACTGTTACACACGTAAACCACATATCTTGTATATAATAACATAATGACATGATTAATATAATCATACTCTAATCTATTAACTCTAAACCATGCTTGTTAACATTAAATATGCTTAAACATTTTAAATCAACAATAGGTAACGAAGGATAGGTCCACACAGAACCCTCATTGCTAAAAACCTCACAACACATTTTAAAAATAAGAACGAGACGGGGTCTACTGTCGCATTAAGAAAGCGACGGCCCGACAGGCAGCGTTCACAAAGAGAGACATGATAGGGTCAAAGGCCATGACAAGAACACGACGCCCCAACCCGTTGCCTTCACAGATAGAAACCCTACATTATGGTTCTCATACAGAAATAACTTCAAAACCACATTTCCATGCAAACCAAGCTTCTACAAACCCACTAGACCATACTATGAACACATTCACACATCGATTCATTCTTAACATGTTTTAAACCATTCAAAAAATGCAAGCAAAAGAGGGAATCTCCCTACCAACAAGAAGAACTTGAAGAACGAGGCTCGATCGGCGTTCTCCACGCTCCGAGCAGCTTCCACGTGCCAAAACCATGCTAAGACATAAGCTTTCAAGCCAAAATTGCTGGAAATCGCCACAGCAAGCCTCTCCCCGACCGAGCAGACTTCTTGCTCTATTTGGCCGAGGAGTCAAACTTAACCCAATGGGAAGCAAGACGTGACATAGGTGCTCGTCGTGTTCAGAACGCGGCACACCATGAGGATGCGTTCACAAGGACCGTGCCACGATTTGACTCCATGTGTGTTACACATCACACAAGCGGACAAAGCCCCAAGAAAGATGGCAATGAGATCACGACGTTGGGGTCTATCGCGTTTAAATCGCGATGCCCGGCCTGCTGCGTTCTCACACAGAGAACCAGTGGGATCTATAGGCTCAAAGCTCCGGCCAACAACCCCCACACGTCACACCAAACTCACAACCAAGGCCCAATGGCCACACATTGGCCCAAGGTTCCACACACAAACCATTAAACTTGAATCTGAACGACCACGACATTACACAAACCTATAAGTCTAGCATCAAAGAGCAGAGTACTCAAACAATGCATCATTGGTGTCTCAAATCTAAAGACCAATTACATAATTGGGACTACGAAATCATTATCAGACAATTAGGTATCGTCAATCATACAACATTGTGGGAGCTGATCATTCAGTGAACTCATTCTCCAATGAGCTCTTGCACCATATCTCTAGTGTTTCCACACAAGTAGTTATGAGACTAGCTACCTCCATAATATGGATGGGTATACATCACACTGGTCTTTCTGGTTATCTCGATGTCCTTCTCAAGTAACCTATGGTCAGGAATATTTAGGATTTATATTTAAAGAGGATATGTCTCATTATCATGATCTCATCATGATCCCCATCATCATTGCATAGACCCATTGACATCACAATATATAAAGATCATCACATTCATGTAATATAAAGTGAAAAAATACCATTAATATTATTACCAAAAGAGATCAATACAAGATTATAAGTGTCATCACTAATGTGAGTTGGCTTGCGGGGCACTCATAACTAACAGGTGTTATAAGCCAAAGCTTTTAGCCCATAGAGCATTCTAGTTCTCTATTTGAGAACATGACAGGGTTAGGAGACACATTCAGAACGTGGCCTTCACCTACATCACGATCTAAACGTCGTCTATTTTGATTCTTCGGCTTCATGTGTGACGTGTGGCGCGCATCGAGTTGTCGTGCGGCGTTGTCTTCATGAACACAACAACTCGACAGGATGCGTTCTTAACACGGAGGCACACATGGATGCATTCATAATTCCAAGGGTTTAAACATCAGTTTGCCAACCAAACAGAGCAAATGGTGGTTTCGATTTGGGAGCTAGCGATTTTGCACAATTTTCACACAAGGAGGGTGGCCGAAGTGTGGGAAATGCTGATCAATTGCATTATTTATGTGGTTTAATGCATGTGAATGGTTGTTTGGTAGTTGGTGCATGGTTCCTTGTTGAGGTTGACAGTTTCAATGGGTTGATGGGTGTGTGAATGAGCTTTCTTAGGATTTTCTAGGTGGAACCCCAAAATTGGGCGTTCTATCTGAGAACACGACAGGTCAGGTGGTCGAATTATTAACGCGGTCTGTGCCCCTGACGCATTCTCATCCAGAACGCAGCATATCAGGGCGTTACGTTCTTAACGTGATTGCCTATCCTACTGTGTTTTGGTTTCTAAGACCATTGAGTCTCTAGTTTGCAGAGTGGATTTAGTGGGGTCCTAGTTTCTGGTGTTATTTCAATATATTTGAATATCCAAATAAGTGTGTTTTATTATGAATGATCAATGAAGTTTCATGTAGGTAATGTAATGGTTGAAATGAGGTTGAAACGATGAAGTGGCCAGTTTCATGTGTGTTCTATGGTTTGGAAAGGTTCCAGTCGTTGGTTTGGGCCTATGTGGCCGCTCTTGAGGTGCTCTATGTGAGACTCGCAAGCTGGGTGATATGTTTAGAATTGTGATGTTTTGTGTGGCGTTCGAGTTGGAAGACCCGTTAGTATTTACTAACGTGGTTCCCTTTTCTGACGTGTTGGTGTTGCATTAGAGGTTTGTGGCTAGTTCTGGCTTTCTATGCACTCTCTTTCTGAGTTCAAGGGGTTGACCTTTGAGTCAACAATACTTAAGTTTGTGAGTCCGATGACTCTGTTGTTTTGTGTTAGTAGGAACAATGATTTTTGGCATTTTGTTTAAATGTTTAATATTGTGAATGTGGTTTACTGAGTTTGATGGTTCGACGCTTATCCGAATTGCCTCTCTAGTCGGGTATCCCAGATTCTATGTAAGCCAGGCACATTAGTACTCGAGGTTTGTTCTGATACTGTGTGTATTGTAGAGGTCTGTGTCGTCTTTCTGGACACCGTCATTCACTTGTCGAGTTGCACGTCTAGCTAAGAGAAAGACGACAGTGGGGTAACGACTTGTGGTGTGTTATACTTTTAGTTCGGTCACTTGTAGCACTCTCTTGGTTGAGGGATAGACATCAGTAGACGTATTGGGCTCCAGCTAGTCCCTTGTGCCCACTTGTCTCACTCTACGAGCCCCGGAACTTGTAGAGGTGTGTCAAGCGTGAGTTTGTGGTCTAGTGAGACTTCAGGTGGTGGTGTTGGTTGGTCTCCACAGTTTCTTGTTCTTGTAAAGGTGTAGCCGTAGTTGGACTTTTCATCTGTGGCTATGAGACTGAGATAGCTTTCTTGTGGTTTTTTTATTCAGATCAGGTCCTGAATTAGCTACCAAGTACCATGGGTTCGAGTGGTGGTGTCGTGCCTTCCTGACTTAGGTTTTCATTAGTTACAATGGTTACCATTGTTTATAGCAATGGTTACCGATCCTTTAGTATTTATTGTTTATCTTCTGATTAGAAAATGGTTTAGC
Organism: Colocasia esculenta; assembly: GCA_014218235.1. Classification (NCBI taxonomy): domain Eukaryota; kingdom Viridiplantae; phylum Streptophyta; class Magnoliopsida; order Alismatales; family Araceae; genus Colocasia; species Colocasia esculenta. The sequence goes on from CM024761.1 coordinate 116,339,500, forward strand.
CTAGTGAAACTGTGGTTAGGGCTACGTTGTGGTTTAAGAATAAGATTAAAGGATAGATCGGTTTCCTTTCTATTAGATGTGTTTGAATTGGAATAAAGCTGAATTATATTTACTTCTATTCATTAATTGTTCCATGAAATAGCTTGTGTTACTGGTGTGACTTTGTACGTGGTTTTGGAGAGTTTTCCTATTGAGTCGGTAACTTTTTGAGGCTCACACCCCTACATCCCCTTTTCAAGTGTTAGAAACCGATGTGGCTCTTGGAGGCGGACTTGTAGCACCAACAATAGTGTGAGCTTTTGCTCCTATGTGTACCTCGGGATATGCCTGAGGTTGTTGTAGTTTTTTTGGACATGAAATAATATAATATGACAATGTAATTTTATATAATTGTGTATGAGATTATATACTTATCATATATATTTATACTAATGTGGTTGTCTTTTATATTTTTACTGGACATATGTGAGTGATATCCCTTGTGAGACTTCGATCCGTTCGCGAGAGGTAGATCTGGATATGGAGTATTTTCGTGCCTAAATATCCAGGGTTGCTACACAATCACTGTGGAGGAAGAGGCAACATAAGTAGGAAGAGGAGGAAGCAAGAGCAGCAAGAGAGGCAGAGTTGAGGGAAGAGCAGAGGGATCGGAAACTACTAACAAAGAAGGCCGTTGTTGCCATGGGATGCCGTTGTAGTGGAGGCGACAAGCTCCGTCGGCCAGTTGCAAACAATTGACGATGCAAGGGTTAAAGGAGATGGCCAACTTGGCCATTTGAGCAAATATTAGGGCATTTTGGTCCTAAACAAACTAACAACCCAAGTATAGGGAATATTCCACTCGGAGATGCATTTTTTGAACGACAACTAACTTGACGATGTTTTTTAGGAAGAATGGAAGATTATAGAAGAGTTGTATGGATTATGAAGATTCCATATGGTTTTCTGGAATATAGAAAGATTATAGGGTGCTTCTTTTCTTAAAACCCCATAGTTTTTACATTAAGAATGCGAGTCTACATAAAAAAAAAAGAGGGGAAAAAGATAGTGGTTCCCACGCACCACATGTATGGTTCAATGACGTCCAGGATATTTGTCTTGACGGAAAGTAAATATTTTTCATTCAGTAATTCAGATTTTTTCCTTTTTTGCTATTTACAAAGGGGTTCCGGTAACTTTAGAACTCTATGCTAAGTTTATAAACACCATTAAACCTTTGAAAGCAGCACTTCCATTTTTCCAGGAAACTTAATAAAGCCGTATCCTTATGGCTATGGATCTCCTGCAAATTGGGCAGAGCTGCAATTCCCTCCCACAGCTGCAACAAGTCTGCAAATAAACCAACTTTAGTAATCAACCACACTGCGACAATTTGAGCAGAAGAATCAGTGCAGTCAGGAGCTCAGACCTGGTGGCCGCACCCAAATGCAAGATCTCTAGGTTGCCAAAGGCAGATGGGGCACATCTGTCACACAGGACAAGAGTAGAGCATGTTCAGGACATGTCCATGTTGCAGGGACCAACAGAAGGGGAAATAAGAAATGAAGCAAAAATTGTCTTTTTCACCTGCGTATTTCTTGGAGCACTTTCTGATGAAGGAACATAAGGGACCCTAGTAATGCCCGCGCCTCGCTCTTGGCTGCTTGTTCTTGGGGATGTTGAGGTTTGATTTGTTGAGCCATTACTCGGAGTAGGCGGAGGGAGGCATCTCTTACTTAGAATTCCTCTTTGACGACTGCAAATGTGCATAGGCATAATAGAGAATTAAGATTTACACGAGCTGCTAAGACAGTAATTAACAACAAACTAGAGAGTGAAGTCCATCGCATTACCCCAGAAGCTGGAGATCTACAGCTGCTTTGTACTGAGCTGGAATCTCCATGAGAGCAGCCAGTGCAAACTCTGCCTCTTTCCTGCTTTGTGGGATATTACGCAACGTGATTTCCGTGAAATTGACAAACTGCATATCACAGGGAACGACTCGCATGAGTCTGCGAGTTTGAATATGGAATGTAGATTTTCTCAGCTTCAAAGATTGTTCTTTTTTAGTCTTCTAACCTGGAAATTGTCAAATGTCCGAGCAGGTATGTTGTCATCAAATTGTCTCATCATGTCCCAGGGTCCATCACCGACGCCGACCAACACTATAGACAGAGGGAAATTACTGCAACAAAGATAAAAGGATTGGTTTTAGTACAACCGATCAGGGAGGATAAGAGAAGAGTTCAGCAGATCATGCTCCATGCCTGGCTCTCACTATGGCATCAATGGTGGCCCTCTCCTGCAGACTCAGGTGACCTGGTTGTGTGTTAATGCTCCGGGTCACCTAGCACAACATATCAGCCTCTCAGAAAGGCTTTTAACATAATGGGCTGGCATGTCAAACAGAAGTCTCACTTGTGAAATGCAACACCAAAAAACATTAAACAAGATACTTAAAAAGGGAGAGAGAGAGAGAGAGGAGATGATTGTGACCAAGGGTGTAACCCTTTGTCCATCTCTCTTTTACTGAATTGAATCTTTTGTGGGAACTAATTAAGTCTGTGAAACCACTTGGGAATCAACATACAAGGCAAATAATATCATGGAAGACTCAACTCACCCAGTGGCGGACCCTCCTTATAGTCAGTGGAGTCACGTGACCCCACTGACTTGGAAGAGGGTCTTAAAGAGTTCTTTTTTTTTGTTTATGTAAGTTAAATTTTTATGTAATCTTATGTAAGGTGACCCCACTGACTTTTAAGGTGACCCCCCTATACTTAAGTGACCCCACTGGATTAAGTTTGAGGATCCGCCACTGAACTCACCTGCCCATCAGCAATTATCAGAAGAACGTGATATTGGCCGCCACTGTTGTCCACAATGCCTATGGCAGTCTCAATGATTGGAGCAAAGGATGTCGGACCTGTAATCAAAGAAAAAGAAGTGAATCCTAAACGAGAGTAGAAGAACATACATCAAAAGTAGATCTTGTAGGTGTGTGCTATACAAACCTGCCAACTGAACACAAGGAACAATTTCTCTGTAGCGTTGCAATACCTCGGCGAAGCCCATACACGACTTGACATCCGTGTTGAAACTGAAAACATTCTCGTCATGGGATGACACTGAAACAATGAAAGGAGAAGAAGAAAAAAAAAAACATGAATCATGCCCTAAGGTGTATTCAGAAAGGGCCTCCACTAAATTATCTGAAACATGAAACCATCTGTAGATCACTAAAAGTGTACCATATGAGAAAATAACTAACCATCACCAAAACCAAAGCAGGGGATAAGGTTGTCTTCATCAAATGCAGAGAGAGTCCTTCCGATAATGGAGATCGCCTGCTCATATGGGTTTGGTGAATGGTCCATGTCGTGTAAGCTCCGACGACCAAACGAAAATTTACCTGACAATGACGAGAGAAACTTCAGTATCTTTGAGATTCACAGAGATGTTTATAGGTTTGGCGCTTAGCTGCATAGTTTTTGAAGAAACAAGAATCAGTTTTCAGAAATGGGCAAAAAATTTTAAAACAATAATAACTTTTCACGGTGTAGCTAGTGAGCAATACAGCAAGAGGTATTCGAAATCTAGGAGCAAGAACTAAGAGCGTTCCAGCCAAATTTTCCGGGAGAACCTGTCCACTCGTTGCTCTTTGTGAAATCTACTCCCACGATCAAATTTGAAGACTCAAGACCAGCTTGTGCAAGAGCATCAGTTACCTGGGATGCAAAGGGTGTTAAATTGCAAATAAGCTTCATCTAATCTAAATTGAAATAGTGATATCTTACTCATTCTTTTGTTTTGTTAATGTTTCCAGAACACATAAGAGAAAAAGGCCGTCATAGTAGACATATCTCAACATGTTCAAATATATTTCTTGAACATACCCATTATTTGAGATATAGTTGTTGCAAGATTTTTCATGCAATAAAATTGAAGTGACTTAGAAGAAAGTAATTTTATTGGGTGAGAGTCTCTGACAAGTACTGTACTTTCAATACTTGCCAACTAACTATTAGGAATGCTTTCTTGCAATCCATCTCAACTTCATTGCAAGATCGCAAGAAAGGTCTTAAAATAAATATTTCTCTTTAAAACATCATCAAATAGTTTGCATAGGATACAAGAGCAAATACTTGAACAAGAACTATTTTTGTGTAGTAAATAAATAAAAAGGAATCATACCTCCTCCAGTGACTGGAAGCTGTCAGGAATAGATGGGTACTCTGTTTGTGATCCAACCCCTGGTGCAGTCCACGTGGATCCTCCATTATTTGCAGAGTAAGGAGATGGAGTAGGGAAATACGTGGGTCCGTAGTTGCCATGATAACGGTGGTGGCAGTATGTTTGCCTAGACCCACTCCCACCCATTGCGCAAGTCCAACAATGTGGAGGCTCTTTGAACTTGATTGCTCTCTTCCTGCATAAGCAAAACACTCCCTTTAGACATATCACCAGACAAAATGAGCCAACAACAGTGTTCCAGTGCATTTGGTGAATACTTTGCACATAGTTCTAGGAAACTTGGTAATCTCAAACCTGCCCGGAAGCAAGTTCCATGGGGTGAATCCAACCAAAAAAAAAAAAGTACTATGCAGTAGCTAAATTCTCACAGACTAACCAGAAATGGTGTTGACTGGTACAAAATTGCAGCTAAGTTCTCACAGAAATGGAGCGGACTTGCTTGAGAATACAACTTCAGAAGAAGAAACGAGTCCAGAGAAAAGCCTATGCGGTAGTTCGAGTCACTAATCCTGCTCCAGGACAGCTATCTGGAACAAACAGCAGGCGCCCTTCTCTGTCAAACCAGTTCGAGAACACAAAGTTCCCATATTTAAACACATGAAAGACTGGAAACAGCAGGCAAGCATAGAAGGAAGCATCAAGGGCAGCAGACGTTACCTACGAAACCCTGAACCCAGAAGGCACAAGGCGTAGAGCCAAAACTCTTCTACTACTATTTTATCTCTGCCCGGTCCCGGCCCCTAGCAATCCTAACAGTGCAGCCTAGACAATCCAAATATACACGGCCGATTAAGGAAAGGAGGCACTCAGCACTCTGTCATAAAACGCACCACAACACGCAACGGAGAAGGCGCAAGGAAGGAAAAGGGATGGAGATGGCTGAGGAGAATAACCGAGGACTTTTAGTTAAGGCCTTAAGGGTTGACAAAAACCATGGGGGGAAAGTAAACGACTTGGTGGAGTAATCGTGGAAGGAAACAAGCAGGACGAAGGAGAGGGACGCAGAACCCAGAAGCTGCCGAGTTGACTCAACGACAGGCTTCATCGTGAGGACCGATAAGAAGCACGCCACCCACTTTTCATCGGCGACGGCATCTCCAAGAGAAGGGGGAGGAGGGCAAGAATGCCCCGTGCCGAACCCTTCAGACCGATCAAACACATTAAACAAAGGTGTAATACTTGGTCCATGAGGAATGGTTCCTGGATGTGAAGCTCACCAACACCCTTCTTATTCTTCTCAAGTGGAGGCTTCATGCTTTGGGCGCTCCAGCAAGCCCTGTGCATGTCAGCAATGGCAGCGTCAGGCTGACGACCGGGAGATGTTCGTCGAAATGACCAGGAAATTCTTCACCTCCGATGTCCGAAGAAAGAGTCGACAGAACGCGTCGGCATTAACGGTTGCGGGCGCCAGGCAGCGGACATCAAATTGTGCCATGTATGTGCTTTCTAGTGACGTTGCTTCGTTTACTGCATATTTTATGGTGATTTTTGTTTTTCCAAAAGATTGTCATATGAGCTTGATCTTGTCTTAAACTTGATATACTACACTAGATGCACCACATTAGGTATTATATCATAATTTTTTTTAAATAGTGTTTTATATAATATTACGGGGAACCATACAAGGCTCAGATCGTCTGATTTGATGTAGAGCACGGAAAACCAAAAAAAAAAAATGAACATTTTGAGAGAGTACCTGCCTAACGTCAGTGGACATAAAATAGTTGTAGCCATCTAATCCGAATTTAAGGTAGATAGTTTTCTTAATTTCGATGTTTAGGGTAGTTGGACAATTTTTCTCTCATAAATATTTGTTGATACATAATTTGGTCTCATGTCGTGAAAACTAATACGTGTTTTATAAATAAGATTTATTTTTCTACTTTTAAGAGAATTTTTTTCTATATAAAGATAATATCTCTTGAGAGATATGTTTAAGTTTCACACATTAACATTGTATGTAAAATCGAACAAGAGATTATGTGTCATGCTTGAACATCTTTACCGCAACAAGACTCACTCACCCTTCTCCTCATTAGAAGAGCTATATAAAAATATATAGTTTAGTCTTATATTAGATACCGTGAAAATAAATGTATGTTTATAAATAAGATTCTTATTATCCAAAAAAAATTATAAATAAGATCTATTCCGTGGTGGCTATTTCTAGCCACCATCATGCATTGGGCCCATCATGACCCGGCCCAGTCCGGCAGGCAGACGTGGCCCTATCGCAAGGCGCCACGGCGTTTCAAGAGCGGCTTCAAGGATCCGTGTTCGGCTCCCGTATTCAGGTACCAGCGGGACCCAGTAGCCGCCTCGGGCACCGTCCAGCCTGTTCAGACAAAGGCCCTTCCTTCCGAGCAGGGTCTGCTCGGTTCGCTCCCTGAATCCCTTCTGCACGGACAACAATTCCTTGCATTAGGCATCTGACAGCAAGCCAAGCCTCCAGGCACCAGGTGCCGAGCAGCGGGTTTGGCTACCGAACAGCAGGTCTGCCTCACCTAATAGGCTACCTGCTCGGTACCTTCCTCCCAGGACGAAGCGGAGCGGCCCTTCGTCACCTTATGACAGTTACAATGGCTACGCCACGCGCGCCCCACGATCAAGTGGTGCGTTAACTACCCAGCTCCTCAACGGACGCCTCAACGCGTAACCCCCCGGGGAGGACGCTAACAGGCGCGCCCTTTGCGGCATTGATCAGGGACGTTCCATCCCTCTCCCTTAGCACTCCAGCCTATAAAAGGCACTGGTAAGCCTCCAGGCAGCGGTACGTGATCCAAGGCATTCTTGCTCTGTAGCAACTTGAATTTTTGCGAAAAAATAAAAAATAAAAATTTAAATAAAGAACTAAAACCTAGCTAAATAGATATTTAAATGAAAAGAGCATTAAATAAAACCCATTATATGGAAAAGAGTAATGGGCTTTGCTTAATGGATCCCTAGAATTTATTGGGTCAAAAATATGAATTTGCAAGGGGAGAATAATAAGAAAATACCATAAATTCGGAGTTTAATTATATCATAATTGGAAAGGGGTTATTAAAGCAATAAAAGTGGCAATTAGAGTAGGAATTGGATTCCTAAACCTACCCCATATAGTGTAGCACGAATTTAGATACTATCCTACCCTAATTAGAGATTGGAAAGCAAGAGAGGAAAGGTGGAGTTAGGAAATCTCGGAATTAAGAGGAATTTGAGTAGTAGTAGGAATAGGAACTTGTGTTTATATAAATACACCTCTTAAACCCTCTTGGCCAACCCAAGCTCGTGCCAAGGGATTCCTGGACCAGGAGGAGAGGCCAAGGAGGAGGAGATTTCGTGGGAAGAAGAACCTTTCAAGCTCTCAACCCCGTTCTTCAAGTTCTAGCCCTAGAAGAGGAAATCGAGTCAAGGTAGGCATTCTCACAAGCATAAATCATGAAACTTTTTCTGTAGGATGTATCATCTATCAGGAACGAAACCCTCAAGTTTCATAATTTTTCATCGAGTATATCTTTAGTTCTTGATTTTTCATGTTCTGCAACTTACATGACCCCAAACCCTCTTCTTAACTCTTGGTCTCCTTGTATACTCAACCCCAAGCTACGAGATTTTTACTGTAGGAACTGATGCATGTTAGGCATCTTTTTCCCCTAAAAGCCCTAAATTTCATCGAGCATGTTGATCGAATTTAATCGATCTTTCTCTCTGTGTCATGTTCTGAATAACTCGTTCTTGTTCATGTTCAAACCTTATATGAACCATGCTCTCTCTCTAATTCCTAATTACTGGAAGTACCCTTGCATGTCTGGATCAATTCAAAACTAGTTTCATGATTTTTCATCGTGTATACAAATAGTTATGATTTTTTGAACAACCCTATATCGATTTGATGCAAGTTGGCCTGCAATCCAAGGCCTGGTCTGATTCCTGTCAGAGTCAGGCGCAGACCACCAGATTGCGACATGCCGATATGTCGCCTTCTGGGTCTGATTGCGACCGTCCACCTGTCGCGTTCTCAATTCGTCGCGACGCCTTCCTTGTCGCTTTCTGAATACGACAGTACCTACGTCGCGTTCTGGCCTTCTGTCCTGGCAGCCCTGTCGCAACCCTTTGCAGGCCCTGTCGCTACCTGCCCTACCCCTGTCGCAATCCTTACTGGCCTATGTCGCCTTCACAGGATTTTGCATGAAAATCCATAAAAATTATTTCTCTCACTTTCTGAAATATTCTTACGCCTTTTTAACAGTCATACACGCAGTAAAAACACCTGTTTTACATGGAGCTATATTGAATGCTTTAAAATACATATTCACGACATCTTTTCTATCTACAATTTCATGACACATGCACTCACTTGGAACCATCCAAATATGGCTTAATTGGCATGAACTTGTGACATAATTTATTTGGTAATTTATGCAATTAAATTGCCTTACTTGTAAATGAACTCGTCCTCGATTTTTTCGCGTTGTTTTGAATCACCGATCTCGACGCTCCACTGTTCTAGAATTCCTCTAGAACGTCGAGCACCTATTTTATATACACACTTTACTTGGCTTGTGGTGAACTCTCCGTCGGATATTCCTTTCGCCGGACTAGTGAACCCTTGTACAAGGCCTCCGTAAGTCTCCTCTAATCATAGATTCCCACATGGTCGACGAGCCGGTTGTACCCTAACACCCATTACACCTTTAGGGATCGATATGATCCAAACGGCTATTAGAAGTTCGCTCTTACCTTGAATCACGTCGGACCTCTGGACTTGTGCATAATATGGCCAGCGGGAAGATCGTGAGTTCCACCTGACTGCCAACACCAAGTGTGCGTGTTGTGCAACTGTTACTGTCGCATGTTTACTCATCGCATTATGTGCAATATCCACTAGCTCTCATCTATACTCGACTCGCTCATCTATTCACGTTCACTCTACTATCTCGTCTATTCATCTAGTGATCTCATCTATTTCTTAGTACTATCTATTTGGCCATTAAATGATTGATTGTCTACGATAAAAACATGACTATGCTAGGCAACATTATAAGGGCCCGGTCTGGTCCTTGGGAGGAGCACCTGAAAGGCTATAACTCGCGGGGGTCTAATGATATGGGTGATGGCATACACCTAACGCATGAACACGCAAGATTTGATCTATGGCAATCAATTAATCAAACAGTCAATTATTGGTTTACTTGAATCTCGTGGTTGAAAGAATATCGACCAAACACTTGCTATCATGACTTGTGCACTGTTGTGCAACTTTACTTGTTACCTTGTTATACGGCCAATCCGATATCAACACTTGTTGTGCTATACTCTCGTGCATTGTGCTATTATTTCTCGTAATCATGTACCAGTACTTTCTATACATTCTTGTTATTCTCTCTAGTTATCGTGCTTTATAAGACATTAATCACTTAAAGCATGCTTGATCCTGAGATTTAAGTCCTACTGGGCGTTATCGCTCACCCTGCGTTATTTGTCGTTGTGTTCTCAGGTGAGACCGAGGATGAACCATACACTCAAGAGGACGGGAACGACCTGGAGTGATGTCTTGAGTACCCTAGCGTCCTATTGCTATATTAGCGTTGTAGTAGTTAGGTTTGAAGTTCAGTCTTTTACTTTCTTTCAATGTAATTGGGCCCTATAGACTGGCTCTGATATTAGTGGTTGTAACTAGGCATTTGAAGGATTATTAATGAATGAAATTGTTTTAGTATTTATTCTTGTTCAATGGTTTGATGTCTAGTACTCACTCTATACTCGTTCACTTGCAACTGCCTTCACGCTCTGATATTCCGCGTCGGGGCGTGACATGCTCACACAAGCCTTTGCGCTCCACACATGAGAACTCTCTTCCTCTCAAGTCTCATACTGACTTAGGCATCGAAGGGTTCCCCCCGGTTCTTCAACCCCCCCCCCTTGATTCCATTCTGGTTTTGCAGGCTTCTGTCTGCACCGGCAACCGTCTTCTTCCCTCTCAAGTGTAGGCCCAGCGGGTTCCGACCCAAACCAGAAAAAGCCTCCACACTTTTTGCGCCGTCTGTGGAAAAGGACAACAGTCATGGCTCGCAGACGGTCCTCATACCAAAACCTAGGGAGCCGTATGACAAGGTCCCGCCAGTCGTAGGCGGACTCCCGTCAACACGCTCCCCCCGTCGGCGTCATTGTAGCCCCTACTGCCGAGACCGGGGGCGTCCCAGCGCCCGCCGCGATCGTTCCTGCAACCGCCTTGGAGATGGCAGAACTCCGGGGACAGATGCAGCAGCTGACGGGCATCTGCTTGGGCCTCCAGGCCTAACTTGCCGGGCAGCCTACCCCGGTAGCCTCCGCTCCACGGGAGCGCTAAGCAGAATCGTCTTACCGGCGATCACGCGCGCCTCCTGCCCCGGCGGGGTCGATTCAGGAGCAGCACGCTGATTCACCGCGGAGGTCGCGCCGCGCTCCGTCTGGTGAGCGATCCCCGGAGCGCCGTGGCCATTCGCCCCGCTGTTCTGCGGCGATCTCGCGCCTGCTGCGCTCGGTCGTGGGAGCCAACTCCCACAAGTCTGGCCGTGCGGATTCGGACCACTCCGAACAGGAGTTGGCTAAGCGCTTGCGCCGCGTCGTCGACCTGGAACATCGTGTGGACGCGATGGTCCAGTGTGCTGAGGGGAAGGCTCCAGCAGAAGAGGACCTGAACTTCCGCTCCCCATTCATTGCGGAGATCTTGGAGGCTCGGGTCTCTCCCAAACTCCCTCTCCCTGCCATCGCGCCGTACGATGGTACTTCTGATCCTGCGGATCACATCCACGGGTTTTGAGTCGCATATGGTGTTCCACGGAGCATCTGATGCGGCCAAATGTCGGGCCTTTCCGGCCACCTTGAAGGAAACTGCCCGGGCTTGGTTCGAACCCCTCCTCGCAGGTTCCATCTCATCCTTCCACCAGCTGAAGAAGTCCTTTCGGGACAACTTCCTGGGTGGAAGATCACAGCCGCGCACTGCGGCCTCCCTTCTTGCTGTTCGGAAAAAGAAGGGAGAAGCGCTCTGGGACTACGTCAAGAGGTTCCAGACTGGGGCGCTTCGCATCCCACGCCTCGACGTCCCACTAGCCACCAGTGCCCTGATCTAGGGCACTCGCGATGGTTTCCTGCAGAGGACGCTAGGAGTACAGCAGCCTTCCACTCTTGCTGAGCTCCTCTCCACTGCACAATGCCACGCGGCGTGTGAAGAAAGTCTGGCTGCTGGCCGGGCGGAGCACGGAGAGTCAATGGACAAGAAGAGGCCTTCCGACAACGGTTTCGACCGCGATCGAAAGAAAGGGCGGCGCAACGGCGACTCACTGCGCCGACCACGCCCCTTCACCGACTACACACTGCTGACGGTGGCACCTGAACAGATCCTGGCAGAGATCAGGGACGAACCATATGTTCGGTGGCCACCAAGGATGCGCTCCGATCCCCGGCGGCGCAACTAGAAGAAGTACTGTCGCTTCCACCGCGACCATGGCCACGATACCTCCGAATGCCGCCAGCTTAAAGACGAAATCGAATCCCTCATTAAGCGTGGCTACCTCGGATGGTTCGTGCGCCGCAATGAAGACCGCCCCAGACGCCGAGAGCGAACTCCCGAGCAGCCGATCAACAACGAACCCAACGGGCAGGAAATCAACGAGATCGCAGGAAGGTTCGGCGCAGGCGGAGAGAGCACTCAGAGCCGACGCGACTACGCAAGGCGAGTGCATGTCGTGGACAGACCGCCGATACCTCGGCCGGCTCCTTATCCCCCTAGTCCCGCGCACGCACAGTCTGAGGGGGCCATAACCTTCTCAGACGAAGATCTTGTAGGGGTTACCACCCCGCACACTGATGCGTTGGTCGTTTCGGCAACCATCAATCATTGTAATGTGTGCAGGATTATGGTAGATAATGGAAGTGCCCCCGATGTGTTGGCTTACGGCTGTTATCTTCTTATGGGCCTGAAAACCGATCAGCTCACCCCTGTAGAATCGCCCCTGTTCGGCTTCTCGGGGGTGTCTGTCCAGCCTATGGGCAGAGTTCGCCTCCCGATCACCCTTGGGACGGCTCCGAAGTGTGTGACCAAGGTGGTGGATTTCTTGGTCATCAGGAACATGTCTAGCTACAATGCAATCCTTGGTAGAGGTCTAATCGGGCGAATCAAGGCGGTGCCTTCGTCTCTCCATCAGAAAATGAAGTTCCCCACCCCGTGTGGGGTCGGCGAGGTGCTCGGATGCCAGCGCGAATCTCGACGGTGTTATGTCCTTTCTCTAAGGGACAAGCAGCCACTCGCGGCTCCAACGCCTGTCCTCCCACCAGCCGACCAACCTTCCACAAGCTACAGAACTCCTGCCGAAGACCTACTTCCAGTCCAAGTTGACAGTGACCCCGAACACGTCCTATACATTGGCGCGTTACTAGCGGAAGCAGAGCAGCAGTGGTATAGAAGTTTCTTGCTAGCTAATCTGGACGTGTTCGCGTGGTCCGACGATGAATTGCCAGGCATCCCTCCGGAGGTAATGGTGCATCGCCTCCGTCTGGATCCACGGGTCCCACTGATTCAGCAAAGGAGGAGACCCGTCAACCAAGAGCGGCAGACCGTGATCCGTGATCACGTTGTCAAAAGCCGGGCAGTTGGGCTCCTTCGGGAAGCCCAATACCCAAGATGGATCTCCAACGTGGTCCTCATACGCAAAGCCACTGGTAAATGGCGCGTATGTGTGGATTACAAGGACCTTAACAAAGCGACGCCCAAGGATAACTTCCCACTGCCTCGCATCGATCAGCTGGTAGACGCTACATCCGGGCACGAGCTCCTTAGCTTTTTGGATGCCTATTCTGGGTATCACCCGATCAGTATGCACCCCCCGGATCAGGACGCCACCACGTTTGTCACAGACTTGGGGTTATACTGTTTCACCAGGATGCCCTTCGATCTGAAAAATGCGGGCGCAATGTACCAGCGGTTGGTCAACAAGATGTTCGAGCAGCAAATTGGGCGCAATATGGAGGTCTACGTCGACGACATGTTGGTCAAAACGCTTCCGAGCACCAACAACATCTCTGACCTTGAAGAGACCTTCGCAATTTTACGAAGGTACAATATGAAGCTCAACCCAGCCAAGTGTGCGTTTGGAGTACGCTCAGGGAAGTTCCTCGGCTTCCTCGTTTCGAATAGAGGAATAGAGGCCAACCCTGAGAAGATCCAAGCAATACTTGAAATGAGTAGTCCAAAAATGGTACACGACGTCCAACGTCTAACTGGACGGCTGGCCGCACTCAACCGGTTCATGTCCGAGCAGCAGAGAGGAGCTTCACCTTCTTCAAATTGCTGCGAGGACCCAGAGGCTCCTCACAGCAAGGGGGGAATGTACGGTGGACTGAGGACTGTGAGGCCGCCTTCGTGGAGTTGAAGGCCTATCTCGCAGCCCCACCTGTCCTCTCGAAACCTGTGCTTGGGGAGCCTTTGTTCATATACCTTTCGGTTATCAAGCACTCCATCAGCGCAGTGTTGATCAGAGAGGAGGGAGCGACCCAGCGCCCCGTTTACTACATCAGCAGGGTCCTTCAAGAAGCTGAAAGGAGGTACCCCCGAGCAGAAAAACTCACCCTTGCCCTAGTCACGGCTGCCCGGAAGCTCAGGCCCTACTTCCAGGCCCATACGATAACGGTTCCCACCGATCAGCCGCTGAAATCTATTCTACAGCGACCGGAAGCTTCCGGCCGGCTTATCATATGGGCCATCGAGCTAGGCGAATTTGATATCAGCTACCGTCCAAGGACGGCCATTAAAGCACAAGCATTGGCGGATTTCGTCGCGGAATGTACCCTCCCTACCGAGCAGGATCCTCCGCTGGCCGACGAGCCCCCATGGGAGCTCTACGTCGATGGATCATCATGTGTCACAGGGAGCGGGGCTGGCCTAGTCCTCACCTCTCCGGAGGGTTTAGAGTTCCAATACGCCCTTCGGTTTCGCTTTGCGGCCTCCAACAATGTGGCCGAATACGAGGCGCTACTGTCCGGAATCCAATGGCAAGGCACCTCAGAACCCTTCGACTCAGGGCCTTCAGTGACTCCCAATTGGTTGTCGGCCAGGTGAATGGACAGATCGAAGCAAGGGAGCCACGAATGGCCCAGTACCTTCAACATGTCAAGAGCCAAGCAGAAGGCCTCCTTTACTTCAAAGTCATCCACGTTCCACGGGAGCAAAATGCGCGAGCTGATGCACTTTCCAGGCTGGCATCTTCAGGTGACATCGCCCCTTCTCGCTCTGTATTTATTGAAGAGCTCGTCGCACCGAGCATTGAAGTGGATGTAGCGGCTATTGGGTCCGATCCCCCAGCTCCGAGCTGGATGGACCCTCTCTTGGCCTATCTGCTTCAAGGCGAGCTTCCCCCTGAGCAGGGCGAAGCTCGGAAGGTTAGACTGTGTTCTCAGCGCTTCACCCTCATAGAAGGCAAGCTCTACCGACGGTCCCTTTCAAGACCTCTCTTACGGTGTCTCAGCCCTGAAGAGGCCCTGGCGGCTACCGAAGAGGTTCATGAGGGGTTGTGCGGAAGCCACTTGGGGGGCAGAACACTGGCACATAGCATCATCCGAGCAGGATTCTGGTGGCCCTCTCTGCAAAAGGACTGTATGTCTTTTGTCAAAAGGTGCCCGGAATGCCAAAAGTTTAGACAGCTCATTAAGCAACCGGCCAAACAACTCCATACGTTGTTTGAGCCTCGCCCTTTCGCTAGGTGGGGCATTGATATACTGGGTCCCTTCCCAGAGGCACAGGGTCGGAAGAAGTTCTTGTTTGTGGCCATCGACTACTTCACCAAGTGGGTCAAAGCAGAACCCGTTACCACAATCACCGAACAAGACGCGTGGAAGTTCGTTTGGAAGAACCTCCTCTGCAGGTTTGGCATCCCAAGGGTGATTACCTCCGACAATGGGAAGCAGTTCGATAGCACCTTCTTCAAGCAGAAGTGCACCGAACTTGGCATCTACAACCACTTCACTTCCGTGGCACATCCTCAGGCCAACGGTCTAGTCAAAAACGCCAACTGTACGTTGCTGCACGGGATCCGCACGAGAGTCGAAGCTGCTGGTAGTTCGTGGATTGACGAGCTCCCTAATGTGTTGTGGTGTCACCGAACAACTGCTCGGGTAGCCACAGGGGAGACCCCTTTCCACTTGGCCTACGGTACAGAGGCCGTCGTACCTCTGGAAGTGGCTCTCCCCACTCTCCAGACAACTCACTTCGATGAGACAACCAATAATCGCGCGCTCAGGGAAAATCTAGACATGCTTGGCGAACGCCAAAATGACGCCAGCAACAGGCTAGTTTCCTATCAACAGCGCCTGGCGCAATATTATAACTCCCATGCTCGGAAAGGCGTTTCTTCGAAGGGGACTTCGTTCTTAGCCGGCAAACTCGCCCCCAAGTGGGAAGGGCCTTATCAGGTCATCCAGGTCCTTGGAAAAGGCTCTTACAAGCTAACTACTCCTAGTGGCGGGGCCATACCCAGAACCTGGCATGTATCCAATTTGAAGGCTTATTATTTATAAAAAGCCTTCTGTTCGGCATCCTACTTCTCTCCTACCAGTTCTTTTGGTCGGCTAGAGACGAAGTCCAAAACATCCTTATCTCAATACCTTTAGCTCACAAGGATGTAGCGACATCTCCTAGTATGAAGATGTTCCGCAAGCACCCCAGGTCAGAACACCCGCAGTTCATAGCAACCTGTGCGGTAATTGCGAACACTTCTAAACGACCAACGAATTTCGGTTCGGACAGAACACTCACAAGGTGAGGAGATAGAAAAAGCGAAGACACTTTTTGAAAAAAAGAGATCTATTCAGATTTTTTAAAAAGCTCACTTTGGCCGAGCTGCCAAGCAAAAAGGACAGGATATTCAAGGGGCCTGCCTAGAGGTACCGGCGCCATCATCTGCAGGAGGCATTCGTCCTGACTGGAACTGGGCAAAGTGCACTCCGTCCAGACACGCTGTCACGCCCCGATATTTAGCAGCAGAATAAATACCAGGGGACGTGAACGATACAAACAGACGTATCACAGTTGAATAGCGCAGAGACACAATTGAATACAACAACACTTTTCAGATCATAATAACATCATCAAAGGTACTCTTTATTTCATTTCATTCAACTAGATACAACCTTACATAAGAAAGAACCAACTAAAGGATCCATTATTCAAATAAAACTTCCAAAAAAGTTCACTACTACATAGACTACTCAATTGTCTATTCCTAAACTATCATCAACTCATATGGCGGGTGCTCATCACTCTTGCCCTGCCCCATCGGACTCCACTGGTTCTTCATCACTTCCTAAAAAAGGGTAGGATGATAGGGTAAGCGAACTAGCTCAGTAGGATTTACATCTCAATATTGTGCGGGCACTAATATACATGATTAGCATTTAAATAAGCAGATATGCACATGAATATGATGACAATGCATGCAATACTAACAGATTGAATAGCAGAGTAGAACGGATATCATATCAGATCAAATGTCGAGATGCATATATACAGTGGACAGGTATTTCAAGAATAGAATCGTATCAAAAGAGATTGGTCATATTCAGACAGATATCATGCGTTCACATGATCAGACGTATCATATCAAATCACATCAGACTTATCATATCAAACAAAGGCACATTCACACAAATCTTGCATATCGTATCAGTGCCATGCCACGCACCACAAGTCCATACTCCCGCAGTTAAAAAGTACGTTAGGGTGCTCCTCCCCAGGACTAGACAGGGCCCTTATTGCACAGACATTAGTCAAATTGGACCGAAGTCCCACGTTGTGCCGAACAAACATATTCATATTATGGCCACAGAGTTTCAATGGCAAGCTCATGGTAAAAAGGAACATGATCATTCATAGAGTCAAGGTATGACAAATAGCTTAAGAGAACAAGGCAAGATAACGACGTATCTTATGTTTCATAAATCATTAATGTCTTGAC
The DNA here is from genome assembly GCA_014218235.1 of Colocasia esculenta. NCBI lineage: Eukaryota > Viridiplantae > Streptophyta > Magnoliopsida > Alismatales > Araceae > Colocasia > Colocasia esculenta. Next base: position 116,356,701 of record CM024761.1, read on the forward strand.
ATGAGGATGTTTCTAAAGACAGATCTTATGTAGAACATGTGCTTTCCTAACATGTATGCAGATGGACAGATAATTAATTTAACACCGGAAAGCATGTAACTATTGAAACTCATATGCAAATCATGACATTAACTCCACTAACAAGTCCACACTAACATGTATTCATCCCCACACTCATATCATGTTCTTATCTTATCATTTGACAATAAGCAGATCACAAGATAATCCAATGAACATAAGGACAATCACAATTCCACATTAGAATCGTATTCATATCATTACTATTTTTCAATGGGTTGATTTATTTTTAGGTCCATGCACACTATATAACATCATGCACATGCTAGTAGACATCATGTAATGATCAGACCCCAAAATATGTAATTTTTGTATGGGTAGTGTCGACACACCCCTCACTGGTGTCGACACAATGCCTCAGACACAAGGCAAAATAATGCAGAACTGGTCAAGTAGTGTCGACACTAGTTTAGGTAGTATCGACACAGTGCTTCAAATGCAAGGCAAAAATGTCAGGTAGTGTCGACACTAGTTCAGGTGGTGTCGACACTAGAGACAGCTCCCAGAACACCTTCTGGCCAATCTGGGACAGTGTGTCGACACTAGCTCAAGTAGTGTCGACTGTGTCGACACTATCTCAAGTAGTGTCAACACTAGAGACCTTCCCAGAACACCTTCTGAGCTATTTTGGGACAGTGTGCCGACACTAGCTCAGGTAGTGTCGACACTAGTGCCCTTCCAGAACAAAACTTATAAGTCATGTGGAACCCAAAAACACATCTCATGCAGTGGTTTGCTTACCCCACTTATAACTCTCTAAATAATGATATTTAGATAAAACATTCAACATAAAATATGACTAGGTCAACTAGTAGAAGAACTTTCATGTTGGGGGTTTGATCTAATTCGGTCTTGAATCTGGAGAAAACATATGAAGAACAAAAAGTCAAGTGTAGCCCGAAATCGCAGTATCATGCAGAGACTCTCTTACCATGCTCATAACTCTCTAACGAAAGACTTTGGACAAACGTCCAACATAGAAGATGATCGTACCTTCAAGTAAAAGAACTTTCATGAAGAAAGTTTAGTCAAATTTGGTCTTGAATCATGTGCATAATATGAAGAACTGGAAAAGCCCTAACTGTGAGAGACTTCGGAAAAACTACGAATACACAACATATACTCCATGAAAACTAGTCAAACCAAGTGCAAATGAACATAGACTCAAATATCTACATGATGGTGTTGATTTCTTTAATCTTGGCCCGAGAACACCTACTTTTATGAAGATCTAAGACCAGTCGACGTTCTGGACGCAGCAGAGGATGCAGGGGATGAAGCTCCGGGTTCCCAGCCTTTCTCCTTCTCCTCAGAAGCTCTAGCCTGCCTCCAGACGACCCCAACTCGTTGTTAAACATTCCCCAAGAGTTTAAGGACGAGTTCTTATAGATTTAGGTTGTATTTACAAGTCCTAATGAGACTAGGAAAGGGGCTACGAGTTTTGTTTCCTACTCTCCAAGAAATCTGGGACTCTTTCCTCCAAAGGAGGTAGCAAAGGTTTAGGAAACCACCAATTGTGGTTGGGTTTGGTTTTGGCTTACCTTGCATGACTAATTACCTTAATTTTAACCCTAATTCACCCTCTCCAATTATGGCATAATTACATGCACGAATTTATGGGAAATTTCATGTCCTAGTTTTTATCCTTGGGTCAAATGTGCTCCATTAGCCCAAATCTTGTTAATGGATCATTAATACATGGTGTTGGAAGTCTCTCCAATCTGTTTATTTAATTTATTCCCCTTTATTTCTAAAATTTTTAAATCACTAAATTTCTGGGGTGTTACATCCTCCCCCACTTAAGAAATTTGGTCCCCAAATTTACGCATAATGGTGTAGTTCATACCTGAGAATAGTTCTGGGTGGTTTTTCTTCATTCTTTCCTCCGTTTCCCAGGTAGCATTAGTAACTCCGTCTCGACTCCATTGGACCTTCACCGTAGGTATGGTACGATTCCTGAGTCGTTGAATCTTCCGATCCAACAGTTTGATCGGCTTCTCTTCATAAGTCAGGTCCTCCCGAATCTCCAAGTCCTCATGGTTGATTACATGGTCGGCATTGAATAAGTACTTCCTCAGCATGGATATGTGGAACACATTATGCACGTTCTCCAGCTGTGGAGGTAGTGCAAGTCGATACACCACCTGACCAATCCTTTCCAGAATTTCAAATGGCCCTATGAATCTAGGACTCAACTTCCTTTGATCACAAATCTTTGTATTCCCCTTGAAGGTGAGACCTTCAAGAAAACATGTTCGCCGACCTGAAATTCTAGTTCTCTCCTTCTCTTGTCTGCATAACTCTTCTGCCTGGATTGTGCCATCTTCAGATGTTCCCTGACAATCTGAACCTTCCTGACAGTAGCTTCAATTAAGTCGGGTCCAACCCATTGGTTCTCCCCAACCTCTTCCCAACAAAGGGGTGATCTACAACTCCTGCCATATAAGGCTTCAAATGGAATCATCTTGATACTTGCCTGATAGCTGTTGTTATATGCAAACTCCATCAGGTACAACTGATCATCCCATCGTCCTCTAAAATCTAGCACTGAAGCACGAAGCATATCCTCCACAATTTGATTGGTCCTTTCGGTTGGCCCATCAGTCTGAGGATGGAAAGCAGTACTAAAATTCAGTTTAGTACCCATTGCTGCCTGCAATCCCTTCCAGAAGTGTGAAGTAAATCTAGGGTCCCGATCCGATATTATATTAGATGGAACCCCATGCAATCTGACTACTTCCTTAACATATAGTGCAGCCAATACATCCACTGACCATGTACTCTTGATCGGCAAGAAATGAGCCGACTTAGTCAAACGATCAACTATTACCCAAATTGCATCCATACCACCTCTAGTCTTGGGCAATCCCGTGATAAAGTCCATACCGATACTATCGCACTTCCACTCCGGGATTTCTAGTGGTAGCAGTCCACCAGCTGTACGGAAATGCTCGGCCTTGACTTTCATGCATGTCAAACAGTATGACACATGATCGGCCACATCCCTCTTCATGTTTGGCCACCAGTACGACCTTTTCAAGTCTTGGTACATCTTTGTTGCTCCAGGATGAATCGTGTACTTAGACTGGTGACCTTCATTTAATAATCTCTTCTTGAGCTCTCCATGATCAGGGATGCATGTTCTACCTCGGAATAGTAATCTTCCCTCAGCTGATAATGTGAAGTCAGATCTTTGTTCTAACTTCTCCCTGATCTCAACTAAGAATGGATCCTCTCCCTGTTTCTCCTTGATTTCGGTCAGTAGATCTGATTATATCTGGAGATTGGAGATCATTACCTATTTTTCCTTCTTTCCCATGTCTAAGTTCAAGCTTGCAAATTGCTCCAGTAACTTCCATTCGCCCAGCATCATACTAGCTAGCATAGCTCCTGGTTGTCTACTTAGAGCGTCTGCCACTACATTGGCTTTCCCAGGGTGATACTGAATGGAAAAGTCAAAGTCCTTAAGGTACTCTAACCACCTTCTTTGCCTCATGTTAAGCTTCTTCTGTGAGAATAAGTATTTCAAGATCTTATGGTCAGAAAAGACCTTAAATTGCTCGCCATAGATATAATCCTCCAGATCTTCAAGGCGAAAACTACAGCTGCTAATTCCAGGTCATGAACCGGGTAGTTCACTTCGTGGATCTTCAACTGTCTTGAGGCATAAGCTATTACTTTCCCTTGTTGCATTAAGACACATCCCAGACCTGTTCCAGAAGCATCTGAATAAATTTCAAATCCTCCTTCTTCAGTGGGTAAGGCGAGGACAGGAGCCGTAGTCAGACACTTCTTCAAGTTGTTAAAGCTTTTCTTCACATTCATCCGTCCACACAAACAGATTTTCCTTCCGGGTCAGCTTGGTTAATGGCACTGCAATCTTTGAGAAATCCTTTATAAACCTTCGATAGTATCCAACTAATCCTAGAAAGCTCCTGATCTCTGTGACACTTGTCGGTCTTTCCCATTTCAGCACAACCTCAACCTTTGATGGATTAACAGCGATACCATCCTTGGTTACCACATGTCCTAAAAAGGATACCTCCTCAAGCCAAAATTCACATTTACTTAGCTTGGCATATAATTTATTCTCCCTTAGAATCTGTAATGAGATCCTCAAATGCTCCGCATGCTCTTCCTTTGTCTTGGAATAGATTAATATATCATCGATGAATACTACCATAAATTTATCAAGATATGGGCGGTAAATGCTATTCATCAACTGCATAAAAACTGCAGGGGCATTTGTTAGTCCAAAAGTCATAACAATGAATTCATAATGCCCATACCTGCTTCGGAAGGCTGTCTTGTGAATGTCTTCTCCTTTGATCCTCAATTGGTGATAACCAGATCTAAGATCTATTTTAGAGAATTATTTAGCTCCAGATAATTGATCAAACAACTCATCGATTCTTGGCAAAGGATATTTGTTCTTGATGGTTAACTGGTTTAGTTGTCTGTAATCTATACATAGCCTCATCGACCCATCTTTCTTCTTGACGAAGAGGACAGGTGCACCCCATGGCGATGTACTTGGTCGGATGAAACCCTTCTCTAACAGTTCCATCAGTTGCTCTTTTAATTCTTTCAGTTCTGCGGGGGACATTCTATATGGTGCCCTAGATACTGGTGCTGCTCCAGGGACCAGCTCGATGGTAAAATCGACCTCTCGCTCAGGAGGAATTCCTGGTAAGTCTTCGGGAAAAACATCAGCGTATTCGCTGACAACATGGATGTCCTCAACTTTGACTTCCTTCTTTGTGATGACAACAGCAGCAAGAAAGGCCATACAACCTTTCCTCATCATCCTTTTAGCTTGTAGTGCGGAGATAAGTGACAATCTCCTGCGGTTTCTATCCCCTGTGAACACTAGTTTTGGGTAATGGCTAAAGGTTACCCGACTTCTCCTACAATTGATACTAGCCCCATGTTCAGACATCCAGTCTACTCCCAGTATCACATCATACCCCGCCATGTCCATACATATTAAATTTACTGGTAGGTTTTGGATTTCAATCAACACTTCACTGGATGGCATATGGTTTGTAAGATTGGTGCCAAGACCAATTGGGGTTGACACAACTATTCCGGATTTCATTGGGACGGGTTTCACAGGTAGGGTATCAATAAATGTTTGAGATATAAAGGAATGCATAGCTCCCGTATCAAAGAGAACATATGCGGGTCGGGAAAGAATAGTAAGTGTACCTTCCACGATACCTCCTTCCTCAGTAGCTTCTGGTTCCTGAATAGCTTGCAAACGGCCTTGCCTCTTCTGTCCATTCGGACGCTTGTCCTGAGGGGCTTGTTCTTTCAATAGTGGGCAGTCCGAGATCCTATGGTCACGACTACCACAGCGCAGGCATCTCCCTTGCGCTCTCCAGCAATGTTCAGACCGGTGACTAGCTTTGTCACAGTGTTTGCACCTTTCTCCCATTGCCACCACTATCTGCTTACCTAACTCCTTTGGCTTTTTATCAGCTGGTTCATTTACTCCGCCACTGGGCCTTTTCTTCCCAATGGTCGGCTGGTCCCTTCCTGTAGAAGACACTTGCTCTCTTTTCGCGGGTCTTCCCATAATTCTTTCAGCTGTCTCCATGGCATCTTCCAGTAACTGAGCCTTCTTCACCATGTCAGCATAGGTTTGAATGTCCATTGGCGCCAGTTGAGTGATGAACTGGGGCCTCAAGCCATTCAGAAAGCGTTTCGCCTTCATCCTTTCCGTCCCAATTAAGTGAACAGCGTATCGGGACAGACGAGAGAATTGGGCCTCATACTCAGCCACATTGAGTCCTCTCTGCTTCAAAGCCGCAAATTCAGCTGCTTTCCGTTCTTGGACCCTCTCAGAAAAGTATTTGGTGTTGAATTGCTCAATGAACTGAGCCCATGTTAGTTGCTGGCCATTTAATGTTGCTTCTACCGACTCCCACCATGCCCTGGCATCCTTTTCCAATTGGAAAGTCGCCAGTAGTACTTTGTTCTGGTCTGTGCATTGCATGACCCTGAATATCCTTTCAATTTTCTTAACCCAGTGTTCAGCAACATCTGGGTCAGTACTCCCTTCAAACCTAGGCGGATCCATATTCCGAAAATTTCGATGGAGATCACCGGCTCCGCGGTTACCTCCACCCTGGGTGGCTTGTAGGATAGCCTGAGTCAAGTTCTGTATTGTTCGTTGCATGTCCCTAGCCTGGGCACGTTCAGCGGCCATTGAGGTAATAAGTACCTTCAAGATAATAATATGAGTCAGTCATCTAAATATATCACATGTGACTTCTACTCCCATGGCTCTACCCAAGCTCACATTAGGTATGACAGATTTTGACTCGTGTAATCTAGTTTCATTCTATGTTCTTATTCCCTTAGACCCTAAAGTTTAAGGCTCTGATACCAACTGTCACGCCCTGATATTTAGCAGCGGAATAAATACCGGGGGACGTGAACGATACAAACAGACGTATCACAGTTGAATAGCGCAGAGACACAATTGAATACAACAACACTTTTCAGATCATAATAACATCATCAAAGGTACTCTTTATTTCATTTCATTCAACTAGATACAACCTTACATAAGAAAGAACCAACTAAAGGATCCATTATTCAAATAAAACTTCCAGAAAATTTCACTACTACATAGACTACTCAATTGTCTATTCCTAAACTATCATCAACTCATATGGCGGGTGCTCATCACTCTTGCCCTGCCCCATCGGACTCCACTGGTTCTTCATCACTTCCTGAAAAAGGGTAGGATGATAGGGTGAGCGAACTAGCTCAGTAGTATTTACATATCAACATTGTGCGGGCACTAATATACATGATTAGCATTTTAAATAAGCAGATATGCACATGAATATGATGACAATGCATGCAATACTAACAGATTGAATAGCAGAGTAGAACGGATATCATATCAGATCAAATGTCTAGATGCATATATACAATGGACAGGTATTTCAAGAATAGAATCGTATCAAAAGAGATTGGCCATATTCAGACAGATATCATGCGTTCACATGATCAGACGTATCATATCAAATCACATCAGACTTATCATATCAAACAAAGGCACATTCACACAAATCTTGCATATCGTATCAGTGTCATGCCACGCACCACAAGTCCATACTCCCGCGGTTGAAAAGTACGTTGGGGTGCTCCTCCCCAGGACCAGACAAGGCCCTTATTGCACAGACATTAGTCAAATTGGACCGAAGTCCCACGTTGTGCCGAACAAACATATTCATATTATGGCCACAGAGTTTCAATGGCAAGCTCATGGTAAAAAGGAACATGATCATTCATAGAGTCAAGGTATGACAAATAGCTCAAGAGAACAAGGCAGGATAACGACGTATCTTATGTTTCATAAATCATTAATGTCTTGACTTGAGGATGTTTCTAAAGACAAATCTTATGTATAACATGTGCTTTCCTAACATGTATGCAGACGGACAGATAATTAATTTAACACCGAAAAGCATGTAACTATTGAAACTCATATGCAAATCATGACATTAACTCCACTAACAAGTCCACACTAACATGTATTCATCCCCACACTCATATCATGTTCTTATCTTATCATTTAACAATAAGCAAGATCACAAGATAATCCAATGAACATAAGGACAATCACAATTCCACATTAGAATCGTATTCATATCATTACTATTTTTCAATGAGTTGATTTATTTTTAGGTCCGTGCACACTATATAACATCATGCACATGCTAGTAGACATCATGTAATGATCATACCCCAAAATATGCAATTTTTGTAAGGGTAGTGTCGACACACCCCTCACTGGTGTCGACACAATGCCTCAGACACAAGGCAAAATAATGCAGAACTGGTCAAGTAGTGTCGACACTAGTTCAGGTAGTGTCGACACAGTGCTTCAAATGTAAGGCAAAAAGGTCAGGTAGTGTCGACACTAGTTCAGGTGGTGTCGACACTAGAGACAGCTCCCAGAACACCTTCTGGCCAATCTGGGACAGTGTGTCGACACTAGCTCAAGTAGTGTCGACACTAGAGACCTTCCCAGAATACCTTGTAGGCTATTTTGGGACAGTGTGTCGACACTAGCTCAGGTAGTGTCGACACTAGTGCCCTTCCAGAACAAAACTTATAAGTCATGTGGAACCCGAAAACACATCTCATGCAGTGGTTTGCTTACCCCGCTTATAACTCTCTAACGAATGACATTTAGATAAAACGTTCAACACGAAAGATGACTAGGTCAACTAGTAGAAGAACTTTGATGTTGGACGCAGCAGAGGATGCAGGGGATGAAGCTCCGGGTTCCCAGCCTTTCTCCTTCTCCTTAGAAGCTCTAGCCTGCCTCCAGACGACCCCAACTCGTTGTTAAACCTTCCCCAAGAGTTTAAGGACGAGTTCTTATAGATTTAGGTTGTATTTACAAGTCCTAACGAGACTAGGAAAGGGCTACGAGTTTTGTTTCCTACTCTCCAAGAAATCTGGGACTCTTTCCTCCAAAGGAGGTAACAAAGGTTTAGGAAACCACCAATTGTGGTTGGGTTCGTTTTGGCTTACCTTGCATGACTAATTACCTTAATTTTAACCCTAATTCGCCCTCTCCAATTATGGCATAATTACATGCATGAATTTCTGGGAAATTTCCTGTCCTAGTTTTTATCCTTGGGTCAAATGTGCTCCATTGGCCCAAATCTTGTTAATGGATCATTAATACATGGTGTTGGAAGTCTCTCCAATCTGTTTATTTAATTTATTCCCCTTTATTTCTAAAATTTTTAAATCACTAAATTTTCGGGGTGTTACACGCGCATCCTGGGTACGATGCCGGCACTCCCCTACAGCAGCCTCGAAAGCTTCTCGGGCACGTTCTGTCCAAGCAAGCTTCTCCCCGAACTCCTTTCCGGCTTCGAGGCCTACCTTGTAGCAACGGGCCCCGAACTGCTCTAGGTCCTTTTTGAAGTCAGGACCTTCCTTGTACTCTGCCACTGCTTGAGCCCTGGCTTCGGCTAGCACCTTCGCGATTGCCTCCTTTTCGGCTCGAGCAACGGTCAGGTTGAGCTCGGCCGCTTGGAGGGCATCTTGGAGGCTATTCACCTCCTTTAGAAGTTCGGCCTCGCGAGCCCGGTGCTTAGTGACCAGATCGTCGCAGAAGGCCGTTTCCGCCTCCCACATCTATTTCTGGTTCTGGGCACGCAAGGCGAGCTTCTTCAAAAGGCCCATCGAGCTCGTGATGTCGTCCACTAACGCTCCCACATCAACGTTGTCGTCTTTGTCTTGTTCGGAAAGGTTCCCTGGGCGGTAGGCCGCACTGGAATGCTCGGGGGTCTTCTCCGGACTCAGGTCTTGGCACCGTGCCATCCTATCCAGATAGGATGCGGACGGGCACGGGGGCAGAAACCTTGAAGCATCGCTCCCAAGCCTTCTCAGAGTGGCTTCCAGCATCGCCTGCGAGGGGAGCTCGGACGACAACCCCTTCAGCACTGCGGAGAGAGGTCTCCGGTCCTCCCCAGAACTGACGACCTCCTCAGCAGCAACTGGTTGCTCGATCGAGATTTCTGCCCTCCTAGCAGTCTCAGCAGCAGCATCAGCAACCTCCTTGCGACCCTCTGTCACCAAGGCCACCTCCTCGGCCCCTTGCACGGCTTCTCCAACTTCCGTGGAGACCAAAGTGGCTGACGGTACTTCCTCTACCGCAACCATTTTTGTGGAGGGCAGGGGGGCCGCGGCAACCACAACGGCTTCCTTCTGTGGGGCTGTTGTCTCCCCGGTTGGAGTAGCCCCCGCAGCCGAAGCAGCCGCCTCCTCGGGGACATCCTTCTCCGGCACTTCACGACGTGGAGAGATCCCCTCCCTGGAAGTAGAGGTCTCTTCATTACCTTCGCCCCTTCGAGCAAAGGTCTCCGCAGCATCATATTCGGCGCCTCTAGTGCTCGACGCCACTGTTCGGGCAACTTCCTCCTCACGACCCTCGCTGGGGCCCGGCGGCGCGGACACTTCTCTCTGCTCTTCAGCAGAGCTCTCTGACCTGTCGCTTACCACGACGAGCCCGAGCTCAGTCGCCATCCTCTGCGCGACCTCAGGACGGACCACGGGGGGCATCCGCAGTGCTTCCTATTCGGCCGACCCAGCGACCTTGCGCTTCTTGCGCAATAGCAACTGCACCTCATCGGCCTCCTCTTCGGTCTCCTCTTCCCTTTGTTGAGGGGCAGCCCGAACCAGCCTCTTCTTCTTCCGAGCATGGAGCTAGTCTGCGTCCTCCGTGCCCCCGTCGAGCAGCGTCGGCCTCTTCTTCATAACAACGAAGGCCGAGTCGCCCCCTCGCCCTCCTCTAACGAATGCAGAGCTCTTGTTGAAACCACCTCGATGGTGGCCTTCTTCTTTAAACGAATTTTTTTGGGCCTCTTCTCAGGGACCCGTGCGCCTTCCGGGCGTCCCTTGGCAGGTGAAGGCGCCACCAATGCGGTCGTTACCGCAGTTCCAACCCTCATCGCCGAGGGGACCTGGACAACAGCAGCGAGGTCGTCGTCCTCGTAGACCATGTGGGCCATAACTGGGATCTGTTCGGCGAAATCCTCGTTCGCCTCTTGATCTCTCCCAGCCTCCAACTCCGCAGCGGCTGCAAAAAGGAGAAAGTTGTTAGAACACAGTTACCAAACTAGCGCGCGACAAAACAAGTTCGAGCACTTACTCCATGGTTTGCTCAAACCATGCCGAACAAGCGAGAACTCTGTCAGGTAGCCCTCTCCGTTCCTCACGCCTGCCCGGAGCAAGCTATCTGAAGCCCTCGCCTCATCTTGGATCAGCTTGGGGAAGTTGTCCTTCTGCGCTGATCGGATAATAGTGGGGAACCCCCACTCTGCACCGTCCCGACGCCGGACAAAAAACAACATGTCCATCCAACCTTTGTTGTTGGAATATTTGCTGGACAGTTGTATGTGCATCCTGTCCGTTCGGTGCTTGGCGTAGTAGACATCTGTCCCCGACGACCGCGAAGCAGAAAGCTTGAAATGTGCTCGGAACACATCCGCCGAACCCCAGATCTGCTTGATTCTGCAAATGACGCCGAATATGCAGATGTATCTCCAGGTGTTTGGCGTCAGTTGGATCGGAGAAACTCCCCAACGGTTCAGCAGCGCCTTTGCCACCTCCGGCAGCGGCAGCCGGAGTCCCGCCTCCATGTGATCCACGGAGAGGGGAAGACAACCTGGTTTGTTCATCAGGTATGACTCTCCTTCCTTCGCGTCGACAATCTCGTATTCGTCGCCGATACGAAAGCGCTCCCGGAGCCCACTGTAGTGGCAGTATCGTGGCCCGCTAGACGCAGAGACGGTGACCCCACTCGCTCCGGCGACTGTAACCGCCTTCCCCTTGCTTGCCATCACCGTAAGTTGCGGAGGAGAACAGGGAACAGGAGAAGGCGCGAGGAAGAAGATGACTGAGAACCTAAAGGGGGAACAAAAGCTCTCAAACGAAGAAGCTCTAAGAAAATTTCGAAGGCGTGAGTCCCGCCTTCGCCCCACTCCTCCCTTATAAGGAAATAGGGGTGCGAAATTCAAAGCGGACCAGAGGCAGTGTTTCCCCCCGCTCCAAGTCATTTCTTGGGTGCATCATTGGTGACCGTTCGTCTGGAGTGCGCAGCGTTCGTGGTTCGACACGACCCCCGCTGTCATCACAAAAGCTCTGCGTTCGAGGGAAACCCCCAAATCATGTCGCCATGCGGCCATTCGGATCTCCGAGGACGATACCACATTTAAAACGGAGATGACGCCCAGGCAAGCCACCGCTCCCAACCGCTCCGGTTCCTGAACCGCTTAAGAGCATGGGGGGCAAGTGTGGTGGCTATTTCTAGCCACCATCGTGCACTGGGCCCATCATGACCCGGCCCAGTCCGGCAGGCAGACGTGGCCCTATCGCAAGGCGCCACGGCATTTCAAGAGCGGCTTCAAGGATCTGTGTTCGTTCCTATATTCAGTTACCCGCGGGACCCAGTACCGCCTCCGGGCACCATCCAGCATGTTCAGACAAAGGCCTTCCTTCCGAGCAGGGGTCTGCTCGTTTGCCCCCTGATCCCTTCTACACGACAACCTTCCTTGCATTAGGCATCTGACAGCAGCCAGGCCTCCGGGCACCAGGTGCTGAGTAACGGGTTTGGCTACCGAACAGCAGGTCTGCCTCACCTAATGGGCTACCTGCTTGGTACCTTCCTCCCAGGACGAAGCGGAGCGGCCCTTCGTCACCTTATGACAGTTACAACGGCTACGCCCGCGCGCGCCCCACATCAAGTGGTGCGTTAACTACCCAGCTCCTCAATGGATGCCTCAACACGTAACCCCCCGGGGAGAACGCTAACAGGCGCGCCCTTTGCGGCATTGATCAGGGACGTTCCGTCCCTCTCCCTTAGCACTCCAGCCTATAAAAGGCACTGGTAAGCCTCCAGAAAGCAGTACGTGATCCAAGGCACTCTTGCTCACACAAGCCTTTGCGCTCCACACACGAGAACTCTCTTCCTCTCAAGTCTCATACTGACTTAGGCATCGGAGGGTTCCCCCCGGTTCTTCAACCGGGCCCCCCCTTGATTCCATTCTGGTTTTGTAGGCTTCTGTCCGCACCGGCAACCGTCTTCTTCCCTCTCAAGTGTAGGCCCAGCGGGTTCCGACCCAAACCAGAAAAAGCCTCCACATATTCTTTTTAGGATTGTCAATGAGCCGGCCCGGGTTGAACTTATATGAGCCCCTCCCAAGTCAGAATCATCATTATGTAAGTCCAAACTTGGTTCCAGCCCGAGCAATGTCTGGCGAGTTTGGGCCGGGTCTAATATTTTTATAAAATTGTAAAATCCGACTAAAGTTTGGCTCGACCAGAATATATAAAAATTAAACTAATAATAAAAGCAATATTTTAATAATATAAAACTTATAATCTCAATCAAATAGAGTTTTGATGTTATTTATTTGAAAAAAAAGTTTTAACTTTAAAATAAGTAAATTAACATAATTTTAATTAAATAAAATTTAAGATTTGAGAAGAAAAAAAGAAAAGAGAATGGGTCGGGCCGGCTCATCGAGCCGAACTCAAAACCCGAGTCCGGCCCATGGGCCTAGTGGGACTGGACTTATTTTAGACCCTGCTAAAAATTCATAGACCGAAAAGAGTCTTGCAGCCCTGCCCAAAATTAGGTCAAATCTACAGACCTATCTGTAATCACAGGGATTGTGCTTCCCCTCGACACGGACATGAATATCCAATATGATAGCATGGAAAATAGGAAAGTGATCGCCACCTAGATAAGTTGCCTAATGATGCAGAAAGACAATGGCTAACTTAAACTAGGAAAAGGGAAGAGAACAGGGGGATGACCTGGTGTTGCGGTTGTCATGGCCGCCGCGTCTCTCGTATCGCGTCAGTGGAAACTAACGCGTCTATGTCGCGTCACCCGAGGCCGTCGCGTTCTCTGAATGCGGGAGATTTGTTGTAGTGACCTTCTTCTAGTCCTCCAGCCGGCCAGAGTACCAGAGCTTCTCGTAGACCTTGTTTGCTTGCCTGCCAATCAAAAGAAACACAAAGAAAAGACCCTATTAGAACATGTAAAGTGTAATATCTATTCCAAAAGATGAAATGAGACGGAGGATCATGGTGGGAACGCACCTGGGGTGGTTTAAACCCCTGTGGGTGTGGGAAAAACGTGGGTGGATGATAGATGTGCTCTATTTAAAAAGAACATAAAAATGCATGTAGAAATAGAAAAGGGAGAGAGGAGATGATGAGCCCCATTAGGGCGACTTCCTGGCGTGGATGCAGCTTCAATGATGTGCCAAGAGGTCAGGAGATTGCTGAAGTCGCCCTCTTCACGTTCCTTGCTCCATTGATGGTGAAATGAGTGAGTTGTGAGGAGTGGAATGTGAAGGGAAATGAGTGGAATGAGTGGCTGCGTGGCTAAGTCTTGTTCAGGGAAATTTGGCAGCCCTTCGGGATCATCAGGCTCTCCTCGTCCATGAGGAGGGGCATGCTTATATAGAGCTTGGAGTGAGAAAATTGGGTATTATCTCCTCAAAAAGATGTGGAAATTAAAATGGGGATAAAGCTCTATCAAAATCGGATGTAGAGTCCTTAGGGGAGCTTGGGAGAGTCCCTAGGGCCGAAAAAGTGCTCAAGGGGTCGGGATAAACCTCTTGGACCAAGTCAAAGTGCATGGGAGGATAAATAGGATGTGGTTATGGAGGCCAGAGATCTCGGTCCTTGTCGCGTCAGATCGCGGGGTCGCGACTAGAGACGCGACGGTGCGGGGGGACGCGACAGCATTGCCCACGTGCATGGATAATGCATGGGCTGTCGCGGCGGCCTAACCCGTCGCGACTAGAGTCGCGGCGCCACGATGCGTCGCGACAAGGAATCCGAATTATTTTGGATTATTCTCTTTAACCACATGCTAAAATAGGAGTCAAATCCTCTAAGGACTCTCTCAAGTGATTGATTTCGGGATTTCAAGGCATTTTTAGTGGATTAATGGGCTCAAATCAAGGCAAATGATGGGCTCAAGGTGAGTGACCAATTAGGGGCCCACTAAGATAGCAAGAAATGTGGTTCAACCCATTAGTCATAATCGGGTGTCTACAGATTGCCCCTCCTTGGCTTCTACTTTGCAGGGGAGCGAAGCGGAAGTGGCGTGGAGATGTCATGAAGTGACAATGGAATGGAGATGACGCGGAGTGGACTGAAAAGTGGAAGCCAAGGTGAAGAGACACCCGATGTTAACTAACAAGCAATTGGAATCCTTGTGAAAGCCCGAGTCGGTTGTTCGAGTAGAATGCAAAGAAGCACAAGTCTGGACGAGAAGAAGAAAGAAGAGGACGATCAACCTCTCGATTGAGAGGTACCCTAGCCGATTGGCCTGCAGGTTTCGTTTTGGAAGGACATGTGCGTGCCAGGCAGGTAACTCATGACTCTGTCCTGGGAGCGGTTCGCAACCAAAACGGATCAAAGGAAAAGGATGAGTAATTGGATAAGGAATCCAGACAGGGAAATTCTTGTCAAACTGACGGGAGCAACTTGCTCGGAGGCAAACCTTCCGATTCGGAGTGGAATTGGATTTCTTGCATTGGAATTTGAAGGATGATTGGGCACTCAACAAGAGCTCATCAATGGTCAGAATGAGTCAGGAAAGTTCAAAGTCCTACATGATGCATGCTGGGCTAAAGTAAAAGAAATCATCAAAACGAATGCAAAGAAAGTGAGAAAATATAAAATATATCAAGGATAATATTGTTAAGCTGGATAAGAAAGGGTCAAGAGACTTCCCACAACCGCAGTGCAGGCCTGAATCCATCGTCCCCGATCTTAACTAGCTCAACGGCCTATCCAATGGTTAACAACGTGCACCTAGATTATCATAGTTTTTGGTAAAGGGGAACTCAAATCCCAGAGCACATTGAGAACCAGCTGGTCCTTGAAGAGATATAATAAGTAGGATATCATATAGTAATGCCGGAGTAAGGGTAGAGATACAATACCTGACTTACCTGTGACGACATTTCCTGACTTTTTCTGAATCATCCATGAGAAAATAAGCATAATAATCACAAGATGACAGATGAATTTAATGAACATAGTCAAGAAACACACATACAAAGCACAAGCAGGAGAAATAATCATTTGAGTATAAACGCGACGCACTCATCGACCGCGACCTTGTCGCGTCGCAGCGCCCTGTCGCGACATAGTCGCGTCTGATCGCGGCGTCGCGACTCGGACAGAGTCCTAAAACGCAGAAAACGGGACTTAGACTTATCCTAAGACATCTAGACTAGCACTAGGACTCCTAAACCTTTCCTAGACTTATCCTAACTCCTAGTTGCGGGATTAGAGTGGGTTTCTAACTCCCTAAGGCTTATAAATAAAGGGTTTGGACTGCTAATCCCGCAGCTAACTCCTGGCATCCTCTGCTCTCCAAGTTCTTCATCCTTCTTCAGTTCTGCAGCCATGAAGAGGAAGCTTTCAGAGTTTGCAGAGGCCATCCCTCCCTACTCCGGCCCAAAGGCAGCTAGGGAGTCCTACACCGATCTCCAGCACCTCTCAGCTATCCCAAGACACATCTATTCCCGCCCGGATCTTCAAGTAAGTGGCTTTTCTCCCTGAGATTCTGCACTTTCTGCATTACTCTCTTTTTTCTTCTGTTTTGCTCTGTTTTTCTTCTCCTTCTCATCTCCTCCTCCTCCTTTCTTCAGATCCTCCCTGGTCATAGGCGGTTCTCCAAGCTACCATGGCTGCTTCCGATGCTTGACATGCTGCCGCCGGCCTCAATTCCCTCCTAAAAGAGTGGGGATTGTCTACGGTGCTAGTACTCGCCAAGAAGTACAACAAGATCGTCCACACGTGGGATAGCATCACCGCACTTACCGAGCTGTGGCACACTCAAACACATTCTTTTGTCTTCTCCGACTTTGAAGCCACCGTACTCTTGGAAGAATTGGAGATTATGCTCGGTCTCCCGCGCGCTACCATCGGGTGAGGAGATAAAATTATCATACACCGTGGAGCAGATCAACTCGTGGAGTATTCTGGCCAAGCTGACCTCCATGAAGAACGACCTACGCTCCATGACCAGTGGCATGCACGTCCACCTACTCCCCATCGCACAGTGGGTCGTCTCACAATGCAAGCGGAAAAACCGGGAGACACGGCGCCATTGCCAAGGCGGCGGCCATCTGCATCTGCGGGGTCATACTCTTTCCTTCTGAAGACGGGACCATCTCCTTCGCCAACCTGAGCATCATCGATTCCATCTCAGAAGGTTTGACCATCGGCCAAGCAGTTTGAGTTATCTATATGCCGGTCTGTCTTCTGCAGCACTCGGAGGGCCTTTTTACGGATCGGTGATTGCCCTCGAACTATGGATGGGGATGCACATCCAATTTCGGGCGGAGGAGGGCTTGACTGTGGAGTGCAAGACGATGCTGAACATCCGCTGGCATACGTGGGCGGGCCACTCCACATGAGCACCCGGGCTTGGTGCAAGACGGCACAATAAAGGGCATCCAAGCGTGGCGCGGGTACCTCCGAAGTCTGACCGTGGCGGACTTCGACGCGCCCCCCGGTTCATGCACGGCAAGATGATCCATCTCTCTCAGCGCACCGGGCTTGCCTTGAGGTTGCTGGGCAACGAGGCGCTTGCTTCTTACAACCCGGACCGATGCTACCTCCAGTGTGGTGCGGCCCCGACGGTTGTTCCATTCTCTCACACTTCCCGCCTATCCAAGAGAGGAAGAGGGGCGACGCGCAGGACGAGCGTGATATGCGCAGCGCCATCGTCCATTGGGAGGATGTGCTATGAGCGTGATCCTAGCAGAGGTGGAGGAAGATGATGAAACGGTTAAAGAGTACATTGAAGCTTTGAAGACGCTCCAACCTGCGGGAGGAGATGCTTGATTTATTTGATTTGATTTGATTTGTAGGCCAGATGGTAATTAGGAAAGTATTTGAAAGCATTGCTTGATTGTTTTAGAATGGATTAGGGAGTGTAAAGATTTTGAATATGAATGAATAAGAATGGATTTTCTGTGCAATGCAAGCGCTCTGTTGATGACGCGACGGTCAGGAGTGTCGCCTTTATGTCGCGGCCTAGCGGTGCGTCGCGACTATGTCGCGACGTCCCTTCTTGACGCGACATGAACGCGACGGCGCGCTGCGTCGCGTCACGAACCGATCGATTCAAAAACAAACGGCCCCCCTTTCCTTCTTCTTTCCGGTTTTCAAAAACCTTGAACTCTTCAACCTTTGAATCCTTCCTCAAGCTCCCCTCATCCCGACCTCCTTGCTAGCCCGAAACACAATCTAAGCGACCTACATTGCGATGGACGGCGGGAAAGAGAGTGGCGAGGGCTCATCGCGGGGGAAGCGCCACGCGGAGCGACGATACTCACGACGACGGGTGGAGAGGCCCTCGGTCGAGGAGGAGGTGCCCGAGGCCGTCATGGGAGAGGAAGAGGAGGAGATGACTCCGACCATGAACGTGGAAGAGGAGAGGAAAAAACGGGCCAAAGCGATGAAATCGGTAAGTACCATCGACCCTAAACCTTGAATGGTAGTAGTAGGAGATCCACGGAGCCCCTGGAGGGCGAATGTAGGGCGAGAGCCCATGAAAACAAGGATCAAACAAGAGGGCTCCGGCCGGTTTGAATCTGAAAACGCGTCAGCACGACCCGTCGCGACATGGTGTCGCGACGGGGCGGGGCGTCGCGACAGTGTCGCGACGTCTAGGGCAGTCGCGACCTTATCGCGACCTATGAAGGCGACGCGATAAGGTCGCGGCGGCCCGCACCGTCGCGACAAGGTCGCGGCTATAGGGGCTGTCGCGACTCTGACCGAACACACAAATGAAACCTGAATTTGAACTTGAATGAATCTTTGCAGGGTGAAATGAGGGCTCGAGTGTCATGGACACTGGTGCTGGCTGCCTTCCTGGCCCTCCCCCCTTTTCAGCGAGAGAGAGTAGATGAGATGGGGTTCGGGCAGATTTTAGGATTGAGAGGATGAGGGTGGACCCGGCCCTCACCCAGGCCCTGCGTAGCAGGTGGGACACGGAGGCGAGTGCCTTCGCGTTCCCTTGGGGCATATGATCCCCAGCCTAGAGGATGTGAGCCGGATCACAGGCTCAGAGTGTACGGGCGGGCAGTGAGCGGGTATACCTACCCTTGCTACCATGACTAGCCGAGCGGCTCTTAGACCTTCCCGTGGAGCGTAGGTCTTCCCTAGTGCCTAGAGTAGCCTTGCAGGAGAGTCTAGGTCTATTTGAGGCAGGGAAGAACGCAGGGGAGACTGAGGATGAGTATCTAGAGAGGTTGGCTAGAGTCAGCAGGAGGGAGTTAGCGAGTGAGCCTGGGCCGCAGGCGGACTTGGACTTGCGCCGTTTCCTCGTCCTCTTTCTTGGTAGACTTTTGTTTGCCACGAGGGGCGACGCAGTCCACTGCCGCTTCCTGCCCTTGCTGGCGGATTTAGGTGAGGTAGGGGGTATGCTTGGGGGGCAGCCTTCTTAGCGCACCAGTTTGATGGCTTGAGCGCCTCCGAGCGACAGACATCTACGAGCGGCTTCTACCCCTTTCTTCAGGTACACCTTCTCTCCTAACTCTCTTAGATTCAAACTTCAATTTTGCTTGAACTGCCAACTAATTTGCCTTTATTTGCAGGTTTGGGCCTATCTACACCTCCCAGCCCTGAGGAGAGGGGAGCTCACACGGCCGGGCCTCGTGCCCATTGCACGCCGTTGGGACTCTCGCCGAGACACTCGCCACCTGGCCGACCAGTTGGAGCACCTCAGGAGGCAATCGACAGCTACCCTTATCTGGATGTAAGTACCCTTAATTCCCCTCTTTGAAATTATTTGCTTGAAATGACTGATTACTTCTCTTTGCAGGTGGTTTGGCAGCCATACCTGGGGGAGGGTGATGAGGGACAGCTTGGTTGGTGCAGGCCCGCCCCTACTTCGGTAGGTCGGTGTGGTTGCATGCACTCAACCTCGTGCTACCTCTGAACCTATTCTGACCCAGCGCTCCTTGGGCTTCAGGCAGAGTGTCGTGGAGTTCCCCGTCCGGGACCGGTTCCGCCGGCCGGGTCGGAGCTTCCGGGGGCTTCACGACACGACAGACTGGAGGGAGCGGGCACGCGAGCAGATAGAAAACTGGGAGCGGAAAGGCAAGGGGGTCAGATCGGACGCGACCACCGATGATGCCTACCTCCAGGCGTACGCCTTGAAGTACGGAGGAAAGGTATACAAGAGCGCCCGACACCAGGTAGACTTTCTAAACCATAGCTCAAAGAATTGGGATTTAATGATTAAAACTGATGATTTGGCAATTCCTTGCAGGTGGACGTGACTGGTGAGATTGCATCGCTCCGAGCCTTGCTCCAGTCAGCGGTGCAAGATCGGGAGGCAGCCCAGAGGCAGACGGCAGAGCTGGTAAGTACTGTGTTCACTTTTCAGCCCCTTAAATTAAGCAAGATTTTGAAACTGACCTGCCTTTTGCGTGCAGCGGAGGGAGCTAGAGAGAGTGAGGGGTGCCGGAGCAGGCTGCTTCCTCCTCTCGGAGCGCAGGGGGGTCTCCATCACTCATGGAGGCTCGACTGGCAGGGGCTGTGCTGAGAGCTGAGGAGGCTCAAAGGCACTTGGAGGAGCGGGTAAGTTCATTTAAGGCTTTGAGTTATTATTTCCAATGATGCTGAATGACTGCTTGTTGTGCAGGAGAGAGACTTGGAGTTGGCCCATGAGCAGGCCATGACGCTGCAGAGCGAGAGGGACCAGCAGCGCATCCGGGCGGAGGCAGCTGAGGCACAGGTGGCGGAGATGACCCGGAGCTGGCGACGCTGCGGGTACAGAGGCCACCCGGAGATCAGGAGGAGGTCATCCGACTGCGTGCAGAGTTGCTAGCACAGCAGACGCTGGCGCGGAGCCTCCAGCAGATTGTGACAGATATCGGCCGTTCACGCAGCCGGAGCCGGAGCGGCGTGAGCGTCAGCAGGGCGACTGGGCCTCCGTCGGGCAGTATCTAGCGGGTTCCTCCAGCAGGCGGAGGAACGAGGAGGAGGAGCGGCGCGTCAGGAGGGCTAGGGTAGCCGAGGGGTGGCGAGATGTTGCCACCTCCAGATAGGAGAGAGGGATCCGGGGAGAGTGGTGGTGCAGTGAGGAGTCTTGTGAGCCACCTCCCCTTTTATCGATGTACATCTTGTTCATACCTTAGTGCAGTTTACTTTTATGCCAATGTTTATGATGAATGAATGGTTTGTGATTGACACGAGTGAGAGGCGAGATTCAAACAAGCGAGAAAGAGAGCTCTGAGCGCGACGTCATACTCTGCTTTTTTTGAAA
Source organism: Colocasia esculenta (assembly GCA_014218235.1). NCBI lineage: Eukaryota > Viridiplantae > Streptophyta > Magnoliopsida > Alismatales > Araceae > Colocasia > Colocasia esculenta. The sequence goes on from CM024761.1 coordinate 116,377,636, forward strand.
AATCCTGTTCCTGCACACACTTAGAAGAACAAGTTAGATCTGTTCTTAGGTTCGGCCCCTTGCATAGAACATGATAAAAGCTAACTCCGCAATTTGTCAAGGGGCCGAGCCTTATTAAATAGGCGAAAAGACTATGAAAATAATGCATGCTAAAGAAAAGAATATGTACACGCCTTTAAACTATATGTATTTTTGTGATTTGAGGATCTTTGATTTTTTGATTTTGGATTTTTATTTTTTTGGTTTGATTTGATTTTTGATTTGGATTTTTTGATTTTTTTGGATTTTGGGGATCTTTTGATTTTTTTTTTTTTTTGGGGATCTTTTGATTTTTTTGGTTTTTGGGATCTTTTGATTTTTTGGATTTTGGGATCTTTTGATTTTTTTGGATTGGGGATCTTTTGATTTTTTTTAGATTTTCGAAAATTCTTTTGATAACAACCCTTCTTAATGCTGAGCAATTAACCGTGAGCCTTACTTCTACGTCACTTTGGCGAGTAAGATTTATGTGCAACGCATATTCGTGTTAGGTTTGCCAAGTTTTCTTGTCCCTGTGACAACAATGTTCCAACACAGACCAAGCGCATGGATTCTTTGGTCATTTTAGGAGGGATAGGAAGAATGTAAATGAGATAAGACTTAATCTTGGAGTCGGGGTTGATGACTTGTAAGACTTGCAACGAATAAGATACATGTGCTATTCATCCGTTGTCTAGGGACTTTAGGGCCAGAGTATTTTCTCTTTTGTCTGGGGCATGCGTGCGACCGGACTCAAGGGCGTCCCGCGGGGAACTGTACTACCACTCTTTAACATGCCCCTTCGCTTTGTCATTTCGTCGCTTTATTTTTTTTTTGTGCGCTATATGCTTTTCTTAGAACTGCCCGTCCCTTTTTTGAGACTTCAAATACATGGTTTATACCGCTGCCCGTCCCTTTTTGAGACTTCAAATACATGGTTTATACCGTTGCAGTTTACAGTTAGCTTCCCCTTGCCCCTAGACCTTGTCCGAATAGGGAGAGAATTGACCTCTTGTTTCTCTGAGGAGGGCTAAGTGAGAACACTGTACTGGAGGAACAACGACATTAGGTTTACCATGTTGAGTACGGATTGCACATAAATATTATTTCGTCAATATGAGAAGGAGCGAGACACTTGGCAAATGGCTACTTATTAATTGGTGTTGTTATCCAAAGACTTTTGATCAGGGTAGAATCTTTTAAGATATAACCCATTCCATGGATGAGAGAGTTCATCACCATCGGCGTTAACTAACCTATACGCGTTTCCCGGTACACTTCTTTGATGACGTACGGCCCTTCCCAGTTTGCAGACAATTTTGACCTTGGACCTCCAGGTTTTATGAAAATTCGCTTCAAAACCATGTCTCCTTCTTGAAATTTACGCTCAATCACTTTCTTTTGAAAAGACCTTGAGAGTCTATTTTGATACGAAAGCACGTGATCGGCTGCAGCTAGACGCCGTTCGTCTAAGAGTTCTAGTTGTTAAGTAACGCCTCCCGATGTTCATCGGGATTAAGTTCTTTATCCAACTGAATTCTTAGCGAAGGGATGAGGATTTCGTGTGGACATACCGCTTCCATTCCATATGTGAGTGAGAAAGGGGTTTGCCCCGTAGGTGTGCGGATGGAGGTGCGATAGGCCCACAGAGCCTCAATTAGCTTTTCCGGCCAGTCAGCGAATTTATTAGACTCACAATTTTCTTTAAGATTTTCAAAAGCGTTTTGTTTGTGGCTTCGGCCTGGCCGTTGCCCTGCGGATAATAAGGAGACGAATGATGCAAAGAAATATTGAACTTCTTACAGAGGTCTTGAAGATCTTGTGATATGAACTGAGGTCCATTGTCGGTGACGATGCTGCCAGGTACTCCAAACCGCGCAATGATGTTCTTCATGATGAATCTGCACACGGTCGAACCTTTGATTTCTGTAAACGCTTCCGCTTCGGCCCATTTGGTGAAATACTCAGTAGCAGTGAGGATGAAGGACTTTGTTTTATCTGAGCATTAGGATCACCGAGAGGCCCAATGATATCAAAGGCCCACATGGAGAAAGGCCAAGGAGAAGATAGGGATGCAAAGAGGAAGACGGAGCGTGAATTTTATCGGCATGGATTTGGCATCTGACACACCTACGGACGTAGGCGGCACAGTCTTCTTCTAAGGTTGGCCAGTAGTAGCCCTGCCTAAGGATCTTCTTGGCTAACATCTGACCATTCACATGCCCTCCGCATTCGCCGGAGTGAGATCCTTCTACTATCTTCCAAGCCTCTTCATCGGTCACGCATCTGAGGAGCATTCCATTTAGAGCGCGTCTGTAGAGAACTTCACCCACGAGGGTGTACTTTAAGGCCGCTCTACGGATAGCTCGCCTATCTTCTGCTTCGGCTTCTTCTGGGAAGGTGTCGTCTTTGCAAAACTGCTCAATCTCACGATACCACGGGCTTTCTTCTTCCATCAATTCCCCTAATTCAACAAGCAACAACTCCTTCGCTTCTTCTTCTCTGCCTTCAACACTAGGGAGCTCCTAAGTTCGAGAACCAAGGATCCTGAGTTGAGGGAGCTTCTAATCTCTGAACGGTGATAGTCTCAGCGCTACGGCTGAGAGGGAAGGAGAGAGATGAAGCTAATGACGCCAGAGCATCGGCCAGAATGTTCTGAGAGCGAGGAGTATGAATGTAGATAGCTGACGGAATTGCTTGGCTAGGAGCGTGACCAGATCTTGATATGGCTTGAGCTTGGGGTCACGAGTGCGATAGGTAGAGAGAACTTGCCGAAGGACGAGCTGAGAGTCTCCTATGATCTTAGGTGACGCGCACCTAAAAGGTAGGCGAGCTTAAGACCGGCCAAGAGAGCCTCATACTCGGAGATGTTGTTGGTGGCGTAGAACTGGAGTTGATAAGCCAAAGGAATGGTGATCCCTTCCGGGGTGAGCAAGACTGCACCTATGCCCCGTCCCCTAGAATTGAGAGCTCCATCGAAATGGAGTGACCAGAAGGGATCATGGGAGACGAGTGATAGGTTTTCATCGGGAAATCCTCTTGAACCGTATCACTATGAGGAAGAGGAAGGTGAGCAAGGTGCTCAGCAATGGCATACCCTTTTATGGCTTTCTGAATAATAAAGGAGATATCGAACTGAGAGAGGAAACTTTGCCAGCGAGCCAATCTGTCGGCGAGGACTGGCTTCTCAAGGAGATACCTAATAGGGTCCATTCTAGAAATCAAACTCACCTTATGAGCTAAGAAGTAGTGCTTCAATTTCTGCACTACCCAAACTAGCGCTGCACAAGTTTTCTCCATTGTGGTGAGTTTGAGCTCGGAAGGATTGAATAGCCTAGATAGGTAGTAGACTGCCCTTTCTTTGCCGGATTCATCGAGCTGAGCAAGGACAGCTCCTAGGGAGTCCTCAACAGTTGACAGATATAGGATTAGGGGTTTCCCAGGGACAGGCGCCTGAAGCACGGGCGGATTCATAAGGTAACTCTTGAGCTCATCGAAGGCCTCTTGGCATTTATCATTCCATTCAAAACTGACTCCTCCTCTCAACAGTTCATAGAAAGGACGACATCTTTGAGAGTGCTGAGATATGAATCTCCTTATGAACTGCAGCCGACCAATCAATCCTCGAAGTTCAGATATGTTCTTAGGAGGAGGCATCTCATTGATTGCCTTGGCCTTGTGCGGATCTATTTGAATCCCCCGCTTACTAACTATGAAGCCTAATAATTTTCCCGAGGAAACTCCAAACACGCACTTCTTTGGATTCATCTTCAATTGATACTCTTGTGCGCAGCGGAAAACTTTGGCTAGTACGGAGGAATGCTCTCTTTGGGTTCTCGACTTCACCACGATATCGTCCACGCAAACCTCAACATCAATATGTATCATGTCGTGGAAGATAGCTAACATTGCTCTTTGATAAGTGGCGCCGGCATTCTTTAGTCCAAACGGCATGACCACATAGCAATATGTTCCCCATGGGGTGGTGAAGGAGGTCTTTTCTTGATCCTCCGGGCTAGACGAATTTGATTATAGCCGGAGTACCCATCCATGAACGATAGAGTTTCGAACCCTGCTGTATTATCGATCAAAACATCCAAATGAGGTAGCGGGAAATCGTCTTTAGGACACGCCTTATTCAAATCCCGGAAATCTATGCAGATGCGCACTCTTCCGTCTTTCTTCATCACCGGGACGATGTTGGCCACCCACAAAGGATAGAGGACTACACGGATAAATTTGGCTTTGTGTAGCTTATCAATCTCCTCTTTCATCTTTAAAGCGATGTGGGGGAGGAATCTCCTTAGCTTTTGTTTAACGGCAACTGCCCCTGGCTTCAAAATTAACCTATGCTCCACCAAATCGGGGTCAATGCCAGGCATGTCATCATAGGACCAGGGAAAGAATCCTTGAACTCCCTCAACATCTCTATGAGCACTTCTTCTTCTTCGGAGGGAGACCAGATGCTATGGTCAAGAGCCTGGGGTCCTCTTGCGTTCCCACATTCACCTCCTTAGTAGGTTCGTCGACTGCTGAGGTAGGTTCATCGAATCTCCTCATACCACTAGCATACGCCTCAGCAGCATCCTCTATCTCAACACCATTTTCATCTAGTGGGTCTTCTTCGGCCACGATTTCATATATCCCAAAGCCGTCGTCTAGCCCTTCCTCTATCGACATCTCCTCTAAGTTCAGAACTACCGCTTCTTTGACGAACTCTTCGACAGCTAGAAGAGCGCCACATCTATGGACTAAGTCTAAGAGGTATCTACGGGCACGCCACTACCCTTCTTCTTCCTAGACGGGGACGGGGACTCACTAGAGACTACCCTTGAACTTGAGTTAGATTTGGTATTTACAGGAGGTTCTGGAGAACCGTCCAGAGGTTTATTGGAAGGGAAACAGACAGGTGCGACAGGGCCGCGAAGATCCTCCGATGGAGCTGGAGGAGGGAGCAGGCCACCCGAGCTCAGGGTGCCGGCAACAGCAAGGGGGGTAGGGGAGCAGAAGGCCCCTCACCCAAATTGCCCAGAATGGCCATGGCTGACCACCAGGCGAGGGAAAAGGACGACGATGGCTATTGGGGAGCAGATGTGACGGGGATCGCCGTCGAGAGTGGGAGCACGAGGGAAGTGACGAGGATCGCCGTCGAGATCAGAACTGGAAGTGGGTGACGGGGATCACCGTCGAGATCGGGAGCTGGAAGTGGGTGACGGGGATCGCCGTCGAGATCGGGAGCGCGAGGGGGGTGACGGGGATCGCCGTCGGAAGCAGGAGCAGGAGAGGGGTGACGGAGATCACCGTCGGAAGCAGGAGCAAGAGAGGGGTGACGGGCATCGCCGTCGGAAGCAGGAGCAGGAGAGGGGTGACGGGGATCGCCGTCAGAGACAGGAGCACACATTTTTTTGTTATTTTGAATTTTCTCTTTTTTTTGTTTTTTTTGTTTTGTTTTTTTTATTTTTTTGTTTTTTTTTTGAAGAATCACATTAGATTAAATGGTTTGGGGGAAAAGACAGGACCGAACCATTAAAAAGAATGATGGAGTGGGGTGAAGGACGAGTGAATGCCTTAATGGCGTCGGGTGAGATTTGAACGATGAAGGGGAGAGGCAAGGGAATGAAGCTAACATTAAACTCAAGCACGGATGTAATAAAATGAGTAGGGGGCCGGGAGAGCCCTGGCCAGGACTCCTGCATAAATAGGGGCAAATGAACTGACTGATTTTCCTCACCAAATCCAGGCAACTGTCGCCTGGCCGTGGTTGTTGGTACTGACAATGTTGCTACTTGTGGTTCGTCTTCTCCACTGAACAATCCATTGACCGCAGAAACAGGGTCTTCTGATTCCAGCTCTTCTTCCTCAGCTTCTGACCTTTCGAACAACAGACTAACTGATGAGACAATATCATCTTGATCTGGATCTTCAGTATCTTCCTCAGCTCTTTTCTTCTTGTTGGGTCGCTGCTCCTCTAAAGTTTGATAGTCCGATCTTGATGTTTCCATGATGGTGTTATATCCAGGCTGAATGGGCCCTCTGACAAAATGCTCGTATAAGGTCCAAGTGAGCGATCCCTGGTCTGAATGTGGAGGAGATGAGAAAGCGGCCCATTCTGAATATCCAAGGCCACGCTTCGTGAATTTCTTAGTGGTGGCGACAGTCTTTGTTTGCCCTTGGAGGTGGGCACCCAGGCCTTTTCCTGACTGATAACCCAGTCTGAACATGATGTCCCACCCCTTTGTATTCTTGCTCACATCCTTCCTGACTGCCATCATAGGAGGGGACCCAATTGGGCGATTTGAAGAGAAAGTATAGGCCCAAGTGTAGTTAACATCAAGCACCGAGATTATGGGCTTATTGGACGGCCATACTGATGGCAGCACTCTCTCAACGGCTTCGACTGTATGCGTTGTAGTCACACTCTTGACCTTGACTATCCTTCCTTGAAAAGGGAACTTCAGGCACTGATGTGCTGTAGAGGGTACCGCCCCTAATGATTCGATCCACGGGCGCCTTAAAATGGCTTTGTAGGTGTGATCAATGTTCAGCACATAGAACTCCACAGACATGATGAGAGGGCCTAATTCAACTTGCAAAGTGATGACCCATGACAGGCACGTCGTGAATTGTCATATGCAGCAATAGTGGTAGGCGTGGGCTGCAATTGACGTTCCGATATGTTGCAAGCTCTAAGAGTGCTTAGTGGACACACATTAATGGAAGCTCCTGTATCCACCAGCGCCGCATCGACCGCCACTTTATTTATGGTGAGTGTCACACACAGGGGCATTTTCCTGGCCTCGGGGGCAGCCAACTCGCCATCAAAAAGGTAATGGTGGGTCCTCTGTTCACTATGGAGATCACTGAGGGCGGTTGTCTGGATTCATGTCCTCGCTGACCATGACTCTTTGCAAGAAAGTTCTGAGAGCGTCTTGATGAGTCTGTGACCTCTTAATGAGCTCCAATATGGAGATCTTGGCGGGAGTCTGATCGAGATGCTTTAAGATGTCATATTGGGTTCCCGGTGCCGGATCAATCTCTTCTGTGTCTTGTTGCTGCTGATTGTTGGTTTGTTGACCTGGCATAGTCATGGATGCGTTAGGATACATCCGATGAAACATTCGCCCGCTCCGTAGGGCAAGGTTATGGTGGAGCGGAGGGGTCGTGGTGTCGAGGATAGAGGGGTTGGCTAGTAGAGGTGCTGGTATAGGGGAGAAAGGGGTGTTGCTTGGTGGAGGAATGATGGGTGAGGTGACGGGGAATATAATGGTGAGGTGATGGTGGCAATGTGGGGTGTAAAGGAGGAGGCGTGGCGGATATAGGTGTGGGAGCATGGGCGTGACGTGAGAAATAGCCAGGAGTTGGCCTACCTCATGATCGTCATCGAAGACCCACTGGGCTTCTGGTGGTGCATGGTGGACGACGGGTTAACATGCGCAGGCGGAGGAGGCGGCGGAATTGGTTGAGGGTTCGGAGCGGGTTGATGTTGTGGCATGGGATTACGGACTATGCCTAGATCATTCGCCGGCTGCTGCGGCTGCTGCTGTTGCTGCTGTTGCTGGTGTTGCTGGTATTGCTGCTGGAAAGGCTGGTATTTGTTGCTGTTGCTGTTGTTGTTGTTGTTGCGGCTGCTGTCGCCTCTGTTGCTGCTGCTGTTGCCTCTGGCCTTGCTGGTCCCTCAGAGTTTAGATCAACCTTTTCATTTCTGCCCAATCAATCTGATTCTGCTCATGGAGATCGTATATCATGTCCCGGAATTGGAAACAATCGGACACATTGTGGCCCGGATGACGATGATAGACACAGTATTTTGTTTGATCGGCCGCCATATTCCAATTTGCCTTCTCAGGAGGGAGTCTTAAAGCATTTAGGGACATGAGGGCTGCAAAGACATCAGCTAGAGACTCAGTCAAAGGAGGGTATTGGGCTCTTTTGGGTCCGTTGGGTTTCCTGGGTGCATAGCCATTTTGAGGTGGAGGGACCTGGGAGTATTGGCGCTGATCTTGAGGAGGATTTGGAGGTGGTTGCCTATTGTTGTTGTTCCAAGACTGTTGGGCTTGTTGGGTGTAGGGGGGCCTACCTACTGGGCCTTGAGGATTGCTAACGGCACCTACTTGTTCATTGGTCAGGATCCCTTCGGTGACTGGGCCTTGCGGCTTCTTGGCATAACGGGCCTTGGGGGTCTCGAACATGGAATGTATAGGTGAGTCCTTGGGTTGGGTTTGGATGAAACGGGCTCGACTATACAATTGGTGCATGGTAGAGATGTCGTTCATGGCCAAAATGGCTCGGTAGGTGGGTGTGGCATTAGAGATCAACAGCTTTATTTTCTCCTCCTCAGGCATTGGGCAACGGACCTTGGCGGCCAATGAGTGCCACCGGTTGGCATAGGTGGAGAAATCTTCTTCTGGGTTCATCTTCTCGGCCACCAAATCCACAAAAGAGTATTCGGGTCCCACCCGATCCTGAAACTGCTGCAGAAACCTTTCTTGGACGATTTGGAAGTCCTCGGCTTCCTCGGGAGGCAAAGAATAGAACCATTCCAAGCCGGACCATCTAATGATTTTCTGAACAGATATGCCATGAGATGGCGATCATACTTGTGCGGCGCCGATTCATAGACGAAGTCCTTCAGGTGAACATAGGGGTCCCCTACCCCAGAGTATCGACGATATATAGGGAGTTCGGACTGGGGAGGCACCCGGAGGTATTGGAAGGACGGGAAGGCAATGTCAGCTACCTTCCGAGGATCAATTTGCCTCCGGAGGTCATGAAGCTCCTTCTTCATACTTGTCCACTCCGCCAAGAAATCGGAGAGAGATTAGATCTGATGTGTAGGGACAAGGGAGCGTGGCTGCTCAAAAGAGTGAGGCCTCTCGCGAGGGAGCGGAGCTGGTTCGGCCGTATAATATGTAGTGGGGAGACCGAGGCCGAACCTCTCGTGGGGGGAGGTAGCTTGGTTCTGAAAAATGAATGGCCCGAGGGCGGAGAGGCGTAGGGTCTGCCCCAGACGAAGAAAGGTGGGGGGCTGAAGCGACGCGGACGGAGGACTCCGCCGGTCGGGCTGGGTTTTGACCCCGGGAGATAAAGGTTGTTTCCCCTTGGCAGCAGCTATGAACTCTCGGACTTGGTCCGGAGTGAGGTGAGGAAGGAGTTGGCTGAATTGAGAGTGAGGGTCATCATCCCCGGAGGGGAAGGAGGACGGGATTGGATCCCGGAAATGGAGGGAGGCTAGATATGCCCCGGGAGAGTGGCCATGGAAGGTTGGGCCACTTCCTCGAGCAAACCAAGGGGTAGGGCATCGTCGGCATGGACGCAAAATTGGTCCATGTCGAAGAGGGGATTATGATACAGAACGAGGATTGGAGGGGACTGACTCGATCTCCCTAAACAATGACGCATACACCCTCCAACCAATTTGGGGGGGCACACCTAAACTCTAGCACGACAAGAAAGACAGAGAGGATAAGGGGGATCAAAGCACTCAAGTTATCATGCTTACAACGCAAATTTCTTAAGATTCGAACTTGACCTCTTAAGTGAATTGATTCAGGAGATGTCACTCGATCATGCGGTCCCTGATAGGAATGGACTCAGTGCTCCGGTACGACTAAGGATGGTACACACTCACGCGGGGGTGGTTCAAACTAAGGATACAACAGGTACAACCAGCCCGGCGAACCGCAACGTGCGTACGGCCACGGGGACTTACGGAGGTCCTCGGAAGGCGGGCCCGAGTCAGCCTACGAGTGCTCGTAGGTGAGAGGACTCACTCAACCAAGGGGGAATCTAACCAAATGGGATGAACAGCGTATGCAAGGGACTAAATGTATGCAAGCACGGAGATGAGGAGCAAACAAGGTGACAATAGAAGTCCTCGGGCAGAGTCGCGACGGCCAGATACGTCGCGACCCTATCGCGACAGGGCGAGCTGCCGCGATAAGGACAGAGGCCCGAAAACACACTGAGTCACCAACCCAATTCAAACAGGCTATCCTACCAAACTAAGGAACACCAAGAGAAACTATAATGATACAACATGAATCAAGGAGCAGACAGAAACCGACACCTGGATGAAAGCAATAACACACAAAGCAAACTTGTTAACGCGTCGCCTGTCCCAGCCGCGACTGTGTCGCGTCCGCTTCTCCGACCGCGATAGTAACTGGAAACTTACAGATGAAACTAAATGGAAAATCCGAACCCTAACACGATGCTATCGGACAGAAACACGAGCAAACATGATCTAGGCACCATAAGAAAGACGCATGCTCTCCTGGGCATCGAACAAGGAGGACACAAGGAATAGGAAGCACCAACCTGATGACGCGTCCCCCTCCTGCGACGCGGCCCTGTCGCGACACCGCGATCGGTCGCGACAATGACAGAGCGGGAAAAATGCAGGGAATGAAGAACAAAACCCTAACAAGACACTACAACGATACACAAACAAGGAAACATGGCAAGCAGTCAATCAAAATCTACGAGGTGGCAATGAAGGTCCCACCGTGATCGCCAAAAGGTGTAATCACAGGGATTGTGCTTCCCCTCGACACGGACATGAATATCCAATATGATAGCATGGAAATAGGAAAGTGATCGCCACCTAGATAAGTTGTCTAATGATGCAGAAAGACAATGGCTAACTTAAACTAGGAAAGGGAAGAGAACAGGGGGATGACCTGGTGTCGCGGTTGTCATGGTCGCCGCGTCTCTCGTATTGCGTCAGTGGAAACTGACGCGTCTATGTCGCGTCACCCGAGGCCGTCGCGTTCTCTGAATGCGGGAGATTTGTTGTAGTGACCTTCTTCTAGTCCTCCAGCCGGCCAAAGTACCAGAGCTTCTCGTAGACCTTGTTTGCTTGCCTTCCAATCAAAAGAAAACACAAAGAAAGACCCTATTAGAACATATAAAGTGTAATATCTATTCCAAAAGATGAAATGAGACGGAGGATCATGGTGGGAACGCACCTGGGTGGTTTTAAACCCCTGTGGGTGTGGGAAAACGTGGGTGGATGATAGATGTGCTCTATTTAAAAAGAACATAAAATGCATGTAGAAATAGAAAAGAGGGAGAGGGAGATGATGAGCCCCATTAGGGCGACTTCCTGGCGTGGATGCAGCTTCAATGATGTGCCAAGAGGTCCAGGAGATAGCTGAAGTCGCCCTCTTTACCTTCCTTGCTCCATTGATGGTGAAATGAGTGAGTTGTGAGGAATGGAATGTGAAGGGAAATGAGTGGAATGAGTGGCTGCGAGGCTAAGTCTTGTTCAGGGGAAATTTTGGCAGCCCTTCGGGGTGATCATCAGGCTCTCCTCGTCCATGAGGAGGGGTCATGCTTATATAGAGCTTGGAGTGAGAAAATTGGGTATTATCTCCTCAAAAATGTGGAAATTAAAATGGGGGATAAAGCTCTATCAAAATCGGATGTAGAGTCCTTAGGGAGCTTGGGAGAGTCCCTAGGGCCGAAAAGTGCTCAAGGGGTCGGGATAAACCTCTTGGACCAAGTCAAAGTGCATGGGAGGATAAATAGGATATGGTTATGGAGGCCAGAGATCTCGGTCCTTGTCGCGTCAGATCGCGGGGGTCGCGACTAGAGACGCGACGGTGCGGGGGGACGCGACAACATTGCTCACGTGCATGGATAATGCATGGGCTGTCGCGGCGGCCTAACCCGTCGCGACTAGAGTCGCGGCGCCACGATGCTCGCGACAAGGAATCCGATTATTTGGATTATTCTCTTTAACCACATGCTAAAATAGGAGTCAAATCCTCTAAGGACTCTCTCAGTGATTGATTTCGGGATTTCAAGGCATTTTTAGTGGATTAATGGGCTCAAATCAAGGCAAATGATGGGCTCAAGGTGAGTGACCAATTAGGGGCCCACTAAGATAGCAAGAAATGTGGTTCAACCCATTAGCCATAATCGGGTGTCTACACTATCGAGCCAGCCCGATCCAATGATAGCCTCTTCTTATCTCAAAAGAACTTTTTTCTTAAAAATTTATAATCCATCGTGTACCTTCCACCCGATCTATAGCACGCCAAAGAGCAACAATATGAGCCGCAATACCGGAAGAATGAGCTGCCAGATTTTGTTAATCAATAAGTTATGTAGTTTCGGTTGAAATTGATAGTTGCTTGTTGGAGAGTAAGAGGAACATATTTTACTCATAAGTATACATTTATTTTCATTATATTTAATATGATATTAAATAATGCCTCTACATATCTATTTTAAATATTAATTATGTAATATCTATCTTAGATTTGCATCTACGTGTATTTTTGTGAATTAGTTATGTCTTATTTTTCGTTAACAAACAATGAAAAACTCTTAAAGAGTGAATGAAGAAAAAAAAAGGAACATACTATAAATAATTTGTTGGAAGTTGACTATAGAAACTATTATAAAAGAAGGGAGGTTTTTCCTGTTTAAAAAAAAAATCCCAACAGCATGGTTTGTCGTGCCACCACAGTCGATCCGATGCATGCTAGGGCCATCACGAGTCCTAGCACGGTCGGCTCGTCGGGTTCCATGTGACCCATGGCAGTGTTGTTTGATCCGAATCAGATCGTGTGATCCGATTTGAATATGGACCCGCAATGGTCTGGTCGGTCCGATGGGAATAGGGCAAACATAGAGAGGGAGAGAGACGGGGGGACAGGGGTGGGGAGACAAGGCCCACGCTGATGGATGTTGCCCACCGATCCTAGAAGTCATCGTTGATGCACCTGTCGATACAGCCATCACCGCCTATCAATAAATCCACCGTCGCACCTGTCGATGCTACTACCGTGTCACCGCCGCGGAGGTGGGGAAGGGTTTTTAGCTTAGGAGGTGCTAAAACAGAGCGGGAGATCGGACACCCCCATGCTGCAATGATGCGGGAGCGGGGCCACCAGGAGGGAGGAGTTCTCCATGCTGCCACAAACTTGGCGGGGAGCACAGGCACGGAGGGGGAGACCAAAGGGGGAGGGGGGGGGGGTAACGTAGGGAGAGGGACACCGAAGTTGAGAAGAGGAAGGGGGAGTCCATGGAGAGAGAGGGAGCCAGAGAGATGGTGGAGAGAGGCTACACTGGTGGGGGTGATGGGGAAGTGGGAAGGCAATGCAAGGAGAGGGAGATCGGAGCTGAGAGAAAGGGAGGGGGTGTCCAGTGCATAGAGAGAGGGAGAGGGAGTTACGTAGGGTGGGGGAGGCTTACTGTGCTGCATCGATACGTGGCGATCTGTACTATGTCACAGAGTCGGCACGGTACAACGAGTCGGTCAATCTTGGTTAACAGTAATAGGAACAATATAAAATGACACTTGAACCAAGGAAAATTTTAAAACTCAATAATTTATAGAAATTTACATCACATCAAGCAAGCACAAAGAAAGAGGTAAAATTGGAAGGAAGCTAATAGGTGGGTCGTCTGAAGAGAAGATCTTGATGTGACTTTCTTTTTTGCATAGACTTTCTAGATGGTTTATGAGACTCATGTGTGATCTTAACTAGGTCAAGCTTACCAAGGACCCAGTCCATTGGAATTCCTGGTTATGTGTGACGTCACATCTTGTGTAACACTTTTATGTCATGGTTTATTGAAACCTGGCTAACCATTTAATCTCTCGACTGAACTAGTAGCTTTTGTTATCTGTTCAGCAGGTGATTGATCAGTCTTTTTGTGGGAGGCCCATCAAGATACTTTGTGTGGCTCTTACAGGAAGAATGACCAAAAACTACTCGTCCAGCCATTAGCATTTCTCTTTAAGAAGAATTATTTAGATGTCATTGTATAGAGATGCCCAACTGTGAAGGGACAAATGACAATAAACTGATGGACCAGTGGCTTGCACTAATGATTCACTATTAAATGTCATTAGTGCTCAAACAGAGGTAGAAAAGAGGAACCAGGACCTAGTCCAATGTTATCATCATAGAAGTTCATAATTTAATATGCATGTCTCTAAATTGTTGAAATTTAAGATCATGTTTAGATGCAATATCATAACCCATGCTTATCGTTAACTCAGTAATCTTTTTATATAGGAGATTCGAGTAAATTTACGGAAAAAACATACTTATAGAGAGATTTAACGTTTTTATCATACTTGTCATAAACTTAAATTGTTCGATACATATCTTATAAAAATAGGAATATATAGTCTGCCCTTCAACTATCAAAAAAACTTTCAAAACTGAGATTTTGTCAATCAAAGTTGGCTGTATTGTGGGATCCTATCGTGCCGAGTTTTCGTTGACATGATCTAGATCGAAATATATTGTGTTGGTATGTTTTAATTCATATAATATATTTTAAAAATAATAAGAAGAAGAAGAATAAAAAAAATAAAGAGATCAGATTAGCTGTGCAGGGACTCGCCTTCCCCTTGACACAGTGGATCGCGGCGGCCGGCAAACCATATGTTAAATACGCATTGTGTAGTGTTTGCAAATATATAGCCTTTCGGATTACCCACTTGCTTTTCACATGTCAAGTCGTGGTTGGATCATCTGCCCACACTCCATTAATATCTGAACTAGAAATGTATGCATATGTCTTCTCTAGATGACAATGTACCAGACCACAAGTTGCTTAATTAAGTAAGGAAATCCCCAGTAGTGATGATTAAATACTACTTGCGACCTTGTTGTTATCATCATTACTCCACCATCAAAGATTCAAAGTGCAGTTTTAATGCAAATTCCAACCATGGGAAACGTTGTTTGAATTATATTGTGGGGTGTATTAATTAGTATAATATCGGTGGGTGAAGGTGGGAACGTGAGAGACAGGATAACATAAAGTATGATGTATACATTTGAGTTCTACCTCTAATATTATATTATAGAGACGTATATTTATTGTAAGACACATCTTATCTTACGTGGATGATTTGAAAAATAATTCTATCATTAGGCCCCTGATTTGTCTAGGCATCTGGTCAGCATGATAAAAAGTTTGAGAACTGCCCGAGTCACAAGCAACGACATTTGCTAGCACATCAGCTACCTGATTTCCTTCGCGATAGTACTCTAGGCCTATGAAGGTCCAATAGCTCCCAAAGCTCAAGTAACCTCCATGGTGGATTTTTACGACTGTTTAATTATTAGGTGTAAAAGAGCCATCCAATCTAGCTCGATAAAGTTCACTATTAACTTCTCGGAGCTGCATAAATGAAGACCACATCTACCTAGCTAGGAGGGATAAGAATTCTTCCATATGGGAATGAATAAGCACATATCATCCTGCCCGAGCTGTGACGTAACAATTCCCCGCTACCTGCAATGCCAGGATTACCTCGCGAATTAGTATATATCATCTGTATTTATGGTCCGTCGAAATCCGGCGATTCATTGGTTGTTGGTCGTTGGCGACATCGTCGGCCGTCGGATTTTGGTGACCTGAATATGACAGTCGATCGGGGGCTGCCCTAGTATGACAACCCCCTAAAGTTATTGCGGGTTAAGAAATTTGAAAGTCTGAAAAAAAAGTGATTTCAACTTACTTAAAAGTTAAGTAATTTTTCAGATTTAAGTGATAAAATTAGTTTTTATTTTAGATATTTTATCAAATAATTTGAAATATTAAAAATTAATTATTTCAGACATTAGATGTCTATTAAATATTATCAAAAAGATCCTAAGAAACGAATGTTTCAATGGGATAATTATCTGGTGCCAGAGTCTATCAGGACGAAGAGATTCCATTCGCTGAGTAGCTGCTTGGATATATTGTGCCATTACACTGCAGCTGATAGAGGACTGTGGAAATAGATTTTTTTAAAGAATTAAAATCTTTTTGTTCTATTTATCATGTTTTCCTCATATTCTCATGGATGTGTATTGCTAATCCAAGTCCAGTCGGGTGCTACTCGAGCGATGACGACGTGAGATAAATCAGCAATTTGCATAGCGCAGGCGTGTCAGTCACCGAAGTGACAACCAAGTGTTCTGCCTCTGAGAGTCGAAAGACTTTAGGTCTATTGTGCGCACCGTTTGACTTCGTCAAACGAAAGTAGAGATCGGGTCGGGACCAAGATCTCGCCGTTGCCTAAACGCAACGACGTTAATTACATCCATCTGAGAGAGAAAATCCTTGATTAATTGTCAGATTAGAAGGTCTCATGGCCTTAAAACGGAAACATCAGATAAAGGTGCAAAGTGCGTGCTGAAGCGAAGCTGGAATAACAACAAAAAAGATTTCTATTGATAGCATTTGGCTCTTCGTGATCATTATCATCTTTTTATTCATTTATTCATTTAATATTTGTCAATTAATGCCAATTGTATCCTCTTTGTTTCATTTAAAACAGGATAGTTGTAGTTATGCTGGTGAGTCGGCAGACTGCTGAGTCGGCCAGGCTACTGAGTCGGCAGACTGCTTAGTCGGCAGGGTCGTGTTGAACTGCTGAGTCGGCAGACTACTGAGTCGGCCAGGCTGCTGCGTCGGCAGACTGCTGAGTCGGCAGGGTCGTGTTGAACTGGTGAGTCAGCAGACTGCTGACTCGGCAGACTGCTAACTCAAGTGAGTTGGCAGAACCTTGCTGCAGCATAAGTCGACAGACTGCTGAGTCGGTCAGGCTGCTGCGTCGGCAGACTGCTGAGTCGGCAGGGTCGTGTTGAACTAGTGAGTCAGCAGACTGCTGACTTGGCAGACTGCTAACTCAAGTGAGTTGGCAGAACCTTGCTGTAGCATGAGTCGACAGACTGCTGAGTCGGCCAGGCTGCTGAGTCGGCAGACTGCTGAGTCGGTAGGGTCCTGCTAAATTAGTGAGTCGGCAGGCTACTGAGTTGGTAGACTGCTAACTCAAGTGAGTTGGCAGAACCTTGCTACAGCATGAGTCGGCAGGGTCCTGCTGAACTGGTGAGTCAGTAGAATGCTAACTCTAGTGAGTTGGCAGAACCTTGCTGCAGCAAGAGTTGGCAGACTACTAAGTCGGCCAGGCTGTTGAGTCGGTAGGGTCCTACTGAACTAGTGAGTCGGTAGGCTGCGGCAGTGCTGCCGAATCACCTAGCCAACATGATTTTTGAAGTCTTTTAATCTTATAAAGTCTTTTGGTCTCATAAGGATGCGCGAGAAAATTCGGCAGCACCTCCCCTTTGCCCATAGTGAAAGAGGAGGGCACGGTACTCGTCCACCATGATGGAGACGACACCAAAACGAGGTATTAGCTGCGTATTGCATCACCCAAACGGCACACGGTACCGATTCCCGAGGCATGGCTACGAGGGAACTGATGAGTACCGAGACCAGAAGAAAGTATTCTCATAAACCAAGGCTTGCCGACTCATCATGTATGAGGTCTGCCGACTCACTGGTTCAAGTCTCTTCACTGATTCAGTGAGTCGGCAGCCTGCTCAGTCCTTGCCGACTCACCAGCCAGAAACATATAACGGTTTAAAACTTATGGGGAAAAAATCAGCAGCATCTCCCCCAGGCTCATGAGATGTGGGGGAGTTCACAGTATCCATCCACCATAATGGAGATGGTACCAAAACGGGGTGTTAGCTGCGTACGGCGCTACCCAAACGGCATACGGTACCAGCTCCTGAGACGTGACTACAAAGGAATCGATGAGTACTGAGACCAAAACGAGTCCGATGGACGATCCAAAGATATTTGAGTCTAGGAACTTGGGCATAGATATCATATTATGTAGCAACCTGAATTTTTAAGAAAAATAAAATTTTAAATAAAGAATTAAAAACTAGCTAAATGGATATTTAAATGAAAAGAGTATTAAATAAAACTCATTAAATGAAAAAGAGTAATGGGCTTTGCTTAATGGACCCTCTAATATGAATTTTACGAAGGGAGAATAATAGAGAAAATACCCTAAATTCGGAGTTTAATTATCTCCTAATTAGAAAGGGGTTATTAAACAATAAAAGTGGCAATTAGAGTTGGAATTGGATTCCTAAACCTACCTCATATAGTCTAGCACGAATTTAGATACTATCATAACCCAATTAGAGATTGGAAAGCAAGAGAGGAAAGGTGGAGTTAGGAAATCTCGGAATTAAGAGGAATTTGAGTAGTAGTAGGAATAGGAACTTGTATTTATATAAATACACCTCTTAAATCCTCATGGCCGGCCCTAGCTCGTGCAAAGGGGTTCTTGGAGGTGGAGAAGAGGCCAAGGAGGAGGAGAAATCGAGGAGAGGAAGATCCATCAAGCTTCTTCCTTCGTTCTTGGAGTTCTAAGCCCTAGAAGATAAATCGAGTCAAAGGTAGGCATTCTCACGAGCAAAACTCAATTAAATCCATCTGTAGATTGTTCCATACATCAGGAACAAAAGCCCTCTTGTTTCACTCTTTTTCATCGAGCCAATCTTTTGTTCTTGATTTTAGAAGACCTGCAAACATGATAACCCCGAGACATCATGTTTAATTCTTATCTCCTTGTACACTTGATCCCATGCTACGAAATTTTTATTGTAAATACTTGATCTTGTTAGGGATCTTTTGACCCCAAAAGCCCTAATTTCTGTTGAGCATGTTACTCGAATTAAATCCATCTTGCTCCCTATGTCATGTTCTATGTTACTCGTTCTTGTTTATTCTCAAACCATGTTCAAACCATGCTCTCTCTCGAATTCCTAATTACTGGAAGTACTCTCGCATGTCTAGTTCCATTTTCCACTGATTTTGTGATTTTTCATCATGTATATAATTAGTTATGAATTTCTAAATGACCCTATATCAAAATTTGAATGTTCTGGTCCGCAATCCAATGTCTGGTCTGACTCCTGTCAGAGTCAGGCGCAGACCACCAGATCGCGACTGCCCGATATGTCACCTTCTGGGGTCCGATTGCGACAGCCTACCCGTCGCGACCAAGAAGGCGACAGGTAAGCCGTCGCGTTTCCAGTACCTGATTCGCAAGCCCTGTCGCGATCCTTACATGCTCCTGTCGCGATCTGCCTAGTACCTGTCGCGACCCTCATTGGCCTATGTCGCGTTCACAGGTTTTTGATGAAAACCCATAAAAATTATTTCTGTCGCTTTCTAAATAATTCTTACGCCTTTTTACAGTTATACCCCCAGTAAAAACTTGTTTTAAAAATGGAGCTACATTGAATGATTTAAAATACATATTCACGACTTATTTCTATCTATGATTTCTCTTACACATGCACACACATGAACCATCCATATATGGCTAAAATCTGGCATAAAATATCTCATAATGTATCTGGTAATTTATTGCAATAAAGTATATAAACTGCCCTATTTTAACAGACTTGTATTCGTTTCTTGCGTTGTTTATATACTGATATCGACGCTCCACTATTCTAGAATTCCTCTAGAACGTCGAGCACCTGTTTTATATACACACTTTACTTGGCTTGTGGTGAACTCTCCATCGGATATTCCTTTCACCGGACTAGTGAACCCTTGCACAAGGCCTCCGTAAGTCTCCTCTGATCATGGATTCCCACATAGTCGACGAGCCGGTTGTACCCTAACACCCATTACACCTTTAGGGATCGATATGATCCAAACGGCTATTAGAAGTTCGCTCTTACCTTGAATCACGTCGGACCTCTGGACTTGTGCATAACATGGCCAGCGGGAAGATCGTGAATTCCACCTGACTGCCAATACGACGTGCACGTGTTGTGCAACTGTTACTATCGCCTGTTACTCGTCGCATTACGTGCAATGTCCACTAGCTCTCATCTGTACTCTACCCGCTCGTCTATTCACGTTCACTCTACTATCTCGTCTATTCATCTAGCGCTCTCATCTACTTCTTAGTACTCTATACTGGCCATTGACTGATTGTCTAAAGATACAATATAACCAATGCCTGGCAATATATAAAGGGCCCGATCTGGTCCTGGGATGTGCGCCCGAAAGTGCTAGTGCCCATGGGAGTTAAATGATCAGAGTGTTTGGCATTACACTCAAGTGCTATCTATCTCGACTATCTATATGACAATCAAAACACAAAACGTACTATACCCTCTCGATGTCTAGAATGACAAACAAGTGCTATACTCATCGTGCTATTATTATACTTGTGCTAGTTGTGCTATGGCTATCCTGTTATTCGTGCTATACTCGATACTTGTGCTATTTTTGGAGACTATACTCAATCTCGTGCTATTGTACTATCCTGTTACATGTGTGCCATCTCTTGCTATATTTTGACCCTCTTATGCCTGCTATCTTTAGATACTCTGCCATTAAATACGTTAATTATTTTAAGTCTGCTTGAGCCTGAGATTTAAGTCCTACTGGGCGTTATCGCTCACCCTATGTTATTTGATGTTGTGTTCTCAGGTGAGACCGAGGATGACACATACACTCACGAGGAAGGGAATGACCAAGAGTGAAGCCAGGAGTACCCTCGAGTCATTATGTTGTCTTAGAGTTGTAGTTAGTTATTTCCATTTATTGCAATGAAATTGGGCCCTATAGAATGGCTCTGATATTAGTGGTTGTAACTAGACATTTGGAAAATTATTAATGAGAAAGATTTGCTTTAGTATTATTCAATGTGCAATGGTTTGATGTCTAGTATACGCTCTATACCTTTTCTTGCAACTGCCTTCGCGCTCCGATATTCCGCGTTGGGGCGTGACATATTATGTAACCCGAGGCCTCGTAGAGTCTCATTTCTATGTGAGTCGGCAGAGAACTACTCTGCATGCATGAGTCGGCAGCAAGTAGTTCTGCCTATGTGAGTCGGCAGCCCTCACTCGCAACGGAATGACATCCAAATCACGGCAGAACAACGTGAAACTTTTATGGGAGGGACTGAGGTATATTTTTATCAATTTCAGTCTCTTACACGGGCGAAAAGCCGTGCCGATCGGTCTCAAACCGCTGAAAGCTCACTGCCAAGGTGAGTCGGCAGCCAGGCAGTGCTGAGTCGACAATGTCCATTTGCAAAGGGACGGCCACTCAAATCACGTCGGAACGGCACGAAATGTTTATGGGGAGGACTGAGGTACGTCCCGGTCGATTCCAGCATTTTACATGGGCGAAAAACTGTGTCAGTCGGTCTCAAACCGCTGAAAACACACATGCTGCCCGGTGAGTCGGCAGCCAAGCAGAACCATTTATTTGCAACGGGACGGCCATTCAAATCACGTCGGAATGGCATGAAATTTGTATGGGGAAGATTGAGGTATGTCCCAGTCGATTCCAACTTTTTACATGGGAGAAAAACCGTGCCAATCTATCTCAAACCGTTGAAAAAAACACGTGCTGCTCGGTGAGTCGGCGGCCAGGCAGAACTGCCCATTTACAACATGACGACCACTCAAATCACGTCGGAACGGCGCAAAATTTTCATGAGAGGGACTGACATGTATCCCGGTCACTTGCATATCTTCGGGCGAGAGAAATGCCACACCAATCCATCTCAGAACGTCGAAAACTCACTGCCCATGTGAGTCGACAGCACTCAGTCAGAGAAATCAGTTAACATACACGGTTTTCACCCCAGAAAATGGGACAAATGCGATATGGACGCGATGTTGGGGCCGACTACATCTCATTCAAGTCCTAAGCGGGGCATGGGTATCATATTACCCAACCCTTTGTGCTTGAACTCAGAATCGGGGTGATTCGGCAGAGGACATTCAAGAGAAAAGAGCAAAAACGCAGCAGTGAGGAGGGTGACTCTTGTTGGATGACTGGGTTCCCCTTAAGATCCATTGGATCGAACAGAAGGGAGAAACCTATTACACATAGTGTTATTTAAATCCCTCTCATATTGGAATGGGCATATGAAGCCTCAATCCATTGGACAGAAGAGTTCATCTCGATTTTCCATAAGAACAAAGCAATGGAACAACTAAATACCCAGCAGAAATATGGGGAGCACAAAAAAGTTGATATGCCATGTCTCCTCCTTTGTACTGGTGGATGCATAAGCATAAAGGCACAAAGAAGGAGGGGGCGGCCCATTATCCAAAGGAGGAAGGGAAGAAATAAGCATTAAAATAAGGGAAAGAATGGATGGGAGTCATGGAGAAACCTGAGGCTCTTGCCCTTCACCGAATCACCGTACCAACAAGTATATATCATAAATGCATATGAATAAGAAACTTTAAAGAAATCAAAGAGAGAAGAGGAACACCAAGAAGCACCGACGATACTTAAGATTTCATTCAAGGAAATATTTTTTTTCATGACCTCATAGGGGAGGGGGAGAATACATAAAGAAAAAAAATGAGGGGGAAGAACACATGGGGATCCGCTCCATCTCTCATCTCTTGCTCACTCTGATATCCTTTGGATCATGGAGCTCACCCTCTTCTTCTTCTTCTCTTTTTTCCCTCTTCTTGGTAGGAGCCTTCACCTCTTCTTCCTTTCTACTGGCTACCTTGAGAGAACCCCGGGAGAACCCAGAAGACCCCCCTCCTCTTCTCACCTCTTGGCCTCTTCTTCTACTCTTCTTCTCCTTTTCCTACGCAGGAAGAAGCAGAAGCCCCCTCCCTTTCCTTTTGGCCTCTCTTCCTCACTTTTTCTTCTTCTCTTCTTGGCTCTTGCTACTGGGAACGAACTAGGCCCCCCTCCTTTTTTTTCTACTTTTTTCTTTTCCAAGCAACAACAAGCCTCTCCTAAAAGGTAGCCACCGTCCAGAAGCTTCTCTTTGCAGGCACTTTTTGTAGTAGGGAGGTGAGAGCTCCCTTAGGATGACCCCTTGTATGGGGTGCTCCCTTTTGGGCCTGCCTTTGCCCAGTAAATGGGCCTGTTTGGAGCTCACATTTTGTTTTATTTTTTGATGTCCACAAATGCCCCCCACCCAGGGGTGGTGCGAGCGAGAGACGAGTGGAGCGACGCCCGTGGGTGAACCCGCATGACGTCAACTGAGTCTCATTTTCAATTTGATGTGAGTCAATCTATTAGCATCGACGGTCATTGACTTGTCTTCGTACTGACAGCCTCGTGGCCCTTCAATGTTCTGACGGTCTCTCGGCTTTGGGCTATTATGTTTGTGTTGTTGTATTTAGCTTGAGACGGTTGACGTTGATGTGAATCAGCAACCCCTGGGCTCTCTCGCATGATACATGGACTCTGATAGTCAATCAGTAGATCTAGGGAGTCAACAAACTCTTCATTCAGTAGCGCCTTGAGTGGACAGACTGCCTGCATCAGCAGACCTTCTATTTGATGTCCTGGGGGCTCGACAAGACTCATGAATCGGCTGGCTCTTTGAGTCGGCAGCCTTCTAGCCTGTTAATGTTGTGACTTGCTAGACTCGTAAGTCGGTGGCGCTATGAGTCGGTGAGGCTTTGACTCGGCCTGAGTTGGTGGGCCCTGCAAGTCGGCAGCCATCTTGAGTCGACAGTCATCCTCCTTGCTGGTTCTATGACTCTGCGGCCTCATAAGTCGGTAGATCTTCCCTTCACAGGCATCGTGATTCAACAGGCCTAGCGAGTCAGTAGCACTACAAACCGGCATCCCTCCCTCTTGTCGATGCTAAGAGTCGACAGCCTCGTGAGTCGATGAAGAAACCCAATAGGGCAATGAAGACCATTGAACTAACAAGTTACTTGAGAGCTTGTGGCCTTCATGAGTCGGCAATAGCATTGTGACTGACGACTTCTTCGAATTGCTGAGATTTCTGACCCGGTGGGACGTCTATAACGTAGGATTTTTGGAAGCCTCCTTGAGTTGGCGAGAGCCCTAAATTAGTGGCCTCTTTCAATTGGCAAGGCCATGTGAGCTGGTAGCCTTCATGGGTCAGTCGTCCATTGGGCTATGTTGGCCTATTGTATGAGCCGATGGGGCATGCTGGCTTGATTTGTGAGCTGGTAGCTCCTTCTAGACTCAGTAAGTGGCCTTGCCGCTTCCTTGCCTCTGAACTATCTTGCCAACTGGTCGCCTTGGATGCACAACAATCTGAGCATGCAGTAGTGTTGAGGTCTTAGTAGGAGGAAGTAGACCACTTCCACATCGTTGTCACCGACTGTGATAACCAGACTGCTACTTTGGAGTCTTGTAGCCCTCATCAATGCCACTTTGCTCATAGCTAGATTAATGTGCTCTTGTCTTCCTCTTCTGACATTCGTTATGCCTAGGTATCGACAGATTTCTTCCACAAAACTAGTTATGTGGGTGTCGACCGACTTAGCCATTTGTCAACACCTGCTCCATGAGGTGTTGACAGATTCAATTAAAGTCCACCATATGTCGACACTTGCTTCTCTGATTGTCGGCCAACTCTGTCAGAAATTTCCTTTCAGAGGCTTGAAATTTGTCAGAATTGACTTCATGTAGAATGACATTTCACTTCATCACATGTGAGATAGAACTCCAACTGGCATGAAGATAAGCTTCGACTGGCAATGGCATGAAGGCGATCTTCGGATGGCACTGGCATGAAGGCGTGCTTTGACTGGTATGAAGAAGAACCTCGACTGGCATTGGCATGAAGGCGAGCATCGACTAGCAAGTACCACTTTTGTCAGGATTTCCTTTCTAGAGACTTGAAGCCTGCTTGTCTTTGGCACCTATCATTGGATCTTTTTTTAAATTTTATTTTCACATTATCGAATTAAGCGCCCTTTCGGGTTTTCACCCAATCCGACCCCCTCTTGCTTTTGCCTACGCGCCCTTTTGGGTTTTCATGTAGCGGGGTACCCAATTTTGCTCATGGCGCCCTTTCGAGTTTTTGTCATGATCGGGTTCTAGCTCTTTTTACCATTGTCCAGGAGAAACCTAGACAAGTCCAACGAGGCACCTCTATTTTAAGCCTCTTTTTTTGTTTTTTTGTTTTCATACATACATACATATATATATATATATATATATATATTATAAAGATAAATTCATGAGTGAAATATAACTCGACCACCAATCATACCATGATGTTGGTTGATGGTGTGAGGTTATTTGGGTCGATTGCGAAATGATAACCTAGAAAACCTGTGTGTTAACTTCAATAGGGGTTCTAAAGGTAACATCTACTGGTTAGCCAAGGCAAGAAGTCAAGGCTAAGCTTTATTTGGAGTTTTGAAAAGGCAGAGGTTATCTAAACCTAGGGTCCTACTTGGCGAGAGCAAGTATACATAAGCGTGATGCTTAGATGGCAAGAGACAGCTTGTCTAAGTTTTTGAGGTTTTTTTTTATTTGACCAGAGAGTGCATAGCTGGATTCAGAGAATGTATAGCAAAAAGGAGATTTCTTGAAAGAGCAGGGATGGAACTCCCCCTTCTTGCTATTTTAACATTTTGATTTCATTCATTTTCATCATTTTTTTTACCACATTACTGACCCAAGCGCCCTTTCGGGTTTTCACCGGAGTCAGCTCCTTCTTGTTTTTACCTACGCGCCCTTTCGGGTTTCACGTAGCAGGGTTCCCGATTTTGCCCACGATGCCCTTTCAGGTTTTCATCGTGGCCGGGTTTTTCTTGTCTTTTTTGCCCCTACTCGGCAGCAAAACCAGAGTAGGTCCAATAGGCATCTCTATTTTGAGCCCTTTTATTCATTTTTTATCATTTTTTTAATACAGAAATATCGCAGGATATGCATCGCGAGCATACATTCAATAGTGTACCCTCAGAGTTCTTGAACATGAAAGACTGGAGGGTGCATGTCGTCAAAGCAATGTTGAATTTAGCTCCGTGAGTTGTGGGATCCTCCTAACGTTGCAGTATAATGACGCCATCTCGAACCATCGACCAATGTGAAAGTAGCTCCACCATATTGTCTTAGGGGATCTTGGGCATGGGATGTCAAAGCTCAATGTTAAATCTCCCAGACCGTCGCAAA
The DNA here is from genome assembly GCA_014218235.1 of Colocasia esculenta. Lineage (NCBI taxonomy): Eukaryota > Viridiplantae > Streptophyta > Magnoliopsida > Alismatales > Araceae > Colocasia > Colocasia esculenta. The sequence goes on from CM024761.1 coordinate 116,403,379, forward strand.
AAGAGATTAGATAATATACAGTTCCTGCAAAATAATCTGGTTATATAAACATTGAACATGGCAACTCGATTTTAACTCTTAAATCTTCGAAGATCTCACGTGGCAATTGTCCTACGGGCTGAGATCGAACTACAATGCTTATCTTGTAGTTGCAACTCCTCGGAGACGAATGTTTATTCCCTTGGAGACCTCAGATGCGGTATTGATACCACAAATTGAGGCTGGACCACGGTATTTGTCCCATAGTTACTGCTCCTCGGAGAATGGTTTGTTTTGTATCTCTGGAGACCTTAGATATGGGAGATATTTCACAAACTGAGAATGGACTACGACACTTATTCCGTAGTTGCTACTCCTCGGAGAATGGTTTCTTTTGTATCTCTGGAGACCCCAGATGTGAGAGATATTCCACAAACTGAGAATGGACTACGACACTTATTCCATAGTTGCTGCTCCTTTGATATGGATTCTTATATCTCTCGGAGACCTCAGACGCGGTATTGATCCCACGAACTGAAGCTGGACTACGGTATTTATCCCATAGTTGCAGCTCCTTGAAGATTAATTTTTTTATATCTTTGGAGACCCCAGATGTGGCGACATTTCACGATCTGAGGCTGGACTACGGTACTTATCCCGCAGTTGCAGCTCCTGGTAGATTGATTAAGAGTACGGGAGCCCAACACATGAGCAGAGAGACCCGACTTCTTAAATCAAATGTTCTATTTTCTTTTTGTGCATTTCTTTTGTCTTGTTCATTTTTGTGATTAATTTTCTCTTTTCTTTATTTTTTATTTTTATTTTTTCTTTCTTCTTTTTTTATTCTTTTTTTTTAACAAAAGTTCATTCCATACTCTCTTTTTAATCATTTTATTTTTCCATTCATCATTTTCTTGACTTTATTTTATTATTTTCTATTCATTTCATCTATTTTTCCTCTTCTTTTTTTTATGTATGTCTTTTAGAGACCTCAAATGTGGCGAAGATTCCATAAAAGGAGGCTGGATTACGGTACTTATCCCGCAGTGACTGTTTATAGGAGGTCAATTTTAATTTATATCTTTGGAGACCCCAGATATGGGAAATATTCCACAACTGAGAATGGACTGTGATATTTGTCTCGCAGTTGCTGCTCCTTTAAGATCAATTTGTCTTTTATCCCTAGAGACCCCAGATGTGAAAAATGTTCCACAAACTGAGGATGGACTACGACACTTATCCCGTAGTTGCTGCTCCTTTGAGATTGATTCGATTTGTATCCCTGGAGACCCCAGATGTGGGAAATGTTCCACAAACTGAGAATGGACTACGACACTTATCCCGCAGTTGCTGATCCTTTGAGATTAATTTATTTTATATCCTTAAAGACCCCAGATGTGGGAAATATTCCACAAACTGAGAATGGACTACGACACTTATCCCGCAGTTGCTGCTCCTTTGAGATTAATTTAATTTTGAATCCCTGGAGACCCCAGATGTGGAAAATGTTCCACAAACTAAGAATGGATTACGACACTTGTTCCGTAGTTGCTGCTCCTTTGAGATTAATTTGTCTTTTATAAAGTTCTTTTACTTGAAATGTCTTTTTAGTATGTTTTGGAAATGTTGGACACAGAGGCCCGATTTGAAATCGTGAGGGCGTGGGAGCCCGATTTTGAAAGATGTGGACACGAAGGTCCAATTTGAAATCATGAGGGAGTAGAAGTCCGATTTTTTTTTTTTTTGAAACGTGTGGATGCAAGGGCCCAATTTGAAAGCACGAGTTAGAGTTTTGAAACATGGGTTTCAATACGTGGCTGATAAATATGAATTTTGAAATGTCATTGGCAAATTGTCGCTTTTGAAATATGACTTTTGAAACATGATTGGCAAATTGTCAGTTTTAAAACATGTCTTTTAAAACATGATTGACAAATTGTCAGTTTTAAAATATGTCTTTTGAAACATGATTGACAAATTGCCAGTTTTGAAATATGTCTTTTGAAACATGATTGGCAAATTACTAGTTTTGAAATATGTCTTTTGAAACATGATTGGCAAATTGCCAGTTTTGAAATATGTTTTTTGAAATATAATTGGAAAATCGCCAGTTTTGAAATATGTCTTTTAAAATATGATTGGCAAATTGCCACTTTTGAAATATGTCTTTTGAAGCATGATTAGCGAGATGCCATTTTTTTTTGAAATATGATTTTTTTTTTTTAATCATGAGCGGCAAGCTTGCCGATTTGAAAACATGACTTTTGAAAATATGATTGGCGAGTCGCCACTTTTGAAATATGAGTTCTTTTGAAATCATGAATGGCAAGCTTGCCAATTTTAAAATATGACTTTTGAAAACATGATTGACGAGTCGCCACTTTTGAAATATGAGTTCTTTTGAAATCATGAATGGCAAGTTTGCCAATTTTAAAATATGACTTTTGAAAATATGGTTGCCGAGTCGTCACTTTTTAAATCATGAATGGCAAGGTTGACACTTTTAAAATATGAGTTTTTTTTTTAAAACATGATTGGCGAGACGCCACTTTTGAAATATGAGTTCTTTTGAAATCATGAATGGCAAGTTTGCCAATTTTAAAATATGACTTTTGAAAATATGGTTGGCGAGACGCCACTTTTAAAATATGAGTTCTTTTGAAATCATGAATGGCAAACTTGCCAATTTTAAAATATGACTTTTGAAAATATGGTTGGTGAGACGCCACTTTTGAAATATGATTTATTTTAAAATCATGAATGACAAGCTTGCTAATTTAAAATATAACTTTTTAAAACATGATTGGCGATACGCCACTTTTGAAATATGAGTTCTTTTGAAATTATGAATGGCAAGCTTGCCAATTTTAAAATATGACTTTTATAAACATGATTGGCGAGACGCCACTTTTGAAATATGATTTTTTTTTGAAATCATGAATGACAAGCATGCCAATTTCAAAATATGAGTTTTGAAAACATGATTGACAATTTGTCAGTTTTTTTTTAAATGCAGATGACATCGGAATATAGATAAATCCTTCGTCAACTTTATTAGGGATCTAGAAAAAGAATATGCACTCAAAATCCGGTAAGAAAACCCATGTATGAATATGTACATAAGCGGTGAAAGCCCGATGCATACGATCATTTAGGCTCATATCATCGCCCTGCAGAAAATATGTAATTTTGAGGTATTATTTGTCTCAGAACCATAGTCTGGCTAGCAGTATGGTTGGCCTATTTATTTTTTGCTGCTCGTCATCGATGATAATACCTTAGATGGCCCTAAAAGAGCCGATCGAGACTGCCTCGATGACCAGGCCTCATGTTGGGTGGTCGGTGTGACTATCTCAGCAAGCTGTTTTTTCTTTTTTTTTTTTGAATGAGTATTTACATGAATGGACATTACAAGTCCGACTGGTGTGTGCCACAGAATGACTCACTTTCAGCAAGTCGACCCTTGTTTGCCTGTAATGGGCCGAAGATCTCGGAGTTTCCCCAGGGTGCATGAGCTCATCGGTGCATCGAGCATCTTGAGTTGCTTATGCTCTTCTGGCTTGGATATTACAGGTTGCATTTGCCCCCTGTGATGGCTAGCGCATCTGCCGTATGCTCTTCTTTTCTATTGCATTGGAGCCCCGTGAGGGCGCGGCGGGTCCACTTTGTACTCGCCCACTTGCAGTTCTTCTTTTCTTATTAATACTTCAATTTTGTCTTTGAGGACATAGCAGTCCTCTGTAACATACCCTGGCAACTGATGATATGAGCAGAACCGGGGATCGTCTTTTTTCTTGATGTCCTCTGTCCTTCTAGGCTCGGGTGGGATGATTTTGTTATGTCGACAGGCCCATTCGAAGAGAGTTTATGTCTTTTCTTTTGGGAAAGAGTAGGGCTTTTGCATCTTCTCTTGTAATGAACACTTTTTACTTCGCTTCATCGGCCTGGCAGAAGAGGAGCCAGCTCCACTCTTTTGTTGTGTAAAGGCTTTAAGGTTCACAGTATGAACATTTGCAGGTGTTGGCCTTTTTCCAAGCAATCAGTTTTCCTGACTTGATGCATTGGCAGGGGGATATTTGGACAAGAATTGTTCAATCTCGGCCACAACTTTGTTTAACCGGTCGAAGGACTTGATCTCGACACTGATCATTCTTTCTAGGACATGCATGCTCAGGTTTTGCTTGCAAATTTGAACGACGTCCTCTGGATGTAGTGGTCGTCTACATCTCATGATGAGATCTCTCCACCTTTTAACATAGTCAAGAGCCGATTCATTATCTTGTTGCCTGGTTGCATATAACTCGACCAGTGTAATTTCTCTTTCAACAACATAGAATCTTTCTATGAACTTCCTTTGCATATCTGACCAGTCTGTAATGGACTCGACTGGTAAATTTGAATACCATTCGAAAGCCAATCCAGTTAGGGAAGACCCGAAGAATTTGAGCAAATATGACTCGTCTGTGGCCAAATCTCCCATCATATTGACATAATGTGCAACGTGCTCTTTTGACGATCCTTGCCCATTGAACTTTTCAAACTTGGGTGGCTTGCTAATGCCGGGAGGTAATTTCTTTGCAACATGGCACACAGGGTATGGTACCTGGTACACCTCAAAAGGGGCTTGATCAAACTTGTCCATTCCAGATAGTTTGGTTTCTATAATCTATTCCAACATTTGTCTATTCATAATCGGTGTCCAAACCATGTCTGGATGAGGAGGAGCTGACTGCATCTGAGCCATAGTGGCGGGCCCTTGATGTGCTGCTTGGCAGGCTATGGGCTGCTCTGGAGTTGTTGGGCTTGAGGTGCCCCCAGTAAGGCCTGATACTGACTGGGGCATTGTTGGTAGTAATAGGGTGTGGGGCAAGTTGATGTCAACTTGTGGTGCCCCCATTATGCCCCTGCTTCTCTTGGTGCAAGAGTCTGGGCGTCTCTTTCTTCAATTTGTCTTTTCAACCTTTTAATCTCATGTTGGTATCTTTGTATCAATGCTGCCACAGCAGGATCATATGTATGAGTGCTAGGGACATCAGATATCACTTCAATTGGAGCTCCTCCCAGAGGGGTAGGTGGAAGATTGTTGATATTATCAGTTGCTATTATATCTGCAGCCTCTTCTTGGGCCACTGAGATTATTGGGGCTTTGCCCTTGGCTTCTTCCCTCCTAACAGGAGGATTCGACCCTTCATTGAGCCTTGTCAATTTATCTTGTTCAGGGGTGTACCCTCATGTTGACCGACCACACCAGTCATACAACATGTGTATATCTGCAGAGCTTTGTCTGTTCTTTTGGCTTCTTTGCACTCTACCTCGTCCCTGGGTGACTGCGTCCTTTCAGACATGTCCTTTGGCATCTCCTGAGGTAGCTGTTGATATAGAGAAATTACATTTACAGCTTTTTGCCGAGCTTCCTGTCGGGCTGGGGCTTCATGTGGGCGTGGCGGATCCACCTTGCACTCGCCCATTTGCAGCTCTCCTTTGTTGATTAATGATTGGGCCGCATCTTTGAACACATAGCAATCTTCTATGGCATGGCCCACCACCTAATGGTAAAAGGCAAAAGAGCGGATCACCTCTCCTCTTGGAGTCCTCCGGCCTCTTAGGACTTGGCAGGACAAGTTTGTTGTGTTCGCGGGCCAGCTCAAAGAGGACCCTTGTTTTGTTCCTCGGGAAAGAATAAGGCCTTTGCAGTTTCTCTTGTAGCAGAATCTGCTTTCTTGGCTTTGACAACTTGGCAGGTGGGGAGCTGGCCACCCCTTTAGCAGTTGCTAAACCCTTGGGCTTTATTTTCTCCTGGTTTCCCTCATCGACAGAAGAATACTTGGCGAGGAATGCCTCAATATTAGATGCAACGTTGCTTAGTCGGCTGAAGGTTTTGATATCAATTCTGACTATTCTTTCTATGATTTCCTCCCGCAGGTTGTACTTGCACATGCAGACAGCATCTTCTTCACATGGTGGTTGTTTGTACCCTCTAATAAGGTTCCTCCACCTTTGAATAAAATCATGAGCTGATTCATCATGCTCTTGGGCAATAGCAAAGAATTTTTCTATTGGGACTTCCTCCTCAACCACATAGGGGTATGCTTTAGACATCGACCACCTATTCGGATGGTCTATCCTGGATATAGTGGGGGAATCCGAACATGTATACCCAATCGATGAGGACCCAGGAAACTTTGGCCAGCATGGCGCATCAAGAGTCAAGCTTCCCATCGCATCGATGCAGTGCCTATCATGACATGCAGAGTATGGAGTCTGGTGAGCATTAGGTACGATAGCAAAGTTGTTGCCCTTTCTTGCCAGCTCCATTAAGCCACATATTAGTGTTGGATCTGCAAGATCTGGATGGAGATGGGTCGGCTTATTGTTTGGAGTGTTGATGATAGCCACCGGAGGCACCGGGGGCGGCTCTTGGTTTTCAAGTTGCTGTTCAGGAGCATGAGTAGACAATGACTGTTGCAGCACGGGATAGCCTTGCAGTGGCTGATATGGCTGCTGCTGCTATTGGAAGAACTGTGGCTGCAGGAGTTGGTATTGAGTATGTGGACGTGACTACTGAGCCGTAGCCAAAGACGTCTGTTGTGGTTGTTCATTAACTAGTCGCAAGACAGTGCGCTGAGCCAAGGCCTTGACTGACCCTGAGGTCCCTTGAGGGGTTTCCCCTGTGCCCTTGACTCCTTGGGCCGCATGTCCCTCAGTCTCTTTGCCTTTTATCTGCCGTTTAAGTGCTTCAATTTCAGCTCAATATTGTTGTAGCAGCTCCAGGACGACTGGATCTAGGGGTGTAGCAAGAGGAATCTCCTGCGTTGTGCCCCCAGGCGTCATTTCTGGCGGCGGTGGCGGGGGAATTTCACTGTTGCCCCCACTGCCATGAGTGGTAATTACATTGGCAATAATTGCTGTCATTTGGGTTGTGGAGGCGCTAGCTCCTCCATATGCTGCTGTTAGGGCTGCCGCAGCTGCTCTTCTTCTGGTAACGGCATCGGGCCTCTCAGCCAGCTCCGCTAGCTCTTCATTATCGGTCGACAAAGCTCCATAACGGCTTCCTATGCCAGCCATGTGGCATGAAAAGACTTGCCATGAACCATTGCGGTCTCTTCTAACCCTCCGCGATGCTTCATGCGGGAAGGTCAATCTCTCGAAGACAGATATCCTTGTCTTGATCTTTTTAGGCTGAATGTGAACATGTTCACAAGGCACTTCATTCTCACTCAAGCTGCTTTTAGCTTCGGCTAGTGAGGTGTCCACAGCTCTCAACAGTCTTGTTCGCTGTAGAGGAGAAGGTGCAAGGCCAAGGATTCGGTCACGTGGCCTGCGTGTCCTTTCATGGTGGTGGCACGCGGCCATGACAGCAGGTGCCTGCTGGTTCTCCCGAATAACCGGGATGTGAGTAGACCGACGCAGTCCCATTCTTTTGTCATGAAAGAGGGCATAAGCACATGCCCCCCCCCCCCTTATTGTACTTCGGCTTTGAAGCCACGTGGCGGTCTCTTCACATCAGTTGCTTCTCTTGGTTTTGTCTCTCTTAGAGCAGGTTCCTCTTGCCTAGGTGTCTGCACCCTTTTGGGTCTCTACACCTGCTTGAATTTGATTGGCTTCGGCGGCAGCTTGCTCTTGAAGGTGTTAAACATTTCCCTTTTCCCTATCAAAACCTGAAACGAGTTCTTTACGGGTATTGTCGGTGTTAGCTATTCCGATACAACTTCAGCTCTCTTGGCTTGCAGATGGATTCTCAGGTCCCCAATTCGCACACTTTTCCCTGAGTTAGAAACTCGTGCGCGACAAGTGACGATGTTCTTAGCCTCCCTTGTTTGTTGGGGATATGCACTGGTTCTTTTCCCTTTGTTCTTGTTGTAGTTGCCATGCTCCATGTGATGAACGTGGCAGCTCAACTTCTCAGCGGTCTTCTTGGCTTCAGCTTCAGATTCAGCTTCTATTCTAGTTTTTGGGTGCAGGTTGTTGACGAACGCAACCCCCAAGAAGTTGGGGAGCTCCACAACTGGAGGGAAGCTCCCGAAACGAGTCGGTACAGCAAGGTAGCCGTACCTGGCGTGATCTTGGACAACCAGGGGTCCAAAACGTACTCCAGCCATTGCTTTGTTAGTACCTGCCAGTCAGTTCAAAACGACAATCAGTATTGAGTATGAAGGCCATAAGGCTTTCTATTCTGGCAAAGAGATGAATGGAAGTTTGGTCCCACCGGGCGTGCCACACTGTGGAAATGGATTTTTTTTAAGAATTAAAATCTTTTTGTTCTATTTATCATATTTTCTCATATTCTCATGGATGCGTATTACAAATCCAAGTCCCGTCGGGTGCTACTCGAGCGATGGCGACGTGAGATGAATCGGCAATTTGCATAGCGCAGGTGTGCCAGTCACCGAACTGACAATCAAGTGTTCTACCTCATAGAGTCGAAGGACTTTAGGTCTATTGTGTGCACCGTTTGACTTCGTCAAACAAAAGTAGAGATCGGGTCGGGACCAAGATCCCGTCGTTGCCTAAACGCAGCGGCGTTAATTACATCCCTCTGAGAGAAAACCCTTGATTAATCGTCAGATTAGAAGGTCTCATGGCCTTAAAATGGAAACATCCAATAAAGGTGCAAAGTGCGTGCTGAAGCGAAGCTGGAATAACAACAAGAAAGATTTCTATTGATAGCATTTGGCTCTTTGTGATCATTATCATCTTTACATACAATTTTAGAGGCTTTTATTCATTTATTCATTTGATATTTGTCAATTAATGCCAATTGTATCCTCTTTGTTTCATTTAAAACATGATAGTTGTAGTTGTTGAACCACTCTTTATTATCTTCATATTTTGGTGCTAACAAAATTTATGATGTAACTTAAATTGAATATTTTATTTCATCTGTGTCGCATCAATCTCATAGCAAAATGCTGAGTCTCACATTGATGTAATATTGGCGCACTAAAATGATAATATCGATGCCTAATCAATATACATTGATTTCAGTTCAAGTGTCAAATTAATAAGCGCTACAACGATCTGGTCTTAATTAATTTTATAAGCGTCATAACGATTCCTTAAGTGGCCACAACGATTTCATAAGTTACACAACGATTTGATCGTGTAACGATTCGTTAAGTGATCACAATGATTTGCTAAGAAATCGATCCCACAACGATTTCATAAGTTACACAACGATTTGATCGTGTAACGATTCGTTTAGGGCTTGTAACGATTTGATAAGTGAGCGCAACGATTTGTCCTCACATTGATTTGTCTTTCATAACGATTCATTAAGACTCACATCAATTTAGGTCTCGTAACGATTTCTTAAGTGACCGCAACGATTCGTTAAGGCTCATAACGATTTGTTAAGTAAGAACAACGATTTGCTTCTCACATCATTTCGATAAGTGCCATAACGATTTGGTCTCATAATCGATTTGCTCTGAAGTGTTTTTGGCGCTCAAATATCTCTTGACAAAAAGGCTGCATGCATATTCCAGAGTCTTGTCAGAAAAAGATATGAACTGCTATTTTTATCATGTTAGCAGAAGCACAGTAGCATGCACTGTTATCTTGTAAACACTCTTTTATGCTAACACTCTCTTCTATGCTTACAAACCTCGAAGACCACCAGAGGTTGATTAAGACAAATAAAGAGAAGATCAGCAACGACTAGAAGAGCTCCAACGGATCTCTTCAACAGATCTATTCAAAGCCTCTCATATAAAAGATGAAGCAAGGCTGAATAAGAAAAGAGAGCTTTTCTGAAGATCTTTGAAGGAGTGTACAACCAGTGAGGAACTTGAACTCCAAATACACTCAAAGGAAAAGAGAGAAAGAGCCTGAGCCCAAGAAGAAGTGTTCAAGCATTTGAAGCATTTGAGCTTTCAAGCTTCCTTTCTTCTCTCTTCTTTTTCTCCCTGTGCTTATTGTAATCTTGGGGGAGAGTCTGTGACTGTGAGCTAAGTCCTGAGTGTTCATCTTGTAATAGCTCTCAGTCTGATCTTTCTTTTCTAAGAAAGATTTTTGTCCAGCTAGGGGTTTGTGTCTAGCAGAACCGCACTGGGGTTTGTACCAGTAGGTTTGCTTCTGAGCCTAGAAAAGAAGTGGGCTGCCTTCTTGCCCGGGAAAGAGAAGAAGACCAGCTGGGGTGCTGGGTGTTGTAGTGTCCTTAAGGGGGACTGTACCCTTGGTTAGTGAAATCCCAAGAGGTTGCTTGGGGACTGGACATAGGACTTCCATGTGGAAAGGGCCGAACCAGGATAAATTCCTTGTGTCTTTTGTGTGATTGTTTATTTGCTTCCGCACTGCTACTCTTTATCACACTAAACTAACCAAACTTTGAAGTGTTAATTTTCTGTGTTTAAGTTTCTATTTCAGATTTCAGAAAAACCTATTCACCCCCCCTCTAGGTTAACTTGCTGTCGTACATAAGAGCCAACCGTAGTTATGCTGGTGAGTCGGCAGACTGCTGAGTCGGCAGACTGTTGAGTCGGCAGGGTCCTGCTGAACTAGTGAGTCGGCATACTGCTAACTCAAGCGAGTTGGCAAAATCTTGTTGCAGCATGAGTCGGCAGACTGCTGAGTCGGCCAGGCTGCTGAGTCGGCAGACTGCTGAGTCGGCAGGGTCATGCCGAACTAGTGAGTCGACAGGCTACTGAGTCGGCAGACTGCTAACTCAAGTGAGTTGGCAGAACCTTGTTGCAGCATGAGTAGGCAGGGTCCTGCTAAACTGCTGAGTCGGCAGGCTGCTGAGTCGGCAGACTGCTAACTCAAGTGAGTTGGCAGAACCTTGCTGCAGCATGAGTCGGCAGACTGCTGAGTCGGCCAGGCTGCTGAGTCGACAGACTGCTGAGTCGGCAGGGTCCTGCTGAACTAGTGAGTCGGCAGGCTGCGGCAGTGCTGCCGAATCACCTAGCCAACATGATTTTTGAAGTCTTTTAATCTTATAAAGTCTTTTGGTCTCATAAGGATGCGCGAGAAAATTCGGCAGCACCTCCCCTTTGCCCATAGCGAAAGAGGAGGGCATGGTACTCGTCCACCATGATGGAGACGGCACCAAAACGAGGTATTAGCCACGTACGACATCACCCAAGCGGCACACGGTACCGATTCCTGAGGCATGGCTACGAGGGAACCGATGAGTACCGAGACCAGAAGAAAGTATTCTCATAAACCAAGGCTTGCCGACTCATATGTATGAGGTCTGCCAACTCATTGGTTCAAGTCTCTTCACTGATTCAGTGAGTCGGCAGCCTGCTGACTCCTTGCCGACTCACCAGCCAGAAACATATAACGGTTTAAAACTCACAGGAAAAAAATCGACAGCATCTCCCCCAGGCTCATGAGATGTGGGGGAGTTCATAGTATCCATCCACTACAATGGAGATGGTACCAAAACAGGGTGTTGGTCGCGTACGGCGCTACCCAAATGGCAAATGGTACCGATTCCCGAGACGTGACTACAAAGGAACCGATGAGTACCGAGACCGAAACGAGCCCGATGGACGATCCAAAGATATTTGAGTCTAGGAACTCGGGCATAGATATCATATTATCTAACCCAAGGCCTCGTAGAGTCTCATTTCTATGTGAGTCGGCAGGGAACTGCTCTGCATGCATGAGTCGGCTGCAAGCAGTTCTGCCTGTATGAGTCGGCAACCCTCACTCGCAACGAAATGACATCCAAATCATGGCGGAACAACATGAAACTTTTATGGGAGGGACTGAGGTATATTTTTATCAATTTCAGTCTCTTACACGTGCGAAAAGCCATGCCGATCGGTCTCAAACCGCTGAAAGCACACTGCCCAGGTGAGTCGACAACTAGGCAGTGCTGAGTCGGCAACGTCCATTTGCAAAGGGACGGCCACTCAAATCACGTCGTAACGGCACGAAATTTTTATGGGGAGGACTGAGGTACGTCCCTGTCGATTCCAGCTTTTTACATGGGCGAAAAACCGTGCCAGTCGACCTCAAATCGCTGAAAACACACGTGCTGCCCGGTGAGTCGGCAGCCAAGCAGAACTATTTATTTGCAATGGGACGGCCATTCAAATCACGTCGGAATGGCACGAAAATTTTATGGAGAGGACTGAAGTACGTCCCGGTCGATTCCAGCTTTTTACATGGGCGAAAAACTGTGTCAATCGGCCTCAAACTGCTGAAAACACACGTGCTGCCCAGTGAGTCGACGACCAGGTAGAAATGCCCATTTGCAACGGGACGGCCACTCAAATCACGTCGGAACGGCACGAAATTTTCATGAGAGGGACTGACATGTATCCCGGCCACTTGCATATCTTCGGGCGAGCAAATGCCACACCGATCCATCTTAGAACGCCGAAAACTCACTGCCCAGGTGAGTTGGCAGCACTCAGTCAGCAGAAATCCGTTAACATACGCGGTTTTCACCTCAGAAAATGGGACAAATGCAATATGGATGCGATGTTGGGGCCGACTACATCTCATTCAAGTCCTAAGCAGGGCATGGGTATCATATTACCCAACCCTTTTCTGCTTGAACTCAGAATTAGGGTGATTCGGTAGGGAACATTCAAGAGAAAAGAGCAAAAACGCAGCAGTAAGGAGGGTGACTCTTCTTGGATGACAGGGTTCCCCTTAAGATCCATTGGATCGGACAGAAGGGAGAAATATATTACACATAGTGTTATTTAAATCCCTCTCATATTGGAATAGGCATATGAAGCCTCAATCCATTGGACAGAAGAGTTCATCTCGGTTTTCCATAAGAACAAAGTAATGGAACATCTAAATATCCAGCAGAAATATGGGGAGCACGAAAAGTTGATATGCCATGTCTCCTCCTTTGTACCGGTGGATGCATGAGCATAAGGCACAAAGAAGGAGGGGGCGGCCCATTATCCAAAGGAGGAAGGGAAGAAATGAGCATTAAATAAGGGAAAGAATGGATGGGAGTCATGGAGAAGCCTAAGGCTCTTGCCCTTCATTCAATGAAATATTTTTTTTCATGACCTCATAGGAGAGGGGGAGAATACATAAAGAAAAAAAAATGAGGGGGAAGAACACATGGGATCCACTCTATCTCTCATCTCTTGCTCACTCTGATATCATTTTGATCATGGAGCTCACCCTCTTCTTCTTCTTCTCTTCTTTTCCCTCTTCTTGGTAGGAGCCTTCACCTCTTCTTCCTTTTTGCTGGCTACCTTGAGAGAACCCCGGGAGAACCTAGAAGACCCCCCTCCTCTTCTCACCTCTTGGCCTCTTCTTCTACTCTTCTTCTCCTTTTCCTACGCAGGAAGAAGCAGCAGCCCCCTCCCTTTCCTTTTGGCCTCTCTTCCTCTCTTTTCCTTCTTCTCTTCTTGGTTCTTGCCGCTGGGAACGAACTAGGCCCCCCTCCTTTTTTTCTGCTTTTTTCTTTTCCAAGCAACAGCAAGCCTCTCTAAAAAGGTAGCCACCGTCCAGAAACTTCTCTTTGCAGACATTTTTTGTAGTGGGGAGGTGAGAGCTCCCTTAGGATGACCCCTTGCATGGGGTGCTCCCTTTTGGGCCTGTCTTTGCCCAGTATTGGGCCTGTTTGGGGATCACATGGTTTATTTTTTTGATGTCCACAAGGACTGAATAGGGCGACTTAATAAAGAAATTCCCAAGTTGATCAGGTAACCAGATCAGATGTAAGCACATGCTGCCTTGTCGGTTGTCATGTAAAGAACCTATGTAATATTATCCCTAAATGCTGACAATATGTCCTGCGGAATACTATTACGTTACGTAAGGAATCTATGAAGCTCTCACCCATTTTAATGGCATCAGCTATTGTGACATATTTATGCTCGTAAGAATCCGTAAGTAACCCGGAATGTAGTCAATCATAGGCCCCAATCCAGACCAGTAATTTTGGAGAACATGAATGCCGATCCGTTCCCAATAGTGCATTAATTGCAGAAGTTAGTGACAATATTTCTAGAGATTAATAAGAGGTTTTTCCACATGCGAGATCCATTCCTTTTAGATGCGGCTTCAAAAGTAGTGTAAGGATATTACTTTTTTTTTTTTTTTTGACAAGTGAATGGAGTATGGAGCTCTATTTATTAGATAAAATTGATAGCATAATATATATGGGAGAGGACTACGTACCATATCAAATAGAGAAGTAGATAAAACATATATAGTAGCATACCAAGAGCCCACCTGCAGGGGCATGATATATAGGCACACAACTTTTACTAACAGAATAAACTTTTCCAAATCAAAATATAAGATCGAACATCTTCGAAGGAAATTCCAACCATGTCGAAGAGATGATAGGATGAGAGCTGACAGTACTGAAAGAGATAGCATGTATCATCTAAATGTAGTAGATCAACGAAAGAAATTTCTTTCGAAAGACGTACATAAAATCCCTAAACCACGAGCTCTGACTGAAGGGATAGTACTTACCTTTCATCTTATTAGCGCACATGTATGTGGAGCAAAGTGACGCGGAAGGTAGAAGAGGGACCAGCAATGCTCGAAGGAGAAGGCCTCGGCTAAGAGACGCATATATAGATGTGATACCCAATTAATCCTCCTTCAGCTGTTGGTTTGCAGATGGAAGCCCAACTCATCATCAACCATTGGTGGTTCTAATTAACAGCCTCCTCAGAACCCCATGGGCCATTGACATGATACGCTGGAGTCGAAGTATTACAGAAATGGGTGGAGCAGTAGCTGCCAGTTAATTAATGCAATGGAATGGAGGATAAAACATGCTTGATCAGCGTAGTAGGCTTTCTTGTTCCTTGCAATGTATAGCGGAGCTCCCAGATAGTTTCATGTACACACCTTGGTATTTGAATCACCTTTTGGATTAGTGATTGGGGCGTGGAAGTATGCATCATAAAATAACTTTTTGAAGGATCATCGATGCAGTCCCTCAGCTAAGGATTACTTTCCAAACGATCTACGTCAGTGTCTTGTACTAAGTAATTTTCAACATTATATTATCCGAACATGTCAAATGTTTGGGTTGGGATCAGAGGTGAATACGGTCCGATTCGATTCGGTCTACCTTTATTATTTTTATAAATCGAATCGAACCAAAATTTATGACGAACAGAACCGGGTTCAAACCAGAAAAAAAACTCACTTTTAGGTCTCAAAGAAAGACCAATGAACTAACCACTGTGTTATATATTTTATTGTGAAATTATAAATTATTTATATATGTATATATATTCAGTTCATCTTCATTTCACAATGTGAAATCAAACTGAACCGAGCCGAACCGATCAGTTCAGTTCGATTTTTCAAGTTAGATCAAAATATGAACACTTCTAGTTGGTATGTCTATTCAGTCTCCAAACTAATTTTTGGGTAAAAAGTAGATGGATATCTAGAAATCTAGCTGCAAATGTTTTGTAATCGGACAAGGAACTGAACCCTATCGTTGTATTTTTTTTTTAACCTTGCTGTAAGTGGGCTGATTTCTTTTTTGATTATTATAATGGGAGAATTGACATGTTACGTATAATTTGGATGTTCTGTAATTCTCCTCCAATCAACACTTTGCTTTTTCTCGACCCAAGTTACCCAGGGTTTATATCAGGATAGATGTGTTATAGCAAAACAGTACCTTTCATGATGTCTTCACACCCATTTAAACAACAACTCAAAGAAACATTACTCTTTTCACATATTAATATTTGCATCTACGTGATAGTTGTACAGCAAATTAATATAATTTGGTCAACTTTTAGATTGATCTGCATAGGTTGATAAAATATAGAGATAAGACATTTAAGTATATATCTTGCTTTATATAAGATGTCTCTCTTACTATAACTTGCTATCCTTATAAAACTAATCAAATGGGAGTTGAGTAAATCAAATCAACCTTGTTGCGAAAAAAATGTGGATCAAAAATTGTCTCCCATACTAGATCATGTTATCCTTATATGTTGTGATCCCTCCATGATTTTGATGATAACAAGGCCCATTTTTATTGAGCTGATCTATATTGCAAATGGACCTGCAAGTTTGTATGTGGCAGTTCAAGTGTTTGGTCTGTGTGATGTGATGTAAGTTCATCTTTCAAGTGATTTTTGAGCTCTTAATAATTGTTTTTAAATAAGGATGTGTAAATGAGTTTTGCATCATTTAGTTAGGTCTTTCTAACAAGTCAAAGCTCATCAACAAGGGATGTGTATGTGCAAAGTTGCCAGATAGGTTACATAGTTATGGGCAGACTTAGTGTCGACACCTCTGCTCTACCCCTTTCTTTCATAGAGAACTATTTTTTGGATTTTTGTTTTTGTTTTATTGGACTCTTGTCATCTCTCATATCAAGGTCTAAGAAATTAGGTTGGAGAAGGCTTCCAACCGTCATTTTCAAGGGAGTAGACAAGGGTTTTGAGCGTGCTAAGAGGAAGAGAAATAGAGGCTAGTTTGGAGAGCTATTCATCTCTTTCATTGTTACTGCTTCAAATCACCATAATCCTTCTCCAGCTTTGAAGAGAACAAGCTACATCAATGAGGAAGGATTCAGATCTACCAAAGGAGATGGATTGCACACATATTTGATCTCTTTTTCCTTCATCCTCGTGCTTCATTATTAAAATACTCTTGTTGATTGAACAATTGTGTGAGTGTCCATTTCTTGAGCACTCAGGATCTTCTGTGTGTGTGGATCGCACCCCTGAGAGTTGTTGTAGCAACTTGTATATATATATATATATATATATATATATATATTATACTATATATATATATATAATATATATATATAAGAAAACCCATAATAATGTGTGGGAGAAAATAAGCCCAGAGTAATGAAGATTCTATTCACTAATCGAAAGAAATAATCACCAATCGGAATGTTTAAGTCACCAATTGGAAGAAATAGTCACTAATCGGAAGAAATAGTCACCAATCGAAAGGACACAGAACTTTCGTTCAGGAATCGATTGGTTTGCTCACCAATCGAAGCCAGATTTCTTCTTTGTCAGTCGAAGTTCCAATCGAAATCAAAATTCATCTTCGTCAGTTGAAGTGTTACTTTATATAAAATGAAGTGTTAGGAATTTTATGTGTTAGTCGAAAGGCTTTAACATCAATTGGAAGGAAATAACCAATCGATAGGATACTTAATTGATTTGTAATCAGAATAGACATTAAAACCTGAACCGATTGGGAGTTTTTGGAACTCCAACTTTAGTAGGATAATGAGAAGACATTTATATGGGAATGTCGGTTGGAAAATTAGGAACAAGGAATTTAAGTTTTTATTTGCAGTATGACTCCATCACGACCCCAAGCCGTAGGAGAGTATTAAATTACTTTCTGCTACTTTCTTGTTAGGGTTGGTATTAAATAAGGACATATGACGGAACTTGCCTTTGTTGGTTTCCCGTTAGAATTGGGATCTGTGAGGGGATAGACATATAGAAATACCAAAAACAATAAGACTCTTGTTAGGAAATCCCAAAAACTTGGAAACTCACATGACTCTGACCCTATAAATATCACCGTAAGACCCCTGTGGTAGATCTTAAACTCCCTTCTCGGCTACTGGACGTGAGGAGATCATCTAGGAACAAGAGGGAGGATCTCGAGGTTAAGATTTCGGGGAGTTCAAAAACCCTTGCATCCCTGCTTCATCCTGTAGAAACCCTAAATCACAAGAAGACTCAAAGGTAAGTGATCTCTGGCCAAACTTAAGGTAGATTGGATCTTCTGAAAGATTTTTGGTTAATATCGTTCCTTCTTCGGCCTTCGAAAGTATATATTGTTCGACTCGTTCCTTCCAGTTCTTCACTCATTCATGCATCCCAGTATATAGTTTGATCCATTTAAAGTCTGATAATTGTACTGTCTCAAATTCATAATCCCATGTCATCAGATTGGTATGCATGATCCCAGAACTCGCGATCCATTGTCTAAACCATAAATCCGATGTCAAATGACCCTTGCATGTTCTTAAAAAATCTAGAGAATTGTTCTTTTCGCTGTTCAGTCTAAGTTAGCATGTAGTAGGTTCTGTCCAGAAATTCTAAGGGATTCTAAAACAAGGTAGAAGTTTTTACAAGTGAAAGTTATTCTAACTGTCTCTAAAAGATCTTCTGATCACCTAATTTCCAATCCTTGTCATGATAATCTTGCCATGCAAATGGTGAAACCTGTTTTCATAGGTGTGAATCCATCATGTCCAACTTCCTACAGGATCTACTTGTAGTTTTTATGTAGATGTTGCATTAAACATCCTTATCTTGATACCATGTCATCTTAACCAGATATCCTTACGATTGTTAGCAAACCTTTGAAACCGTCTTGTTCTTGTTTACCGCCAGCTTATTTTTAGAAATCCTTTGGCTACGATGTGTGATTGGCACTATATGGGACTTCTGTCCAGAAATATGATTAATGTTTGAGCAAATATGGGGCTCTATTTGGTCTTGGGGAGGAGCGCCCCAAGTACTTATGAACTGTAGGAGTATGGACTTGTGGTGTTTGGCATGACACATATATGTGTGCAAGATTTGAAATTGCCCTCATCTAATTTGATTTGATATGTTTAATTTGTGAAATGTGGACAACCTTGTTAATTATTCATTTGATATGTTATTATCCTTGAATTCTTGTTAAATCTATGTTGTTAAGCATCTCCTTGAGTCATTATGAAACCCCTGTCATGACTCCGTTGATATTTACATCTATCTGCCGACACTTGTTTGTATGTGTCAACCTCGGCACATATGTGTGCCGACACCTACTATTCTGTTGTGTTTTCCTGTTATACGTCTGCTATTTTTCTGATTGTTCTTTAATGTCTTAAGCACTTATATCATAGCCCGTACTTTGAGATATAAATCTTACTAGACGTAGTTTCACTCATACCTATTTTGTTAACACTTTCAAGTAGTGATCATGAGTATATAGACCATGAAGTGGACGGGTAAGAGTGAAGAGTGTTACCACTCACACCATAGAGAGTTGTCAGCCGCTAGTTAGTGAGAGAGTGATTGATCTTGAGTTTTTATTATTTTCCTTGAGAGATAGATGGAGGAAATTGTTCGTTGATATCATGAAATTGTAATAACTATTATGTTGAATAAGAAATTAGATTGTTGTTGTTAATTATGGAACCTATTGTGTTAACCAAGTGTCTATGGCATATGAATGCTTGCTTGCCATCACATTTCCGATTATGCATATGTGTCCTTTCCGCTGCATGATATAAGAGAAAATCGAGGGCGTAATAGAAGTGGTATCAGAGCCTTGATTTCTTAAGGTCCTAGGAAGTTAGGATAGACTTTGGTTAGGTTTATGCCAATACCCCACGTGTCCAAATCTCCATTTTAACTGTGAAATGGGGTAGAGCCATGAGATATTAGTAGCATACGATATGATTAAAACCCTAACAAAACCTTTTTCCTTTTGAAGGCACTTTGCACTTCAAATCACTGATGAGTGGGCTTAGGCAAGAAACATGCAGCAGACCCTTCAGAATCTGACTCAGGCGATTCTACAAGTTGCTCAAGGGGGTGGAAACCGTGGAGCTGGCAAACTCCATCGGAACTTTCGCAGCATGAACCCACCAAGGTTTGAGGGCAGTACTGATCCAGACATGGCTAAGCACTGGGTTAGGGAAATTGAGAGGGTATTTAGGTCATGCAATGTAATGACCAAGACAAGGTTCTTTTCGCAACTTTTCAATTGGAAAAAGACGCTCGTACATGGTGGGAATCCATTGAGGCTACGCTGCAAGGTCAGTAGGTTACTTGGGAGCGATTTGTTGAACACTTCAACAACAAGTACTTCTATGAGAGGATGCAAGAAAGAAAGGTCGCAGAGTTTACTGCATTGAAGCAGCGGGGATTAGCTGTGGTTGAATATGAGGCCTAATTCTCTCGCTTGGCCAAATACGCTACCCATCTGGTAGGGACTAAGAGGATGAAGGCTAAGAGGTTCTTGAATGGCCTGAGGCCCCAATTTGTCACCCAACTGGTGCCAATGGACATCTAGATCTACACAGACATGGTAAAGAAAGCTCAGTTACTTGAGGACGCTATGGAGGCTGCAGAGAAGATCAAGGGAAGGACTACTAAGAAGGAGCAAATCTCTACTATTGGAAGGTTCCAACCAACCGTTGAGAGAAAAAGGTCCAATGGTGGGATAGTTGCCCAACAATACAAGAAACTCAGAGAGTCTGACATGTAGTTAGTTGTGGTTCCACCTAAAAAGTGTAAGCACTGTGACAAGGGTGGACATCGGTATGAACAATGCTGGAGAGCTCAGGGTAGGTGCCTATGTTGTGGAAGTCAAGACTACAGATTTCATATTTCCCTATGATTAAAGATCAAGTACCACAGAACAAGCACCAGGCTGGACAAAAGAGGCAGGGTCGTCTCCAAGCTTTAGTAAAACTTGAACTTTCGGAGGAAGGAGGAGTAGTGGAAGGTACTCTTACCATTTTTTCAAGACCTGCTCTTGTATTATTTGATTCGGGTGCAACACATTCATTTATATCACAAGAATTTGCGGATACTCTTTCCTTAAAACCTAAACCATTAGGTTTTGAATTTCTTGTTACAACATCCCTAGGGAAAGGGCCAAACTTTCCCAATACTTTTCCTTCTGCTGATGTGGGCATCAAAGGGAAAAACTTACCAGCTGATTTAGTGTGCATGCCTATGGAGCACTATAATGTGATCCTTGGGGCTGATTGGTTCACCTGACATGGTGCCAGTGTGGATTGTAGGGAAAATAGAGTGACATTTAGTGAACATCCAAATCTAGTATATACAAGTACTAAGGGTCGTAAGCGTCTATTCCTCACCTCTGTCCTTCGATCCCATAGGATGATAAGAAAATGATGTATAGCATTCCTTGCTTCAGTGACTGTGGAAAAGAAGGATGTGAAGATAGAGGATATTGCTATGGTTAGAGACTTTCTAAATGTGTTTCCGGATGAGCTTCCTGGTATTCCTACTAAAAGAGAAGTCAATTTCTCTATTACATTAACTCCAGGAGTTGACCCTATCTCTAGGACACCCTACAGATTATCTCCTACAGACTGAAGGAGTTAAAAGAACAACTAATGGAGCTCTTAGAAAAAGGGTTCATCAGAACCAACACCTCCCCATGGGAAGCCCCGATGTTATTTGTCAAGAAGAAGGATAGGTCCATGAGACTATGCATAGACAATTGAGCCAACTCACTATCAACAATAAGTACCCTCTACTAAGAATTGATGAGTTATTTTATCAGATATCTAGAGCTAGATATTTCTCTAAGATTGACCTTCGATATGGATATCATCAGTTGAGGATTTCAAGGGAGGACATTCATAAAACAGCCTTCAGGAGCAGGTATGGACATTATGAATTTTTTGTTATGTCTTTTGGACTAACAAATGCTCCTGCAACCTTTATACAGTTGACGAATGATGTATACCGCCCATACCTTGATAAATTTGTGGTGGTATTCATTGATGATATCTTAATATATTCTAAGACAAAAGAAGAACAGAAGGAACATTTAAGGATCGCATTACAATTACTAAGGGATAACCAGTTGTACGCTAAGTTGAGCAAATGCACATTTTGGTTAGAAGAGATGTCCTTCTTAGGACATGTGCTTTCAAAGGAAGGCATAGTCGTTGATCCTTCAAAGATCGAGGTTGTGATGAGATGGGAGAAGCCTATCAACGTGGCAGAAGTTAGAAGCTTTTTGGGATTGGCTCTCCAAGATTGTTGTGCCACTAACTACATTGACCAAGAAGGAGAACCCATATGTGTGGTCCAATGAGTGTGAGAAAAGCTTAACCCTAAAGGACTATTTAACTATAGCTCTTGTTCTTGACCTACCTACTGAAGGGGGAGAATTTGAGGTGTATATTAATGCGTCAGGAGTGGGACTAGGTTGTGTCTTGATGCAAGCAGTCAAGGTGATAGTTTATGCCTCTAGGTAGTTGAAGGTACATGAGGTTAATTATCCAGTACACGACCTAGAGTTGGCAATGATAGTGTTTTCCTTAAAAAATTGGTGACATTACTTGTATGGAGAACAGTTTAAGGTATACTCAAACCACAAAAGTCTAAAATATCTCTTTTCACAGAAGGAGCTTAACATGAGACAGAGAAGGTGGTTGGAGTACTTAAAAGGCTTCAACTTTTCTATTCAATATCATCCTGGAAAATCAAATACTATAGCTGATGCATTGAGTAGAGAGCCAGTTGCATCTCTGGCCAGTCTTATGACTGGAGAGTGGCGGCTACTAGAGCAGTTTGCCAACTTGAATCTAAATGTAAAGAAGACAAGTGATTGTGTGCTAATTGCCAACATCAGAATTCAATCAAACTTTTTCACTGAAATCAAAGAACAACAAGGCAATGATCCATTCTTAGTAGAGATTAGGGAGAAGATTGTACAAAGATCAGATTTTTTTGTAACCAATGATGGCAGACTGGTATTTAGAGGGAGAATATGTATACCTGCTTATGAAGAACTCAAGAAGAAGTTGATGAATGAAGCTCACATGTCCAAGTACCATTCATCATGGAGTTACTAAAATGTACCAGGACATGTGAAGGACTTATTGGTGGCAAAACATGAAAAGAGAAGTAGCTAAATTTGTGGCTCATTGCTTGACTTGTCAATAAGTTAATGCGGAACATTTGAAGCCAACTAGAGTGTTACAATTATTAAGCATATCGAAGTGGAAGTTGAGAGCATATGCATGTATTTTATTATGGGGATGCCTAAGACCAGAGGAGGTTTGGATGCCATATGAGTAATTGTGGACCGATTAACTAAGTCAGCTCACTTCTTACCTATAAAGAGTAAGTGGTCTGTGGATGTTCTTGCATGAATGCGTGGTGAGCATCACATGCGCAGCGGAAACGATATATAAAATTTTAAAACCACGAATCCCGCACATTGTCATCGGACCGAGATGATGTCCGGTGCATGACACTCATGTAAGACATCCAAGGGCGAGACTATCTCACCTAGGGGTGCTCGTAGAACCCCCGAAGCATAGAATCTGGTCCGCTAGATGAAGGAGCTCTTGCGACCTCCCTCTAGAGGAATCCAGACAGCGGCGACTAGGACGACGGCTCCTTCTCCCACTAGAGTCTCCTCCTCATCGGGGCTGCTCCCAGCAACAACTCGCAGTAGCAACAGCTACTGCTTCGCAAGCAGCAGCCAGCAGTAGCAGGGGCAAAGGGGGGGAGCGTGAGAGGAAGAGTGTTGGGGTGGTATGGGAGACCCCTCAGCTTGTAGGGATCTCCCAACCACTCCAACATGATGGAGAACCGTGATTTCAACTCTTTGTACGACCTCCACATCGTGCGAACGTGCATGGTATGGACTAAAGTACATGCTGCCAATACCTACATTGACAGCAAGACAGACTGTCGCCAGTCATTACTGGAGACAATGGTCACTACCGCCAAGACACTCTTAGTGGCAGTCGACCATGTTGCCAGGATGTTATGGCGACAATCGACCATGTCGCCAGGACCATCCTACCAACAATGATCCCCGTCGCCAGAACCATCCTAGCGACAGATTGTCCTCATTCCGTCCTGGGTTGTAAAAGGGGCCTATTGGATAACTCTTATCCAATCCTCCATAATTGTTGCGTCATCCACCTTTTGTGTGTAACTCTCAAGGCCCAATACCGAGCTAATGTGAGTTGTACTTATTAGAACCCTTCTGACCTAGAACTCCTTCTGATTAAGTGAATTATTATCTCCATAATAATCCATCCAACTCATCGACTATGGATGTGCCAAGCTACCACGCCATAGTCCCTAGACATTACAGGGGGATCAAATCCATTAGATCTTTCTACCCGTAATTACCTTGTAGCTATAGTCCCTCATCCAACTAACCCGAAGACTGTGTGTAAGGCATGGTCGAGTCAGGCTCATACAGAATCCAACTTGGTCTTACTCATATTGGATTCTCCCGGAGAACTCTTTCTCTCTCAATCCAATCAACCCTGGCGAGGGAATTGCCTGAGTAAGAACATATGGGATATTCCTCTTATGATACCGAGGGTGGATGATCCTTTGTTGACACTCAATTGCCTTCGCAGGGTTGGCTATCATTCTCAATGACTGGTTGTACTAGATCTAGGACAACCAGACCTATAAGTCCAGTATCAAAGAATTGAGTACTCAGGCAAGGCATTCTTGGTGTCTCAAGTCCAAGGACCAGTTACACAACTGGGACCACGAAATCGCTATCTAACAATCAGGTATCATTAACCATCCAGCTTTCTGAGAGTGGATCATTCAGTGAACTCATTCCACAATGAGCACATGTACCATACCCCTAGTGTCTCCACACAAGTAGCTATGAGACTAGCTACCTCCATCATATGGACAGGTATATTGCACACTGGCCTATAACCTATGAGCAGAAATACTAAGGATCAGTGTTTAAAGAGAATTGGTCTCATTATCATGATCTCATCATGATCCAATTCCCATTGCATAGATCCATGCACATCACATCATATACACATCATCACATGCATGTAATATATAGTGAGAAATTGTCAATAATATAATTACCAAAAGAGATTAGTACAAGATTACAAGTGCCATCACTAACATGAATTGGCTTGCAGGGTACTCATAACTAGCAATCTCCCACTTGACTTAAAGCCAATTACTTACATGTCTGATCCCCATCAAACCTCGGTGTCGCTAAAAAACAACCTGAGTCAACGACTTTGTCAGTGGATCTGCAATGTTATCTTCGGATGGATCTCTTTCCATTGCTACATCACCACGGGTCATGATCTCCCTGATCAAGTGGAACCTCCTCAAAACGTGCTAGGACTTCTGATGAGACCTTTGTTTTCTTACTTGAGCAATCACCCTATTGTTGTCGCAGAACAATGCAGTCGGCTCTCCATGGCCAGTCAAAAGATAATTCCTCCTTCCTGTTGTAGACACCCATTTCTGACCCATAAGTCGAGCAAAAATCCCTTGTCATATCATTGATGCCCCGCGTTGGCTCATCATCGTCAAGCTGGCTTTTCTCCGATCATGACATCATTTCCATTAGTTCATCGCCTGGAGGACCCTTCCTGGTCAATCATCTCTTTCACTATAACTCTCTAAGTTAGGAGTCCGATGTTTCAATTCTGAAGACTGCGCATGGGAGTTGGACGCATTACATGCCAAAATGCAGAAAAGACCAGAAGGCGACAGGCCTAGGTCGCCTTCCTGAAAACGACAGCCCCTATGTCGCCATCATAATTCCTATTTTAAATCCTTAGAAAATCGAAAATGACTTAAGTCACCTTCCATATGAGGAAGGCGACATATCGAGGAGTCGCATTCAGGAAGGCGACACTTAGGCCGTCGCATTCTAGACTTTAAATAGGAAACTCAATCCGAAGCCACTTGGACACATGCTATTGATGGAAATTGCATGTTTTGGACGTCCAAATCACGTCCAAATCCTCTCAAATTTGGAGGAGAGCTTCCTATTGAGTTCCTTTCCGAGTTCCAATAGCCCTTGCACAACCATACTTACCCAGAGTCGGACTACTTCCCATTATTCCTCTCAGACTCGAGTTGGAAATAATCCACCATAAGTATCCAGTCTCTCCATCATTTGATGCAAGGCCGGATTCATTAGTTCGCAGAGCAAGAGAGCTTTCTCTTCCACGAAGAGAGTTTTCCCTCTAGACGACTCAGAAGAGCCCCCAGGGCGTTTTCCCAGTGGCTACACAATCTCTTCTTCCCTCTTCTCTTTATTTCATTGATTTCATGCATGCATAGCTTCGTTTTCTTTCTAGCTTAGCATTAGATCACGACACACACACCCTTTCTTAACACCCACAGGGGTTAAAAATCCCAATCTTGTGAGTTCCCCCCATAATAGCTCATGTTCATGTGCTTTTCATTGAATAGATTTCATACACACGAATTCTAATGGGTTTCTTGTTTGTTTAAATCACTTTGGCAGGTGTTTAAAGGTCAGAGCAAGGTGAGGCTCCTGTCCCTTGGCCGGCTGAGGAGCAGGAAGATGAAGAACCCATGTTTCCACCTACTGAAGAGGAAGGCGACCAGGACCCTGTCGTGATCAAGAAGGCGCCCCTTCCTACGTCGCGTTCAGAAGAGAGCAAGGCGACGCCTCCTACGTCGCATTACCAGGTACGCTTCCCTTCATCTTTCCTTTCCAAGGTAGTCAGCCCTCCATCTGAACATCAAGAGGCGACTGCATTGGTGGCGATCACGGTAAATTTCCTAATCCCTACATATTCTTACCTATTAAAAAGGGGATACAAATCCCGTGATTACACCTTTTGGCGATCGCGATGGGACCACTTGTGCCCATCACACTTGTTCTTCCTTTCCCTGCCGTCCCTATCATCTAACAGGTGTGTTGTGTGGTTAGTTTTCCGTTTTTGGTTCTCTTCCTTTGAGTTTGTCAGTGCTCTGCGATTCTGGGTGAGACGGCGACAATGGAGGCGTCGCTATCTTCTTAGCGACATACGGCACGTCGCAATCAGGTCAGTACACAGCATCCTTCATTGTCTGTTTCTGTCTTCTGTGTGTTGTGCGGAAGACGACGTAGGCTGCGTCGCAATAAGGGAAGGCGACATAAGTCGTGTCGCTACCAGGTACACAGTCTGCCCCTACGCTTGCTTGATTTATTTAAGATTTGTTGAGTCTGCGGAGAAAGCGACACGGCCATTGTCGTGATACAGAAGATGACGGGGGTTCAGTCGCATTCAGGTCAGTACCCTGGTCCTTGAATTTCCTTGCAAATTTGGGTTTACTTTCACATACTCCATCCATATTTCATCATACCATGCCTTTTCCATGCTCTTGAGAGATTGCTAGTCTTGTATGTTATAGGGTTGCTTGATTTTTCGTGCGTAATTAGGACTTAATTGCCCTCTGTCCACTGCGAGAAGGAAAGAGACAGGATTATTGTCGCGATATTGGTCGCGACAGCTCCATTGTCGCCTTCTGCCTCTTAGAGCAATTAGTCCTAATTCTTGTTGTGTTAGTACTAGGTTAGAATTTTGCATGCACTCCGATGCACATAGGATTTGCATACATCTTTCCATATTCGTAGTATAGGTTTCCTCCTCAGCGACGCTCGCTCTCTCGGGCACATACTCCTTGTGTCCGACTAGAACACTCGCTTGAGGCCTCCGTAAGTCCCCACTGACCGTGGATTCCCACACGGTCGCCGGGCTGGTTGTACCCGTCCCACCTAGGATCGAGTCTAAAGTTCATTTGGTAAGGTTGAGAGAACCCTAGTCATACCCGAAGTTGGAAGCCTTCTCCCATTTAGGAAACCCTTCCTTACTCGGAGAGAACTTGCTAAAAGTCAAATCACTAAAAGGCAAACTTGAATCATTAAAAAACCATCATCATTGCCAACTGCTTGCTTTGGGTGAGACGTTTTCTCTTTCCTTTTGTCTGCATAGGATTGCTTGTTTAGGTAACAAAGAGTCTGTCTAGGTTAGGGCATCAAGTCTGGAAAAAGCTTTGCCCACCTTTCTTTCTGTGCTCACTGTCTCACTGAACCCGGTCTATGATTAGAAGCAGGACCCTGCCCTCTGATGACCAAACTTTCTCCATATAAATTAACTCACTTATTTATTATTAATTTTGATGATTAACAAAACATTACTAATGAATTACTTGAGCCTTGAGGACAGGAAATAAAGTAAAAGAAAGTTCAAGACAATCAGGTAAGACTCTCACTTCATAATTTTCCCAAGTCATTGCATCGACTTCTTCATACTTCATAACGACTTCTATTGATAATCAGAACGATTCCTTTATAACTTCATAACGATTTCATAAGTATTATGATCAATTTCCTTTCTGACCGAAAAGTCGTGATGTTTCAAACAAATCGATACCGCAACGATTTCTTTTGAAAGCGTAACGACTTGACCGTCGTAACGATTCTATAAGACATCGCAACGATTTCTTTTGAAAGCGTAACGACTTGACCGTCGTAATGATTCTATAAGACATCGCAACGATTTCTTTTGAAAGTGTAACGACTTGTCCGTCGTAACGATTTCTTCAGTACTCGTAACGATTTCTTTTGAACTCGCAACGACTTTCTAGCCTTAACGACTTCTTTAGTTCTCGTAACGATTTCTTTAGAATTCACAACGACTTTCTAGCCATAACGACTTCTTTAGTTCTCGTAACGATTTCTTTAGAACTCACAACGACTTTCTAGCCGTAACGATTTCTTTAGTTCTCGTAACGATTTCTTTAGAATTCACAACGACTTTCTAGCTGTAACGATTTCTTAAGTTCTCGTAACGATTTGCTTGTCGAAACGATTTCTTTAGAACTCAGAACGATTTGCATCTCATAACGATTTGTTAAGAGTTTCATATCGATTTCTTCAGAAATACAACGATTTGTATTTCACAACGATTTCATAAATGCTTATAACGGTTTCATTATTACAATAACGATTTGCCTATCAACTTATAACGATTTCATAAGTCATAAAGGCATCAGCTTTGTTCATATCGATTTCATTATTATATCAACACTCTTTGATATACGTTGAATAGTCAAAGTCGTATCTCGTATGTTTGACTGCTATACATTCAATGCACTCTGAACGTATCTCTCATGCATGCAGACGATATCTTCCAGCATTGTGCTATTCTGTCTACATCTTTATTTTGACAGAAAGGAGCTTTGCTAAAACTAGCAATATCTTTTCCAAACTGTGACTAACGATCAACGACAGTCCTAACTGTTCCTATTATTGTTGACATACTTGCAGATACCTGACAAGACTTATCTGTACAACGTTGGACACAAGATACAAGATATTAAAATGTTTCTGTGGCGTGTACTAAAGGATAAAAGACTGAAGATCAGAAGCTTCCTTGCAGACCTGTCTAACGTACACCAGGATGAGAGACAACGGATCTTTAACGTTCAAATTTCAAGAAGAAGCTTAAATACAAGACTCAAGACTGAGAAGAAAGAACAACAAGATACTTTTGTAGAATATTATTCTGAAAGAAAGCATCGCCAATCCTTCAAGTCTTCTGTGATTCAAAACAAGAGCGAAGCACTCCATTCCAATCCATCTTAGCTCTTTAGCTCTCAGTGTTCAAGAAGAAATTCCTGTGAGAGCCAGTGTAGTCTTTGGAGAGAAACCAGTGTTAAATTTCCTTCTCTCTCGAGGCTTGTTTGCTTCAGATTGTAGATGTTTGAGCTAGTTCTTGAAGCTTGTTCTTATACTCTTTTATTAGTTGTGTTCCCTTCTGGGTGAAGGAAGACCTGGTGGTATCCAGGGTGGTTGTTTTCCCTTCAGGTTGAAGGAAGACCAGTTGAGGCTGGGTGTAAGGATCCGTGAGGGGGATAGTACCCTTGATAGTGAAATCCTGAGGTATTGCTCAGGGACTGGACGTAGGTCTCTGTGGAGAGGAGTTCCGAACCAGGATAAAAATCCTTGTGTCTTGTGGTTGTGTTTTTTGTGTGTTTGCTGTCTCATTTCCTCTAACTCTAACCTTCGTTTAAGTTGTTGTGTAATCCTTTTAGTGAACAGGTATTAATCAAAGATCAAATTTTTAATAACCCATTCCCCCCCCCCCTCTGGGCTAGCTAGCTGGGCAACAAGTGGTATCAGAGCGAGTCTCTTCGACAAAGAAGAAGATCCAACGATCTGAAGAGTAAAGATCCATGGCAGCCCAAGGTAATTTCAAAGGTCAGTCAGTCAACAGACCTCCTTTGTTTGATGGAGAAGATTATACCTATTGGAAAACAAGAATGGAGTACTTTCTACAAGGCCACGATTACATGATATGGTCCATTGTAGAAGAAGGCGATCTTCTAGTCACCAATGCAAAGGCTCAGTGGACAGATGAAGACAGAAGAAAAATCTCCTTAAACTGCAAAGCCAAGAGCATCCTGTGCTGTGCCCTCAGCAAGAAAGAATTCAACAGAGTTTCAGCCTGCAAATCCGCAATGGAAATGTGGGAAAAGCTCAGGATTACCTATGAAGGGACAGATAAGGTAAAGGAGACAAGAATCGACATTCTTGTGACTAAATATGAAAGATTCCAGATGCAGTCAGGTGAATCCATAACCCAAATGTTCAGTAGATTCACAGATATCACAAACGGATTAGCTGGATTAGGAAAAGTCTATGATGTACCAGATATGGTCAGAATGATCCTCAGATCTCTGCCATCCTCATGGACTCCAAAGGTAACAGCCATTGAGGAAGCCAATGATCTAAAACTAATGTCATTGGAGAAGTTAATAGGATCCCTTATGGCTCATGAAATAAATATGGAGAGATTAGGAGAATCCTCCAGCAGAAAGAAGCAATCAAATGCTCTCAAGGCCAATGAAGACACATCAGAAGAATCACTGGACAACAGTGAAAGCAGTAAGGACAGTGATGATGAAGAAGCAATGATGTCTCGAAGACTTCAAAGAATTCTAGCAAAGAAGAAGAAGTTCCAGTCTGGGAGAAGATTTTTCAAGAAAAATAAAGATTTCAGAAAACCAGAAGTAAAGGATTCGAAGAAGAAAGAGAAGTGATATGCTATGAATGCAAGAAGCCTAGACACATCAAGGCTGATTGTCCAATGCTCAAAAAGAATGATCACAAGAAGAAGGATAATTTCAGAAAATTCAAGAAGTATAAAAAGAAGGCAATGGCAGCTGCTTGGGAGAACAGCAGTGACTCAGACAGTGAGTCAAGCTCAAGCAGTGACGGAGAAGAAGCCAACCTGGCTCTCATGGCCAACATCGAAGAAAAGGTAACTTCTGACTCTTCTTTTGATTCCTGTAATGATTCAGATTCTGGTAATTTAGAAAGTGCCTTTAATGAACTTTATGATAAATATAAAGAAGTATCCAAATTACTTAAAGTTAGTAAGAAAAATGTAATCTGTTTAGAAAACACTAATTCAGATCTAAAAACAAAAATGAAGAATTAGAAAAACAAATAACTGAACTTAAAAGAAGAAATAAATTGTTATGTGAAGACCTAAAAGCTAAGAATGAACAAATAACAAAATTGGAAAAATAGGAAAGCACAGATGAATTAAGGAAAGAAGTTAAAAACTTAAATGAAGAAAAATAAACTATCAAGCACACTAGAGAAATTTACAATGGTAAAAACTCTCTAATATTAAAAGGTGCTAGAAGAGCAGGTAAGAAGAAAAATGGGTTAGGATATACACCCCCAGATAATGAAGAAACCATAGTCTACCCTAAAACATATCCAACACCAAAATTTATACCTGAACAAGATATAACATATAAAGCTGAGTTCAAGTATATAGAAAAGGTAACAAATTGTCCTGCTGTGATCACTGCAACAAATTAGGACATATCGCAATAACATGCCCAACAAAACATAAAAAATGGATAATAAAAGAAAAATTGATGATACTAACCCTCAGGACCCAAAAGAACTTGGGTACCTAAAACTTAATGTTTAAATTTCAGGGAAATTCAAGAGCATCCAAATGGTATTGGATAGTGGATGCTCAAGGCACATGTCAGGCAACCAGAAGATTTTCGTTAATCTCCAAGCTGAAGAAGGAACAGTCACTTATGGAGATAATGGAAAAGGCACAGTGATAGGAAGTGGGTCCGTGAACATCAAAGGAAAATCAGTTATTGAAGATGTAATGCTAGTCAAAGGATTAAAGCACAATCTCATCAGCATCAGCCAGTTGTGTGACAAAGGCCATCAGATTCAGTTCCAAGAATCAAAGTGCAGTATATTAAAGGATGGAGCAGTCATATTTGAAGCATATAGAGAAAGAAACTTGTATGTTCTCTATCTCGAGGAACTCAAGGATCAAGATGTCTGTTTGGCAGCCAGCAAAGATCAATCAACAGAGCTGTGGCACAGAAGACTGGGCCACTGCAGCTTGGATGGATTAAACAAGCTCAGAAAGAGAAATCTAGTGGAAGGATTGCCAAAGGTCAACTCAAAAATGGATAGCATCTGCAGACCTTGTGCAAGAGGAAGCACACCAAGAGCTCTTTCAAATCAAAACAGTAGTGACCACCTCAAAGCCATTAGAATTACTTCATATGGATCTATTTGGGCCAATGAGGACTACCAGTCTCGGAGGAAAGAATTTGGATTTGTTATAGTTGATGATTACTCAAGATTTACTTGGGTATCCTTTCTAGAGCACAAAGATGACACCTTTGATAATTTTGTCAGCTTCAGCAAGAAAGTTCAGAAAGATCAGAAGTTCACCATTATATCTATCCGATCAGATCATGGTGGTGAGTTTCAGAATGAAAAGTTTGCAAAGTTCTGTAATGATCAAGGAATTGAGCACAACTTCTCAGCACCAAGGACACCTCAACAGAATGGAATTGCTGAGAGGAAAAATAGAACTCTTTTAGATATATATGACTGGCCAAGATATTTTTGGGCCGAAGCCATCAACACTGCAAGCTATATCATTAATAGGGTAATGATCAGGCCAATTCTGAAGAAGACTGCTTATGAACTCTACAAGGGAAAGAAACCAAAGATCAGTCACTTCAAAATATTTGGATGTCCTTGTTTCATCCACAACAATGGAAAAAGGGACATTGGTAAGTTAGATGCCAAATCAGATGAAGGCATCTTTATGGGGTACACTTCTAAACCCAAAGGTTATAGAGTTTTCAATAAACGCTCATTATTAATTGAACAATCTGTGCATGTTATTTTGATGAATCTAACCCCTCCTTGAAAAAGGAAGAAATTAGTGACATTGATGATGCAGATGACTTGTCCGAAAAATTAAAGAATACCTCAATTGAGGACAAGGAAGATCCACCTCTGGAAGAACTGCAGCAGACTGAAATTCAACATGAAAACCTTCCAAAAGAATGGAGACATAAGAAAGATCACCCTCCTGAGAATATTATTGGTGATCCATCCGTAGGGGTAAGAACAAGAGGTAATGTAATCCCTTGTGATTATTTAGCCTTTGTTTCTCAAATAGAGCCTAAGACAGTCAATGAAGCTTTAACCGATGAATCATGGATAATAGCCATGCAAGATGAACTAAATCAGTTCAAGAGAAACCAAGTATGGTCACTTGTTCCTAGACCATCCAATCATTCAGTTATTGGCACCAAGTGGGTGTTCAGAAATAAACTGGATGAGTCTGGAGTAATCTTAAGGAACAAGGCCAGACTGGTAGCTCAAGGCTATTCCCAAGAGGAAGGCATAGATTTCGATGAAACCTATGCACCTGTGGCTAGACTTGAGGCTATTAGGATTTTACTTGCTTATGCATCTGCATTAGATTTAAAATTGTTTCAAATGGATGTCAAATCAGCCTTTTTAAATGGATTTATCAAAGAGGAAGTGTATGTTGAACAACCTCCAGGTTTTGATGACACCAAATTTCCAAATCATGTATTTAAACTCCATAAGGCTCTATATGGTTTAAAGCAAGCACCTAGAGCCTGGTATGAGAGGCTCAATACTTTCTTATTAGATCATGGTTTCACTAGAGGTCAAGTAGATAGTACATTATTATAAAATCTAAAGTCAAACATATACTTCTTGTGCAAATATATGTAGATGATATTATTTTGGATCTACTGATGAATCTCTTTGCAAGTACTTTGAAAAGCTTATGCAGGGAGAATTTGAAATGAGTATGATGGGAGAGCTAAACTACTTCCTTGGATTACAAATCAAGCAAGGGAAGGAAGGCACCCACATCTGTCAAGCCAAGTACACCAAAGAGCTATTAAAGAAATTTGGTTTTGAAAGTGCGAAGCCACTGTCAACGCCAATGAGCACATCAACCAGAATGGACAGTGATCAAAATGGTAAAAAGGTAGACCAAAAGAACTATAGAGGCATGATAGGGTCATTACTTTACTTAACAGCAAGTAGACCAGACATTTTATTCAGTGTATGCATGTGTGCTAGATATCAAGCAGACCCTAGAGAGTCTCATTTAATTTCTGTGAAAAGAATATTTAGATATTTAGCTAGAACTCATGATTTAGGTCTTTGGTATCCAAAATCTTGTGAAATAAATTTAGTAGGATATTCTGATGCTGATTATGCTGGATGCAAAGTAGATAGGAAGAGCACCAGTGGTTGTTGTCAGTTTCTTGCAGGATGTCTGATATCTTGGTCCTCCAAGAAACAAAATTCAGTAGCTCTATCAACAGCTAAGGTAGAATATGTTGCTGTTGGAAGTTGCTGCACACAACTCCTATGGATAAAGCAACAACTTGAGGATTTCGGCATTCATATCAAGTCAATTCCACTACTGTGTGATAATACAAGTGCCATCAACCTCACCAAGAATCCAGTGCAACACTCAAGGACTAAACATATTGAGGTTAGATATCACTTCATTCGAGATCATGTAGCTAGTGGTAACTAGAAATTTCTTTTATAGATACAAATGGTCAACTAGCAGATATCTTCACAAAAGCCCTACCTGAAGAGAGATTTACATCTCTTAGAAGGGAATTAGGGATGTGCAATTTGTGTAAAATTCTGTATTTTGTATTAAATTTTCAGATTAAATTTTCTCTTCTCTACTTTAAGACTGCTTTTTTCTTCTTTGACCGTTTGTGTTAAAACCTCGTCTTTCTCTCTTCATACCGCCTTTGTCTTCTTTCTGTTTAAAGCCGTAATTTCATCTGTTCGTTTAAAAATTCTAATTAACCCTTTCTCCTTTACTCTTCTTCTTACCCTTCCGATTCCCTTCGCAATCGCGCTCGCTCGCTCTCTGCAAGATTTTCGCTTCTCTGCCCGCGAGAATCCCTTGAGGGTTCTCTCTTCCTCCGATCATCTCCCTTCTTCCCAACCCTTCTCTCTCTCCACCATGGGCCTCTCGATGTCCTCCGAAATCGGAGGGGTAGGGGGCTATAGTGCTGAGTACCTGTCCGCAGAGCAGCAGGAAAGATTCACCTTCGTGAAGACGAAGATTTGCGGAAACAAGGCAGTGGATGTTCAGAATCTAGAGAAGAATGGCACGAGCAGTTAGTAGAACTTTGAGAAGGATGCAGTGGATGATGTTGCCACTTTCTCTGAGAAGTAAGTTATCCCGACCTGGTGAAGGCCTTTTCGTTTGTCTGAAGTCAGAGGCGGATGGGTCCCTTGTCTCCTCTGTTAAGGGTATCCAAATTAAGGTAGGACCATGACTCCCACACGTTGTTTGGAGTGAAGACATCTGGACATAGTGGGGTTCACACTCGTGAACGATGAAGCAAAGGGTCATGGCATTATAGGTCCAGGTTTGGACTGAAAGATGGAAAATTAGATATCAATCAAATGTCTACATCAACCGTCTACTCCATTTCATTATCTGCCATGTGGTTCCCGGAGTGCTACTTTTCATCTTGCACTAGGGCAGATTCGGATATGATGTTCTGGGTAATCCAGAATAAGGAATTAACTTGGCCGCACTGTCATGTTGGAGAGAATGAAGTTTGCTAGTGCTCAAAATGGGCTACGGGAGACAAAATGCAAAATGAATCTTTATATACGCTCATCTCCTAACCAAGATTTTCAAGCATTTTGGAGTTGATTTATCTGGAGCGGTGTGGAAAAGATGGCCAGTCTATAAGGTCCAGGAACCTTAAGAAAAGTGGTTTTTCAGTGCAAAATGGGATATGGACCAAGACCTCTGTGGCAGAGGGAGAGGCCATCATCGGAGTTGTTCCAGAGATTCAAGAAGAAGCAGCAGATCCTCCAGCTGTTTTAGAGGTAAGATCAGCAGCAGTAGTCAGCAGCAGCAGCACCCTCAGTGGAACTCCAAGCAGAGATTTCAGGATCACCTATTATAGAATTGAATCTCATCCTCCAGAAGTTCAAATGGAAGAAGCTGTAGCAGGTGTGGCGGATCCTTTGCCCACCTCAATAGTTGCCTCTATTTTAAGAGATGTTTTGGACTCTCTTCCCTCCACCTCAGTTACTTCTGAAACAGGTGGACTTGATGAAGAAGAAGCTATGGCACCAGGCCATACAGAAAATTTGACTGAATCAGTTATCAGTGTTGAGGTGCAAGCAGCTACTCAACAAGAAGTGATTTTGGAAGATGTTCCCAGCCAAGGGGAACAATATAATAGTGAATCAAAATTGTCAGAATCCGTGGCAGAAGGCCACTCTGAGAAAATTGTTTTGGAGGAAGCTCCTGCCCAGGGGGAGCTAGAAAATGTTGATCTCCATGCTCCTATTCAGGGGGAGCAAACTGGCAATGAGGATCCATTGATAGAAAATGCTCCTGAGACAGATGCACCATCTCAGAAAAATCCTCCTCCGGCCAGCGCTCCTGTAAGTGAAGAACCAAGTGCAAGTCATGTACATATTGAGGAGCTTGTCACTCAGCAGAGCAAACAAAGAGAGTGGTTCACAGAAGGTCAAGAAAGAGCCACAGAAAAGTAAATCTGAAGCCAGTTATGGAATTGTTGAAGGCTCAAGGAGATATTTTATCATCAGTTCAGACCAGTGTGCAAGGCATTCTGACCAGTCAAGCTTCAACCACCTCTGAGCTATCTTCAGTCCGAAATGCTATGAAGTGGTTCAACAAGGAAATGTCTGATATGAAGTCCATGATTGCAACTCTTTCAAGGTCAAGTGGTTTTTCTCCTGCAGCTACTCAGAGCAGATCAGCAGCTGTTCCTCAGCCACCAGGGCCTCCAACTCAAGAGTCTCGGCCAGCAGGGCCTTCAGCTCAAGCATCAGGGCCATCAGGGCCATCAGTGCCAGCATCAGGGCCATCAGTGCCAACATCAGGGCCATCTGGGCCGTCTGCAGTCAGAGAGGCCCCTGACACTTCTTCTCTTGCAACTCCAACCCTCTCCTCACCTTCATCTCCTTCTACAGCCCCTCCAGCACCACCACTCTCAAACACCCTATGCCTCGCACCCAACCTTCTTCCTCTCTCATTTCATCTCAACCTTCTTTCTCTCCCACTCCTTCTCACACCTCAGCTCCATCATCATTCTCACCTTCTTCACCTCTCACTCACACCACTCCAATTCGCGCCGTCTACATCCTTCAATCCCAAACACCTCTTCTATCCTCCTACTCCTCCTTCCTCTGTCACCTTCATTCAGGAAAAACCTCAACTTCTTGGTGTCTTTGACACTAATATTCCGGATGATTTTGAGAGAAATGCCCTCCTCACCATTCTCTCCACTGCCACTCATATCCACAGGACTGATCCTCCCAGTCCTGCCAAGAAAAAGAGGAAACATTCATCCTCTGTCAGCATCCCCTCCTCACCATTATTTCCTCCTCTTTGGTACTCTCTTACCCTCGAACCTCAGAAAGACCTATCTATAGGGAATACCTTCAAAAATGCATCCTCTCCACCGTCTATGGTATTCCTTTCCTCAACCTCTCTGAGCATTTAAACACTGTTCTTCCTTTTATCCAGCTGTCCCACCCTCAAAAATCCAAAATCTTTGAGGGCACTGAGTTCAAGACTGAAGATCAGTGGGCCAATGTCAAGGGCAACAAAGCTCAGTACACCAAATACTTGACTGCCAGGGCAGAATCCCTTACCCATAGAGCTCACCCACTCACGCTTTCTGAGTGGTTTACTCTTTAGCATAAAAACTCTTGGGGACCTTTCATTTTAAAGAAATCAGAATTGCCAAGAATTTCCAGCTGTACAGTGATTTCTGCTACTTGAACAAGCTGCCTGAAGTCCAGTTCTACCAGTTTCATTCAGCCATAGTGATGCTGAGATCAGAACATCCAATAAATCTTCCCCTCACAGTGGATTTTGCCGCTCTCAAAGTTGACTCTCCAGTTCTTCTGCCAAAGCTACACTCCTTCGTGTTTGACTCAGATGCAGGCTCACATGCCTTTGATATGTTTGCTAAGCAGATGGGCAGAATGTCAGCTAAGCAGGGTAGAATGCCTTCCTTTTTGCGGTTTATCTTCAGAGAATACCACTCTGACCGCATTTCTCTCAAGTTTTGGCTCCACTCATCTCTGAGTGTGAGAGGCTTTCTCCCACCATATGGGAAACGCTCTACAAGGAACCCCATCTTCAGTTGCAAGCCATCAACAGTTCCTTGGTCCGTCAAGCTAAGCCTATTCTATCAGCCGAAGCCTTCATGGATCTCAACTCCATAAATCCTATTCAAGAGATCTATGTTCAGTGGGCAGCCAGATATACTGCCTTCTATGCTCTGAAGCAGGATCTGCTTGATCAGAAGATTTTCTATCCAATCTCTCTGGATAGATTTCTCCATCGTGCCAGCTTTGGAAAGAGCACCTACTTCCGATTCATACTGGACAAAGATCAGTATGAAGAATTCCTGGCAGAGCCGGCAGCTTTACATTCAAAGGATCTCTCCAGCCATGGGTTCTTCCTTCTCAGTTGCTCCTGGTGTTTTCCGCCAGACTTTTGAAGATGTGGAGATCAAGGCATGGACTGTTATTTCCCAGCATGCCTCCCTTTTGTCTCCTATGTATTATCTTACTCCTAATTAATACAAAGCTTTCTCTCTTCTTTGTCTCATAGACTATCTTTTTGCTTATTGACAAAAAGGGGGAGAAAACTAATGCAACTCTGAAAAACATGTTGTTTTCTTTATGTTGTTTAGTATATTTTGTCATCATCAAAAAGGGGGAGATTGATGACCAAACTTTCTCCATATAAATTAACTCACTTATTTATATATTAATTTTGATGATTAACAAAACATTACTAATGAATTACTTGAGCCTTGAGGACAGGAAATAAAAGTAAAAGAAAGTTCAAGACAATCAGGTAAGACTCTCACTTCATAATTTTTCCCAAGTCATTGCATCAACTTCTTCATACTTCATAACGACTTCTATTGATAATCAGAATGATTCCTTTATAAGTTCATAACGATTTCATAAGTATTATGATCAATTTCCTTTCTGACCGAAAAGTCGTGATGTTTCAAACAAATCGATACCGCAACGATTTCTTTGAAAGCGTAACGACTTGACCGTCGTAACGATTCTATAAGACACCGCAACGATTTCTTTTAAAGCGTAACGACTTGACCTTCGTAATGATTCTATAAGACATCGCAACGATTTTCTTTTGAAAGCGTAACGACTTGTCCGTCGTAACGATTTCTTCAGTACTCGTAACGATTTCTTTTGAACTCGCAACGACTTTCTAGCCTTAACGACTTCTTTAGTTCTCGTAAAGATTTCTTTAGAATTCACAACGACTTTCTAGCCATAACGACTTCTTTAGTTCTCGTACTGATTTCTTTAGAACTCACAACGACTTTCTAGCCGTAACGATTTCTTTAGTTCTCGTAACGATTTCTTTAGAATTCACAACGACTTTCTAGCTGTAACGATTTCTTAAGTTCTCGTAACGATTTCGTTAGACCTCGTAATGATTTGCTTGTCGAAACGATTTCTTTAGAACTCAGAACGATTTGCATCTCATAACGATTTGTTAAGAGTTTCATATCGATTTCTTCAGAAATACAACGATTTGTATTTCACAACGATTTCATAAATGCTTATAACGGTTTCATTATTACAATAACGATTTGCCTATCAACTTATAACGATTTCATAAGTCATAAAGGCATCAGCTTTGTTCATATCGATTTCATTTATATCAACACTCTTTGATATACGTTGAATAGTCAAAGTCGTATCTCGTATGTTTGACTGCTATACATTCAATGCACTCTGAACGTATCTCTCATGCATGCAGACGATATCTTCCAGCATTGTGCTATTCTGTCTACATCTTTATTTTGACAAAAGGAGCTTTGCTAAAACTAGCAATATCTTTTCCAAACTGTGACTAACGATCAACGATAGCCCTAGCTGTTTCCTATTTATTGTTGACATACTTGCAGATACCTGACAAGACTTATCTGTACAACGTTGGACACAAGATACAAGATATTAAAATGTTTCTGTGGCGTGTACTAAAGGATAAAAGACTGAAGATCAGAAGCTTCCTTGCAGACCTGTCTAACGTACACCAGGATGAGAGACAACGGATCTTTAACGTTCAAATTTCAAGAAGAAGCTTAAATACAAGACTCAAGACTGAGAAGAAAGAACAACAAGATACTTTTGTAGAATATTATTCTGAAAGAAAGCATCGCCAATCCTTCAAGTCTTCTGTGATTCAAAACAAGAGCGAAGCACTCCATTCCAATCCATCTTAGCTTTTTAGCTCTCAGTGTTCAAGAAGAAATTCCTGTGAGAGCCAGTGTAGTCTTTGGAGAGAAACCAGTGTTAAATTTCCTTCTCTCTCGAGGCTTGTTTGCTTCAGAATTATAGATGTCTGAGCTAGTTTCTGAAGCTTGTTCTTATACTTCTTTTTATTAGTTGTGTTCCCTTCTGGGTGAAGGAAGACCTGGTGGTATCCAGGGTGGTTGTTTTCCCTTCAGGTTGAAGGAAGACCAGTTGAGGCTGGGTGTAAGGATCCGTGAGGGGGATAGTACCTTGATAGTGAAATCCTGAGGTATTGCTCAGGGACTGAACGTAGGTCTCCTGTGGAGAGGAGTTCCGAACCAGGATAAAAATCCTTGTGTCTTGTGGTTGTGTTTTTTGTGTGTTTGCTGTCTCATTTCCTCTAACTCTAACCTTCGTTTAAGTTGTTGTGTAATCCTTTTAGTGAACAGGTATTAATCAAAGATCAAATTTTTAATAACTCATTCACCCCCCCCCCCTCTGGGCTAGCTAGCTGGGCAACACCCTCTACACCTCCCAAGACTACGAGGACTCCCTTCCTCATGTTCTCTTCGGGGAGTCGACCCCGCCCTGGGTCGCTACTGTCCATACCTCTGAAGGTCACCATCACAACAATGGCAGCCCGTCTCAGAACACCCATCCTCCTCAGTCGGACTATCAAGCCACTCAGCTCTTGCGCTTAATTCCCCAACTTGATCAGTCCCAGATCCAGACCCTCATGACGGCCCTCAAGGGAAAGGCCGCTTCCTCACCCTCACCTAGAGCGGGCGCGTCACTCCCCGCGGAAGCTACCTCCGGCCCCCATGTTATCATGGAACAAGCCGACAACACCCCCATCCGACCTCGGACCATCCGATTCACGCCGTTTGAATCTGAGCATTATCTTCCCGGTGAATCGAGGCCCTGGTCCCCACCATATCAGCCATGTTACTCCCCTCATCATCCTGAGCCACGCGCCAGGCCTACCTCTCATGCCTCGTCCATATGCGCTCAGCCCTCCGCCGCACCGGACATGATGTCCGAGTGGGCGTCCATCAAGAAGGAGCTCCAAGAGCTCCGAAGGCAAGTCGACCTTAGGCAGCACTACGATGTGCACATGCCAAATTTCAATGGCATATGGGTCCCCTCTCCATCCGAGCTGCGAAGTACCGCAAATACAACGGCTCAGGCAATCCGTACACTCATATCAAGGACTTCATCTATGAGTCCACTCCCTATCAGCATGACCGCCACCTCATGGCATATCTCTTCCGCCGGTCACTGGACGGGCATGCCCTAGATTGGTTCTACTCCCTGCTACCCGAGGACGCTGAGGACTTCACTGTCGTGAAGGCCAAATTCCTCGAACAATTCCAAGACAGGGTCGGGCCTAATACTCTCTTAACGATCTCATGGCTGAGAAGATGAAGTCGGACGAGGATTTTGCCTCGTACGCCGATAGGTGGAGGCAAATGGCCACCAAAGTCCCGGGGTACCTTCCAGAAGGGGAGAGGGTGAAGATCATCATCGCCAATGCCACGCCTGCCTATAGAAACATCCTGGCGATGAATGACATCACCACTATGCATCAGCACTACAGTCGGGCCCGGTTCATCCAGACCCAGCTCAAAGACTCTCCCATCCACTCCATGTTCGAACCCCAGAAATCTCGGTTCCAAAGAAAGCCTCAGGGGCCAGTCACAGAGGGCGTCCAAGTGAACGAGCAAGTAAGCGCGTTCAACCCTGCCGGCCAGAGCCAAAATCGTCAACCTTACAACGCCCAGGGTCAGAACCCTACCCAGCCGCCACAAGGGCAACCACCACGCCAATACAACGAAGTGCCACCTCCTGATGGCTCTCAGCAAAGGCGTCCCATGGGTCCTAGAAGAACTCACTACCTGCCATTGCCGGAGACACTCTCCGACATATTCTTGGCCTTGCTCTCCACCGACGCCATTAGGCTCCCTCCTAAGAGACCCTTGAACCCTAGTGTGGATCAAACTCGGTACTGTATATTCCACCGGCAGCCTGGTCATACCATCGACCAGTGTTTTACCTTCAAAGATTTGGTGTATGACTTGCACGAGCAACATAGAATAGATTGGACAGCCCTCCGGCAAGTGATCGGAGATATCAAAGAAAGTCAGAGGCAACAGCAGCAGCAGAGGCAACAGCGCCAACCACCCCCTCAACAACAACAGCAGCAGCAACACCAGAGCCATTGCAGGACCTTGGGATCGTCCATAACCCCTACCAAACCATCCACCAGCTCCAACCACCACCACAGCAGCCTGCCTAGGTAAACCCCATCGTCCACCACCCTCCTCCGCAAGCAACTGGACGTACGATGA
The DNA here is from genome assembly GCA_014218235.1 of Colocasia esculenta. NCBI lineage: Eukaryota > Viridiplantae > Streptophyta > Magnoliopsida > Alismatales > Araceae > Colocasia > Colocasia esculenta. The sequence continues at coordinate 116,445,840 of CM024761.1, forward strand.
TGAATTAGATGTTCAGCAGATGATGGCCATTAACCAATATCCTGTCCAATCCCAAACAATACAACCAGCCTACACTGCTCCCCAGTCAGTCCCTCCTGTAGTTTCCAAGGCCAACGCCGTCATACTGCCCATCGGTTCAGCATCCGCGCCAGTTGCTAGCTCACCCATCATCTTACCTTTCGCTCCACCTGTCTCCATCCCTCTACCCCCTATCATACCTACTCCCTCACCCATCATCCTACCACCACCTGGGCCGGACCAACCCTCCGCCGCCACATTATCCTCCGCTAGACAGCCACCTACCAATCCGACCACACTGCGGAGTGGGCGCGTCTTTCGCCGCCCGTACCCACCTATCTCCACCACCACCACTTCCACAAACCCCCAGCAGATCCTGCAACCGCCACAGCAACAACAAGCTCAGCAGCAAACGTAAGATGAGGGGTTGATTGAGCCACTACCCGGAACCCACTATGATATCCTCAAGCACCTGGATCATGTGCCAGCCAAGATCTCCATTCTGGAGTTGATAAAGAAGTCTAAAGAGCACCAGGAAGCCTTGAGGAATTTCCTGCAAAAGGTAGTTGTAAATGAAGACATGCTGGCTGATAAGCTACCTAGTGCCCTGGCCATGGTGACTCGCGGGCCGGCAATCACTTTTGCAGAAAGCGAACTAGCACCCCTAGAAGCCAGAAGGCTCCCACTCTGCGTCACCCTAGTCATTAATCATGTAGCAGTGGGAGCGGAATTGGTCGATACGGGGGCATCCATAAATGTTTGTCCGCTGAGTACATTGAGAGCCTGCGACCTATCGGAAGGGACGCTAAGGTCGACGCCCACCACCATCGCCGCATATGATAACTCTAGAAGATCTTGTCATGGCATGGTGACTGTGCAAGCCGAACTGAGACCCCTCTCTGTCACAGTGGACTTCTACGTCCTCGATATCGATCCCATGTTCAAAGCTATTCTAGGGCGCCCGTGGTTGGAAGCGCTCGGGGCTGTACCGTCCACTACACACCAGTGTCTGAAGTTCCCTTTCAAGGACGGATCATCAAAGTCAAGAGTATAGCCACTACCCACTCAGTGGATGCCCTCCACGATACCTACCTACCAGCCGTGTGGCCAACCAACAAACCCATAGTTTCGGTGCTAGATATCAACTACCCATGGAGCTACACGTTCCAGTCCAACAGAGAGACCAATCTGGCACAGGTCAATGCAGTCAAGAGAAAAGAGCCACTAAGCACGAAGGGGTGGCAAATCATGATGAAGCTAGGATATGAAGAAGGCAAGGGGCTAGGGGCAGAGCTACAGGGCATAGTCAAACCCATCCCTGACATTGTCACGAAAAGCCGATGGGGCTTAGGGTACAGAGAGAAATCCAAACCATGGTCATCCAGCACATCCACTCTTAAGGCCGACCGAGAACCACTCACCTGGACACTCTGGTGTCACTTTATCAGGGGGCCTACCCAACCGGGATACAATACCGTGGTAGTCGAGGCGGAACTCTCACAGCACGAGGTGCATGGCCGGAACTTCTCTCGGCACATGGCCCCGCTGCTGACCTATAGAGCCCTAGAAGCCCTCCGTCCAACCAGGAGGAGAAAGACAGGGGACCCAGAAGCTGAGTGGTACAAATGGTTTGACATAGAAGACATCACCATTGCCTTCAGCCGGCTGTTCTGGGAGGAAGAAAGGACATGGCCGCCAGCTGCGGCAGAGCTGTTAGATCCACCCACCGCCATCACATCTAAAAGGCAGCTCATGAGCGATGCCTCAGACATAGGAGAGCCGGACATCCCCTATGAAGAGGGGAAAACCATAGATGAACTCTGGAAGGGCACCTGCTTAGCCATCCACCCGTCCCTTCTGAATTCTCTCCTACCCAGTCTGGTTCCGTCCTCTCCTCCCTTGCTTATTCAGCTGACCCCTCAGCTCCTGACTGCGGCACACAGCCTCCTCACACCTGATCTCCCACCTACAATCCTCACTGCCCTGCAGTCCAATCCAGGTGACCACGAGGTCGCTCTCTCCTGTTGCATGCTCTCCACCGATCTCCAAAAAAAAATGCCCATTTTCAAATGCACGTTGAGGTCGAAGAGCCGGCATTTCTCCTTCACTCTCCTAATCAGGGGCACCCCTCGACTGGGGGTCCCCCTCCTGCTCCTTCACTAGGAGCCATCCTCTTCGGGGACACCATGTCCTCCCCAAGTCCTATAGAGTCGTCTAGTCTAGGAGAGTCTAGGGTAGGTGAGTCTAGCGTTAGGATAGATAGGCCTAGGGTAGAGAGTCAGGTCAGCCCAGTATCCGCCAGTTTCAAGCAGCGTCCTAGGAAGCAGCGGGGAAAAGCTATTCCCTGGAGATATCTTCAAGAGCTAGCTCGGCGGTGTCAAGCGCTGCTAATGATAGAGGAGTTCACAAGGGAAGCGCTGGTGTTGGAAGAAGTTTTCGAGCAGGATGGGGTGTTCGTAGACGACGGATTCGGCGTTTATGAGATTATGAATGATGAGGACCCAGTCGATGAAGAGGATAGCGAAGTAGATGACGCTGCCGAAAAATATGCCAGTGGAGTAAGAAGATTTGATGAGCCCACAACGGCAGTGGATGAACCTACTAAGGAAGTCAACCTTGGAACAGAAGAAGATTCTAGGATTGTGATTATCTCAGCAAACCTCCCTCCTGATGAAGAAGAGGAACTGGTGCAAATCCTGAGGGAGTACAAGGACACATTCGCCTGGTCTTACGAGGACATGCCCGGCCTAGACCCCTCACTGGTGGAGCACCGACTGGTACTGAAAGAAGGGGCAAAGGCAATCAAACAGAAGCTCAGAAGGTTCCACCCACTCACAGCCCTGAAGATGAAGGACGAAGTAGATAAACTCCATAAGGCTAGATTCATCAGGGTAGTGCTTTATCCAAACTGGGTGGCCAATATAGTCCCTGTCATGAAGAAAGACGACAAAGTCAGAATCTGCATCGACTTCAGGGATTTGAATAAGGCATGTCCGAAGGACGACTTCCCGCTTCCTCATCTTGATGTGCTTATCGATAACACTACTGGGCATGAGACCCTCTCATTCATGGATGGATATTCATGATATAACCAAATCCACCTAGCTCCTGAAGATCAAGAGAAAACATCCTTCACCACGCCCTGGGGAACATACTGTTATGTAGTCATGCCGTTTGGGTTAAAGAATGCCGGCGCTACTTATCAGAGGGCGATGATGGCCATCTTCCACGACATGATCCATGTTTATGTAGAGGTTTACGTGGATGACATCTTGGTGAAGTCGAGAACCAGGAGAGAACACCCCAAAATCCTAGCCAAGGTGTTGCAAGGTCGAGAGAATATCAGCTGAGAATGAATCCGAAGAAATGCGTGTTCGGGGTGTCATCAGGAAAGCTGCTAGGGTTATAGTTAGCAAGCGGGGCATTGAGATTGATCTGAACAAGGCTAAGGCTATAGAAGAAATGCCCCCCCCAAAGAACATCGCACAATTAAGAGGGCTAATCAGGCGTTTGCAATTCATCAGAAGATTTATCTCCCAGCATTCGCAAAGATGTCGCCCATTTTATGATCTCTTGAAAGGAGGGGCAAAATTCGAATGGAATGATAAATGCCAAGCAGACTTCGATGAGCTGAAAAGTTATCTCATGAATCCCACGGTCTTACGGCCCCCTGTATCCGGAAAGCCACTAATCCTATATCTCTCAGTCATTGAGGACTCCCTAGGAGCTGTACTAGCACAACATGACGAATCTGGGAAAGAAAGGGCAGCATACTACCTCTCTAGGCTCTTCAACACCGCCGAATCCAAGTTCACCACCGCGGACAAAACTTGTGTCGCACTCGTGTGGGTAGTCCAAAAGCTCAAGCACTACTTCCTAGCCCACGAGGTCAAGCTGATCTCAAGGATGGATCCACTCCGATATCTTCTTGAAAAGCACGTCCTCTCTGATTGGCTGGCACACTGGCAGAGCTTCCTCTCTCAGTTTGATATATCCTTTGTGGTCTAAAAGGCCGTCAAGGGGTATGCCATCACCAAGCATCTAGCCCATCTCCCACTCCCTCACAGTGACTCCCTCCGAGAGGAATTCCCCGATGAGGAACTCTCGACCATAATCAAAGACCCCTTCTGGTCCCTTCATTTCGATGGTGCACTCAACTCTCAGGGACGGGGCATTGGAGCCGTGCTGCTTACCCCGGAAGGTATTACCATCCCCTTTGCATATCAACTCACCTTCCCCGCTACTAATAACATGTCCGAGTATGAAGCTCTCCTTGCTGGCCTCAAACATGCTTACTTGCTGGGGGCATCACACCTCAGAATCATAGGGGACTCTCAGCTCGTTTTGCGGCAGGTGCTCTCAACTTACCACACTCGTGACCCGAAGCTCAAGCCATACCAAGACCTGGTCACGCTGTTGGCAAGGCAGTTCCGCAAGCTCATCTACATCCACACTCCTCGTTCCCAAAATATCTTGGCCGACGCTCTGGCGTCGTTAGCCTCATCCCTATCCTTCCCTCTGAGTCGCCGGACTGAGACAATCATCGTCCGGCGTCTCGATTTTCCATCTACTCAGGACCCTTGGTTTAGCGACCTTAGGGCGACCTTAGAAGAGAGGGCTAGGAAGAGAGGAGCACAACAAATCATGTTGACTGAACTCGAAGAGATCCTGATTGAAGAAGAACTGCCATGGTACTTTGAGATAGAGCAATACTGCAGGGATAGAACGTATCCTGAAGGGGCAAGTGCAGAAGACCGCAGGGCCATCAGAAGAGCCGCCTTAAGGTGCACAGTTGTCGGAGAAGTTCTGTACAGGAGAGCCCTTAATGGAGTCCTTTTAAGATGCCTTACCGATGACGAGGCTTGGAAAGTGGTGGAAGGGGCCCATGCTAGTGAATGCGGAGGGCACGTTAACAGTCAAATGCTCGCGAAGAAGATTATTAGGCAGGGCTATTACTGGCCAACCCTAGAGGAAGACTGTACCATCTACGTCCGTAGGTGTGTCAAGTGTCAACTCCATGCTGATAAAATCCATGCCCCTTCCTCCTCACTACACCCACTCTCCACACCTTGGCCATTCTCCATGTGGGCTTTCGATATTGTTGGCCCTCTTGGTGATCCTAATGCTCAAATCAAATAGAAGTCTTTTATCCTAACAGCAACTGAGTATTACACCAAGTGGGCAGAAGCAGAATCGTTCGTAGAAATCAAAGCATCCACAGTGTGCCGCTTCATCATGAGAAACATCATCTCGCGGTTCGGAGTGCCAAGCAGTATCGTCACGGACAACGGACCACAGTTCATCTCGCAAGAACTCCAGGACCTCTGTAAGAAATATAACATCACTCTGCATCATTCATCACCGTATTACCCACAAGGCAATGGCCAAGCTGAAGCAACTAATAAAACCCTTCTTAAAATCCTAAAAAGACCTGTGAATCGCATAAATTTGTCGACTGGCCAGAAAAGCTAATAGAGGCTCTATGGGCCTACCGTACCTCCGTCCGCACTCCCACGGGGCAAACCCCGTACACCCTCACTTACGGGATAGAGGCGGTAGTTCCATACGAGATTCTAATCCCTTCACTAAGAGTCCAATTAGACAAGGAACTTAATCTTGATGAACGTCGAGAGGCGTTGCTAGTCCAATTGGAACTCTTAGATGAAAGGCGGCTTATGGCAGCCGATCATGTGCTTTCATATCAAAGGCGAATCTCAAGGTCTTTCGAAAAGAAGGTAATTGAGCGTAAATTCCAAGAGGGCGATATGGTCTTGAAGCGCATTTTCATCAAACCCGGAGGTCCTAGGTCCAAACTGCAACCTAATTGGGAGGGTCCGTACGTTGTGAGGGAAGTCTACCCGGAAACGCTTACCGCTTAGTCAATGCTGAGGGCGTCGAATTGTCACATCCGTGGAATGGGTTGTACCTCAAACGATTCTATCCTTAGGGCTATAGGTGTGAGGCCACAACACCTAGATCGGGGAGTAGCCCCGTGTTGGGAGTCCAAGATACCTCTCTAATCGCCAAGGGTCGCTCCAAGTTAGTATTAACACACACGCACACGGCAAGCCCGAAAAACTGCACTTAGAAGAAATCGCCACTAGATGGTCCTGTTCCAAGGATGTACTGGTCATTCTCTTCCAATCGGTCAAAGTATAGGGGCAAGGGATTGTAAGGGTGAGGTCGGCGACCTAAAGCATATCCTGATGAGAGGAAGTCTCAAATAGGGACGGTCAAAATAACAAGGGGCAAAGAAGCAAAGAAACAAAGAAAACAAAAGAAATATAGCACGACAGGGGCATGACAAAGAGTGGCAATGTCCCCGCGGGACACTAATAAGCCCGGTCGTACGCATGCCCCTAAGCAAGGCAAGTCTAAGCAAGGCAAGTCCATAGAAAAAGACCATAAAGTCCCTCCACAACAGACCCAATCTCCGAAGGGTATGCTGTAGGAAGTAGCCGAGCCCAACATCCCTATACCTACACAAGACTTTCCTAAAATGTCTTCCATTTCCCCCTATAAGACCGAATCACCTCTTGGGTAGGGCTTAATTAGTCGCGACCTTCGACTAAGGGTAGTTTTCCGAGGCGTTGTCACCCCTTACGCACGTCCTAACTTAGAAAGCCCTGTGGCGAGAACCAGAGGTGATCGAGATTCCTAACCAGCGGCTCGAATCGATTTAAGTGTTGTGGCCCGAAGATGCGAGTACCTTCCGTCTCGCGTGTCTTATTTTAGGAAGGGCTAACGCCAGCTTTAGGCGCTAACAAAAACTCCAAAAAAATCAAATATTTCCAAAAACTCCAAAAAAAATCAAATATTTCCAAAACTAAAAAAAAATCAGATATTTCCAAAACTCCAAAAAAAATCAGATATTTCCAAAACTCCAAAAAAATCAAATATTTCCAAAAAAACTCAAAAAAATCAAATATTCCCAAAACTCCAAAAAAACCAAATATTTCCAAAACCCTAAAAATCAGATATTCCAAAAACCTCAAAACATTAAATGATGTTTTCAAAATTCCAAGCCGTTTGCATACATGCATTTCATTTGATTATTCGCATCTTTCGCCTATTTAATAAGGCTTAGCCCCTTGACTAATTATCAAGGTCGGTCATTCGTTGCATTTTAAGGCAAGGGGCTAAGCCTAAGAGCGGATCTAACTTGTTTCGTAGTTGTCTAAGTGTGCAGGACGGAAAAGGAAGCGGCACTCATATCTCACTCGTCACTCTCACTCAGTCGCAAATCATAAAATGTAAGAGGTTCCATTCCATTCATATCATGTGCACCATTATATCAAAAAAAAGAAAGGAGCAAAAGAGTACAAACCCTCAACTGCTCTCCCCCGTACCCTCAGGCGGGCGGGGAGACGGAGGGGCCATCACCCTCGGTCCCGTCTCACTCCCCTCTGGCGCTCTCTCCTGCCGTCGCGCCTCCTCCTCGTTCCTCCGCCGTTCGGAGGAACCTGACAGATAATGTCCTGCGGATCCACTCGGGATACCGCTCCTACTGGCCGCCGACCGGCTGCGTCCGACCAAAGCTAGGGCCCTCTCCAGACCCTTCATCTCGGATCGCAGCATGTCGCAGCGATGCCGCTCCTCCCCGAGCTGGGTGCTGGCCAGGTCCTGTGCCACTGCCTCCGCTGCCTCCTGTCGCCACCTCGGGTCGTAGGCATAGCTCTGCCATCTCCGCCTCTAGCGTGGTCGTCCGCGCTAGGGCGTCCCTCAGCTCCCGCTCCTGCAATACCAAACACCTTGTCAAAACTCATAAAAGAACAAGAGCCCAGGGGCATCTAGTAGGAAACTTACCCGCTTCTGCAGCTGGGCGAGAGCATCCTCCGCCCGGGTCACCGCCGAGGCCAGCTGGCCCTCCAACACGGAGCGACCGGGGTCCTCTCGGGAAGAGGAGGCACCTCCCACCATCTGCTGGGCCCTGTCCAACTCTGCCCGCTGCAATGAGAACATCAAAGGTCAGTCAACCACAACTAGAAACAGAAGGGTAGGGTGCAGAGTACTTACCAGCTGGTCCACCACTGCCTGAAGATCATCCCACTGCTGGATGGTAGAGTGGAGGACGCCCTCGAGTGAGAAGATCCGTCCCTCGGGGTCAAGCTGCAAGCACAAGCCAAGTCCGTCACACAATCAACTAAGAACTCAAAGCAGACTGAAAGCAGTAGAAACTCACCGGTCGCCGGGTCCCCTTATACACCTGGGCCCCATACCTCCGGGCATAAGCCCGAAAGTAGTCCTCATAGCTGGTAGCCTCAGAGACCACCTCCTTCCCTCGCCGCTCCCAGTCGTCCAGCTGCTCTCGGACCCAGACCGTCCAGTCCGTGACCTGCTGGATCCCTCGAAAGCTCTGGCCTGGCCGCTCCCAAGCCCTCTGTCGGGTCGGGAACTCCACCACCGCCTGGTGGAGTCCCAGAGTGCGCGCCACTAGCCGGTGGTGGAGCGGGACCACCGTGTTAAAACAGTGAAGTCAAATGTCCTTACCGAAGTAGGGACGGCCCCGCTCCACCCACGGCTGGGTGGCATCGTCCTCCCCGACGTAGGGAGTCCACCGTACCTACGCACCACAAGCAAAGACCCGTCAGTCAATTGTCAAATAAGCAAAGTAAAGGAAAGGGTTAAGGCTAGAAGTACTCACATGTCCAAATGGGATGGTGTCCAATGTGTCGTGGATCAGGGTCACCTGGCGCCGCAGGGACCGCTCGTCTCGACAAAATCGCCAGCGCTGTAAGAGAGGTACCGCGCCGCGTCGCCTCGCCACTCCGCGGCCCAAGGAGGGGAGGTGTGTAACGTCGCGTGCTTTTCGGATCCATGCGGATCATGTGCATTGTGGTTGTGGCGGCCGTTGTGAGGCCGGTGTGAGTTGGGTGTGTGGAATGCATGGTGTGATTGCGTGGCTTGAGCAGGTAAAGAGCAGGGTAGGTTCTGAATTGGAATAGGACCTGCTGCTGTTCTGTCTGAGTTGGCGGCCAAGGGGTGGTCGTTTACTGTTGGCGTCCAGGTTCATGGACGTTTACATCATGAACTTGGCGGCAGTAGTTGTGGACGTTTATGTTGGCGGTGCTTGTGGGCGACAAGGGGGTTGACGCCAACCTGTCAGTTCAGTAGGTTATATGTTCACCCGAGGGCAGCTCTTTCAGCTCACCCTCTCTCCCTCTTGCCCCAGCTTGTTGCCCCCGAGTCTTTGAAGGTTCTAACAGGTATCGAGGAGTGGCTGGCCGATCGTGAGATGCGCGGCGTCGCCGAATTGCGCGAGGAAACGTCGCGGCGTGGTGCAATTCGCGTGGGAGCTCGCGGAGGGCTCGGCGTAAACTGGGGAGTTGCGGGAGATTCTAACGCGTTCTGAGGTAGGGGACGAACCCTGGTAGCTTCCTAGAAACATTAAAACACATCATAACTACTTGAACCAGTATGATAATCCATGTTTGGATAGAGTTGCACCATGCGGGATAATGGGTGGTTTGTGTAGTTTAATGTGTAAAGCATGTATAATTGGGTTGTATTGGGTTCTATCATGCTAGAGGAATAGCATTTACTTGTTTTTCTGTAATATGAATGAGTGGAAAACTCGCAGGACCGGATTAGGGTTTCTGCAGGGTTTAAGGCCGGGGAACTTGGCGTCAACATCGTGTGCCGCCAAGATCTTCAGCCAGGAGGTTGACGGCCAGAGACCTTGTCGTCTACTTCCTGTAAGCGGCAATCGATGTGGCCGCCTACTCCTATATGAACAGAAATGGCTATTTATGGTGTTTTATCGATAATGCATGCGTGGTATCATACGAGGTGCACTAAGTGCACATGGTTCTCGTATTTAGCATACAAGATATGATGTTAAGTGTTTACTTCGGTGACTGCGCGTTGTGTACGCGAGTCAGTTGGGTTCACATGTAGTGGACCAGTGGTTACTTGTGGCTTACGTGAGGTTTCACGTGGTTTTGTGTACGTGACGAGTAGTACGACGCCTACCGTGGTTACCTCTCTAGTTGGGTGCCCCAGGTTCTTTGTGAGCCAGGCTGTTAGCTCGGGGCCTTGTCCCGGTACTTGAGTTGTGCCGTCGAGGTCTGTGTCGTCTGACCTGGACACCCTCACTCTTGTGTTAGAGTTGTACGTCCGGCTGAGGGAAAGACAACAGTGGGACAGTGACAGTTGTGGTTGTTTTAGTCACTTGTAGCGCGCTCGTAGTTGGGGGTACGGACACCAGTAGACGTACTGGACCCCAGCTAGTCCTTTCTCCAGTGCCTCACTCTAGCGAGCCCAGGCCAGGGGTCTCTGGAGGTGCCAGGCATGGGCCTGTGACCGTGTGGTTTGCAGGTTGTGGTGTTTTAGTTGGTCTCCACAGTTGTTTGACCTTTTTACGTGGAGCGGCAGCTGGACCTTTCGTCCGTGGCTGCGAGACTGAGAGGTGGACCTGTGTTAGTTTGTCCGAGTCAGTTTCTGGTGTCGCGAACCAGTTTACGTGGCTCGTGTTGGTTGTCTCTACTTTGGCTTGTACACCTGTTTGGGTTTACCGTTTAGTTACTACAGTTGTTTCTTGTAGTCGACAGACGGTGAGTACTTTTACAGCTTTACTTACCTGCTTAGCTGTTTTATATGTTGTTGGTACTGTTTACTGTTTTGTACCTGTGGTTTGTGGTTTGTTCGGCTTTGGGGGAGTTCCCTACTGAGCCAGTGACTAGAGAGGCTCACCCCTACCCCCACAGGTGAGGGCGAGGAGGACGTTTCCCGTCCGACGTCCAGTTCTGGGCCGCGTCGTAGCGGAGCAGGGTCAGTACCTCCAGCAGAGTAGTACTTCAGCAGTGTAGCCTTGTAGCCTTGTAGTTTTGTAGTTGTTTACTTTCTTTTGTTGTACCTCGGGGTATGCCCCAGACTTTTGTACACCTTTTTAGTTTTAATGGATTATGGCTATGTAAATTGTGAAAAATTATATATGAAATGTGGTGTGTTCCTTTATGTTTACACGGACTGTGGTTTGGTTTCCCTTGCGAGGCTACGGCCCGTTCGCGGGAGGCGGACTCGGATCAAGTGCGTTATTGGTTTAACGGGCTTGGCCGAGGCGTTCCGTCACAAGGTGGCAGTATGCCCACACCTGCAAAAGCAACAAAAGTCAGTACCACATTTAATAAGCAGAAAGCAGCAAAGGGTAAGGGTAGAAACGTACCTGTAGGAGTGGGAAGAAACCCGCGACACCTGTCTCCCTGCTGGAGGTGCCCAAACTGTCAAAGAGGTGGGCCAGAAGGGCCGCACCCCATGCGTAGTTGCCCACGCTAGACAGATCCTCCAGCAGGGGCAAGCACCGGCAGCCAACTGGGTCCCCTCTGGTCCCTAGGTTCAGTTTCCCGATCACGAGGGTCAGGAACCACCGCAAATCCCTGTCCGCTGCATCTCCCACTTCCTCCGCCATCGCTGCTCTGGCATCCTCCATCATCCGATCCATGTACTCTGCCTGTCCCTCTCCTGTCTGGCGGCGCGCACTCGCTACCCCCAAGCTCGCCTGCAGCACTGTCTGCCGCACCAGCGATGATCTCTCTCCACTCACCGCCAATCCAAGTAATCTCTCCACTGGCTCCTGATAACTGGTATAGGTGGTCTCAGTCACCGCCTGGCCGTCCACGCGCAGGCCGGTGATCCGCACCACGTCCTCTAACGTAGGGACCATGTGTCCCCACGGAAAGAGGAACGCGTGGCACTCCGGGTCCCATCTCTCGTTCAACGCCTGGATGAGTGCCACATCCGGCGCCAGCTCTTCCAATCGCAAGAAAGGCCCGAACCCCATACCCTCCAGTCGGCGTACCTGGAAGTCCGGTAAGCCGTCGTAAATCGCCCGGATCACTGCCCACCTAGCCGGGACCGCAACTCACTCTGCAAAGCAAACATCAAAAGGGTCAGAAGTCGGAAGGAAAATGCCCAAAGCACTCTGTCCTGATAAGACGACAAGGGGTCTGTCGCCTTCTGAAGGCGACAGAACCCCCGTCGCATTATCATCGCGACAGGCACCCTGTCGCCTTCTATAAGGCGACAGGGATGCTGTCGCCTTCCCTCTGGTAATGCGACAGGGGCCCTATCGCCTTAGCAGGGTCGACCCGAAATGGAAATTTCCCGTTTTCCGGCCGTTCCCATCATGCAAATCGCCCTACACCCGGGTGCTCCGCACCCCCATCCCCCGCATTCAAGGTTCAGGGTTCGAGATCCTACCTTCTTGGGCCCAACGGGCTCATCCTCGTCTCCTACCGCCAGAGTGATTTCCTCCTCCATCGGCACAACCGGGGGAGGATCCGGGGCCGCTGTTGATGTCCCCTCGCCTGCTTGCCGCCGCCGGATGGACTTCTTCCGCCGCCGGCCGCCTCCCTCACCGCCTTGTTTGCCCTCCATCACTGGTTTTCAAGGGGAGAGAAAGAAGAAAGGAGGAGGAAGAAGAAAGGAGGAAGAAGAGGAAGAGGAGGGGGGCTCGCCGGCCGGCGATCGCCGGAGAAGGAGGTCTCGCCGGAGAGGATCGGAGGAGGAAGAGAGGAAGAAGGGTGCCAGTTTCGCCGGAGGGGGGAAGAGAAAGAGAGAAAGAGAGGAGTGTTTGAAAAAAGGGGAGAGGAAGAGGCGCCCGACCCGAGATTTGAATTCGCCTCGGGAGCTGTGAAGGTGACCATACCACCGTCGCCTTCTTGTATGGGGGTTGCGACAAGCCCTATGTCGCATTTACTAGTGATAGCGACAGTGGGGCTGTCGCCTTAATGATGGCGATACCCCGTGTCACCTTCTCAAGCCAGTGCACAAAAAACCCTAAAACTCAATGCTCATTGCAACAAATCAATGCTTACATCAAATAAAAGCTATGAAGATGAAAGAACAACATGTCTCACTCCCATTACATCAAGCACATGAAGGGTTGCGGAATTCCCAATATGGTAATCTAGAAGGGGGGTTGAATAGATTACTGCCTCTTAAAAACTATTATCACGTTCTTTTTCTTAAAGCATAGATTATCAAGACAGTATCAAGATCTAAACTATGTGTAGATGATGTAGAAACCTATCTAGTGTGTGAATATGCAACGTGTCTATCAAACATCTATCGTAGAAATGATCAAACCACGAGACACGCAGATTTACGTGGTTCGGAGTACACAACAGTGTATCCTACGTCCACGGCACACACACACACACAGAGTAAACTGCTTATGAGCGAGTTCAGTGACTACAACTCACACACACACGTGTTTTCTGATGTGCACCCACGATCAGAACAACACACACACGTGATCTCAAGCACAAGAGACGCTTGAATCACACAAACACACACACAGTTGATGAGAATTATGAAACAGGAAGAGTTCAGAGCGTAGGAGTAAATCCTAATGTGGAACTCTTCTGAGAACGCCTGGATGGAGTTCAAACTTCGACTTGAGTGCTCTGGACTGATGGAGAAGGTTGAATCCACGACGATCTATCTTCAGTACTGCAGGATCAACTGATCTTTCGGTCTCTGCACTGCAGACTTGAAGCAGAGCAGCAGCAACTTCTTTTCTCTTGGACTTGGCTTTAGGGTTTTTGGTTGTGGCTGCTTCTGTACGAGATTCTCTTCAAAAGGATGCTTATATAGTTGTGTTTTCATGTGGAGAGTCGTGGGACTTGAAAACACAATCTTGGATATGAAGGAAGGTTTCCGTATTTGAAGATCCTCTGCATCTGTCGACAGGTTCTGAGTATCTGTCGACAGATTGCAACAGATTTGCAACAGACAGACTTCAGGTTGCTCTGGTCTGTGGCATCTGTCGACAGGCGATATCCATCTGTCGACAGGCAGAGACAGTTTTGCCAAAACACAGAACTCTGGTATTTCTGTCTGCGACATCTGTCGACAGGTCTCTGAGAATCTGTCGACAGGTGCTCTCAGTACTCTTCAGTCTGATCACAACTGCGGCATCTGTCGACATATGCCTTTGGGTCTGTCGACAGGTACATGTATACTCTGTGATTGTGATCATTTTCTCATGATTTGAGAAGGCTTGGTTATATGCATTTGTACCTGCATGATAAAACATGTATAGTTAGGTATAATGTAGACATAGATAACCAAATATTGTATCATCTTAATTGACATGTATGAAACCTCAATTCAACTCATTCATCATTAAAAACATTGTTTGACTTTCATTTATCACTTAGAGTGTGAATTCACTTAGTTTCCAGAATATGAACCCAACATTCTCCCCCTTTTTGATGATGACAAAATTATTCAATTAATGCTCATGAACTTGAGGTTTCTTCTCCCCCTTTTGACAACATCAAAAGTAAAGACAACACTCACATATGTAGATTTGCACAGAACATGTGATTTCATTCATTGGAAAGGGAAGCATTCACATGACAAAAGTGTGACTGGAGTAACATGAAGTGAAAATACATAAAGAAAAGGAAATAACAAAAGACAGAAACAACATTGCTCAGACTGAAGTGAAAGTACAGGACATGACCCACTCCTATACATCTAGTATATCTAAGCAGCATCATCTTCAGGAGCTTGAGGAGGGGCATGACGCTCAGTTGCAAGTCTATCAATGCGTGTGTCCAAGGTATCCATTCTTTCATGCAGCCTCTCAAAACCCTGTGTCATTTGGACTTGTAGCTGGGCTAACAAATCCCTAATGGAGGGCTGAGCAGCTTCACCAATACCAGCATCTCCCGGAGCATCTAGTGGCTCTGACTGGGAGTCTTCATCACCTTCTTCAGCATCTTCTTCATCATCAACTTGATCGTCAGTCCCAATGAAATCTTCATCCTCGGCAGCAGCAGGTGCCTTGCCCTTAAGTTCCCGGGTGACGACCCCATCCACTAGCTTGTAGCCCATGCGTGAGGCGGCAGTGATATCAAAGCTGTTGCGGGAGTTGAGTGAGACACACTCACTGTCTGGAATGGAAATGCCAATAAACTTCAAAAGAGAAGTAATTTGGCAAGCAAAGGGCATGGATCTCCTGGGTTGGTAGAAACACTTGGTGATCAAGTTAAACATCAGGAGAGGAAGATTTATTGGTTCACAATGAAGGAAGAAGGTAAACAGTGATTTGTGAACATTGGTGACGAGTTCACGACTGCCATGCTTTGGCGCAATGCAAGTGGTGAATATTTGGTGAATCATGCGGTTGAGTGGAGGGAAGGTGTTGGCATTGAGCTTAGCAATCTCCTTTGTTGTATCATAAGGTTGAAGAGTAAGAAGGGGATAGTAGACAGAGGCGTCTGGATGATGAGCAAGAATATCCGCCCCGGTGTTCGGAATCTGGAGGGCAGTGCTAAGAAGGTTAGCAGTGATTTGAAAGGGAGTGCCCTTCACAGAGGTGTAGAACCCTTGAGCAGAGGTGGAGAGATTGTTGAAGAACTCAGTTACGGCAGTGGGGGAGTATGCCGTATGAGCGTAGAGAAAGACTGTCCAACCCTGGGTATCAAACAGGGGTTGGAGGTTGGGAAAGAGATCGGCCAAGGAGTGGAAATCCACAAAACGTGGAGGAACAAACTTTGTGAATGTACCGTGAACCCGTTTGAGATTGAGACGGGGAGGTACGACCAACTCTGGAAGGCGATCATCCCGGTGTTTGGTCCGACGTTCATCGTGAGCCCTGGATCCTTCGCCGGGCGAGGAGGAGGCGGGACGACGACGTGAGGCCAACTTCTTCGCCTTGGGTGCCATGGAAAAGACGAGGCACGGATGGAGAAAAGGGAAGAAGTGCTGGAGACAGTGGGAAGAAGAAGAAGGGAGATGGAGGTAGGGTTTCCCGTCCAGAAAGGGGAGAGGATGTATGTGAGAGAGGGAAGGGATGGCTGGGGTGGTGTTGGATGTGGAAAGGGCCGGAGATGCCTATATAAAGGAGGAGGGGGAAGTTTAAAAGGCAATGGCCCACCAAGTCTGCCCCAAACGGCGTGTCCGTTGAGCTTCCCAACAGGACAGCCGGCGTCTGTCGACAGACATATTTGTATCTGTCGACAGATGCTTGCAGAATATGACTTTGTTGGATTTTTGTAAGGAATTTGAAGTGGACCTCTTGAGCAGTGTTTTTTAACAGATTACCTAAGGTGAATAGATGACGAATACATATATAAGAACCTATCATATACATGAAGATGTAAAGCCACTTCAAATATCTTAATGGTTCAAACATAATACTGAATTAGCCTGAAGCTGAAGCATGAAGAAAACACTTACGGGTATCCAAAAAGAAACACTTTTACTCTTCTTTTTATTATTAGAGTATAGGACAACACAATCTTCAGTGGAGGTGCAAATGATCAAGGAGGGAAATATCTACATGCCAAGACATTCAAAAACATCAATTACTCATGGGAATTATCACTCAGTGGAGGCTTCACACTATTGCATTATTGTCCTCATTTGCCCTTCATTTATGCAATGGAAAGAAAATGGTAATCAAGATAACGTCTCGCCTTTGAACATGAGGGTAGACATTATTCGTGCCCGTACCCCCAGTTACTCAGTGAAAGTGTCCATCATACCGTTGTACAGAGTTGACGAATTAGCCTTTTGACGCGAGGGCAAACATTTGTGATGCCCACTCCCCGGTTACTCAGCAAGAACTCATCATTGCTCTGCATTTTTCCAAATTATGTAGTTTTAATCTAATGGAATAAAATTGTTTAGGTAGCTTTTCTCCAAGTATTGTGTTAATAACCCAAGTTTAATATAGCGATTGATTATCTAGCAATTGTAAACATTAAGCTCAATGATCATAATACCTTAAAAAAAAATCATATTTGCCTATAAGTAAATAATGAAGAAGAGTTAGGTGTTAAGTTTTTGAAAATGGTGAAATGTTTCCAGAATGATTGAACCTAGACTTAACTTGAGTATTATGTAAAAATCACAAGATTGTTGAAAATTGCTTTAATATCTTATGCACATGATGTGATCAAATATGTTATTAACATCAGATAAACACCTTAGACATTTTAAAGAAACCTGCTCAAAGAGGTTTGGATTGAATAGGCTTGGAATGCCAGGTAGAAGTGTGTCTGTCGACAGCTAAGGGGAGCTTGTCGACAGGTACACTCAGACAGAGAAATGGGTGTTCAGCTAGTTGTGAGTACTGTGATATCTGTCGACAAGCCAGGGTGAGTCTGTCGACAGCTACACACAGACAGAGTGAAGGGTGTGCGGGGAGGACAAAACCTGTGAGATCTGTCGACAGATGCATGGTTGACTGTCGACAGATGCACACAGAGTTCAGAACCTGTGGTCTGTGGATGCCTATCTGTCGACAGGAAAAGAAGGAGCTGTCGACAGATCATTGTTGAAGGCCAGTCTAGAGAAAGAAGGGAATATGAAAAGATCATTTTATGTGAAGGAGTTAATGAACAGCAAGAAGAAATGTTTTCCTTCACAATAACACCCAACTTTTGAACTAGCTCCCCCATAATGTGTGCTCATGAAAAGACACAAAGTTGATCAATGCAATTCAATCCAAGCAAGATTAGCACACATGTATTCAGCAAAACATTCATGGAATTGAGACTGTTTTTGGTATTATCTAATTTATGATTTTTTTTTTTTTTTTTTTTTTGTGTTAGAGTAGTTTGGCTAATGAAATGAGACTTACCCCTTTATCCAACATGGATGTCCCTTCATGGGCTCCAACTACGGGTACTTGGCGGAGAATGTTTTCTCACGCATAATGAAGGTTTCCAAACAAGCCGAACTTGTTTTTCCACAAATCACCATTTGATATACCCCATAGTTGTTGCTTACGAAGGACATTCATCAAGGACTGGGGATATTTGTCACTGAATTTTACATAGGCCTAATTCTCTTCTAAGAGATGTGAACCTATCCTCTGCCAATGGTTTTGTAAAGATATCAGCTAGTTGTTGTTCTGTTGGTATGAAGCTAATTTCCAAATTTCTATTTGCAACCTCATCTCTCAAGAAGTGATGACGAATTTCTATATGTTTTGTCCTAGAGTGTTGAATGGGATTCTTGGATAGATTGATTGCACTAGTGTTGTCACATAGGATTGGTGTGCATCCAAGGTCAATGTCGTAGTCACACAACTGACTTTTTATCCACAACACCTGTGTTGCACAACTCCCTGCAGCAACATATTCTGCCTCTGCAGTGGAGAGTGCAACCGAATGTTGCTTCTTGGATGCCCACGAAACCATGCAACCACCAAGCATCTGACAATAGCCACTAGTGCTCTTCCTGTCAATTTTACATCCAGCATAGTCAGCATCAGAATATGAGATTAAGTTAAAGCTACTCCCTGCCGGATACCAAAGACCCATGTCATGTGTACCTGAGAGATACCTGAATATTCTCTTAACTGCAATTTGGTGGCTTTCCTTTGGACTAGATTGATATCTAGCACAGAGGCAAACACTGAATTGTATGTCAGGTCTACTTGCAGTAAGATAGAGGAGTGAGCCAATCATACCTCGGAAATGTTTAGCATCTACCGGTTTACCTTTCTCATCACTTTCTAGCTTAATGCTTGTGCTCATCGGTGTTGAGGCAGGTTTTGCAGTTTCAAACTGAAATCTCTTGAGAAGCTCTTTAACGTATTTTTCTTGGTTTATGAAGAAGCCATCTTCCATTTGCTTGACCTGCAGACCAAGAAAAAATTGAAGCTCCCCCATTAAGCTCATCTCAAATTCACTGTGCATATGATGTGAGAATTCTTCACAAAGTGATGGGTTAGTAGAGCCAAAGATTATGTCGTCCACATACACTTGAACAACAATGATGTGTGTGCGAACTTTCTTTGTAAAGAGAGTTTGGTCTACTTTACCTCGTGAGTAGTTTTTGCTTACCAGAAATTGGCTTAGCCTGTCGTACCAAGCTCGGGGTGCCTGTTTCAAACCATAGAGAGCCTTGTGCAATTTGTATACATGGTTTGGTTTGTCATGAAGTTCAAAGCCAGGTGGTTGAGAGACATAAACTTCCTCTTTGATGTAGCCATTTAAGAAAGCAGTTTTAACATCCATTTGATATAGTTTGAACTTGTTTGAGCATGCATAAGCTAACAAGATTCTGACTGCTTCTAGTCTAGCTACAGGTGCAAAAGATTCTTCAAAATCCACACCAAATTCCTGATTATACCCCTTTGCAACCAGTCTAGCCTTGTTTCTCACCACCTTTCCCTCTTCATTTAGTTTATTCCTAAAGACCCATCGTGTTCCAATTACAGAAATTTCGGGGGTTTTAGGAACTAAGCTCCAGACATTGTTTCTTTGAAATTGACCTAGCTCCTCATGCATAGCATCAATCCATGAATTTTCGTTTAAGGCTTCTTCAACATTTTTAGGCTCCACTTGAGAGACAAAGGCTAAATGATCCTGTTCAACTATTTGATGAACTTGAGACCTAGTTTGAACTGAATCATTTATGTTACCTATGACATTCTCAAGTGGATGAGCTTTAGAGTACCTCACACTTGTGATTGTTGAAGGACCGGGTTGATCTTGCACTTCAGAAGTCTGTTCTGGAGGAGGGGTGGCTGGAGGACTTCCATGTTGTGGATCTTGTGCAGGTACTTCATCTTCATTTCTGAACAGAAATCCGTCATCTTCATCATTGTACCTGCGTAGATAGCCATTGATTATTGATGGAACTGTCTTAGTGATTGTGTTTGGTTTTCTTTGCAGTTCTTCATGTGTTGTATCTTCAGTGTCATCTTGAAACCTTTGTCGCTTTTGGCTTCAAATTGTCCAGATCAATTTTATCATTGTTATGTATGAACACCTTTGAACCAAAAACTCTGAAGTGTCCAAGGGATGGTTTCTTGGGGAGGAGAACAAGTGTTCTATTCCTTGGTTCCTGCAGAAATCAGTGAAGGAGTGGTTGTCAAATTCTCCCCCGTGATCAGTGCGAATGGAGCATATCTTGTTGACATTTCCATGCTCAATTTTATTGAAGAAGTCTTCAAAAACATTCAGTGCATCATTCTTATGAGCCAGAAATTTCACCCAAGTGAACCTTGAAAAGTCATCTACAATGACAAAACCATACCGTTTGCCAGTGAGACTCAGTGTTCTAGTAGGTCCAAATAGGTCCATGTGCAACAGTTCATATGCTTTGGAAGTACTTACCGGTGCTTTCGATTTGAAGGATTTTCGGGTCTGTTTTCCCTGTGCACATGCATCACAGAAATTTTCATTTTTCTTGAATGGAATTTCAGGAAGTCCACTTACAAGTTTGAGCCTCATTATCTTGTTCAAAACATTGTAACTCGCATGTCCAAGCCTACGATGCCACAATGTAAGCTCATCCTGTTTATTTGCTACAAGACATAAATCATTATTTTCTGGATCATCCAAATCAACCATGTAGATGTTATTCATTCTTTTTCCAGAAAATTTGAGACTTCCTGTTTCCTTATCAAGGATTTGACATGAATCTGATTCAAAAACAATTTTATGGCCTTTATCACACAATTGACTTATGCTAAGCAAATTGTGATGAAGACCATCAACTAATAGTACATTATCTATTGAGTTGGAGGCAAACTTACCAACCTTACCTGAGCCAATGATCTGGCCTTTGTTGTTACCTCCAAAGACAACGTGACCTCCGTCTTTTTCCACGAGCAAACTGAATTTTTCTTTATCGCCCGTCATATGCCTCGAGCAGCCACTATCCAGGTACCATTTGTTTTGATTGTGTGCTGCTAGGCATTCCTGCACATGTGGATCAGACAAGAGGTTTTGGTACCCAAATTACTTTGGGTGCCGTTTCATCATTCATGCCAAACAGTAAATGCTTTGGAATCCAGATTTGTTTAAATTTCTGTTTTAGTGGATTGTTCCAGCATTGTTTTTCATTGTGCCCAATCTTTTTACAGATCTTACATGATGATGGCTTATGAACAACAGTGGATTTTGGATTCTTAGTTGCATGCATAGGCATCTTACCCTTTTGTTGCCTAGTGAGCTTAGCATTAGGAACTTGCTGTTTTGCCTTGGGACATCCCTGTTTGGGGTTGGTAGCAAACTCCTTAAGCTTAGTTGGAACAAATTTGGTAGCCTTAGGTTCCTGGTTTTTGCCCTTGGTTTGATTTTTCCTTTTCCTTGAGGGATTTTGATTGCTAGAACTTGGGATAGGATCAGTGAAATTAGTCAGCAGATTTTTTCCTGTTTCCTTTGGCTTGGGATTTTGAAACCCAATCCCATGTCTAGCAACAAACACATTGGATCCTAAGATTGCATCTAGATTCTGTTTGCTCTTGACAAAACTAGATAGATCCTTTGTTTTGCCTTTCAATTCCTTTTCAGCTTTTTCCAATTTCTCTTTTAGATCAGTATGCTCATTGTTTAGAGTTTCAAGGAGGTTCATTAGATCATCTTTCTCTTTTTGAGCTTCTTGAAGCTTAATTTTCATGCTATCCATCTCTTCACTGTGTGTTTGTTCATCTATTTTCATCATGTCAATTACCTTATTCAGAGATTCAATTTCATCATTATTATCAGTTTCATGAATAAGGAAATTAACTTTCTTCTTGAGTGCTTTATTTTCTGATTTGAATTGACGGAATTTTTCAAAAAGGACAGTGTATGCTTCTTCCCATTCAGCAGTAGAAAAAGACTCAAAGGAAGAATTTACCTCAGAGGAGTCATCACTCCTTGCCATAAGACAGTGAATCTCGTCATCTCCTGAGGTAGCTTGACTTTTTTCATCATCGTCTTCATCACTCCATGTAGCCAGCATTGCTTTGGCTTTCTTGAAGACGAACTTGTCCTTTTTCAGTTTCTTCTTGAGCTCGGGGCACTCTCCTCTCATGTGTCCCTGCTTCTTGCACTCATAGCACACAACATCAGATTTTTTATTGGACGAATCAAACCTGTTGGTGCCTTTTTGGAAAGGTTTGGAGTTTCCTGAACCTCTTCTCTTGAATTTTAAAAACTTCTTAAACTGTCTAGTGAGCATGGCCATTTCATCATTCTCACTATCAGTAGAGGTTTCAGACTCAGACCCTTCCTGTTGGGCATTCTTTTTGGAATCTGAAGATACTTTATTTGAGGCCTTCAAGGCAATTGACTTCCTTGGATTCTCTTCAGTTTCTTTTCTTTTTACATTTAGTTCATAAGTCATGAGAGATCCAATCAATTCATCCACTTTCATTGTTGAAAGATTCTTGGAATCCTCGATGACAGTGACTTTGGTGTTCCATGAGGATGGAAGAGACCGAAGTATCTTCCTCACCAAATCACTTTCTGAGTATTCCTTCTTAAGACCTTTCAATCCATTTATAAGTACCATGAATCTAGCAAACATGTCAGAAATTGTCTCATCACGGTTCATCTTAAACATTTCATATTCTGAGACTAACATGCTTACCTTGGATTCTCTCACCTCAGACGTACCTTCATATATCAACTCGAGCTTGTCCCACATCTCCTTAGCTGAGGTGCATGTGGAGACTCTCGAGTATTCCTTTGGGTGGACCGCGCACTGCATCATGTTGAGGGCGCTCCAGTTGAGTGTCCCTTTTGCAATCTGGTCCTTGGTCCATGTATCTTCGTCTTGAGGCAATCCATATGGTCCTGTTCTGACTATCTTCCACAATTCATAGTTTTGTGCTCGTAGAAACACCTGCATGCGGTTTTTCCAATATGGATAGTCAGTGCCATCAAAGAAGGGTGGCCTGGTCACAGAGTGTCCCTCGGCCATATACCCCTTGGTAGATTCCATTTGATCGTGAATCTCCTGATCGTTAGATCAAATAGATAAAGCAATAAATCGGAGAAACCACGCTCTGATACCAATTGAAGGGTTGCGGAATTCCCAATATGGTAATCTAGAAGGGGGGTTGAATAGATTACTGCCTCTTAAAAACTATTATCACGTTCTTTTTCTTAAAGCACAGATTATCAAGACAGTATCAAGATCTAAACTATGTGTAGATGATGTAGAAACCTATCTAGTGTGTGAATATGCAACGTGTCTATCAAACATCTATCGTAGAAATGATCAAACCACGAGACACGCAGATTTACGTGGTTCGGAGTACACAACAGTGTATCCTACGTCCACGGCACACACACACACACAGAGTAAACTGCTTATGAGCGAGTTCAGTGACTACAACTCACACACACACGTGTTTTCTGATGTGCACCCACGATCAGAACAACACACACACGTGATCTCAAGCACAAGAGACGCTTGAATCACACAAACACACACACAGTTGATGAGAATTATGAAACAGGAAGAGTTCAGAGCGTAGGAGTAAATCCTAATGTGGAACTCTTCTGAGAACGCCTGGATGGAGTTCAAACTTCGACTTGAGTGCTCTGGACTGATGGAGAAGGTTGAATCCACGACGATCTATCTTCAGTACTGCAGGATCAACTGATCTTTCGGTCTCTGCACTGCAGACTTGAAGCAGAGCAGCAGCAACTTCTTTTCTCTTGGACTTGGCTTTAGGGTTTTTGGTTGTGGCTGCTTCTGTACGAGATTCTCTTCAAAAGGATGCTTATATAGTTGTGTTTTCATGTGGAGAGTCGTGGGACTTGAAAACACAATCTTGGATATGAAGGAAGGTTTCCGTATTTGAAGATCCTCTGCATCTGTCGACAGGTTCTGAGTATCTGTCGACAGATTGCAACAGATTTGCAACAGACAGACTTCAGGTTGCTCTGGTCTGTGGCATCTGTCGACAGGCGATATCCATCTGTCGACAGGCAGAGACAGTTTTGCCAAAACACAGAACTCTGGTATTTCTGTCTGCGACATCTGTCGACAGGTCTCTGAGAATCTGTCGACAGGTGCTCTCAGTACTCTTCAGTCTGATCACAACTGCGGCATCTGTCGACATATGCCTTTGGGTCTGTCGACAGGTACATGTATACTCTGTGATTGTGATCATTTTCTCATGATTTGAGAAGGCTTGGTTATATGCATTTGTACCTGCATGATAAAACATGTATAGTTAGGTATAATGTAGACATAGATAACCAAATATTGTATCATCTTAATTGACATGTATGAAACCTCAATTCAACTCATTCATCATTAAAAACATTGTTTGACTTTCATTTATCACTTAGAGTGTGAATTCACTTAGTTTCCAGAATATGAACCCAACAACTCTACACCAACATCAAAGCCTGAAAGTACAATCAAGTCTCTCCCCTGGCTCACGGTCCGCGAGCGGCCGAAGCTTCTCATGCTCCCGGAGGTACGCTTGGTACGTCTCCCGGTCCTCGTCAAGTCTCGGCGGAAGTGCGGTGTAGCGCACGCCCTCCACAAGGCCATGTGCTCCGCACGGCCTGCTCATCTCTAGGGTCCCCAGGCGCCGTCTCTTCACAGGAGGCAAATGTGACGGCGGAAGTACTCTCGTATCGGCTTCCCGATCTGCAAGTAGCACCGCTGCGGGTTGTAGAGCACGGTCGCCATGTTCCCTATTAGCTGCAAGTCCAAGCCGCGTCCGAGTGATAGCCGGATCTCCGCTCCGCGAAGCGCCGCTACGCCCAAAGCGAAGTGCTCCACCGGCAAGGTACTGAAGTAAAGGCGCCACGCACTCCTTGTCTTCTTGTCCGCCGTCCTGCATAAAACCTTGTCGGAAAACTTGGCCGCGCCGCCGATAAAATTCAAAGGATGGCACCCGAAGATCCGACTGTCGGTGGTGAGGATATCAACAGGCTTAAATTTTATCCTCACACCCAACCAACACTCCAATAGGATCATGGAACCATAAAGGAAACCCCCCGTGGAAGCCGGAGTGAGACCCTAGTAAAGATACGCCAAGACGGCGTGAGAGAGAGAAAGACCCCGTCATGCCCCACTAATCGCGCTAAGGCTCGCATAGTCTATGAGGTGATCCCCGGATGGGAAGAGGACCACCCCGCACAAACATATAGCCACGGCCTTTGCAATCTCCCGGTGGTCCGTATTCTTGTTCTTGCACTGGGATATGACCCACTTAGACAATGGAACCAAATGTATGAATTGTGGGCTAACCATGGTATGGACATCCCCCGGATCGGTCATGAACTCCCCTAGAATAAGCTTCGGGTTAATGGGCTCGACGGTATAGCTTATGCTTTGCTCATCCCTCGGCTTGGTTTTAGGGAGATCAAGAAAGGCCTCGACCTCCTCTAGAAGGACGGTCGCCTCAAACTTTGGAAAAATGAATGTATGGGTTTGTGGGTGCCACAATTCTATCAAGGCCGTGATACTATGCCAATCAAATGAGATCTTGTGGTAATTATGGGCCACTATCAACACCCCACCTAAACCCCACTCTCTCAAGAACCTAATGACAAACATGGGTAGAGATTTGATCATCGGGGCAATCCAATTAAGCTTTGAGTAGCGGCGGGATCCCGGGAAGAGCTAGAAGAGAAGAAAAAGGCAAAAGAGAGGGGAGGAAGGAGAAGAACAAAAATTAAAGAACAAATTCGTAGCTCAAAATGCATGAAAATTGAAAACACCAAAACTCACCTCCCTCACTTCCTTGCATCGGCTCAAGTGGTTGGGGACGTCCGTCACCCTCATAAGCACTTCATACGTCGTCCGAGCACGCTTCGGACCTTCATAAGCCGTCTCCCCATCCATGGAAGCAAGAGGAGCTCTCTTCATGGCCATAGAAGCTTGCAAAGCTTGAAGAAAAGAAGAGAGAAGAGAGAGCTACGAATTTGGCCTCTCATCCCCTTTATTTATAGAGCCTTAGCACTCCTATTCCTGCTTGGAAGGGGAAGGGAAGACCCATTAGAAGTGGGACTTGGAGTAGGAGGCAATAAGAATCCTAATGGGAGTCAAAACCAAGTCGCATGATGAAAGCTTTTGAGCTCGGGCTGTGCATCCTGGTGTCGCGACATATCGCTATGTCGCCTTCAGGGTGGCGACACTACATGTGTCGCCTTCTTAAGTCTAGGGTTGCGACAATCCCTATGTCGCCTTCTGATCAGTCTATGTTGTCTTACTTATTCCTTTGTGACTGTTTAGAATATTTGCACATATGCTTTGATGTTCATTGTTTGGTGCATTTGCATCTGTATCATATCGATCTTTACTGCTTTGATTATTGAAAACCCATAAAAATCAGAAAATGCAGGAAAATCCATAAAAATCCAGAAAATCCAGAAAATCAAAAGACGTTCGTCCGGTAAGTCAGGTAAGTATCTCTAACCCTAATCCCTTCACATTACTATATGGTATCTACGCTATTATATCAGCTCAAGGACCGGCTGGTTCCCAGTGTGTTCCAGGACCTGAGTTCCCCTTCATCAAAAATGAGGATGATCTAAGTGCACACTGCTAATCGCTGGATAGGCTGTTGGGTGATATGACTCGGGGACGATGGATTCTATCGCACGTCGGGGATGCGAAGTGTCTTGACCCTTGCTCATATTGTCTAGTAATATTATCCTTGAATATCTGTTATTCTTCCCTTTCTTTGCATTTGTTTTTATGATTTTCTTTTATTTAGCCCAGCATGCATCATATAGGAATTTTGAGCCTTATGAATCATGATTCGTCAAAGTCAGCTTCCCAATGATGTCCCAACACGAGTCCTCCATTTTCGGATAAGAATTCCACTCCGAATTTGAAAGTTTTCCTCGAGCTTGCAGCTCAGTCCAGTCTGCCAGCGTGGTTCCTATGAAGGATTCCCCTCATCCCCATTCATTATAACAGTCATTCCTTTATCCCCGATCCGCTCATTAGTCGTGAACCGCTCAAAGGCCAGAGTCGAATCGACCCGCCGGGCAGCACCAATTCCCTAATGAACGAAACCTGAACGCTAAAGATAGCCAGGGTACCTCTTGAATCAGGAGGTTGATCATTCTTTTCTTTTGATTTTTATTCGTCCCAAATAGGAACCATCCGCACACTTGTTCCTAGCCATGATCAAGGTCAGCCGGATAATTCTCGCTGCTTATTTGTCCAGAATGGGTGTCTCTTTACCTTGATGCCCGCTTTTCAGCTCATTCCGCTTCATTCCGCTACATCGCCGTCTCACGCCATTTTCGCTCCATCACCGCTCCACTCCCTTGCAAAGAAGGCATCAAGGAGGGGCAATCTGTAGACACCCATTTCTGACCCATAAGTCGAGCAAAAATCCCTTGTCATATCATTGATGCCCCGCGTTGGCTCATCATCGTCAAGCTGGCTTTCTCCGATCATGACATCATTTCCATTAGTTCATCGCCCTGGAGGACCCTTCCTGGTCAAATCAATCTCTTTCACTATAACTCTCTAAGTTAGGAGTCCGATGTTTCAATTCTGAAGACTGCGCATGGGAGTTGGACGCATTACATGCCAAAATGCAGAAAAGACCAGAAGGCGACAGGCCCTAGGTCGCCTTCTTGAAAACGACAGCCCCTATGTCGCCATCATAATTCCATATTTTAAATCCTCATAAAATCAAAAATGACTTAAGTCACCTTCCATATGAGAAAGGCGACATATCGAGGAGTCGCATTCAGGAAGGCGACACTTAGGCCGTCGCATTCTGGACTTTAAATAGGAAACTCAATCTGAAGCCAACTTAGACACATGCTATTGATGGAAATTGCATGTTTTGGACGTCCAAATCACGTCCAAATCCTCTCAAATTTGGAGGAGAGCTTCCTATTGAGTTCCTTTCCGAGTTCCAATAGCCCTTGCACAGCCATACTTACCCAGAGTCGGACTACTTCCCATTATTCCTCTCAGACTCGAGTTGGAAATAATCCACCATAAGTATCCAGTCTCTCCATCATTTGATGCAAGGCCGGATTCATTAGTTCGCAGAGCAAGAGAGCTTTCTCTTCCACGAAGAGAGTTTTCCCTCTAGACGACTCAGAAGAGCCCCCAGGGCGTTTTCCCAGCGGCTACACAATCTCTTCTTCCCTCATCTCTTTATTTCATTGATTTTATGCATGCATAGCTTCGTTTTCTTTCTAGCTTAGCATTAGATCACAACACACACACCCTTTCTTAACACCCACAGGGGTTAAAAACCTCAATCTTGTGAGTTCCCCCCATAATAGCTCATGTTCATGTGCTTTTCATTGAATAGATTTCATACACACGAATTTTAATGGGTTTCTTGTTTGTTTAAATCACTTTGGCAGGTGTTTAAAGGTCAGAGCAAGGTGAGGCTCCTGTCCCTTGGCCGGCTGAGGAGCAAGAAGACGAAGAACCCACGTTTCCACCTACTGAAGAGGAAGGCGACCAGGACCCTGTCGTGATCAAGAAGGCGCCCCTTCCTACGTCGCGTTCAGAAGAGAGCGAGGCGACGCCTCCTACGTCGCATTACCAGGTACGCTTCCCTTCATCTTTCCTTTCCAAGGTAGTCAGCCCTCCATCTGAACATCAAGAGGCGACTGCATTGGTGGCGATCACGGTAAATTTCCTAATCCCTACATATCTTACCTATCAAAAAGGGGATACAAATCCCATGATTACACCTGTGGCAAAAGAAAAGCACCTAACCTTCTATTTCTAGCTATCTACAGGAAATACAGATAGAAGGCAAAAAGAGGTATGAGCCATTTGACAAAAGATTTCACAAGTCTGATCATTTGCCTTGCATTGAATGTCTGCAGGCCCTTTTTCTGATCATAGTCAACAAATTGAGACCTGCTATCTATGCCCCTAGAATACGCACCATCCAGAAGAATCATTTGTTCAAAAGAGCCAGTAGACTCAAGAAGACATCTGTTAGACTCAATAGAAGGAGAGCAGAAGAAGAAAAGAGCCAAGAAACTCAACGGATCCAAAAAACTCCAACAGCTATTCTTCAACAGATCCTTTTCATCTACTCCATATAAAGATGAAGCAATGACTGAAGAAATAAGAGACAAAAACTTGAAAATCTTTCAAAGAGTGTACATCCAATTGTAGACATGCGAATTCGGCTCCACCGCGGGCAAATTCATATTGCGCCATAACGCCACAAATGGCCCTCCTTTTTCCTTGCAAGAGTAGTTTCCCAATATTTCCGGATCTTGCCCGTTCTTCCCCGGTGCTTCCCTTCATTTCCAAGGCTCATCGGAGGTCGTGGGCAGAAATCCTTGTCACCACGGGTCTGGTGGTCGCAACTGAAACGCTTCCGACATGGTCAACCCGACTTCATCAAGTCGCGCCGGGCATGTTGGGCGCGACCAGGCCGTTTGGCTCTTGTCGCGACGGGTTTGGGGGACGCATTCTAAAATGCGTCCGGCATGGTGGACGCGATTCCATTGATTCTCATTGTCGCGTCGGGCATGCGGGACGCAACTAAGCCAAAGGTATCGCGGCGGCCTTCTGCGATGCGACAAGGAATTTGCTTATTTTATTTACGGAAACTACCCATTGCCACTTCATGAATGTGTCCGCTATAGACAACGCGATTCTAATGTCAGTTTTGGCAGGATTTTCATAAATAAAATATGAAAATATTTTATCGCATCCTGCCGTCCCGACGCATTTCAAATCTGAGACTCGTCGGACCGTGCCGACGCGATTAGGCCCTAGGCCCCAAAAGTCGTCGCACTCGAGCACCCGTACCTCAAATCCCGAGGAATCTTTGAATCGTGTTCGTCTATGCCGCCGTGATTAGGTCCTGTACCTGAACCCTAGGCCCTGGAAGTCATCGCATTTATGGCCCACGTGCCCAAAATGAAGTCACGGCGGGGTAGATCGACACGTTTCAAGAACGCGACGGTCGTCCCCGACGCGATTCTCAACCATAGCCATACCCTATAATCGTCAAATCCAGCGGGAAATGTGGCGCTTCTTAATCGCGGCGTCCAGACCGGACGCAACTCAACCTCATAGTCGCGTCCACTATAGCCGACGCGATTCAAGGATCTGTTGCCTATAAATAGACCCTCGAGGGTAGCCATTTAAACCATATCTCTCCACCCCGGCAGAGCCCTGCCGGATTCTTCCCACGACTTCCCCACGGCGGAGCCCTGCCGGACCAGTGACTTAACTCTGAACCAAGGTGTCCGGAGCCGTCGTCTTCCTCACGTGCGTCGGAGCGAGGCGGGAACTTCGTCCTCGTCTTCCTCCGTCCATCCAGTCAGTAGCGCCGCCGCGCCATCCAACATTTGGGGAAGCACCCTCTCCCCTTTCTCCCTTTCTTATTTGCATTTCATCTCCCCTGGGCCCCACGTGGCTCTCTTCATTTACCTCCTCCGGGCCCCACATGGCTCCTATACTCCTTTTTTATACACACATACATGCATGCATGCGCACACACACACATACCTATTTCTAGGGGTTTAAAGCCACCACACGGTAAGTCGTTCCCCATGCCGTTCATTCTTTCCATTTCATTTATTTAGGGATGTATACTACACATGTGGCTAATCCCCTTCTTTTATTTGTATTATTTTCCAGGGTAATCAACAAAGGAAACGTCTTCTACCATGGCCGGCCGTGCTCGTAGAGGAAGAGGAACCCACATCCCCCGCACAATCTCCCCACACTCCAAAAGGTAACATCTGCGATCACTCTTCCATCTGCACCCCTTTCGCGCGTGCATTCTCCATTCGGTACCCTCGTGTACTTGGCAATCACGTTTTCTTTTCTTTTTTATTTTTTCCCACACATTATTCATATCCACACACACACACACCAACTACCATATAATCATCCCTCTTTGTGGACCGTTCTTCGGTACCCCTCTATAAAAGGGAAACGAAAACACCGTCTACACCAGTGAGCATCCAACTCCATACACACTCAAGCAAAAAGGAAGAGAGCTCGAGCTCATTCAAGCTGAAGCATTCAAGCTGTCTTCCTTCTTCCTCATTCTCTCTCTGTGTGTCTTTGTGTATTTGAGAGAGAGAGAGAGAGATGGGGGTTTAGCCTAAGAAGAGTCTTCTCTTGTAAACTCTTTCTTTCTTAGGCTCAGTCTCAGATCAAGCATTACATTGTGTATCTTGAGCTTGATCTAGGGGCTATCCTTACTTTTGTGTAAAGAAGTATTCCTCTTCGGTTGGAAGAGAAGGCTTGCTATGCAAGAGTTCCCCTTGATTAGAAGGGAAGACCAGCTTGCACATGGTGGTGACCATATGGGGTCTGTACTAGTGTTCCCCTTGTTTGAATGAAAGACTTGATGGGGTGTGTACCAGTGAGTTACTTCTGAGCTCATGAAAGAAGCACTTGGTTGAGGTGAAATGGTGGGTTGCCTTCTTACCCGGAAAGAGAAGAAGACCAGCTTATGTCTGGTGGTGTAACCATGCTGGGGTTTGTTCCAACAGGTTTGCTTCTGAGCCTGTAAAAGAAGTGGGTTGCCTTCTTACCCGGGAAAGATAAGAAGACCAGCTGGGGTGCTTGGTGTTGTATGCCTCTTGTTTAAGGGAGGACCAATGTTACTTGGTGGTTAGTGAAATCCCAAGAGTTTGCTTGGAGACTAGATGTAGGAGTTCTATTTGGAAGGGCTGAACTAGGATAAATTTATGTGTTCCTTGTGTGCTTGCTTCCGCGCTCTTGACATTGCACACGTTTATCTATACCAACTAAACATTTTCAAGTGGTGAATTTTTGCTTCAATTTTTAGATTATCTATTCACCCCCCCCCTCTAGGTTAGTCTAGTTGCCATATCAAGAGGGCCAACAATAGGAACTCTACTAGACCTATGCAAAGTTGGATCTTATGTGTCATGTATCTTAACAGACTCATCCTGCAGAATAGTACTTGAGCTAGGTTCTCCAACCTCACTCAACTCTATCATGCTACCACTGTTCCCACGAAGAATGTGTTCCTTCTCAAGAAACACAACCCTCTGGGCAACAAAGACCTTTTGGTCCTCAAGATAGAAGTAATACCCACAAGTCTCCTTGGGGTATCCCACGAATAAGCACCATTCCGTCCTAAATTCCAACTTGTCAGGATTGTGTCTTTTAATGTGGGTAGGGCAGCCCCAAATCTTAACAATCTTAAGATCGAGCTTCTTACCTTTCCATATCTCATATGGAATAGACACTACCCTTTTAATTTGAACTCTGTTCAGAAGGTAAGCTACGGTCTCTAGGGCATATCCCTAGAATGATATTGGGAAAGAGGCAAAACTCATCATAAACCGCACCATGTCTAACAGCGTGCAGTTCTTCCTTTCTGATACACCATTGAGCTATGGTGTATAAGGAGGAGTCCATTAGGATAAAATCCCATGGTCTCTGATAAACTAGGTGAATTTTGTACTTAAGTATTCTTCTCCTCGATTTGATCAGAGAGTCTTGATACTCTTTCCAGTTTGCTTCTCTCCACCCTCATTCTATATTATCTAAATTTCTCAAAAGCCTCAGATTTGTACTTCATTAAGTACACATGTCTAAACTTTGAGAAGTCATCAGTGAATGTAATGAAGTAGGAGAACCCACCTCTAGCATGTGTAGACATAGATCCACATACATCACTATGTATGAGTTCTAATAACTCAGAGACTCTCTCTCCAGTTCCACTAAAAGGAGAGTTGGTCATCTTCCTTTGAAAGCAAGATTCACAGGTTTCATATGATTCATAATCAAATGGATCTAAATGTCCATCTTTTGGCAACCTTTGAATTCTTCCATCATGAATATAACTTAGCCTACAATGCCAGGTATGCATAATTCACTTCATCACTTTTCTCTAGAGATACAATGTATGTCCATTGACATAGGAGAAACATCTATCAAGTACAAACCATTTGTCAAGACCCCCTCAAAAATGACACATCATTATCTAACATAGAAACACCATGTCCTCAAAAGGAATTTGTATCTCAACCTTATCACACAAGAGATTGAGATAAGTTTTTGATTAGAGAGGGTACAAAATAGCATGTTTCCAAAACAAAATATCTCCTTCCGGCATCCGTAGGTTGACCTCGCCAATGGCAACAACAGCAACCTTTTGCCATTTCCCTTCTCAGGTCCGTCTCACCTTTATCCAATCTTCTATGCCTTGTCAAGACCTGCAACGAATTGCAAATATGAGATGCACATCCGGTATCTAATACCCATGCATTATCATAATTTTTCGACAAGTGAAGATCAAACATGAACACACCTAAAGCTACTCCTAGCTTTTGCTTTGCCTTTTCTGCAAGGTAATCCTTGCAATTCCTCTTCCATTGCCCACCTATGCTACAGTGGAAGCACTATCCTTTGCCCTTTGCTAGTTCTTTCTTGGTAACCTTTGCCTTACCCGGCTTGTTGCCCTTGCCTTGGCCTTTCTTAAGGGTCTTGTTAGGCTTCCTTTTCTTGTTGGTCTCACCAACATAGAAACTGGCTTCTCTTTCGTGATAGACCTTCCACCTCCTCAACATATTGAGGAGCTCGGGAAGGGTGCCTCTATCTTGTTCATATTGAAATTCATTACGAACGGAGAAGAGAAATTCAGAAGGGATTAAAGTATAAGGTCCACGCAGAGGTCATCCTCTAGGGCAAATCCTAGAGACACCAATTGCTCAATCCACTCTATCATTTTAAGGACATGGTTTTGAATCGGCATCCCCTCAGTCATCCTAGCTCGAAAGAGGCTCTTTAATATCTCATATCGTCGAGTTCTCCTGTCCTCAAACAATTTGTGGAGATGTAGGATAATGGAATAAGCATCCATCTTTATGTGTTGTCTATACAACTCGGGAGTCATAGAGGCCAACATGTAACGCTGAGCAAGAGTGGAATCATCGTTCAACTTTTTATAGAGAGAACATCTTTCTCGTTAGCCCCTTCAATTGGCTCGAGCACGATCTCATGGTGGACATATGCGATTTTCTCCAATGTGAGAACAATTCTCAAATTTCAGAGCCAGTCCGCATAATTTGGATTAGTGAGATGGTTGGCATCTAGTATGCCACGAAATGGGTTTGTAAGTGACATATTTCTGAAAAATTAAGACGTAGCAATTAATAACATGCAGACATTTGGATTTTTCAAGAAATTAAGGCATGGACTTATTATCTTAATTTACTCCCACTATTTTCTCGCAAGACACATGACCCCTCTAGCATGTGAATTGGAAGTTTTAGGCAAACTTCTAGCGGGGATCGAGATCCAATTGGCGCCTTGGTATGACCTCAAGGGACTCAACCAATCACATCAAGCCTAACAGGTAGGCAACTCTTGCCAATCACAACTCCATGTGATTCCCATCAAATTTGGCCTCCAAACCATCATGGCCTAGAGGGACT
Source organism: Colocasia esculenta (assembly GCA_014218235.1). Taxonomy (NCBI): domain Eukaryota; kingdom Viridiplantae; phylum Streptophyta; class Magnoliopsida; order Alismatales; family Araceae; genus Colocasia; species Colocasia esculenta. The sequence continues at coordinate 116,479,955 of CM024761.1, forward strand.
CCGCCAACCATGATGTTTGATTAAGTTAGCACCATCATTACAAGATGGACTTGATTCAACGACATGCCCTAGAGGGACTCCGCCAAGCATACCGTGTCCTCAAGCCATCAGTGACATCACCATGTCATAGGTAGGCATCAAATCATAAAATAGGTGAGTCCAGAGGGACTCCACCAACTCATCCATATCAAGAAAAGACGTCCGCGCTATAATGATGGAAGGCCACGTGGGTCAATCTTATTGCCTCTGCTTACCGACTCAATACATTAAGAATAGAAGGGGTTTTCATTTAAATTGGTCTCATAGCTAAATTATACGCGTCCCACACATATATTTAGCATATATTTACATCACAGCAAAATATGTACCTAGTAGTGCAGAAATAAATAGATCATATATATATCAATAACCCACCAGATGATCATGGACCAAAATCTAGCATATCAAGCCTGAGCCAAAAGACTTGATCACAAAGGCCTATGTGTGTCGTCGGTGCATCCCATGAACGGTGATTGTCGTCTTCTTCGTCATTAGTCCCGCTGGTACTTCCATGCTTTCGTCGCACCTCCAAGAGCCATTTCAAATAATTACATTAATTTTAAACAACTATAGGCATGGAGGCCAAAAAATGTACATTTTAATCAATCAAGAAACCTTGATCATATCAAGGAAAGATACATAATTAGAGGGAGGTAGAAATACACAAGGAAGTAATGAGAGAGAGAGAGAAAGGCTCGCAAGCCCCAATGCATCACCATCCACACACATATAAAGCATTCCACAAAGGTCCATGATCATCCGCCCACATTATACACATCACATGCATATATGTAAGCTACTAAAAATTAACTAAATATTTTAATTAATAAAACCATTAGATTAACACTTAATCTAAAACTCAGATTAACTCTTAATCCAAAACTCATGGATTAACACTTAATCTCTGTTCCATGGTCTCCAACATAGAAACAATCATGAAATTAGAAGGTTCTGTCTGCACTGACTGTTTGGCGACAATCATCACTGTCACCAGAACCTTCCTGGTGACAATGATGTCTGTCGCTAAGAACATTTCAGTCTACAGTCAACTGAGTTACCAACACATCAATTCAAAACAGTCATCGACACTTCTGTAACAATAGTCATAACTGCCAGAAACTCTTTCTAGCGACAACAAGTCCTGTCGCCAGGACATTACTGGCGACATACAACTTTGTAGCTAGGACTATCCTAGCGACAATGTCCTCTGTTACTGGAGCTATTCCAGTGACAAAGTCTATTGTTGTTAGAATAGAAGTAAGTGCAACAAAAAAACAACAACAACAAAACTTTCTCCAGGCGTCAAGAACGACTGTGGTCAGATATGGACGACAACGAACACTGTCACTAAAACCTTCCAGTGACAATCGCCACTATCGCCCAATCTGCATTCGTGATAGAAACAAGAAAAATCGATTCTCAATCGCATGGAAAACAAAACCAGACATCATCTCATGAACCTAGGCTCTGATACCACTGTAGGAATGTGTGGTGGGCATCACATGCGCAACGGAAACGATATATAAAATTTTAAAACCACAATTCTCGCGCATTGTCATTGGATCGAGATGATGTCGGGTGCATGACACTCATGCAAGACATCCAAGGGCAAGACTATCTCACCTAGGGGTGCTCGTAGAACCCTCAAAGCGTAGAACCTGGCCCGCTAGATGAAGGAGCTCTCGCCTCTCGCGACCTCCCTCTAGCGGAATCCACACGGCGGCGATCAGGACAATGACTCCTCCTCTCGCCGGAGTCTCCTCCTCATCGGAGCTGCTCCCAGTAGCACCTCGCAGCAGCAACAGCTCAAGCAACAACAACAGCTACTGCTTCGCAAGCAACAACCAACAACAGCAAGGGCAAAGGGGTTAGCCCCTTGCTTTCTCTTCTTCTCTTCTCCAAGGCCAGGAGAGGGCTGCAACTGTGGGGTTGGAGGAGAGTGAAAGAGTGTGAGAGGAAGAGTGTTGGGGTGGTACAGGAGACCCCTCACCTTGTAGGGCTCTCCCAACCACTCCAACATGATGGAGTGCTGCGGTTCCAACCCTCCACATGACCTCCACATCGTGCAGACATGCATGGTATGACCTAAAGTATATGTTGCCATACCTACATTGATGGTAAGACAAACTATCTCCAGTGATTACTGGTGACAATGGTCACTGCCACCAAGACACTCTCGGCGGCAATCGACCATGTCGCCAGGATGTTCTAGCGATAATCGACCATGTCGCCAGGACCATCCTAGCGATAGTGATCCCTGTCGCCAGGACCATCCCGGCGACGAACTGTCCTCATTCCATCCTAGGTTGTAAAAGGGGCCTATTGGATAACTCTTATCCAATCCTCCACAGTCGTCGCGTCATCCACCTTTTGTGTGTGACCCTCTAGGCCCAATACCGAGCTAGCTGTGAGTTGTACTTGTCAGAACCCTTCTGAACCAGAACTCATTCTGATTAAGTGGATTAGTATCTCCATAATAATACATCCAACTCATAGACTATGGACGTGCCAAGCTACCATGCCATAGTCCCTAGACAGTATAGGGGGATCAAATCCATTGGGCCTTTCTACTCATAGTTACCGTGCAGCTATAGTCCCTCATCCAACTAATATCCCAAAGACCATATGTAAGGCATGGTTGAGTCAGACCCATACGGAATCCAACTTGGTCTTACTCGTATCGGATTCTCCCGTAGAACTCTTTCTCTCTTAATCCGATCGACCTGGGCAAGGATTTGCCTGAGTAAGAACACATGGGATATTTCTCTCATGATACTAAGAGTGGATGATCCTTTGTTGACACTCAATTACCTTCCCAAGGTTAGCTACCATTCCCAATGACTGGTTGTACTAGATCTGGGACAACCAGACCTATAAGTCCAGTATCAAAGAATGGAGTACTCAAGCAAGACATCCTTTGTCTCAAGTCCAAGGAACAGTTACAAAACTGGGATCACGGAATCGTTGTCTGAAAAATAAGTATCATTAACCATCCAGCATTTCGAGAGTGGATCATTCAGTGAACTCATTCCACAATGAGCACATGTACCATACCCCTAGTATCTCCATACAAGTAGCTATGAGACCAGTTACCTCCATCATATGGATGGCTATATAATACACTGGTCTATCTAGTTATATCGATGTCTTTCTCGAGCAACCTATGACTAGGAATATTAAGGATCAATGTTTAAAGAGAATTGGTCTCATTATCATGATCTCTTCATGATCCAATTCCCATTGTATAGATTCATGGACATCACATCATATATACATCATCACATGTATGTAATATATAGAGAGAAAATGTCATTAATATAATTACCAAAAGAGATTAGTACAAGATTACAAGATCCACCACTAATGTGAATTGGCTTGCAGAGCACTCATAACTAGTAGTTCTAGAAGCATTGTACATGAAAGATGCAGTTAGACTTCTTGGAGTTCCTTCATCCATTGTGTCTGACAGAGACCCTCGTTTACATCACACTTCTGGAAAGAGTTGCAACTTGCCCTTGGGACCTAGCTAAATTTCAGCATTGCATTCTATCATTAGACTGATGGGCAGATAGAAAGGAGAAACCAAATTGTGGAGGATATGCTTTGAGTATGTACTATTGACTTTGTAGGACATTGGGATTTGCAGTTGCCTCTAATTGAGTTTGCATATAATAATAGTTACCAGACAAGCATCAAGATGACACCATTCGAAGCCTTATATGGTAGAAATTGCAAGTCATCAGTATGCTGGGAGGAGGTTGGAGAAAAATAATGGTTAGGACCAGAGATAATATCAAGCACTACATAGGAGATTATGGTTATCAAGGAGCACATGAAAGCTGCTCAGTCTAGACAGAAAAGTTATGTAAATAGAAGGCGAAGAGATCTGGAGTATGAGGTAGGAGACCATGTATACTTGAAAGTGTCACTTTCGCGAGGAATCCAAAGATTTGGAATCAAAGGAAAGCTGAAACCCAAATTTATCAGCCCTTTCGAAATCCTTGAAATGGTGGGTGAAGTAGCCTATAGGATTACATTGCCTCCATCTTTGGCTAGAATATATAATATTTTTTCATATGTCCATACTGAGGAAGTACATCTATGATGCTGAGTATGTGAGTTGGAGCTACAAAAGGACCTAACCTATGTTGAAAAGCTAATCAAGATCTTAGATAGGAAGCTACAACAACTCATGAATAGAGTAATACCTATGGTGAAAGTCTAATGGAGTAGACGAGGAGTAAAAGAAGCTACATGCGAATTAGAAGAAAAAATGATGAATAATCATCCAGAACCATTCTCAGGTAATTGTCTCAATTACACGTTTATATTATAATACTTGTAAATTTGGGGACCAAATTTTTTTAAGTGGGGGAGGATGTAGCAACATGTATTATATATATATAAAGAAAAGCCATAATGATGCATGGGGGAAAATAAGCCTAAGAGTAATGAAGATTCTATTCATTAATCAGAAGACATAGTCACCAATCGAAATGTTTAAATCACCAATCAGAAGAAATAATCACTAATCGGATGAAAAGTTGGGATTTGTATTTTCATTCTATTATGAGTTGCTTGTGGAATGGTTTGTTGTTTATATACATGCATGCAAACAATATTCATCCAATAACAAATGCATTTGAGTTATGTTTGTGTGGCACCTCGCCCCAACCACGGTATAAGGCCGACATTCGGGTGGGCTCTTGCACCTTTGGCACCCCTTTTTCTCTCCCCATCTCGACCATCTCTCTGCCTTGGTCTCTCTCTCTCTCTCCCCCCTCTCGCACCCTCTCGCGTGACACCCTCTCTCTCTATATCTCTCTCTTCTCTCTCATCGTCGGAGTTGGAGGGGGAGACCCCTCTGGCACCCCTTCTCTCTCCCTCCTTCCTACCCTCTCTCTCTCTCTCTCTCTACCTTTCGACACTCCTCTCTCTCCCCCCTCGCATGACCCTCTCTCTCTCTCTTGGTCAGTCCCCCCCGTAACTCCTTCGGCGATCTAAGGGACTCTCTCTCTTTCATTCAAAGATATTTTTATCTTTTCGCCCTTTTTTTGACGATTCCATTCATCTCCATATGAAATATTTCTCAGATTCTAACAACAAACTAACTACAAGGATATAATCAATATTTTATTTTGATTTGAGGGGATATACAATCTAATAATTAGATTTCGAGAGTATATCGTTGAATATAAAATTTTTAGTGGTGTATAGATAATTTTCCCCTTTTTCATCTTTTTACTTCTCGGTCCTCTCTGGGTGTAAACATGGTCTGATTCGGTCCGATTCACCCCTATTTTTTTTTATAAATCGAACCGAAGTTAATGACGAATCAAACCAAATCGAAAAAAAAAACAAGTTTTAGGAGGTTGTGAGGTTCGACCTCACAATAGGTTCGACCTCACAACCTTTCAAAGGAGAGAAATGCTTTGTGCACGGGCGTGCCCGCCGCGACCGGCACGCCCCATGCGGTCGCACCCACGGGCGTCGGCGGGCGCGCCCTGGCGCACATGGCATTTCTCTTCAAAGGAAGACCAATGCACTAACCACTGTGCTATGTGTTCTTTTGTGAAATTATATATATATATATATATATATATATATATATATATTCGGTTCATTTTGGTGTGAAATCGAATCGAACCAGTTGGATGTCCAACTTGAACCGAACCGATCGATTCAATTCAATTTTTCAAGTTGGACGAACACCCCTAACTCTCTCCCTTTCTATCTGAACCATAAACTTGTTAGAAAGGCAACTAAAGACTTAATTTTATAAGAATATATTATTTGACGCCATTCATACAAAATTATTAAATATAATATAAAGATATATATATATATATAAATATGTAAACAAGTATTGTTTGAAATAACACATTTTAAAATTAGATAATACAATTAGATTTTTTAGTGAAACAAAGAGCAGCAAAAACTGGAGTAATGTAAAATAGTTTTATTTGAAGAACAAGGTATAAAGTAGGAGTGTCAACTGGCCCGGGCCGGCCCGAAGGCCCGGTGGCCCACCTCGGTCTAACACGGACTTGGGTCACAATTTTTCATCTTTTTTTAAATTGAGTCCGGCCCGGTCTAAGATTGGGCCAACTTCGGGCTTCAGCCGACCCGGCCCGGGCGACCCGATTTTTAAGCTCCCCCGCTCCCTCGCCACTTCTGCACTGTTGTTGGTTGCTGCTCCCCCGCTCCCTCGTCGCTTTCGCACTGCTGCAGCGCTGCTGCTCCGTCGCCGCTTTCTAATATTTCAATAATTTTCAAATACTTACATTAATGCTTTCACCCCGCAATTGCACCCCGCGACCGCTACCCCTGCACCTACCGCCCGGCCTGCCTCGCGACCGTCGCCGCCGCACCTACTGCGACGCCGCTACACCTGCCACGACGTGGCTGCACCTGCTGCCGGGCTGCAAAAAATTACCCCGAGCCGGGCCTGCTTCCAGAAAATTGGGCCTTGGCCCCAGGCCGGGCTGGGCCCGGGCCGATCTCTTAGAGATCGGGCTGGACCTGGGCCTATTCTGACCCGACCCATTGACAAACCTAGTATAAAGTTACTCATTTTATTTACCAAAAAAAAAAATACAACATTTGCCAGTTTTGGTGATGGACAGTAGTATTGTGGAAAATCTCCCATTGGTCAGGTGCTTGCTCGACGGCGTAGAGACCAATGTTTTGGAACCGCAAGGATTTTAGGGGGGTTTCTGAATAGAACTCGGCGTCGACGGAAACCTAGAGAGAGAGAGAGAGAGAGAGTGTTCTTACCAGAGAAGAAGGGAAGGTTCGAACGGGAGATCGAGAGGGGTGGGGGGGGGGGGGGTGGAAATGCAGAGATCATCTGCTCCTCTTCTTCGATATCTCCGTCCCCGGAGCTTCAGCTCGTTCAGCTCCGACAAGATCGTCGCGGCCGTGCTGTTCGAGAGGCTGCCGGTTGTCGTCCCCAAGATCGACCCCGTCGTCTACGCTTTCGAAGAGTTCTCGTGGGTTTCTCCGACTTGAGATTTCTTTTTTATTGAAATGTATATTTTTTTCTTCAACATGCGCGATAATTGGCATTGGTGGCAATATGGGTGTGTCCCCGAGGAGGGGAAAAAAAGACCCTTGAGATGTCGAATTCCTGCTGTTTTTTAGGTTCCGATGGAAGCAGCAGTACCGGAGGAAGTACCCCGACGAAGTTTTGTCGAAATCAGATGCGAAGTAAGCATTTTTTTTCCTTATCTACTTGTATGTCAGTTTTTGCCCTTCTGGATTGTTTTGCTTAAAAAGTGTCATCTTTCTCGATAGCTGCCGAGTAAATGTGGGTTGTTACTTCACCACTTTGAGGGTCCTTTTGTGGGGTGCACTGGAAATATGCTGTTTAAGTAGAGTAACTTTTGATACTGTATTGCCAGGGGCAAAGGCGATTACAAGATTGACTATGAACCGGCTCCTCGGATTACAGAAGCTGATAAGACTAATGATAGAAGGTAGTCGCGAGTCTTTGCACATAGTGGATGCCTCTAGGAGCAATAAACTTTCAGCTTATTGCTGTTTCTATTCCTAATTTCTCCTTGTCTTTTTCCCCCTTTCTTTTCGGTGTAATCGGATGTTTCTGCTTTCTGGATCAACGGCGTATACCCAGAAAGATTAATTTTGAAATGCGATAAATGCAACAAAAAATCTTTTAGTTGCACATAGTTATTTGTCAATCTATGAGCGGTAGACTTGAGGTTGTTGCTAGATGCAGACCCACATAAAATATGTGCTTGTAGATTTATTGCTTTTATGTGCCTTTTAACATGCTTTCTACAGTGAAAGACTGTCTTGGGCTCTGAGAACGACATTTTCGTTATAGGAAGTTGAATACAATTTCAGGTGGTGCCTAGGCATGGATGTAAAGAAACTTCCTTTCTGTTCGGCTGATTTACATAGAGTCATTACTATTCTTGGTGACTCGGAAGGAGATTGAGTTTCTTCTTTTATCTCTCTCCACCTTCTGATACAAAAGAGGTATTTTGGACTTCCAAAGTTGGAAAATTCAACTTGAAATGCAAGCTGCCAAATTATGTTCCTTATTTCATGTTTCCGTTGATTTCATGTGCCTAGAGAAAAGACAATTCCCCTTTTCAATGACATTGCTGAGCCCTTTTGTTAGGAGGTGATAAAAAAGCATCAAACATCTGAAAGAGTACAAAGATTTCAAAAAACAAGAGACAATCTTCCAAGATGTAGAACCCAACCAGACACCAATGCCCAACCTTGTGAACACAGAAACAACAGGAGTTATAAAACCAGTGTCTCCCGAGTCCCCAACCTGCACATTAAGGAGGGATGTACGATTTTATTACCACACATTATGAAATTCCCTCATGAAGATGCAGAATGCAATTCCTAATAAATGTAGGAAGGGTGTAGACTCTTCACTGAACTCTCTTTTGTTTCTCTCTCTCCAGAGTTGAGTTTGACCAGAGCAATGCTGGAAGGCAGCTGCTCCAAATTTCAATTGTCCATGACCACTGGGTTATAACTCATCCAGTCTCTCATCCTGTCCTTTAAATTCTGCTTTCTGACCCAATTTGCTCTGTCAGACTTGAACAATTGTCCTCGTAATATTTCTGTACTGCAGTTAAGGAAGGGGCTAGCGTCACTCTGATAGCAGCCACAGAAAATACCATGGGTATGAAGCTTTTCATTCTGTCAGACAATGGGCATGTGATATCCAACCACGCAGCATGTGCTCTTACTAGAACACTAGTCTGCTTGTTGCATGTTTTGAAATATATCCTTCAGGTTCCAGGTTATCTTTGATTCTCAAGTGTACACTTACTGATAACCAAAATCCTAAGCTTTCTAAAATACATTTTCTGCCCTACAACATAGAGGATGCTGTGTAAATTAAATTGCAAGTTGCATGGACATCAAAATTGTTATCTTCAAGCTGGGTGAGCTTCTATGCCATCATAGCCAACCTACAATCTCATTGTTCACTAATGGCTAACAGCTCAGACCATTGCCAAGCAAGTTATATTAGCTCCATTAGGGCAGTGCACCTGGCGATGCAGCTGAATTAGAGATCCATGATGTGCAACTGGACCTGCATCAGGTCAGCATTGTTTCCATATACACCAAGATAAATGGCTCCAAGTGTTGAATTGAGAATGTATTACATGAAATCTTCTTGTTTGAACACTTGTGAATTAATTGCATTTTTTACAAATAAAATGTAAAATTGGTAGTTTAAACATTTTTGCATTGAGTGCACACATGCTTAAGTGCCCTACAGCAACACATGGGGACAAGAGAAGTCCCCACTAAACAGATTAAAAAAAAGCACATGACAGTGAGACCCATAATTTTAATGGAACTTATCTTGGCTCCATGTCTTCTCACCCCCATGTAGATCAATCACATGTTTAAGCATTTGCTGCACACCATGGTGTGCAGAAAGTGTTCTACTTTTGCATTTTGTGTTTTTACAAGCTATGGGCTCATATAAATGATTCCAAATTTCCAACACATTCATTATCTAAGAATTTGTGATTGCATCTAAAGAAAGAACATGTCGTGCACAATAGTTTTAAAACATGAAGATTTTGAGGTGAGTCTCTTCCTTTTTAACCCTCTTCTGCAAAAAGATGTTTCTTTCATGGGAATATGGTGATATATCCTGGATATTTTCAATACCATTAGAGCTAAAATAGATTGTTTTAAAGCTTGGCAAACAAACAAGAATAATCAAACTTTAGAAGCTTATAAAATAGCTAAAAAGAGGGCTAAAAGAATAGTTAGTGAAGCTAAGTCCAAGGCGTATGAAGAATTATATAATAAATTAGGAACTCGAGAGGGACAAAAAGACATATTTAAACTTGCTAAATTAAGAGAAAGGAAGAGTAGAGACTTAGATCATGTTCGTTGCATTAAGGATGAAGATCAAAAGGTTTTGGTTAAGGATCTAGAGGTTAAAGAGAGATGGTATAACTATTTTCAGAAATTACTTAATGGAAATTGTTTTAAGGATGCCTCCTTAGAAGAGAATCAAGAGTCAACAAAATTTGATAAGTATCAGTATTTCAGGCGTATTAAGATGTCAGAAGTGGGCGATGCTTTAAGAAAAATGAAATTGGGTAAGGCCTTAGGACCGGATGGCATACCTATTGAAGTGTGGAAAGGCTTAGGAGACATTGGTATTAAATGGTTAACTAAGTTTTTCAATAAAATTTTAAAGGAACGGAGAATGCCAGAAGAATGGAGAAAAAGTGTTGTAGTTCTTTTCTATAAAAACAAAGGGGATATTCAAAGCTGTAATAATTACCGCAGAATTAAGCTTATGAGTCACACTATGAAACTTTGGGAAAGAGTAATCGAGAGCCGAGTGCGATGCATGACTAGTATATCAGAAAATCAATTTGGTTTTATGCCTAGTAGATCTACTACAGAAGCTATTTTCTTATTGCGTCAGTTAATGGAGAAGTATAGAGAGATGAGAAGAGATTTATATATGATTTTTCTTGATTTGGAGAAGGCTTATGATCGAGTACCGAGAGACTTGATTTGGTGGGCATTAACAAAGAAGGGAGTCTCTCAAGGATATGTTGACTTGATTCATGACATGTACGAGGGTGCTACTACTAGTGTGAGAACTATTGCTGGAGAGACCCGTGAATTTCCGGTCACTATAGGTTTGCATCAAGGTTCTGTCCTAAGTCCATATCTCTTTGCTCTGGTTATAGATGAGGTGACAAAACATTTGCATGATGATATCCCTTGGTGTATGCTATTTGCAGATGATATTGTCTTAATTGATGAGAGTATTGATGGTTTAAATGTTAAGTTAGAAAGTTGGAGACATGCTTTGGAGTCTAAAGGTTTTAAAATTAGTAGGAGTAAGTCCGAGTTTATGCACTGTAATTATAGTAATCAAAGGGTTCCTCAAGGAGATGTGGTTCAAATGATGGTCAAGATATTTCTAAGAGTAGTAGCTTTCGATACTTGGGATCTATCATCCAAGAGAATGGGGAGATTTATGACGATGTGACACATAGGATTAAGGCAGGTTGGGTAAAGTGGAGAAGTGCATCAGGAGTCCTTTGCGATCGTCGTATACCAGTGAAATTTAAAGGATTGTTTTATAGAACGGCAGTGAGGCCTGCATTATTATATGGCACGGAGTGTTGGGCAGTGCGAAAGGAACACGTAAACAAAATATGTGTAGCAGAGATGAGGATGCTGAGATGGATGTGTGGTAAGACTAAGAAAGATAAGATTAGGAATGAGCGCTTCCGTGAGGATCTGGGGATAGCTCCAATTGATAGAAAAATGAGAGAAAATAGACTTAGGTGGTTTGGACACGTGTACCGTCGCCCTAACTCGGCGCCGGTTAAAAGATGCGACCAAATTTTAGTGGATGCTAGTAAAAGAGCTAGGGGAAGGCCTAAAATGAGATGGTGCGATGTTATCAAGAAGGATTTGGACTTTTTGAGTTTAAACACGACTATAGCACTTGATAGAAATCTTTGGCGGAAAAGGATTCATGTAGCCGACCCCAAATAATGGGATAAGGCTCTGATGATGATGATGATCCTGGATATTTGCTTTCCATCCTTGAACACTGGTTTTCAAACTTCTATTGCCTTTATATCATTTGGAAATTTATGTTTGATGCAGAAATTCTGTGCGATCTGACGGATTTTTATGATGGTTTGTTTCATTCCTCTAAGGTCATTGAAGAGAGCACTTGATAGAAGGCTTTATCTTCTCCTATATGGAAATGCATATGGATCTTCTAATAAGCCTTGTTGGCATTTTCCTGAGAAAGCCTATGAATCTGAAGAGACAATGAGAAAGGTAAGTGATGCAATGATTCCCCCCCCCCCTCTCTTTTATGTTCCATTGTCTTTGTAAATGTGGAATAAAATTTGTAGCTTGCGGTGCATTTCACTAAAAAATCAGAAGAATTAGAAGTTTAAACTCATGGATCTGGATGGCATATGTGCTTCTGTCTGTGCACATCTAAAGTTTTCTTGATGTCTAATTCTTTAACTCTTCTGAATTTCAGTGTGCAGAATCAGCCTTAAAATCTGTTATTGGTGACCTTTCTCATACTTACTTTGTTGGCAATTCTCCTATGGCTCATATGATTGTGCAACACACTGAAGAAATGCCTGAAAGTCCATCTTTCAAGGTACTTTCATTACTGGTTTTTCTGATGTTCAGATTTTTGGTTAGTTTTATTTGTAACAACTGTCACATAATTGAAGCTTTCAGCTTGATTATTATGATTTCAGAATATACTTGTCTCAAATGGTGCTTGCTAGGTTTATTTCTTAGACAGTGGACTAATTAAATTGATTCTAGTTCTCAACCAGATGTCATCGGCTTACTTATGTGCTTTAAACTATCTTTTTTAGTGATTTTTAAGATGCTTATGCACTTTAAACTTACATGACTATTCAATTTTAGGAATGCAAAATCAGATCATATTGGTGCAGATCAGCCATCCATCATTCCAATCGGCTTCTTTCCATTCTGATCCCTGATCCCGATCAATTTGTATCGGCAGGGTCAGCCCAGATTGGCTGATCCAACGTCTGCTGGTCCAAAGCCAACTAACCATTCGGAGATCAAGGCAGCGTGACATCCAACGACAAGTTTACAGTAGATAGGGCCTTGGGGGTTACAAATAACCCCACTCTTATGCCCATGCTCAATCTTCTCACTCTCTAGCCTCCTCTACCTCTCACTCTTGAACCTCCTCTTCCTTATTCTTTTCTTCTGGGATTCAAAAGCTCTTCAAGTGCCATTCTGTCTGCATGTTCCTCTGTTTGTCAGTTGTCCTTGATGGTGACCTACTCACCTGCAACTGATCTAGAACAGGATAATTGAGTCAGGGTAATTGAATATCTCCAAGTCTATCACTCTTTTATAATTTTCAAGATCCGGAGTGGTGATTATTGGGAGGGGTCTGATTTATCTGCCATAGACAGCTTGTTCACAATCATTGCAATACCACTACTGAGTGTATACAGAAGAAAAAAAGTATATTTGTACCTTAAATCCATTCCTTTTATCCCCATTTTATACACTTGGCTTCAAGGTATGTTTTTTTTAAAATGTTTCATGTTTTTATTTTTTTCCTTTTAGAATGCAGGAGGAGGGCCAAGGTTAGACTGGTGGGACTGGCCAGTATCAGCTGATCAGCTGGCATCAGTGACTGTTTTAGATCTGCCCCTGGTCAGCCAGTCTGTGCCTGATGCCTCATCCTTCCTTCATTCATCTGATTCTATAGTTCCAGTTATATGAGGGCAGCAACAGTTTCACTACAGATGGTTGACTTTTCTTTTTGAAAGAAAGTCGACTGCACCATTAATATGGAAATAGCCTCTTCAACCTTGATATTTACATCTAACATTATAATGGTCTCAAGGTTTTTTTTTTTTTTTTTGGGGGGGGGGGAGTGGATAGTACCACATATATTAATGAAAGAGGAAATAGAATGTACAAGTATAGGTGAGACACACCAAAAAAAAACTCCCCACCCAGTAGACAAGGGGTTCCACACTAACTCCCCAAAAAACCAAAAAGGGGAGAAGTAGATGAATCAACATTACAAAAACAACCTATTACTTCACTCTAGCACAAACAGCATCAAAAGCATTCTGATGATGTGACAATCCTCTAAATATCCGATTATTGTGCCCTCCTCCCAGCAAGCAGAGGGTGGCATGAAAGGTTAGCCACCAGACCGTCTATTCTTCCTTGAGGAACCACTGCCTAAAAGGTTGCTGGACGTCCACATTCTACGGAAGGTACAGGGGATCCTTCTCACCTATAATATTCTCAAGTTATTTGGAAACTTTTTGGGAAAAGAACCAAAGAGACCCTGAGAAGGACAGTTATTAAATAAGTGTCTAGTTGTTGCAGGTTGAAAATAAATGTTGGGACTTGGGGTTCTACTCAATATGATAGATCCTGGGGACTAAAATAAAAACTCCCTCTTTTGAAAATAATGAAGACCCACCTTTTAAATGAAGCTATAGTAAAATTGTGATTTGGCTATTCGAAAGATGTTTTAAGGGTACCTTGTTTTAGCATGAAGAAGCTAAGCAGCTCATGGATGATGGAAGGCAGGATCGGATTGGACTCTTGAATCGGCCAGGGCCGATCCTGATCCGGCCGATTCCCGATCAGAATCGGCGGAATCGGCCTGGATCGGCCATGGCCAATCCGATCCAGAATCGGCCGATCCTGATCCGGATCGGCCGATTCTGCCTTCCATGAAGCAGCTGAGCTTTATCTGCTGTTGGAAATATGGGGTCATCCTCAAAACCTAGGCATTGAGGAGACAAAGACAAACCTATTCTTAGATTAGCTGATGTGGGACAATTCTCACACGCCCCCGCACGTGCCAGCCCACATAGGGCAAAAGGTCACGTGTATCTTAATAGGATGATATGGGGTCCACAACTGGACGAATGAAAATTCGCTCTGATGCCATGTGGGAAATATAAGGTCATCCTCAAAACCTAGGCATTGAGAGGACAAAGACAACACTATATAAAGACAAGCCCATTCTAGATTAGCTGATGTGGAACAATTCTCACATCTGCCTCAGTAAAGAATCATATAGTAGTTAAGAGTTGAATTTCATTTGGAAGGATAATGCCACTGCACTTATATGACCTGGTATTCTTTTCCAAAAGTGCGGGATGTAAGAAGAAATTGATTGAGCATCTTAAGAAGTAAGAACCACATAAGCAATCACTTGGTCGATCACGAAGTGGGTGTTCAGATTATCCAATCTTTAGCTGACAAACATAACCAGTCCAATTGACTAACTTAAGTTGGTAGATTCTGGATGTGAATTGGTTTTCTGATTGAGTGATCCAGAAGTGGATTTCCTCCTCCAGAGCTGTCCTTGTCACTGTGTTTGAATTGGGTTTGATGCCCTGGGTCACCCCAACTGGCCAAGGTCCAATCCAAAGTCTACTTGCAGTCAGCCAAATTTAAGCTTTAAATGCTGAAAAAATGGGCTAGATCAGATCTAATCCAAATTAACTTTTAAATATTTTAGTCAATATACATTTGATATTCATGTTTTTGAAACGTAATATACAGTTGATATTCATGCTCATACATTAAAAATGTCACCAGCATAGTTAAAATATTAGACCAGATTATAAATCATAGACTATCATTCAGTGATAAATTTGGGGCAGTTGTCTGCCTGGGCTAGCGTGACCCAGCCTAATTTCAAACTTGGCTGGAGTTTTCTTAACCTAGTTCAACAAGTCTTCTCTCGTCAACAGCTTATTTATCAATTGGGAGCGTCCTTGATGAGGGAAGGGATAATTTTCTGTATTCCCTCCCTAATTTTTCATAGTTCTTTAATGTCTATAAGAAACATGATAGTTGTTTATGGATCTCAAATGATTTACATAGATCTGCTTTGTATGTTAAATAAGCAGTAAGTAACAATGTGTTCCGGTGATAAATGACAGCTTATTCTGCTTTCAGTTTGGGTTTCGGTTTGAGGATTTCTAGGGATCGTGTGATACAGAATCCAGAGTCTAGCTATTGTCTTCTGGTTGTGAGAGAGTAGCCATTGTTGATAAGTCAGTTGTTGACACCATCATCATGTCTTTCCAGTTGGCTCTGTATGTTATATGTCCACTCATCTGAATGTACAAACATGTGGTGCAAAACCAGGTTGGTAAAGGAAGTGTAAAGCATGGTTTAAAAACTCGGCCGGCTCGCCGAGCCCGGCCCGATCCGCCTCGGATCGGCCCGAGCCGGGCCGATCCGGTTCAACCTTGTCATGGGCTGAGTCCAGGCCAATCCCAGGCTGAGTTCAGGCCGAGTCCACTGCGATTTCAGACCTTATTTACCTGAATATCATTTAAGTAAATGTTAATTTACTTAAGATATTACATGTAAATAAGGAAGTACCCCCCATTTGAATCCAATAAAAATATCAAAAAAATCATATCTCTTACCAATAAAAAGTCAACTCTTCCACCGAAGAAGAAAATCGCAATTTCGTTAATTTTAGCGAAATGCTAACTTTCTAATCTCTCATAATTTAGCCTATCTAAAAATTTGATAATTCAAATAAACCATATGGAACACTAAAAATCTAAAGTCCGGTAAAAAAAGTCAAACGTGCATATGACTTCTCCAAGGGAGCCACTCTCCTACTGACAGCACTTAGTCTGCTTGAGACCTCTCAGGATTTGGTCAAACCTAAGCTATCATCATCTAAACTCATGAGATTTTTCACTTTTAATTGAAAAGAAATTAGAAAGTGACAATTCTCATGACTTTGAGTGATGATAGTTTAAGTTTGACCAAATCCTGAGAGGTCTCAAGCAGACTAAGTGCTGTCAGTAGGAGAGTGGCTTTGGAGAAGTCATATGCACGTTTGACTTTTTTACCGGACTTTGAATTTTTAGTGTTCCATATGGTTTATTTGAATTATCAAATTTTAGATAGGCTAAATTATGAGAGATTAGAAAGTTAGCATTTCGCTAAAATCAACGAAATCACGATTCTTCTTCGGTGGGAGAGTTGACTTTTATTGGTAAGAGATATGATTTTTTTGATATTTTTATTGGATTCAAATGGGGGGTACTTCCTTATTTACATGTAATATCTTAAGTAAATGAAACTACAAATAATAACATTTGCTTAAATGATATTCAGGTAAATAAGGCCTGAACTCAGCCTGTATAAGATATACACCTGTATAATGGGCCGATCTAGCCACCCTGCCTCAGCCGGGCTCGGCCCGGCTCGGCCGAGCCGGGGTCGAGATCGCCGGGTCGGATCAGTTTTGGGCCGACCGATCCGATCCCGATCCCCGGGTTTTTGAACCTTGGTGTAAAGTACCTTGACATGACTTGTTGCATGGTGGCAAGAACCTAGGATGTAGTCAACCATTGTATCTTGACCATGGAAGGAAGAATCGCCGGGATCGAGCCAGAATCGCTCGATCCCGGATCGGATCGACCCCCCAAGGACCGATTCCCCCTTGAAGCCCCCCAAAACCCACATTTCGGCTGGATCGACCCAACTCAGTAGGATCTGAGTTGGATCGCTCGAGTCGAACCGGGATCGATCGATCCCGGCTCGATTCAGTCGATCCAGACTGATCCAGGTCGATTCCCTCAGGCTACCTTCAGGATCCTCTTCAGGCAGGGTTGTCAGGATCTCTTATTTACCTGAATATCATTTAAGTAAATGTTAGTATTTGTAGTTTCATTTACTTAAGATATTACATGTAAATAAGGAAGTACCCCCATTTGAATCTAATAAAAATATCAAAAAAATCATATCTCTTACCAATAAAAAGTCAACTCTCCCATCGAAGAAGAAAATCGCGATTTTGGTGATTTTAGCGAAATGCTAACTTTCTAATCTCTCGTAATTTAGTTTATCTAAAAATTTGATAATTCAAATAAACCACATGGAACACTAAAAATTCAAAGTCCGGTAAAAAAAGTCAAACGTGCATGTGACTTCTCAATGGAGCCACTCTCCTACTGACAGCACTTAGTCTGCTTGAGACCTCTCAGGATTTGGTCAAACTTAAGTTATCATCATCCAAACCTCTTAGAATTTGGTCAAATTGAGCTACCATCACCCAACTCATGACACTCATGAGTTGGGTGATGATAGCTTAGTTTGACCAAATCCTAAGAGGTCTCAAGTAGACTTAGTGCTGTCAGTAAGAGAGCGGCTTCTTGAAGAAGTCATATGCACGTTTGATTTTTTTTTGTTGGACTTTAGATTTTAGTATTTTATTAGACTTATTTGAAATAAAGTTTTAAATATGTCAAATTATGAGAGATTAGAAAGTTGCTACTTTAATAAAATCACAAAAATTGCGATTTTCTTCTTGGATGGGAGAGTTGACTTTTTATTAGTAAGAGATGTGATTTTTTAATATTTTTATTGGATTCAAATGGGGGATATTTCCTTATTTACATGTAATATCTTAAATAAATGAAACTACAAATTTTAACATTTACTTAAATGGTATTTAGGTTAATAATACACCAAGTCTTTAATATTTTATACTTTTCTTGTATTATTATAGTAGTAATAATACACAAAATCTTATGTTTCATATATTATGAATGCATGTATGATTGGTTTTTATGCAAATATTAGTTCTTTCAATTTATCAGATTTTCCCTCATTTTTGCTGTTTTTTTCTATTTTTTCCTGAATTTTCCTGAATTTTTTCCCCAAAAAAACCATTTTATAAACTGGCCGATCCAGGATCGGCCAGACTTCCCTTGGATCCATGGGATCTTGCGATCCGATCCGATCCAGGATCGGATCGAGCCTGGTCGATCCCGATCCGATTCCGATCCTGTCTTCCATGATCTTGACATGTGAATGGATTAGAAATCTTTACCGATCCTTGATGTTGTGCTTGAGCCAAATATTTCTGTCTGATACTTCATGCAAGAGCAGTACATTCTATTGCCTTTCGGGGATATGTACCTGAAGAGGAATCCTGGATGCACTCATGCAAGAGCAGTACATTCTATTGCATTTTGGGGATATGTACCTGACGAGGAATCCTGGATGCACAAGGGGCAATAATATGAATAAGGTGTGGGAGGGACTGGTGGTTATTTGAGTTTACTATTGAAATTTCCTGTAGAAGTGTTGGAATGGAATAAAGAAGCTCCTGAGCGATCATGTTGTTACCCTTCGTTATGCGCCACTTTTCTATCCAGTTATATGTCACAATAGGGACTTTTCTGTATGCAGTCTAATCTTTATGTGGGTCATGTATTAAACATCAAGGGATTTGTCAAATGCTCATGATTCTTTGAAGGGTGAGGTGTGTTCTTTGCAAAAGAGCTTTACAGGGAAACTCAGTATGTTTTGCTTGTTCTTGTCATGCCATAACTTGAGAAGTTGAAATTCTGCTTGTCATGGAAAAAAGAGTATTGATTTCGTGCGATTCTCAAGCTATATTCATGCAGGACATTTCTTTCACTACCTTTTGATATAATTACTGAACTAGATGTGTGGCTCCCTTATCTGTTGGCTTAAATGTCAAGTTGGTATTTATTTGTTGTTCATTGTTTATTGGACATCATTAGATCCGTAAAAGGGATGATGTTTGATATTTTTTGAGAACATGTACCATCTGAATGTCTTGTTTACTGCATTTTAAACTACATATTAGCATGGTAGATTTGATTTGCTTTCCTCTTCACTAGTAGTTCCGTGCAAGTAGTGGGGCTTCATCATGTCATTATTGATCGTACATTGTACCATATCATTTATCACATATAAACGGGCCCCCCTGAGTCCATGCTTTGCGGAATCTCTCTGCGAGTGAGATCAGTTGACATCTACTTTACACAAGTTTTGTTTACGAGATGAGCCAATATTTTGAAGATTTCTTAATACATTGTGAACTCTGACTATTTACATGTGAAATGCTCAGAGATTCTTTTTCAAATCTCAAGTGGTTTGTGCCAACAAATACAACGTTGGAAAGTGCAAGGACCATGTCTGGGTCACCAAGGATGAGTTGCTGGAATATTTACCTGAGCAAGCTGCGTTCTTTAATCAGATGATCATTAGCTAATTCAACGACCCCCATACGGTTCATATATTGAAACCCCTCTTGCAGTAGATTTTGCTGGCTGTGATCCAATACGACAGTTCAATTGACAGATTTTGCAGATTTCTCTATGTTGTACGCCTTGTTTTGCTTCTCATTCCCCCCCAAGACTTACTGAAACAGAATGTCTAGGTCTTCCTTCATTTCTTCTCTGTATCTTTTTTATTTATTTTCTTGTTTCCTCTCCAGTGTAATAACAAGGACAAGAATACACTTGCAGGGTCCTTTTTTACCATTTAAAGAGACCGTGCACTGAGAAGGAAATTTAGAGAAGAGGTGTTCTCATAAGAGAAGGGTGTTGATGTATTATGAAAATTTCTGGGACGTTGTAGCTGCGTTGGCACATGAAAAAGGGAAAAGGAAAAAAAAAAATATCAACTTGGCTTTCCTGGGTTCTGCTTCATCCACCTCACTTTTAAAAAGATGATGGTAGGGTTTCCACTGTCTTCACAGGGCAAGTTGCCGAACAAATCCTTCCAGAAAGATGATTATTTAAATCCAATTGTATCCTAAATCATGCTTGGCTGTTTGACAGGGATCCGAATGGGACATGTTCAGTAGCTTGGTCTATCTTACAGTCAATGAAAAAGGAGTATTTTTCTATCTTACTCTAATCATAAACGATCATGTTATGCTATTGGAGAAATGTGGAGATTTTTTTTGGGTGGGTGGGTGGGCGTGGGTTTTATTGTACATGTTTCTGGGCCATTGATATAAAATAGGGTAGTATTCTTAGCTCAACAGCTGTTGGAAAAAATAGGAAAAGATAGCAGATAAATACATACAGTATGTTATTCTTAGGAATGTTGAAGTTTTCTTTAATCTGAGGACCTCTGGGTTTGGGCCTGTGCCGGGGCTGAGCTAAACCCCCAGGTGCGGGCCATCCCTCCCTCTTCTCACGGGAGCTTATAATTTCCCAACCAAGATTGGCTATATCAGATCGAATGGGAATTCTGTGGAATGGCATGGATCATAGTATACGGCAACGGTTCGGTTCACACAAAATAATAAAATTTAATAATAATTTTTTTTTTTGAAGAACAGTGGATGAATCATATCGAGTACAAACATTTCTTAGGAAAAATCCGGTATGTCCGAACTGCACGAAAGACGATACGTGCTAAACTGCTAACAGGCCGGTCCATTCTCAAGGTGGTTGGGCTGGCCCTAATCATGGATACCGAGAAGCCCTTTACCTAACGGTTGGAAAACTTGGGATCAGGCCATGGTTCACCACAGTTTATTCCTATTCAGCTACAGAAACAAACAACTTACCTGATGCTAAAGTAACTTTCATCGTTTTCCCGCTTACCAAAAGAGAAAAAAGGGAACTTTCATTATATATATATATATATATATATAATCACTTACCAAAAGAAAAAAATATGAGGTTTTGCTCTCTCTTTTTTTTTTTTGTAGACTCCGGATGTATTTGATGTAGCTTTCCAATTAGATGTAGGTCTTAAAATCTCAGTTCGTGTGGAACAAAAGGCAAATGATTAAAGCCTGAGAACGACTTTATACTTGGATGACATTTGAATCATTATAGTCATTGACCGTCTTGGTCCTCGCATACATATTATGACTTTGCATAAAAGCCACTTCCCCCCTCCCATTCCAAGTTCTCTACAACCTCTTTCTCTTTAAGTATTCTAAAAATATCTCCAAACTCTCCTTTCGTTATAAATTTCAAACGTCAATTTATGAGAATCGAAAGTCCACAACTACCAGTTGGAGAGATGGACAAATGGTTGGTTTTTGATATGATATCAGTTTCGACATTTGGATATAACATAACAATATTGATATCGGAGAAGAATAATAAAACGGACAGTGGATGAAGTGGGAGAGCATGCTACCTATGGGCTCTTACCATCATGATGATTTCATTTTTGATGTAGGTTTAGGCATGCATTTAGTTTGATGTAGTAGTTCATTTCTTTTAGCATAATTAAATTAAAATTGATGGGGTATAACCAAACACCTCATTCTACCAACATCAATATTGAAATTGATGTTGATAGACAAGTAAGATACAGTATCAAACACCACCCAAGTCAGAGACCTTCAAATGGTGATCAGTACTACCCACAATTTCTTTTTGAGATGGCCCCTGGGCCAGCCCAAGATTGTCTTATTAGACCAAGCCTAGGTCAGCTCTTTTGGCACAAGAGAGAAGGAGAACACAAGGGTCTCCAAGGATAACTTAATCTCATATTAGAACTCATAGGTTTCTCCCACCCAGGGTTATTTTTAGAAGGAGGTCAACAGTTGCAAGTAAAAGGTAAGAGGACAAGGGGGTCAACACCAAGGCTAGTCCCATTTGATGAACTGATCACATGTAATTCTTATAATTACAAGTAATTCTGTTAATTAGTTTAAATTTTAGTGATAATAAAATTAAATTCTTACATCTAAGTAATCAAGTCAAAAAGAATCGACTCTCAGTCAAAGAATTGAGTCTTAGGTTACACTCAAATTGAAATCAATTCGTGAGTCTAACTTAATAAAATCGACTTTTAATGTCTTAATGAAGATATCAAGTCTCAGAGGTTTAATGAAGACATCGAGTCTTAAAGATTTAATGAGGAAATCAAGTCTCAAAGTTTCAATGAAGAAATCGAGTCTCAAAGATCTAATGAAGAAATTGAGTCACAAAGATTTAATGGAGAAATTGAGTCTCAAAGATTTAATGAAGAATCAAGTCTTAAATATTTAATGGAGAAATCGAGTCTCGAAGATCTAATGAAGAAAACAAGTCCCAAAGTCTTAATATAGAATCGACTCTCAGGAGAAAATTGACTCTCATGTCTCACTTAAAGTAATCAAATCTTAGTAGACTATTAACTCTCTAAATTATTTGAAAGAATTGACTCTCAAGCCTTTTTAAAATGAATCAACTCTCAGAACAAAATAGATACCCTAAATTATTTGAAAGAATCAACTCTCGAACTTCATTAAAAGGAATCAACTCTCAGAACAAAATCGACACCCTGAGTTATTTGAAAGAATCCACTCTCAAGCCTAATGAAAAGGAATTGACTCTCGAGGTAAAATCGACTCTCAAGTCACACAAAGGAATCAGCTCTCAAAATTGACTCTCGCTTAGAATCTACAGTCTCAATTTAAATCAACTCTTGCTTAGTCTTTACAAAATGAGAACAAGTTTTATAATCTTACTTAAGTCTTAAATAAAAACATTCCTTATGAACATAACGAGCATCTTTTTTACTCAAGGAATATGTCATTACGAACGAATAAGTTATGAATATGCCTTATGGGATAAGTTCTCACCTTATGGCTACTCAATCAACAGATCTGATTTGAGTGACATAATTGAGTTTTTGTATTTTTTTTTTGGAGGTAAAAGAGGGCAAGAGTACTGTCCCATTTTATATATATTGAATAATAAGGTTACAGAAAACTGCGGGGCATACCCCTGAAGAAAAAAGAAGGCTAACCTAATCGAACATTAGGTAAACCTGTTCTATCAAGCATCGCTGGCCCTCTAACAGCATAAGGTAGTGCGGAGAAGGATGTGAATATGTTGTTATGTGCTTCCATACAACCATAGGATGCCAGAGCATCAGCCTCCCGGTTCGCCTCTCTAAAAACATGAGAAATAAGGGATCCATGCTTTTGTAAAATGTCTATAGCAGACCGCCACCATCTTTGACATTGCCATCCCAGAGGAGATTGCATGAGGATTGAGTTAACAAGTGTGGCAGAATCAGAGAAGATTGTGGAAACCCGAAATCCAAATTCCTTAGCTAACTGAAGGCCATCATGTAGAGCTCGGACCTCAGCTTGAATACTATTGCCATGGCCATAGTAGAAAGCAAAAGCCAGGAGAATTCCACCTTTGTCATTTTTGAAACAGCCCCCACCTCTACTAGTGCCCGCATTGCCTTTTGAAGCACCATCAACATTAAGGCAAATTCCATGTATAGGCGGAATCCACCTGACTAATTTGAAAATTGTCAATAATTCTGCTACTGGATCGATGAGCATTATCAAATCTTCTTCTGCATCTTTCTTTCCAGATTTCCCAAATGATTAATATGATCCCATAGATAGCAATGAAGCCAAAAGGCGTTGACAATTTGTACTGCTTAATGCTCTTCCAACACCAGGAAGTAAAGTGATCATTGGGCAATATAGGGTGGGGTAGAAAATGCGACAACCAGTTCCAAAGAGGAGCAGCAATATCACTTCTCATAAAAAGATGGTCAATATCTTCAGACTGGGAATTGTAGCAGCATGAACATTTGGAGACAATGTGAATACCTTGTTCAGAAATTCTGGAATCCACCGGGATAATTGAGTTTTTGTATTCAAATTCACATTTAATGCTTTTCTTGGAACTCTAATAAGAACACTATAAAGGATTGTCATCTATTATACTTCCTTAAAATATGTTAACACTAGTTGAAAGGTTACGAGGAAGGTTACTTTTTTGCAAGTACCTATGACTGACTGAAGATCTCCTGGATATAGACAATTTGCATATCGAGGTCAAGACAAGTTGAACCTCTAGAAGACATTTATGAGAAAGAGAAGAAGATCTCCCATGCATGAGATTATCTTGAAGATCAAGAGAAGATATGTCATAATAGTACAAACATAATGAATCTAACAAATGACAAAATTGAGTCACAACAGACACAAATATCTCATCTATTTAGAAGAAAGATCACAATTCAATAAAAGAAAAAGCTTAATGGATAAAAGAAGTCTTGATGAACTACAAATACACAAGGATTTTGAATGAAGGAATTAACACACATGAACACAAAAATAGAAAGTGAAAGAAAGAGATATTAGCTAGCTAGTCAGTGCTTAATGAAAAGTGAGAGCCAGTGCAAAACTTGAGAAGTAGCAAAGCCTATCATTTAAGTGCATTCAATTCTCTTGTTCAAGCTAACAACCTCTTAAGTGTACATTCAATACACTTTCAAGAGGGGAGAAGTCTTCAATCTGCACAACAACTTCAGTCATTCTCAACTGAAACAACATAGGATCAACATACTTTTAGTTCACATTTATTTTGATTAGTGTGTTGTATTTATTGAGTTTTCATTATTGTCATTGATCAGCCTGCATAGAGGTATTAGTTGGAGGCAAACCTTGGTAGTTGTTGGCCACGTTATGGATGCCAAAGAAGGGGTGAATGGATAATTGTTACGGAGATATGAAATTAAAGCGTATAAGGTGTAAACACAATGAAAGAAAGTAAATGCACATAAGGATGAAAAGCAATTAAATCAAAGCATGCAAACATGTATCTTGGTTCAGTTTTGACCACATAAAACACCTATGTCCAATCCCTATCCTTGGGTTTTTCACTAACTGTCCCAACAAGGCAACCACTTGTTGCACAATCTGTACCCAAGTCTTCCTTTCAATAGAGGCTATCACCACTTGGTGCCACACACATAGACCTTCCTCTCAACAGAGAGAAAACCTTTGATGACATCGGTCCTCCTCTCAACAGAGGACAACTATTTGGTGCCACAACACCTAAACCTTCCTGTCAACAAATGGTACACTACCAAACTATGCCCCTAACAAGGGTGAAATAAAAAAACCAGAGAGTAGAATTCCCTCTTGTTCAGAGATGAAGAATCACAATAGAAGTGTAAACCTCGTCGACAGAATCGGTCGACTGCTTTCATGGGTTTAGTCGACCATTCTTCAAACAGTCTTCAGTCGAATTCGAGAGTCGAAGAGAGCTATGTACATCAGTCAACTGTTCTTCAGAGTTCGGTCGACCGTTCTCCATAGAATGCAAAACTTATATGCTCTTGGAGGTTCAGTTGACCAAAAAATAGAGTTCGGTCGACCATTCTTAATCTTGATCTCTAACTGTGATCTCTGGGTGGATCGGTCGACCGACTATCAGTTTCAGTCGATTTCTCTTCTGTTTAGAACCAAGCCTTGGCCTTTTAAAGATCCACTTATCAAGACGAATTTGGCCTATTTTTGCACACTTAACACACAAGTTAGATAACACACAAGTTAGACCCTCAAGATAGATATATAAATTAAATACTTAAGTCATCAACATGAACATAAATCAGTGTTTTGTGATCTTATCAACATGACGAACAAGTAGTGCATCAAAATCAACAAAGTACAACAAAGACAATCATCCCATCAAGAGAGTGGTCATGATGATCATGTGAGAACCCTCACCGACTGGGGAAAGCTCGGAAAGTGGAAGGCCAGCCTCCAAGAAGTCTACCAAATAGAAGAGTAGATGGGTCTTAGGCTTGAGGACAAACATGTAATCTCTTTCTCATATGACGATTTGGAAGGCGTTAAATCCCCCAATGATGATGTGTTGGTCGTATTAGCCACCATTAATTGGTATGATGTAAGAAGAGTTGTAGTGGACTATAGGACTGCCCCGAATGTCTTGTTCTACCACTACTTTCAGAAACTAGACATATTAAGTAGAGTCTAACATATGCGCACCTCCATCTATGACTTCAATAATGCATCAACCGACGTGGAGGGTGTGGTCACCCTTTCCATATCCCTCGAGGTTGAGCCATGCCGAGTGACGATCCAGGTTGACTTTGCGATAGTGCACATCACATCAGTATATAACACCATTATTAGGAGGGAGATCCTACCATAGGTCAGAGGCATCCTATAGCGTCGCGGTTGTCCAAATTCTAGTTTAATGGATTTTCTATGATTTTTGGGCCAATGTGTGGCCATCGAGCTGTAGTTTGGGCTTCAGTGCGTTGTGTGAGTGTTGTGGGCTGAGGATTTTGGCCCACATAGCACTTAGGTTCTTTGTTTAAGAACATGATGTGAGAGAGAGGCGCATTCTGAGTGCAGCCTCCGCCCATGTTGAGATCTCAGAATCGTCTATTTTGGATCTTTGGCTATTTATGCGGTGTGTGGCGTGCTAGGCTGTCGCGTGGCATTGCGTTCATGAATATGATGGCCCGATAGGTTGCACTTTTAACGTGATGGTAGACCTCGACACGTTCTAAATCTCTGATGTTTAAGATCTGTTTGTCGACCAAATAGGGCAAACAACCCTATTTAGCTGAGGAGAAGTTCCTAGGGGAGGCTTTTGGCAATTCTGGCTTAGGAGCTGTTGGTTTTGCATGGTTTCCACACGAGGAAGGTGACTGGAGCGTGGAAACACCGATCGAGCATGGTTCTTCGTGTTCTTCACGTTGTTAGGGGAACTTTCTTGCTTTCTTGCGTTGATTGCGTGGTTTGATGACTGTAAATGAATGTTTGGTAGTATGTGAATTATTCCTCATGGTTATAGTTAATTAAAGTAGAATGTAGAATGTGAAAATGGGATTTTCTTAAGGTTTTATGGGTGAAACCAAGAATTGGGCATTCTGTCTGAGAACGCGACAAGTCGGATGGATGCGTTCAAGTCGCGGACTTTGCCCCCAATGCGTTCTCATCTAGAACATGGTGTATAAGGGCATCGTGTTGTTTTTAACACATTTTGGTTCATGAGGCCATTGGAACTCCAGTTTGGTGTGTGGACCCAAGGGGTCCCACTTTCTGGCAGTATCTCATTAAATAAGTATATTCGAATGTTCGTATAAATGTTTTTTTTAGAATGACTAACTGTAAGGAGTTCAATGATTGAGATGAGGTTGAAGTGATGGAATGATTGGTTTTACACATGTTCTATGATTTATAATGGTTTTTGTCGATGGTTTGGGCCTGGGTAGCCGTTTCTGGGGTGCTCTGTATGAGACCCGCAAGCTAGGCGATCTGTTTGAGATCACATCTTTTCAATTGGACATCTTAGAGAGGCGTCCAAGTTGGTGGACACGTTAGTAGTTTTTAACACGGTTCCTTTGCCTGACGCATTTGTGTTGCGTCAAGGGTTTATGACATGTTCTGGCTTTCTGTGAATCGAGCTTCTCTTTGAGCTTAGGGGTTTGATCTTTGGGTCAATAGTACCTCAACTTGTGTGCGCGATGATTTTGTTGTATCATGATAGTGAGAATAGTGATTATTGGCATTTCGTATAAATGTTTAATAATTTAAATGTGGTTTACCGAGTTTGGTGGTTCGACGCTTATCCGGAATACCTCTCTAGTTAGGTACCCCAGGTTCTATGTGAGCCAGACACGCTAGTGCTCGGGGTTTGTCTTGGTATTGTGTATACCGTAAAGGTATGTGTCATCTTCTTGGACATCCTCACTCGTGTGTCGAGTTGCACGTCTGATTAAGGGAAAGATGATAGTGGGGTAGTAGCTTGTGGTGTGGTTGGCTTTCAGTTTGGTTGCTTGTAGCATGTTTGTGGTTGGGGGACGGACACCAATAGAGGTACTGAGCCCCAGCTAGTCCCATGTTTCACAACCTCACTCTAGAGGTATGTCAAGCATGGGTCTACATCCTGGTGGCCTGTAGGTGCTAATGGTTGGTCTCCATAGTTTCTTATACTTGTCGAGGTAGAGCCACAGTTGGACCTTTCGTCCATGGTTGTGAGATTGAGAGAGAGCTTTCTTTTGGTTTCTTTGTTTGGATCAGGTTCTAGGTTAGTTACCTAGTCACCATGGTTCGAGTGGTAGTGCCATGCCTTTCCGACTCAGATGTTTAGTAGTTGTTGTGGTTACTTCTTTTTATAGGACGGTTACCCGACCTTCAGTACATTTTAGTTATTTTCTGATTAATCATTGATTTACCCCAGTGAACCTGTGGTTAGGGCTATGATGTGGTTTAAGAATGCAATTAAGAGAATGATCAATTTCATTTCTATTAGTTATGCTTTAGTTTGATTAGACATGAGTTACATATAACTCTATACCTTAATTGTTCTCCTGAAACAGTTTGCATTACTTGAGAGGCTTTGTGCATTGTTTTGAGAAGTTTTCCTACTCAGCATGTGACTTTGTGAGGCTCACACCCCTACGCTTCTCTTTTTTAGGTGTTAGTAGCGGACGTGGTTCTTGGAGGTGGACTTGTACCACTAGCAGTAGTGTGAGCTTTTGCTCCTGTTGTACACCTTGGGGATGGTGGACTTCATTGCCAAAACAACAACCCTAAGCCTCAAGGATGCCCCCATAGGAGACTGCCTTGAAGAAATAGTAGTCGCGAAGCCGAGCACCAAGCCACTCTCGACTCTACCTTTCTGGCATCTATTTGTTGACATCCTCTTGCTCGGCTAGCAACAGAGCCAAACTCGTCACACCATTAGGTGACGAACCCTTAGACTACGCCCTATGCTTTGCATTTATAGCTTCCAATAAAATTTCGGAGTATGAGGCCCTCATCTTGAGACTCTCAATGGTACTCCAAATTGGCACTGAAGATGTCCATGCAAGTAGCGACTCTTAGCTCATCATCAGTCAGATCTTGGAGAACTGATCCTGTCATGGACAAGTACCTCCAGACGATGAAAAGGTCTCGGCTGGTGTGCATCATTTTGACATCACCCGAGTACTAAGGTTAAAAAACACCAAGAGTGACGCGCTAGCCTGACTCATTTCTTCCTCCAAAAGGTGGTCAGTCCTAGTGGAGGAAATCTCCTCGTTG
Source organism: Colocasia esculenta (assembly GCA_014218235.1). Taxonomy (NCBI): domain Eukaryota; kingdom Viridiplantae; phylum Streptophyta; class Magnoliopsida; order Alismatales; family Araceae; genus Colocasia; species Colocasia esculenta. The sequence goes on from CM024761.1 coordinate 116,509,161, forward strand.
GCCTATGAAGGTGTCGAAGTGATCGTCGGGGAGGAAGCTACTGTTGCAAGTTGTAAGGACCCCATAATCCAATTCCTTTAGCTCAACAACCTTCCTAAAGATGACAAGGTCACTCATGACATCAAGTGTGAGGTATCCAAGTTCACCATCATCCAAGGAGAGATCTGTAGAAGAGCATACTATCTCTCATATCTGAAGCTCCTCAGCACACTAGATACTGACTATGCACTCAAACAACTGCGTGAAGGAGTTTGTGGTAGCCATACTGATGGACAAGTCATAGCCCGAAAGCTCGTAAGGCTCAAATTTTGGTGGTGTTGATGAACCAAGATGCCATCGACCCTATCAAGAGATGCGAGTAGTTCTAGACATTCACCAGATGACACTACATCTTGGCCACCGTGCTCGGATGCAAGAGAGATCCCTTCCCATTTGCCAAATGGGGAATCGATCTGCTTAGTCCTTTCCCCAGGCAGTGCAAGTTCCATGTTGTTGCCATTGAATACTTAACTAAGTGGGTGGAGGCCAAGCCCCTATCCCGAATCACAGAAAGGGCCGTCTAGAACTTTATTTGGAAGTCGACCATCTCCTACTTTGGACTATCTTAAGTTCTCATGAGCGACAACGGAACATAGTTTGCTAGGAAGTGTTGGATCGAAATGGCAAACAAACAGTCCTAGAGGGGGGGTGAATAGGACTTTTTATCTTTAAAAAAATTTCTTCTGAAAAACACAACACTAAATGGATATGTTAGTGCTTAGTGTGATGTGTGTGATTCAAGTGTAAGCTAGGCGGAAACAATCACACAAAGAAATGCACAAGGATTTTATCCTGGTTCGGCCATTCCCATATGGAAGTCCTACATCCAGTCTTCAAGTCAACCACTTGAGATTTCCACTAACTGCCAATAAATTGTCCTTCTCTCACCCTTGAGAGGAATTACAAACCCACTTGCTCCCAAATAAGTCTTCCCTAAACAGGGGTACAAAGACTGCCTTTTTACAAGGCCTTCCCTTCATAGGAGGGGCAATGCAGAACTACCTTCTGCAGAGATTACATAGGAAGAAGAATTAAAACACTTGTGTGCTTGCCTCAAATCTGAGCACAAACACACACTGACTTCAGTAGAATTAAAAGATCAAAAACTGAAACTAAATCCTATCTGAAGCAACAAGGGTGGACTTGAAGAAAATATGACAATTTCAATTTCCACCCAACACAGAACTTCAGAGGAAAATTTTCTGAAGTGAAGCTCTCCGACTGTTGCTAGCAGGAAGGCTTGAGTGAGAGAGAGAGAGCTTTGAATTATTCGAATGAAGCTTTTTCAGGAGAATTGGCTTGTATGCACTTCTGTGTATCTGGTGTCTTTTTAGTCTCTCTATTGAGCTTCTTTTATAATCTTCAAAATATAGCCGTTTGAAGAAGATAGCCGTTGGAGCTTGGTGAATGTTTGCAATTTAGCCGTTTGAGGAGAGTTTCTGGGATCCTTTGGATCTTGAAGACTTTGTCCAAGAGATCTTGAAACTTGCATCTTCCCAAGGTCTTCAGAAGAGGAGCAGTTTCCCACAGCTAGAAGATAAGCTCTTGTAGAGCTGGTCTGAGGGAAAGACATGCTAAACATATGCTGCAATTAATACCTGTTACAAGGACAAGACAAAGAGACACGTATCTCCATACCTTTGTGGTAGGTAGGTCAGTTTTAGTACAAAGGAAAGTATGGAACCTAGTATCCCTCAAACCTTTCAGAAAAGAAAAGTAGACAGATAGATTATGCTGAAAAGGTGAAGCATGGGTCTGTCAGTGGTAGGTGAGACAGTCAGATGCCATGCGCCTGAGATATTCATAAATGCTTTATGTCTTATGAGTCTAATAAACTGAAGCAAGGACATCAAAACTTATAGAGCTCAGAAAAGAAGCAAAAAAAGGTTTTGCACAGGATGAATATTTTTAAATACAATATGTCATGTCCTGTCAGAGGAATATAATAATATTATGAGGTTTTAGTAAGATACAACAAACGTCTTACAAAGAAGTTATGTCTAGGATATTTAAGAATCAAAATAATTTTGATAGATTCATATTTCAAGACAGAACTGATAGTGAGGTAAAAAGTACAAGCACAAAATTGACAGTGAAGTCGAATGCATAAGAACAGATAATTCGATTGAAGAAATATGAATGATTCGACTTCAGTAAAGAAAAGGTCAAGTGATTCGACTTCTGAGAAGACAAGGTAATTCGAATACAGTAGTCGAATACTATGTATCAATTTATAAGGTATTCGGCTGTGATAGTCGAAGATACCAGTCGAATCAAGTGTAAGAAAACATTCGACTGTATGAGCTGAAGGTAGCAGTCGAATGGTGCTAAGGATTTATGAAGCATTTGATTATACCAGCTGGAGTCATCAGTCGAATACGGAGTAAGAAAACATTCGGCTGTATGAGTCGAATACATTCGGCTGTATGAGTCGAATGTTATGCAAAGTTGTGGACTTAGAAAATTTTTCAAGACTTATGTCTGAGTTTCTGAAGGAGTAGGATTTTTGCAGTCAAAGGCATCAGTCAAATTCAGTAGGGTATAGAAGTAGTCTGTGGCCTTAGAAATTTTTGAGTGTTCATGAATTTTATCTGTATAGAATTTTGTGGTGTATCAACTTTGAAAAACATATATTTAAAGATTTGTCATAACAAAAGCATTGTTTATAAATATTAAGAAAAACTCTAAAGACCATTTGACACAGCTGCATCTTTGGCTTGATAGTAAATAAGATATCTCTGTGCCCATCTATGACCTATGTGCCTTTTCAAATCCATGAGACTTTTAGAGTGAAATTCATCAGGGGAGAGTTTCATCTTCTGACACTGAGAGTTGTAGGAGGGATAAGCTGCGGCCCATTGCTCAAGAGAGAATCTCTCAGATTCAGCAAAGCTCAATTGAATGTCAAGAAGGTGATGAGAGTTCTTGGACAGTTGAAGAAATATAAACCTTTGGAAGCTCAACTTGGACTTGTACTTGATTCTGAATCTAGTGGCAATTCTGATGAATCTATTGAATATAGCTTCAGCAAAGGTTCCTCTGTAGGAGACTGCGCCTATGAGGGGAGGATGGAGTCCGGAGGGCAATGCCACTAACATAGAAGGGACAATTTCCCTTTGACCTCTTAACAGATTTTCATATTGCCCCTTGGATACATCAGGCAAACCCAATTTGAATCTTTCAAAATTGAAAGTTCTCATTTCTGTATACTTGGCCTGAGATGCCTTGAGATGGTTTGCAAAGAGTGCATGGAACCTTAGAGAAAGATGGTGCTCAACAGTCAAGAAATGGTTCCTGGATTGGGTTTCTTGGAATTTGGCTGCCTCTGCTGGATAGAGATCAACAAATTCTTTGGGTGTGAGGCAGTGACTCTTCTGGGAAATAAGTTGAAGATCTGGAATGGAAAATTGTGAGGTTTTCAGCAAAACAGGAAGCCAATGTTCAAAAGTGAACCCTGGCATCCCATGGACTTCAAGAAATGCTCTAATGGAAAGATATTCTCTGAACAGGTTCATGTTTTGTTCAGAGTGATAAACAAAAGCATACCAAAATGGTGGAAGTAATAAGGAGGGTTTGTCTCCTAATTTAGGTCCACTAGAAGCTGAAAGTTGGATACTAGGAAGTATCTCAACTAGGGCTGTAAACGGAGCGGATACGGAGCGGATATGGGTTTTCTGGTTCCGATCCGAATAGTTAATCAGATAATTCATATCCGCTCCGAATATAATTTGAATACGGAGCGGATAATTTAATCGGATAATTTTCAGATTCGGAGAGGATACGGATATTATCCACTTCGAAAATATAAATTTAATAAAAGATATTAAGTGGTCTAAAAATCATAAAAAATTAAAAATATATATGTTTTTTAAATATAAATGTCAAAAATATTTTCTAAACAAAAAATTAGTATTAGATATATTATATATTTATAAATTATATATATTATATATGAATCATTAGATCTAAAATATAATGGTAAAAAATAATTCTATTTCGGAGCGGATCTTAAACGGAGCGGATCACCCGTTTCCGTATCCGCTCCGTTTATTATCCGGATAATATCCGTATCTGAAATTCGCTCCGCCGGATATTTGTTAATCGGATAATATCCGAATAATCGGATACGAATTCGAATCGGATCCGGATATTATCCGGATCCGTTTACAGCCCTAATCTCAACTAGATGAAGGAGGGTTTTCTTGGAGTCAGTTTTGGAAGCAGTGGGAAGAGAAGAAAAGTAGTGTGTGGGTTGAGTGGAGAGATTTAGAGTGATCTCCTTAAGAGGTTTGGCTTGATGTTTCATAGGATAGATAGAGAACTTGACATTGTGATGAAATGGATCTATGGGAATAGCTGCAAGAGGAGGATCCGGAGAAGTGGAGTGTGAAGGCTGTGCAAGAGTTGATGTTGAGGGTGCAGAGGTTTGAGGTGCAACTGGAGCAGGCTCAAGATGAGGGTTAACAGGTGGAGCAGGAAGAAGAGGGAAGACAGGATTACCCTTTTTGACTAGTCTTCTCCTTACTTTCCTTTTGAAGGTTTGGAGGTTCTGAGAGGACTCAAGGGTTCTCTTGGCCTTGGATTTCTGACTTTCATGCTTGGATCCTTCAACAACTGCTGCCACTTCTTCTGGCTGCTTCTCAAGTACTGGCTCTTACTTCTGCACATCTTGAGACTGATAAGCTACTACTGCTAACTGGGCTTCTTGGTCTGAAACTTGCTGCTGCTTAGCAGGCTGCTCATCTTTCTGCTGGGATTCATCCATCAAAGGCTGCTGCTCAGCCTGACTTTCAGATTCTTTTTCAATTTCAACTGGTTGCTCAATAACTGGATCTTCTGGTGCAGGCACTTGAGGATCTACTTGTTGTTCTTGTTCTTGAGCAGGGATTTCTTTTTCTTACTGCTGTGAGGAAGCAGGCCCTGATGGCCTAGAAGTGCCCTGTTGGTACACTAACTGAAGCAATAGGTCTTTCATTTGCTTGACCTTATTAGACAAGCTGTCAAACTTGACATCAATCAATTCTACTTGCATTTGGAGAACATATAGGTTCTCATGCTGACTTCTTACCAAATCCCAAAGTGTATTAAGACTATTGCTGCTCTCCCCCTGAGACCTTGGCCGGGTCTCAAACTGAGAAGGAGAGAAGTGAGGCTCTCTCTCTTCAAAGGTCTGCTCCAAGGGGGTGAAAGTTGGAACATCTTCAGATGCTACTCCTTTGCCTCGAAGGTCTCTTAGAACTTCACTGATATTGTCTTCAGGAGCATCTTGCACTGGAAGGGAGAAGAAAGCATTGAACTGATCTTCTTGCTCAGGGATCTGAACTGAGGTTTCAGATCTGATTTGAAATCTGAGCATCTGGGATACCATAGACCTAAATTACTGGTATTTATAAGATATCTAAAAATTCTTTTAACAGCATGAACATGTGATTCTTTTGGATCAGCTTGGAATCTTGCACATAGACAAACACTGAACATTATATCTGGTCTACTGGCAGTGAGATAGAGCAGTGATCCTATCATTCCTCTGTAGAGCTTCTGATCTACCTTTTTACCAAGAGGATCACTATCTAACTTAATGTCTGAGCTCATGGGTGTTCTTAAAGGCTTACACTTGTCAAAACCATACTTAGAAAGTAAATCTGAAATATATTTGGTTTGACAAATGTGAGTTCCTTCCTTAGTCTGCTTGATTTACAATCCAATAAAATAATTAAGTTCACCCATCATGCTCATTTCAAATTCACTTTGCATTAAATTTTCAAAGAATTTGCAAAGTGATTCATTAGTAGAATCAAAGATAATATCATCAACATAAATTTATACAATTAAGATTCCATCTGAAAATTTCTTTATAAATAAAGTGCTATCTACTTTACCTCTTATAAAATCATGTGATATAAGATAAGCACTTAATCTTTCATACTAAGCTCTTGGAGCTTGTTTCAGACCATACAGTGCTTTCTTTAAACGGAAAACATGATCAAGATGCTGAGTTTCTTCAAAACCATGTGGTTGCTCAACATACACTTCCTCTTTACTAAAACCATTCAGAAAAGTATTTTTAACATCCATCTAAAATAAATTAATATTAAGAGAACAAGCATATGCTAATAAAATTCTAATTGCCTCTAATCTAGCTACTGGAGCATAGGTTTCATTAAAGTCTATGCCTTCCTGTTGGGAATATCCTTGAGCAACAAGTCTGGCCTTGTTTCTAGTAATCACCCCTGATTCATCCATCTTATTTCTGAAAACCCATCTGGTTCCAATAACTGGATGGTCAGTTGGTCTAGGTACAGGGGTCCAAACTTCACTGCGTTGGAACTGATTTAGTTCCTCTTGCATAGCAAGGATCCAAGACTCATCATCTAGTGCATCATTGATTGTTTTAGGCTCAATTTGAGAAACTAAGGAAGAAAAATCACAAGGAGCTTGCATACCTCTTGTTCTCACCCTAGCTTGAGGATCACCTATGATGTTGTTTCTAGGATGATCCCTATGGTACCTCAATTCCCTAGGTAGTCCTTCTTGTGGTTCTTCTTGTTGTTGAAGATCTTCTAAAGGAGGATCTTCCACTTCTTCATCTTTGCCTTCTTCTTCAAGAGATGCCTTTTCAAGATCCCTGCATAGATCATCAACACATTCTTCTTCTTCTTCTATCCTTTTGATAGAAGGGTTAGTTTCATCAAATAATACATGCACAGATTGTTCTATGGTTAATGTTCTTCTATTGAACACTTTATAGCCTCTAGGTTTTGAAATATATCCTAACAGGAAACCTTCATCACTCTTAGCATCTAATTTCCCTAAATTATCCTTACCATTATTTAAAATAAAACACTTACAACCAAAAGGTCTGAGATGGCTGATGTTGGGCTTCTTTCCTTTGTATAGTTCATAAGGAGTCTTCTTTAGAATAGGTCTGATCATGCATCTGTTGATAATGTAGCAGGTTGTATTAACTACCTCTGCCCAGAAATATTTTGGTAAATTATACTCATTCAGCATTGTTCTGGCCATATCCAGCAGAGTCATATTCTTTCTTTCTGCTACTCCATTCTGTTGAGGTGTTCTAGGTGCTGAAAAATTGTGTTCAATTCCATTTTCTTCACAGAATTCCATAAATTCTTCATTCTTGAATTCACCTCCATGATCAGATCTAATGCTTGTAATCTGAAATTTCTAATTTTTCTGAACTATCTTACTGAATTTCAGAAATACTTGAAATGCTTCAGATTTTGCTTCTAGAAAAGATACCCAAGTGTACCTTGAGTAGTCATCAACTAACACATAGCCATAGATTTTTCCTCCAAGACTAACTGTCCTCATAGGTCCAAATATATCCATGTGAATTGATTCAAAAGGCTTGGAAGTTGTAACAATTGTCTTGGACTGAAATGAAGTCTTGGTCTGTTTTCCTTTTGCACAAGTTGAGCATACTCCATATTTCTTGATTTTCATTCTAGGAAGACCTTCAACTAGATCATGCTTTATTAATTTCTTGATTACTGAGGTGCTTGCATGACCTAGCCTTCTGTGCCACAACTCAGACTCTTCACTTTTGGTTGTTGCAAGACACAAATTTACTTCTCTTAATTCTGCTAATTGTAGAGTGTACAGATTCTTTACCCTTTGCTATCTTTCTGGATGATACACTTATCATTCTGAAAATTCACTGTATGCCCTTTGTCACATAGCTGACTAATACTAATTAAGTTATGCTTTAGTCCTTCTACATACATAACATCTTCAATCAGATTCTTTTCCTTAGTACCAACTGTTCCACATCCTAGTACTTTTCATTTCCATTGTCACCATAAACTTGACCAACTTCACTTCTAAATGTTGTAAATAGCTTTCTATCTCCTATCATGTGCCTTGAGCATCCACTATCCAGATACCATTTGGATGCCCTCAGTCGACCCTGCAAACAAAGCTAAACTGTAACTTTTGGTACCCAAATTTTCTTGGGTCCTTGATGGTTAGTTTTAGGAATCCATCTCAAGTGCCTAGTGGTACATGTGCTAACAGTGTGTCCTAATTGGTTACAATGAATACAACACAGATAAAAAGTATTTCTCTTATGTGTATTATTGTTGAATTTCTGTTTTTGTTTGTACATATGCTGGTTTACCTTTTCAGGATTTTTGATTTCTTTTTCTGTTACAAACTTAGGAGTTGGATATACTTGAGGTCGAATAATTTCTTCTTCGTTTGGTGGAGGTGTATACCCTAATCCATACTTCTTCTTTCCTGACCTAGCTCCTTTGATTTTTGTTGCCCAGCTAGCTAGCCCAGAGGGGGGGTGAATGGGTTAATAAAACTTCGATCTTTGATTAAAACCTGTTTACTGAAAAGATTGCACAACTTAATAACAAGGTTAGAGTTAGAACAAACAAGATAACAATCACACAAAACACATCCACAAGACACAAGGATTTTATCCTGGTTCGGAACTCCTCTCCACAGGAGACCTACGTCCAGTCCCTGAGCAATACCTCAGGATTTTACTATCAAGGGTACAATCCCCCTTAAGGATCCTTACACCCAGCCTCAACTGGTCTTCCTTCAGCCTGAAAGGAACAACAACCACCCTGGATACCACCAGGTCTTCCTTCGTCCAGAAGGGAACAACAACCACCCTGGATACCACCAGGTCTTCCTTCGTCCAGAAGGGAACACAAACTAATCAGAAAAAGGTTGTGAAAACAGGCTTCAGATTCTAGCTTGACCAGCTACAACCTGAAGCTCCTAAGCCCCCGAGAGAGAAAGAGATTTAACAAGGTTTTTCTCTCCAAGGACCACACAGGCTCTTACAAATGAGAGGATTCCTTTTGAGCACAGAGAGCTAAGAGCTTAGAACCAGGTTTGGAGTGGAGGCTTCGCTCTTCTTCAAAGTTCTAAAGATTGTGAGAGATGGATTTCTTTCTTCTTCTGAAATCAAGCGATGTTACGCCCTCTGTCGCACTATCTTTCTTTTCCGTCTTGATTCTTCTATTTAAACTGCTGATTCAAATTTGAACGTTGAAGTGTCCGTTGTCTCTTATCCTTGTGTACGTTAGACTGGTCACTGAGGAAGCTTCTGATCGTCAGTCTTTTATCCTGGTGTACACGCCAAAGAGATGTCATAGAACTTTGTATCTTGTGTCCAACGTTGTCCAGAAGAGTCTTGTCAGATATCTGTAAGCATAACATCAATAAATAGAAGACAGCTAGGACTGCTGTCTATTGTTAGTTGAGATGGAACAGATATTGCAGTATATAGCAAAGCTCCTTTCTGTCCTAAAAAGTACGTAGACAGAGTAGCATAGAAATGGAAGATATTGTCTGCATGCATGGGAGATACGATCGGAGAGCATTTAATGCATAGCAGTCAACGGACAAGATATGACTTTGACTTTTCAACGCTTATTAAAAAGCATTATACTGATGTATCAAGAAATTCGATAAAAGAATCTTGCTGACTTCATAACTTATGAAATCGTTATGAATTATAGCGAGTCGTTATGAACTGTAAAGAAATCGTTGTGATAACTTATGAAGCCGTTACAATAGGCAAGTCGTTGCGAGTTCTAAAGAAATCGTTGCAAGAAATCGTTATGACTAATAAAGAAGTCGTTACGCGAAATCGTTATGACTAATAAAGAAGTCGTTACGCGAAATCGTTATGACTAATAACGAAGTCGTTACGCGAAATCGTTATGACTAATAAAGAAGTCGTTACGCGAAATCGTTATGACTAATAAAGAAGTCGTTACATGAAATCGTTATGACTAATAAAGAAGTCGTTACGCGAAATCGTTATGACTAATAAAGAAGTCGTTACGCGAAATCGTTATGACTAACAAAGAAGTCGTTACGCGAAATCGTTATGACTAATAAAGAAGTCGTTACGCGAAATCGTTATGACTAACAACGAAGTCGTTACGCGAAATCATTATGACTAATAAAGAAGTCGTTACACGAAATCGTTATGACTATTGAGTTGTAAAGAAATCGTTATGACTATCAAGTTGTAAAGAAATCGTTACACGAAATCGTTATGAATTCTAAAGAAATCGTTATGACTAAAGAGTCGTTGCGAGTTCTAAAGAAATCATTACAAGGTCTAAAGAAATCGTTACGGCTAGAGAGTCGTTGCGAGTTCTAAAGAAATCGTTACGAGGTCTAAAGAAATCGTTACGGCTAGAGAGTCGTTGCGAGTTCTAAAGAAATCGTTACGAGGTCTAAAGAAATCGTTACGGCTAGAGAGTCGTTGCGAGTTCTAAAGAAATCGTTACGAGGTCTAAAGAAATCGTTACGGCTAGAGAGTCGTTGCGAGTTCTAAAGAAATCGTTACGAGGTCTAAAGAAATCGTTACGGCTAGAGAGTCGTTGCGAGTTCTAAAGAAATCGTTACGGTAACGATTTGATTTGAGTTTTCCGGTCAAGGAGGAAATCGTTCTGCTTATCAAAGAAGTCGATACAAAGACTTGGATAGAATTGATGAGACTTACCAGATTGTCTTGAACTTTCATTTTTCTTTGATTTCCTGTACTTAATGCTCAAGTAATCCATTAGTATTATTTTGTTAATCATCAAATTAATATATAATAAATGGAAATATTTATTATGGGGACAGTTTGGTCATCAATTTTAACAAATAATGAGGTTTTACAGTTGGAAATTTTCTCAATAGTGGCTCTTAGATAATTGTTTTCTTCTTGCAATTTTTCTTCATCTTTAAGTTCCTTAAGATTTGATTCAATTTCCAAGATTTTGCTATTTTATTTTTTAAGTCTTCGCACAGTAATTCATTAGTTTTTTTTATTTCACTTAAACTTTTGTTTAATCTTTCTGTTTCATTTTTAAGAAAGGTGTTAGCTTTTTCTTGGTTCAGTAGATTTAGTTTAACTATTTTTATTTGTTTTACTATTGTCTTATATTTTTCATAAAGTTCATTAAAAGCATCTTCAAGACTATCAGAATCGGATTCAGAACAAGAAGTGAATGAGGTTTCTGAAGTTACCTGTTCTAGTCCTGCCATGAGGGCTATATTTGCCTTTTCTTCTTCTTCTGATTCTGAACGGTTCCTTCTTCATTCTCCCATGTTGCTGCCATAGCCTTCTTTTTGAATTTTTTGAACTTCTTTTCTTTGCCTTTCTTCTTATCTGATTTTTCAGCTTGATCCTTCTTCTTAAGCTTGGGACATTCAGACTTGTAGTGTCCTGGCTGATTGCACTCATAGCAAGTAGGTTCTTTCTTCTTTCTTTTTTGAAGAACCTCTTCGACCCAAACTTCTTTTTCCTTGCCAGAATTCTCTGCAGCTTTCTTGAGAGCATTGCCTCATCATCACTGTCATCTGATTTTTCTTTGGAATCTTCAGATGAGGAGGAATCTGTAATCTTCAAAGCATTTGACATTTTCTTTTTCGAAGAATTTTCAGAGAATCATTCCATATTAATTTCATGAGCCATAAGGGTCCTATTAATTTATCAATAGATAATTGTGTTAAGTCATGGGCTTCCTCTATGCCTGTAACTTTAGGGGTCCATACATTTGTTAGAGATCTTAGGATTTTTCTAACTATTTTTTCATTAGTTAGGACTTTTCCCAAGGAACTTAGTCCGACAATTATGTTTGAAAATCTGTTATACATTTGAGTTATATTTTCATTAGGAAGTATTTTGAATTGTTCATATTGGGATACAAGTATATCTATTCTTGTTTGTTTAACCCTATATGTACCTTCATAGGTTACTTGAAGTTTATCCCACATTTCTTTAGCTGTTTTACATGCTGAAAGTCTGTTAAATTCTCTTTTAGACAAAGCACAACAAAGATAATTTTTTGCCTTGTAATTTAAAGACATATTTCTTTTGTCTGCAATGGAAAGACTAGAGGAAGAAGCTTCACCAATGATTTGAAAGTCACCTTGTTCTATTACTTGCCATAAGTCGAAGTCAGTACCTCTGATGAAGCACTCCATTCGCATCTTCCAGTATTGGTAATCTTCACCATCAAAGAATAGTGGCCTTGTGATAGATTGACCTTCATAGTTGTGAGCTTCGGATGCCATTTCTTCTCAAATCTCTTAGATTCTTCTGAGAAGACCTCGCTCTGATACCACTTGTTGGATCGAAATGGCAAACAAACAGTCCTAGAGGGGGGGTGAATAGGACTTTTTATCTTTAAAAAAAATTCTTCTGAAAAACACAACACTAAATGGATATGTTAGTGCTTAGTGTGATGTGTGTGATTCAAGTGTAATCTAGGCGGAAACAATCACACAAAAAAATGCACAAGGATTTTATCCTGGTTCGGCCCTTCCCACATGGAAGTCCTACATCTAGTCCTCAAGTCAACCACTTGAGATTTCCACTAACTGCCAATAAATTGGCCTTCTCTCACCCTTGAGAGGAATTACAAACCCACTTGCTCCCAAGCAAGTCTTCCCTAAACAGGGGTACAAAGACTGCCTTTCACAAGGCCTTTCCTTCACAGGAGGGGCAATGCAGAGCTACCTTCTGCAGAGATTACATAGGAAGAAGAATTAAAACACTTGTGTGCTTGCCTCAAATCTGAGCACAAACACACACTGACTTCAGTAGGATTAAAAGATCAAAAACTGAAACTAAATCCTATCTGAAGCAACAAGGGTGGACTTGAAGAAAATATGACAATTTCAATTTCCACCCAACATAGAACTTCAGAGGAAAATTTTCTGAAGTGGAGCTCTCTGACTGTTGCTAGCAGGAAGGCTTGAGTGAGAGAGAGAGAGAGAGAGCTTTGAATGATTCGAATGAAGCTTTTTCAGGAGAATTGGATTGTATGCACTTCTGTGTATCTGGTGTCTTTTTAGTCTCTCTATTGAGCTTCTTTTATAATCTTCAAAATATAGCCGTTTGAAGAAGATAGCCGTTAGAGCTTGGTGAATGTTTACAATTTAGTCGTTTGAGGAGAGTTTATGGGATCCTTTGGATCTTGGAGACTTTGTCCAAGAGATCTTGAAACTTGCATCTTCCCAAGGTCTTCAAAAGAGGAGCAGTTTCCCACAGCTAGAAGATAAGCTCTTGTAGAGCTGGTCTGAGAGAAAGACATGCTAAACATATACTGCAATTAATACCTGTTACAAGGACAAGACAAAGAGACACGTATCTCCATACCTTTGTGGTAGGTGGGTCAGTTTTAGTACAAAGGAAAGTATGGAACCTAGTATCCCTTAAACCTTTCAGAAAAGGAAAGTAGACAGACAGATTATGCTGAAAAGGTGAAGCATGGGTCTGTCAGTGGTAGGTGAGACAGTCAGATGCCATGCGCCTGAGATATTCATAAATGCTTTGTGTCTTATGAGTTTAATAAACTGAAGCAAGGACATCAAAACTTATAGAGCTCAAAAAAGAAGCAAAAAAAGGTTTTGCACAGGATGAATATTTTTAAATACAATATGTCATGTTCTGTCAGAGGAATATAATAATATTCTGAGGTTTTAGTAAGATACAACAAACGTCTTACAAAGAAGTTATGTCTAGGATATTTAAGAATCAAAATAGTTTTGATAGATTCATATTTCAAGACAAAACTGATAGTGAGGTAAAAAGTACAAGCATAAAACTGATAGTGAAGTCGAATGCATAAGAACAGATAATTCGATTGAAGAAATAGGAATGATTCGACTTCAGTAGAGAAACGATCAAGTGATTCGACTTCTGAGAAGACAAGGTAATTCAACTAGTCGAATACTATGTATCGATTTATAAGGTATTCGGCTGTTATAGTCGAAGATACTAGTCGAATCAAGTGTAAGAAAACATTCGGCTGTATGAGCTGAAGGTAGCAGTCGAATGGTGCTAAGGATTTATGAAGCATTCGATTATACCAGCTGGAGTCATCAGTCGAATACAGAGTAAGGAAACATTCTGCTGTATGAGTCGAATACATTCGGCTGTATGAGTCGAATGTTATGCAAAGTTGTGGACTTAGAAAATTTTTCAAGACTTATGTTTGAGTTTCTGAAGGAGTCGGATTTTTGCAGTCAAAGGCATTAGTCGAATTTAGTAGGATGTAGAAGTAGTCTGTGGCCTTAGAAAATTTTGAGTGTTCATGAATTTTATCTGTATAGAATTTTGTGGTGTATCTACTTTGAAAAACATATATTTAAAGATTTGTCATAGCAAAAACATTGTTTATAAATATTAAGAAAAACTCTAAATTTCTTAGGGGTAGTTGCTCAACAGGAAGATGTTCTAGTCTCAGTGCGTTGACTACAACATTGCCCAACACTTCACCTCCATGGTACACCTATAGACCAACGACCTCATCGAGGTCACAAATCGGAAGATCCTCCAAGGATTGAAGACCCGACCCAACCAGACAAAAAGAAGTTGGGTCAAGGAGTTATCCTCTATTTTGTAGTCCTATCAGATAACCCCAAAGTCGGCCACTGGCAAGTGGCCATTCAACTTGGTTTTTGGAATGGAGGTAGTCTTGCCAGTAGAAATTGACGAACCATTAGTTTGGTTTGTTGCTTTTGAACCAAATCTCAACGATAAGAAGATGCTTGACAACATTGTGCTCTTCAATGAGGGAAGGGTAGGCATGAGTGCAAGTGGCCACCTTTTAGCAAACTACCGCACTCAACTACAACTGTCACGTCTGGGGAAGACAATTCAAGGCTGAAGACCTCATCCTGAGGAGAATGGAGGTGTTGAACCTTGGTGGCACAATTGAAAAGCTCGCCCTGACATGAGAAGGTCCCTACAAGGTAATCATGGACCTTAGGAAATGCAACTACAAGCTTAAGACCACTTTGGGTGAGTAGATCCTGAGGACTTGGAATGTACGCAACCTTAAAAGGCACTTTGTGTAAAGCGTTATTCTCATTAATGATAACTCTTCTTGGGTCAAATCGCCAGACTCGTCGAGGTTAGATGCGCCCTATGCGACCACCTTGATGAATTTCCCCTTACGACCATCAATCAAGGTTCCACGTAATCGTTTACCTTCCATCTACAATCAATTGTGTGCCTAGCTAATCGATTAGGTTTGTCGCTGATCAATTAGGCTTGTCACACTAATTGATTATGACTTAGCTAATTGACTAAGTGCCCTAAACAAGTGATCGAGTCCTCGATTAATCGGTCACACTTTCAATAATTGTGTTCTCATTTTTATAATGTTAGTAATCAATCATGTCCCAACTAATCGATTATGCCCCAATTGATTGATCATTGCCATCAAACCAGTCTAAGTGCCTAAGTCTCAGGTCGGTCTAGCCCCGTACTACCACCTCGACAACACAACTCATTAAGGTTGAACATGCATCCGAGCTCCCACCTCCCAAATGCTGAAGTCTCAAGTCATGTTTGTCGAGGTGGCAGCTTGGGGGCACATGCCACATCCCAAATGCTTAAGCCCTAAGTCAATCTATCCCTAAGCTACCACCTCGGTGATACAACAATTGAGGTTGCATGTGCCCCTGAGCTGCCACCTATAAAATGTTCAAGTCCCAGGTTAGTCTAGCCCCGAGCTACCACCTCGACAAACATAACTCATCAAGGTTGGACACACCTCGAGCTGCCACGTCTTGATCGCTCAATCCCAAGACGGACAAATGGTGCAAAGAACGCCATCACAACACAAGAGTACATTGGTAGTACAAAAACAACATTTGAATTCCTATACCAAAATATTACATCAAGTGTTTGGTTTACAAGAGTGGTCTTTACTATGGTCAAACACCAAAAGGGGGGAAGAGTAACCAAAAAGGAGCATATTGACTAAGATGCCTCATTCGGGCCACCCTCATCCTCAACACCCTCCTCACGTTTGATACCACCTTCACCTAGCCCCTCGCCTCGCATAATCAAGGAGAAAGCTCAAATCGAGCTCGACACAATGCTTCTGCACCTCATTCGCATAGTCGGCATTCCCTGCCTCATAGGTGGCAATAGTGGCATTAGCAAGGAGCTCTTTATACTCCTCTCTCTTCTTAAGGCAAAAATCACTCCAGCTTGGTCCACACGAACCTCGTCATCCAACCGTACCTTGGCTACCTCCCCCAATTGTGCAGCCACCTTCGCTTGTTCCCCAGTTTCCCTTGTCGCAGCGACCTTCAAGCGCTCGATCTCTTTCTTGTCCTTGACTTCACGAGCTTGGGCCTCCCCATCTAGGTGATTCATTACCTCAATCTGGTCACTAAGTGCATGAAACATTACCGAAGCCAGTACCACCATTGCTTCTCCTACTCCAACTAGTATAGCCAACACCTCTACCTCTATGGCAGCCCACATCTCTGTATTGAGGACTACGGTGGTCAGAGACCTAGTCATCGCCTCCCTAAGGCAAGGAAGGAGGCAGATCTAGGCAAGATCTATAGCAACTCTTGGGTTGTCTAGACAATGCTCCTCAGTCAACCAACTACAACGTGACCATGACCTCACTTCTTGACCTCCGTCATAAGAACATCCTCATAGAGACTGCTGCTAGCTTCCTTGCTCAAACAAGGGGGGCTACTTCACCTTGTTGGTGGCCAATTGCTTCCCCACTCCCTTAACATGAGAAGCCACCACAACTGCCACCTCCCCTTGCCTCGATGCGGAACCACCCACCTCGAGAGTGGGCCTTTTCTTCCGAACCCTATCTCGAACTTTATCAAGGTCCACCATGTCCTCTAGCAAAGATTGACAACAACAATTAGCAATAAAAGCAAAAAAAGGACCAACCAAATAATAATAGGACCGAGCTTACCCTGTCCATAAGTAGGGCACCACTCGACCCACTTAAGCTTCTCCTCTGTTAATAGCACCCATGTTGATCTTTCCTAGGCGAATAACCTCTCCATGATGGGGAAGTGCACCAGGGTGAACTCCAGCACCGAAAGCCAACTGCGGGGGACATTTTCGGCCCAAGACATGGAACATGGGAATGACTCCCCCGACTTTCACTTCAAAAAGAAGAACTTGTTCTTCCAAGAGTAAATCATGGTCCGGAGTCCTGTTACCATAATCCTATATGCCTTCACAGCTAAGTAGAACCATTCCTTATGTGCTGGGCTATGCCAAAATGAGTAACAGGAAAAGAATAGATTGATTTGAAGAAAAGTCTCCCTAGCTCGGTGACATATGATGAGAAAATAAAAAATTACTCACCAACTATTCGACACAATCTGAGAAGGTGCGAGCCTTAGAAAGCCAAGCAATTGTGCAATGAAGATTGACATGGGGAACTCGAAGTCAACCCAAGTAGCTTCCTCATAAATTCACAAGTAGCCATCTTGGCCAATATATGCACGCCCCTTAGACCAAGGTGCAATGAGCTCATACTCATCCAAAATCTGGTATTGCCTACGAAACACCACCTATAACAATCCAAAATTTTAAATCATAAATAAATAAAATTTTAAAAGAATAAAAAGGGATAAACAAATATGAGATTAATAAAGAGTTAAACAGGAAACTTAAGAACAAATATGGGCCAAAGAAAGACTTAAAATGGGTATATGAACTTTAAATTTCGTAATATCTAATTATCTAATATTAAATGTGGTCAAATGAGTTAAATCATAAGCCTAATGGGTCATAATATGAACTTGAAACCTAACCTAACAAGGGAGGTACAAAATTATGTTATAAACCTAATCAAAATAGGATTTAAAAGAGGCGTAAACCCAAGCCCATGAAAGAGATATAAATTTATGTCACACTCTAAGTCAAAGTATGAATTAAAAGAAAAATTGGCCTCAATTCGAGTTAGAATCAGATTATATATCCTATACATAAGGCAATAGCCAAATTAGGACTCTATAGATCTTTACCCAATTAATAAGTGTGTTTCCATCAAAATCCTAATCTAATTAGGGACAAGAAGCTCTCTCTTGTAGTTTGATTCCTGTTAGGAATCTTAAAACCTTGACTCTTTAAATAGACTTTGAATCCTTTTTGGCCGACCCTAGTTGCTACTGGAAGGTTCCTAGACATAGACAAGGGCTGCTAGAAAGAGAGGAATGCAAGAAAACCTAGGGCCTTCATTGTTCTTCATCGATCTTCATATTATTCTTCTAGAATCGTTAAAAAGGTATGTGAACCCTCAAGCTAAACTGAATTAGTTGTTTCTATAGGTGTTTATTTTCAGGCCCAACTTAATTTAATCATTGTTGTGGTATTATCTCCAGACTGAATTAAACTAAATACCATGGTAAGTAAGAGAATACTGATGTATGGTTAAATTTTTTGGTTAATGTTATATAGTGTTTAATCTCTAATGAACAGTGACAAGCATGCTGATTTTCAGTTAACATTTTCATTGAAAAATTACTTGATATGTATGATGTGATTCAACTCAAATAAATAGTGACATGCATGCTGAGGTTTTGTTTAAGATGTTAATCAAAATTAGTTAATGTTGTGAATAATCTGAAATAAACTATGTCATGCACGCTAGTTTTGATTAAGTTTAATAACAAATTGAGTCCCAGTTATTAGTAAGTTGACTCTAAGTTATTTAATGAATTGAGTACCAATTTATTAGTAAATTGAGATTCCAGTCCTAGTTATTTAATGAATTGAATCCCAATTTATTAGTAAATAAAGTACCAATTATTTATGAATTGAGTTTCAATTTATTAGTAAATTGAGTCCTAGATATTTAATGAATTGAGTCCCAATTTATTAGTAAATTGAGTTCTATATTGTGAATAAATTGAGTTTTAGATTTTTAAATAATCATTTCTCAGTTTGCTAATAGATCGAGTCTTAATTGAGTCATAGAATTGAGTGTTGAAGAAGACAAAAATCGTGTCTTAACTTAGTCATAGAATTGAGTCTTAATCAAGTCAAAAATTGAGTTTCAGATGCAGATGCCGAGAGAATTGAGTCTCAGTAGATCAAGATAATTGAGTCTCAATTGTTATGAGAATCGTGTCTCAAATGTTATGGGAATCGAGTCTCAGATGTTAAGAGAATTGAGTCTCAAGGGTGCTAAAGAATCGACTCTTAAAGATAGACTCCCAGAAAGAGAATTGGCTCCCTAAATTTAAAATAATGGAAAGAACTGATTTCTTGAGTCTTGAAAGAACCGACTCCTTGAGTTTAAAAGAATCGACTCCTTGAGTTTTGAAAGAATAGGCTCCTTTAAAGTTTTAAAAGAATTGACTCCTAGGTTATTAAAGAAATGGCTCTCATGTTTTAGAGAATAGACTCTATGTTTTAAAAAAAATTGGCTCAGTAATTAAATCCTATTTTATTGACTCTTCTAATTAATAAATCGACTCCTCTAATTAATTGACTTTTGTTTAATAAATTCTTTTGTTTAATGAATCGACTCTTCTATTTATTAAATCGACTCTCATCTGTTCCATAAATTAACTCCCACATGTTTATAAAATGATCCTCATAACCATAGTCAGTTCAGCCCAGTACTGCCAATAGCCTATATACGTTGTACAAACATCGTTTTTTGTGTGTGTTCACAGTTCCATGCATTATTCAAGTATACAGGCTCGATTACTTTTAAAAATGTTTGACAATTTCTTATGACTATATTTTGACTACATAACTTGTTCCCTTTGAAGTGCTTAGCCATTGTGTTAGATGAAGTTACCTGGATAATGAATGAGGCTTTTGTCCAATTGACTGTCAATGCATGTGCCAATAAGGGCCTTTCCGAGTCCCAGGGAGGAGCACCCCGAAGTACTTGCAATGTGAGTACAGACAGTGCAATGTGGCATAGCAACAAAAAAGTGCTAATTTGTTCCATATAAATTCCAACCGTTTAGTGAATGATAATGAATAATTGTTTTGAGCCATACTTGCAGTGGGCGTGTCGAAAGAGTGCTAGATTGTCTTAAATAATTCAAACCGTTCTTGAATGTAATGAGTGATTGTTTTTTGAAATTCATTTGATATTGTCATTTCCATATCATTATTCTTGCTACATGTTACCATTCTACTTGCATTTGAGTTCTTGATATTGTCCCTCTCTTGCCTGATAGATTACTACTTGTTCCTATTCTATGGTCATCTTTCCACTATTTATCAGTGCTGATTTACATCTCTACTTAGTCATTAGTGCATTCTAACATGTTAAATTGTTAATTACTTAAAGCATGTCTAGACAAGGGATATAAATCCTACTGAGTTTTATTGTAACTCCCCGACACGAAATATCGGAGTGATAAACAGTTAAATAAATAGTATAGAGTGAGAAATAGACATCAAACTATTGCACAAATTGAAATAATGCCAAATGAACCAACTTTATTGATAATTCCACTAATTCTATTACATTCACTAATTCAGAGCCAAAACTATGGGCCTAGAGTACTTTATTCAAACAAACAACTAACTAAACTATCTAACTAACTACTAAAAAGCTTTGGTTGTCGAAATAGCAGGTCACTCATTGTCTTGCTCATTCCTATCCTCATGCGTGTGGTAGTCTCCATCAGACTCACTTGAAACACATATAACAAATAGCGCAGGGTAAGCGATAACGCTCAGTAGGACTTAATATCTCGTGTAAATAGGCATGCTTTAAGTGATTAATGTCTTGTAAAGTAGGATAACTAGAGAGAATGATCAAGTATAGTCAAGAGTGTAATGTCACACGATAGCAGAAGAACGATAATACTTTCACACGAAAATATCATAATAAGCATGATAAGGGATTGGCCATATAGCGAGATAGCATGTATGGTTGCACAAACGTGCACTAGTCGCGATAGCAGGTTTGATCGATCTTCTTGTCAACCAAGGGAATACAATATTTTTGATTAATTGATCGTCTTCGATTAAATCTTGAGAGTCATGCGTTTGGATGCATGCCGAACACCCTGATCATTAAACCCCCGCAAGTTATAGCCTTTCGAGCGCACCTCCCAGGACTAGATCGCGCTCTTTATAATATTGCCTGGCATTGATCATGTTTGTTATCATAGACAATCAATTTGATGGCCAAATAGAGTACCAAGAATAGATGAGAGTAATTGGAGAATAGACGAGAGTATAGAGAGAACATGAATAGATGAGAGTGTCAAGATAGTAGATAAGATCTAGGGACATATTCGTAAATCGGCGATAAACAAGTGATAATAACAGTTGCACAGCACAATCGTGTGCCAGCATTCCGGTAGAAGTCACAACCACCCAATAGCCGTGCTACGAACATAGGCCAGAGGTCCGACGTGATCTCAAGGTAAGAGAGAGCAATCTAAGGCCGTTAGATCATGCTGATCCCTAAGGGTAACATAGGTATTGATGGTACAACTTACTCGTCGGCAATGGATGTCCGCCAAAGCCAAGGAGTCTTACAGAGGCCTCGACATGGAGTTCTTGGTCCGGTCAAGAGTATTCCCAACGGAGAGGTCGTCCAAACCAAGAGAAGTGTGTAAAGAAACGTTGTCCGTCTTGCCTCGAGTGCTCGAAGGCAGAGGGACATGGTAACGGTATTAAATCAAGCGATTAAAATGAAGACAAGTTCATTTAAAATAAATAGGGAACTTATATGAATAATTATACTTAATTACCATATATATTATTGAGTAATTTCGGTAAGGTTTCATGGCAAGGATTCCTGTTTAGTGTGTGCATGTGTAAGAGAATCAAGTTAGTAAGAGATAATTGTGCACACATCTTTTAGTTAATAGAAATCATGTGAATATTACCCATTATATATAAACATGTCGTTACTGTTCATAACAGTACATTTCAGGAGTTAACCAATGGTTATAATACATGATTAACATGATTTGCATGATAATTAGGGTTTCTGGAACAAACAGTCAGGTCGCGACGTCGGCCAGCGTCGCGTTCAGGTCGCGACAGGTCGAGCTGACGCGATGGTCGTTTAGGTCACAATGGGTTGGGTCGACGCGTTCAGGTCATGACTGACGAGCCAACGCAATCTGGTTCCAGCCGAGACGCTGACGCGATGACGAGGTGATTGTGGCGACGGGTCGGGGTCACGCGTTCAGGTCGGGACCGACATGAAGAGAAGGTCGCGGCGCAGGGTTTCTTCGCGTTAAGAACGCGACGTGAGGCCTTGTCGCGACCCGGTTGAGAATGCGACCTATCGAGTCGTCGCGTTCTCAGGGTCTCGGCCTGAGCTCAGATAGATGTCACAGGTTTCCTTGGGCTGCGGTCCATGTAATCAAGGTTCGACACAGTGCTCTTCAAAAATAGATATAAAATCGCACACATGATGAAAAATCCCAAAATCACTTTTAAATGAAACTAGACATGTAGAGGTATCCACAATAAAGAGTAATCAGATTTCTGACAAGGTATGATCATGCAATTAATAGGTTCTTCACGACAAACCTAAAATCTGACACAGTAAGGGAAAACATTTAAATCTGAAAAGTGTACTTGATAGAAATTGGGGAAAATAGTGTCAATGGATTTATGACATCAAGTAGTTTGTATAGTAAAAGTTTCATGACCCGAGATTAAGTATAGACATGGATTTAGGGTGAACAAGTCAAGTCGGGTACATGTTCATGACAGACTTTGAGCATGAAATACTCATGAATAACATGATGAAATTGGGGCAAACAATGGGCTTTTAATGCTTGGATCATGGTCTACCTATGGTCGAAGTTAATTCGTTTTTGCTTGAGAGATTGCCTACCTTTGAATGCTTTGAATCCTAGGGCAAGAAAAAGTGAAGAATGTAGAGAAGCTTTTCGTTCCTAGCCTCCTCCTCCTTGATCTCTTCGTCCAAAGGGTTCTCCTTCTCGTTCTCCAAGCTCCAGAAGGTGTCTAGGGTTGGGTAGGTACAAAATAGGAGAGTATTTGTATAATTTAAGACTCCTAAACACTTAAAACTCTCCCCTCTTATCCCACTACGAATTTCCACATTTATCTCACCTTTTTCTAGTCTTTATCCATCTAATTGGCTTGGGGAGAACTCCAATTTCATGGCCAAAGGATTATGATAGGACTAGGACTCTTGTTGAGATAATTATGAGTTAAAATAATAATTATCTTAACCTTTTTTTAATTTATTAATAATTAAGGTACAAATTTTGGCTTAAATATCTCCCATCCAATAATGGGCTTTAGCTTTTGGGCCTAATACTTCATGCATGAACCATTTAGGGAAACCCATTACTTGTTTTTCTCTTAATGGGTTTTAATTATTCTATATTTCTTTTAATTTAAATTCATTTATCGAATTTAAAATTCAGAGTTGCTACATTTATGCTCACCCTGCCTACTTTTATTCTTTTTAGGAGATTCTAATGAGGACATAGACACTGATGGGGATAGACAAATGTGACAGAGTTATCTCAGATATCTTAGAGTCATAGTATAGTCTTTATGTCTAGAAAATTAAATGTAATAGACATTGATGGGCCTACAATGGACCTAATAGAGTTGATATGTAAGTTAGTTTGATATCAATAAAATTTATGAGTTAAGTATTAATCTCAATGTTGTCTCTTGGAATTTAGCCCCGAGGCGAATGGTGCTCAAGCTTGCACTGTCACCTGACCCTAGCATAGTATTAGATGACATGGCTCTTGAGAAAGGAGGGACACTCATTGAGTGGCATGGACCCAATGAATGGGAAGCACCATGCCACCTTCGCTTGACTTCCTACCCCAAGTTCTCTCGACTACTATGGCCGACCTCTCCCGACTCAAGCCCTTGAGCTCCGAAGGCGTGCGTGGAGCAAAGGCCCCCTCCACCACCTTTTATAAGCCCTTGCATACAAGCTACATCCCAACTAGAGAGCTGTCACATGAAGCTAGGAGTAGGGCCTGAGGGTGGCTCCATCATGCAGTTGGTCGACGATGCGATGCACCTTGCCACCACAAAGCAAAAAACATCTCTCGAGGGCGGTGCCATCATGGTGGTCAAGCAACGATGCAACACACTGTATTTTTGTAGTCAATGGGAGCTTGACCATTTGCCACTAGGATGTAGGTCCAAGGACCCACTAGGTTCGGCTTAACTCGACTCAGCTAGGCTCGGTTCAATGTGTCGGCTCCATTTCGGCTCAACACACAATCTTAGCTTAGTGTCTACAATGCGTGGCCACACACACCACACTCAATCTCAAGGCGCTAGTCGTCTGACTCACTTGGTGCTACTCTAGGCCTAGATATCGATATCTGAGACCCAAGTCAAAGTGGAGGCCTCATAAATCATAATAGGGCCCTTGGGTCGATCCAATGTCGTCTTATTGGGCTTAGCCCTGATCAACCCTCTTGACACAAGAGAGAAGGAGAAGACAAGAGTTTCTTAAGGGGAATTTAATCCTATATCAAAACCCACTATTTTCTCCACCTTGAGACTATCTTCAAAAGGAGGTCAACTGACGCAGGTAAGGGGTAAGAGGACAAGGGATCAACACCAAGCTCAGTCTCTCTCTCTCTCTCTCTCTCTCTCTCTCTCTCTCTCTCTCTCTCTCTCTCTCTCTCTCTCTCTCTCTCTCTCTCTCTCTCATCTAAGTCCTCTCTCGAACCAAAATCTACCCCTTGCTGATTTGATCGTCAGAGGGTCATCTCCAAGATCCACATCTCTAAGACCGACTATCTTATAAGTTAAGAAAAATGACTCAGATACTTGTTCCCTCTTTTTGTCCCCACTTCTCAAACTCCAAGATAAAGATTTGAGAGCCAAATTAGGCCGACCACATCACTTTCTAAAAGGTGAAAGATTACGGATGCTAGCTCTTGACTTCAATTTTGCAGGGTCAAAGTCCAGAATTTGTTATATCTGAACAACGTGTAGAATGGAGCTCATATCTTGAATGTTAGTTATCCATCATATCTGTCTAGTTGCGATCCTTTATGGAGATGTTGACTATGGTGGTACATCTTCTTTGAAGATTTGGTGCCATTGGGACGTTCTATTCTAGTCCTAGTTAGGTCGATGTAGGGTTTCATATCTTATTGTTGCAACTATAGAAGATGATGTCCACATCGCAATCACAGAGTACTCTGTTTTTGAGTGTGCTCTTCTGAGCGCTGTTCATCCATTCTTCCTCCCTTCATTTGTAACATAATAAGAACCTATTTATTGACACCCCCTAATATTTAAAATACAATCTATTTGGCTGGCGACCTACCATTGCCATAGGGATCTACGAGCACAAGCACAGAGAAGGCTGTGGAGGCAAGACTGCCACAGTGGCCTACTCTTTTGGAGACAAGAGGGTATCAGTATCACTAAGGTTAGATATTTGTGTTGGACTTTGACTGTCGGTCAAACATCCATGAGATGAGATTGGGTGAGCGAAGCCGCAATCTTTGATTTCCTTCCTTGGAACCTCCGGTCACGGAGTTGGAAACCACTAGTTATTATTATTATTTTTAAAGGAAAGAAAATAGACACCACACCAGCATGTGTGTTTCTGAGATTTTGCCTTGTCGTTGTCTTCTTCATGTGGAGTGGTTCCTGAAGAATTAGTATATATGTTCTTCGGCTGCCGGACTTCTTGTACTATCTCCTCAATCAAAGCTTTGTTTGTTATACTTGTTCTTAACCATTCCTCTTGATTTATATATAATTTTCTCTTCTGATATCTTATCATTTAAATAAAGAAACTCTAGCATGCCACACTCCACAGTACTATCTGGATTTTTTTTAAAGAAAAAACTTGAATCTCGCATGATAATTACGGTCGAATTTTTAGGTAAAATATCGATCTTTTGTTGTGATTCATGAATTTAAAATTTGATCCTCGCTCAAAAGTTGGAATAGAATGTGGAATGTGGAGATGTTCTCGGCCATACATATTCCATTAATCTTCCCAAATCAACTAACTGGGAAGCGAATTCCCAAATGGATGCGGAAAGCCGGACACAGAAGAAGCCAGGGGCTGCCGACCGTCTTCGTCTTCATTCGTCCCCGGCCACGGAGCAAAATCCAAGAGTGGCCGCCCGCTTCCTTCCAATTTCATGGGCTTCCTTCCAATTTCATGGGCTTCATCGCCGGAGCCAAAGTACGTCCCGCCGGCAATCTCGCAGCGGCCCAAGTCCTCACAGCTCCGTCGGTCGCTGTCTTTTTGAGTGTGATGTGGAGACCCGCAAACAGATTGCCGCCCAGGATGTGCGGGGGTGGTTCCACTGTTCCAGGTTTCCAAGCCCAAGTTGCCAAATTTGGGTGGGAACGAGGTGACGTCCCCCACGGCCCACCCACCCAGTCTCTGTTTTTTTCTCACCTCCCTCGCCGGCTCTAGGGAGCGGGAGGGTATCTTCGGAGATTTTTTGAGACACCCCTTAAAAGTTTATTTTAATAATTTTAAAAAATACTTAAATGTCTTAATATGTTATAAACTCTCTCTCACTCTTCACCTTTTATTTGTATATGTTTATATATATATATATATATCTCTCTCACACACACATGTAGCAGTCGAAAAGTTTTTTTTTTCTGTAAGGATACTCGCATCTAGCAGCTTGATTTTACAGGTGGAAAGGACATATATAGTCTCAATATCTCAAATAGATTTTAACCACAATTTCATTTCTGACAATATGTTAATGTAAGAAGGTTAACTCAAAAGATAAAACTAATACAAAAATAAGAGAGAGAAAATTAATTATAAATAACCTTGTAATGAGTGTACTTTTATAAAAAATGACAATTTTTTTTTCTTTCTTCCTTGTGCGGATTCCTCATCTATAAAATCAATAAAAATATTTATTCTTACTTATCAATTACATTTTTGAATGTCTTCTTGGCCACGTTATTGTTCGATGTATTAAGGACACATTATACTCACCTAATAGAAAGTAAAAAAAAAAATATTAAAAATTATAATTGACAAATACAATAAATATTTCTAATAAAAAATTATTTTGCCAACCTCATCATCTTAATTGTGCACAGATCTCAATCCAACTGGACAAGATGAAGTTACAAGAACTATGGAGCCGTAACATTCGTTTCTCTTTGAATGCCCAAGCTTGGAGTGGTGTGAAATGTGAAAAATATGAAAGAAAACATATGTGGGGGAGATGTCCCACAAGCTCCTCCAAAGAGTTGAGCTTGAACACTAGAAATGTGTGCCGACGGAGATGAGAGAAAACTTAAGAGAAAGGTACGGACGGGGATGCCAATAAGCATGTAGGGTTAGGGCTGCAACTTGGGTGGAGATGTACTCGCTTGTGTCCGACTTCAGATCCACTATCACGAGAAGCTTCCAAAGCCACACGAACAACACTCCAAAACCCCAATCCAAGATATATAATCGCCACCAATCTACCATCTTTTTTGGTGTGCATTAAATGTAGATACTCCAAGGATCATAAGAATAATATCTTTTGAAAAATGTAGGCACAGGAGATACTTTTTCTTTTTCTTTTTTGTCATTTCATGTCTGTTCTAAGAAGTCTCATCAATTCTATGTAATGAGAGATAGATAGATACTGTACAGGTGTCAGAGAGAGCGTGTTATTAAAAATATATATTTTAGAGTTATAGATGATAAATTAATTTTTTCATCCTCTTAATTTAAGTGTAGTTGAATTAAATAGATAGAATCAAATGTTAAAAATATATATGATGTTGAAATATAAGAATATAAAATATAATAGTTGTATTTCAATAATTTGCATATAATATTTCCAAAAAAATGACACCTTAGGGGTTTCCCACCCAATGTTGTGCATCGTGCACAGATACACAGATAGAAATAGTAGAGAATGGTCAAGGAGGGATATTGATATTTTTATCACGATAATATTGAATTAATGGCTAAAATAGAATATATTTTTCTTTATGGAATGTTATTTTTTTTCTAAGAAAGTTAATGCAATGGCAATATTTGCAACGTTTTTTATTTAATAGTGACATCTTTAACAATAGTATAATAAAAACAGCAAATTTGCAATCTTTACCGTGATAGTAGTTTATAGGTTAAAAAACCTTTAAATATAAAGCGAAACAAATCATAAATGGAAATAAAAAAGAGGGCAAACAATTCTCATAAGGAGAAGGGGAGAAGTAATCTGAGCTCCCACAACCACTCTCTCATAGTGAAGAATTTTGGAAGACCTAATTAAAGAAAAGTCCTTTGCAATCCTCCCTGTTATTGGGGGTGATGGAGTTACTCATGTGAAGTATCCATTTGGAGGCCTTTTTGGCATGTAAATGTAAAATATTGATTTTAAAATTATCAATTTTAAGAGCAGAGAAAAATGCAAATAACTGATTTTAAAATGACCAGTTTCGAAACTAGCAATCTTGATTTCTAATGGCTTTAGACTGAAACCTAAGACTGATGAAAAATAACGGAATAACCACATAATATTACAACTAACCCCCCTCATATCTTTATATAAAGAAAATCTCTCGGAGAGATAATGTACCAAATGAAGGTTTCATTGGGAGGGCTCAAATTAATAAATAGGAGGGACTAATCCATAATATGAAAGAGTATAATGGTTTAAAACTAAAAATCTGTTTCTTTATTAACTATAGATCAGGGTTTGTCGTGCTGCTGCGTATCGCAGCAACACGGTCGTACAATACTGTATCTATCTGGGATTTTGCAAGCTCCAACATGATCAACATAGTACAATAAAATTAGTCGATTGATTCTTCTAATAAGTGTATTTAGATGTTCAACAGATCAAAATCTCAAATCGGTCGATTGATATTTATTTATTAGTCAACTGATTTTTATTAGGATAACGTCCAGATCTTATGATCTATTTGATTTTCAAAGACAGATAAAATTCGATCGACTGACTAGATATTTTTGGTCGATCGATCGATATATCGTATCGTACCACGAAGAATCATGTACATTGATCCACGCGATGCTACCAATGTTGCTATGGACTAATCACCTTGTCATATGAGCAAGTTTTGGTTAATGCCTAAAATGTTTATTTATTTATATTTTTATATTCAACATCGAATAGCCTCCAATCCTCAACCTTCACGTGGGGGGACCGGGTGGCTTTGTCTTGAAGTGTTAAAAGGTGTTTCAATACTACATCGAAAATAGAACTCACTGTACATAGACAGTTCGGAGAGTGCCACGGCCCATTTTTAGCACTCTATTTGTCCATCCCTATTTCAATATTTTAGTGTTGTCGTATTTCCTTTTTACCACCTAAATTTTTATACTTGTTAAAATATTGTAAAAATATCACCAACCTTGTATGATGTTATCAGACATCCAATTAATCATGATTTAATGTAACTCATAAAGGAAAGTAACAAGATTATCTATAAGTAAAATACAAAACTATATGTATTAAAATGTCCGTCTCTTTAGAAAGAAGGGTAATAAAGATATCTACGTCAAAAAAATTACAAGCCCACAAAACTTAGATGCCGAAATTCTAGAGCTCAAGATATGTAAGCACAGAAATTCTATTTGGTGTTTCCAATTTGAGTTATTCTCATACAGTACTTCTCCTCTAATATTTCTCCTCACGGTTAAGATCAACTCTAAAATTAAATAGAGAGAAGATGAAAACATTAAAGTGGGCCCTAACTTTGCTTTAATATCATGTAAAAACTCACAAAATTTAGATGTTAAGATTCTAAGACCCAAGATATATAATCATAGGAACTTTATTAATTTAGTTTTGCCGACATGGAATATTCCCATACGTCTCTCCTTTAATAATAATATATAAGATTGAACATAATCTTTATTTCATGACGGAGGTTAATGTATGATATTTAACATTTTATCAATATTTTAACAACGATAGCAGATTTTCTATATTTGTTATAAGAATGATTTATAAGTAAAAAATATTTTTTTTCTTTAACACCCTATTTACCACGCTTATCATATCGGCAATTTCATTTTAATATTAGATGCCCAAGATATGCCGATCCTGAAATTTACACTCCCATATTTCTCAAAGCTGAAAACATCAAACTCCAATTGGATCTTGTCTGCTGCTGGTTCCACTTCTAAAGTTAATAAAAGACAAGGAAAAAGCAAGGCCATCGACTACGTAAAAGTTCATATCGGAAAATATTTTTGAAAAAAAATCATACTGTTTGGTACTATTGAAAAATTAATCTATAAATTTTTTTACTTAAAATTATAAATTTTGACATCTTTGATAAGATTTTGTAAATTATTTTCTTAGATTTTTCTTTCATATAAGATTTTCATGAGTGTGATTACAATCTTCATTATAATTCTCAGTGTCCGATACTTGAAACTTGACGGTTGGCTGCTGGCAACCCAGCGTCTGACCTTCGCATCTAGCGTCGGTCCAGTGCTTGGCGGTCGACAGTCAACGCTCGATGGCCGTGATGACGTCCGGCGGCCAGACGTACGGAGCCCGATGGCTGGTGCCCGACACCTGACGTCTGCTGTCCGACGTTCGACGCCTGTGTGTCCGACACTCGACGCCCCACGTCCAGACGCCAGTGCCCGACACTCGACGTCTGACGCTTGACAGTCGACACTTGACGCATAGTAGTCAGACGTCGAACATCGAGTGCATCGGGCGTCGAGCGTTCGAGTGGTCAACATACAAAATATATTTTTATTTTTTAAATTTTTATTTATTTTTAAAAAATATTTTTTTATAAAAATATCAAAAAAACTTTTCAAAAAAAATATTTATGTAAATACCAAATAGAGATTTATATTTTTAAATTTTTTTAAAAAATATTTTTTTTAAAAATTTATAAATTTATTTTACCAACAACCAAACCAAACGGCCCTATCCTCCACCAGGGTGTGAGAAATTTGGAGTAGAGTGAAATTCCTATCCTATCTACCCTATCCACAAAGGGGGGGGGGGGGGGGGGGAGGGGGATCAAAGCCAGTAACCATCAGGAGGACACAGTTAGGAAAATATCTCGGAGGTGAGTAGTTGAACACAGATGGTGTCTCCGTCTCCTTCATGGGTCCCAAGAACGTGCTCGCCTTGCAGCGCCATGTCGCCATTACACACTCTGTGCAGAACCGGTGAAGGAGCCCCAAGCGCAGAGCCTTCCCCCACACGCGTGTGTTCTGTTCTTGCGCGGATCCGCCTGCGTGATCCCGCTCTCATCTGCTGGATATGGCCTCTTCACTGCCGCCATTTAAATTATTCACGAACAACTGCGCGTTGTGGTGGGCTAAGCGACTCTAGAGAGAGAGAAAGAGAGGGAGCGAGAGACGGCAGTGTGCGTGTAGAATGGATTAGGGAGGTGGGGAGGGTGGGGACCCCACGTGGACAACCATGAAATCCGTATAGTTTACTCTCCCGAGCTCCCGAGTTCCCACCACTTGAGCTGAACACACCTACACCATGTCAAAAACCTTGGATAATTTAGCTCCTTTCCGGCTTTGCCCCCCCCGTCTTCGCCCCACTCTAACTTCTAAATTTCCGTGTTCTTTGTCAGGACCAGGTAGTCTGTCTCAGGACTTGGGAGATTCAGATGGAGCTGACATGGGGTTTGAGATAAATGGTTGGCTGTTAGGAATCTCCTTTGGGTGGTTTTAGCTTTGTATTTGTTGTTAGAGTCGTCCTCCGGAACGGGAGAAAGTTCCCACCTTGTTGTGGTGTTAACAGGGTCTGCCGATCTTATAAAGAGGGACGGCACAGGAGGGGGGCTGGAGGAGGTGGAGGAAGAGAAGTGGGGGAGAAGAACAGAGGAAGCGAGAGACATGGGTTCTTCCTGGTGCATCCCTCTCTCCCTTCTTCTCCCTATTTTTCTCTTCGCTCTGTTGCAGACACCTGCCTCTGCCGTCAGACAGGCAAGCGTCAACTCACTGCACTCGATTCTTACATGAATCTTCTCTCTCACACACACATACACACACACGCACACGCACGCACTATCTTCTGGGTTTCTGGAGTCAAATCTGAAGTGGGTTCTCCTCTCCCACTGTTCTTAGTCTCTCTGTCTCTTTCCTGCTAATGGTTCTACTGCTGCTCCATTTGCAGTCCTATGTTGTGTACATGGGGAGCCACGCCCACTCCCACAGCCGGGAA
This sequence comes from Colocasia esculenta, assembly GCA_014218235.1. NCBI lineage: Eukaryota > Viridiplantae > Streptophyta > Magnoliopsida > Alismatales > Araceae > Colocasia > Colocasia esculenta. The sequence goes on from CM024761.1 coordinate 116,541,099, forward strand.
GCGGCCTCCCTGATCCAGACGGATAAGGTCACGGATTCCCACCACGAGTTCCTGGGTTCTTTCCTGGGCAGGTGAATTAGAAAATTCCACACCAATTGATCTGCTCGAGTCCATTCCCCGATCACGCTATATCTCAGAAGCTACAATTCCCTTCCCCCTCATACAAATCGTTGCAGCAAGGAGAAGGCCCAGAACGCGATCTTCTACTCCTACACGAGGTTCATCAATGGGTTCGCAGCAAACCTGGAGGAAGAGGAGGCCATGGCGATCTCAAGTAAGTTATTCTATAAGACGCCCGTCTCTTACACAACTTCCGTCTTCCACACCGTTCCAGCTCTAACCCGCCGCCGTGTTGGATACTTGCAGTGGCGCCGGAGGTCATGGCGGTGTTCCCGAACAGGGGGCGGAACCTGCACACGACGCGCTCGTGGAGCTTCCTGGGGCTGGAGAAGGACGGCAGGGTCCCGGCGGACTCCCTCTGGGCCAAGGCCAGGTTCGGCGAGGACACCATCATTGGGAACCTCGACACCGGTACTGCTGCTTGCTCCCCACAACTTTCTCCTCCTCCGTTCTTCCCCTAACTGGTCTCCCTCTGTGAAAGGTGTGTGGCCGGAGTCCGCCAGCTTTGACGACAAGGGCATGGGGCCGGTTCCGGCGAGGTGGAAGGGGACCTGCGAGGGTGGCGCCCTCTCCCAGCATGTGGTCAGTTGCAACAGGTCAGTCTCTGCTCCCTCTCCCTTCTCTCGTCCGCTCCCCACCCCCCATCGTTTCTTCTGTCGATGCAGGCACGGCGCATGAGCCAACCAATAGTAAAACGCCATGATCCTCCATCTAGTCTTTCCCATGCCGTGGCAAGTTCCCATTGGCTCTCCCGGATGGACCGCTTGGGTCCCTATTGCTATAAGTCTTCGCTCTGAAAGGTCTTAATTTGGATTAGGGGTTTATTAGGTCCGCGCTTGTCGGCATCCCATGTGGTAGGGACATGTACGTTAGGAGTCACCTTTTTCTTCGTGGAGTGTACTCATCAAAAGTAGATTAGCATGTTTTGTAAAAGTGTTATCTAGAGATAAAAATTATTGAGATTTTTGTGCTATGTTTGGTTGGATTATTTATTTTGATATAACATTAGTTCTAATAATAATATTTTGAGGTATATACTATTAATAATATTAGACTTACGCTAAAAAAAATATTATTAGTATTAATGATCCACAAGGAGTGTTAAAGATGTCATCAAAAGAGGGGAAGTGGGAGAATGGGTGTTAGATACGTAGCAAGTAGACTCTTGTAGTCTAGTACCGTCAAAATCGATAATGTATATAATTTAACGTCTGATCTATGTCAAAATTGATGAGGTGTCTGATATATGAGTATCGATCAGTGTCTGGCACTCCGGACACTAATATTTTGTTGGAATGTCTAAACATGCCACGCGGATGCCACCGTGGCGATAGGGCGGCAGGCGACGACGGCGAGCGATGACGAGCGGCGGCGTCGGCACTGACTGTTGGTGGCGATAGGTAGCGGCAGACTGGCCGATGTATGTCTATTTGTCATTATTAGGTAGCTATTTGTTATCCTTATGTAGTTATTTGTCACGATAAATCGTTATTTGTCATCACTAGATAGCTATTTTTGTCAATATTTGATAATTATTTGTCATCGATATATAGTTATTTGTCACCAGTAGATAGCTATTGTCACCATTTATCACAGGTAGATAGTTATTTGTCACCAGTAGATAACTATTGTCACCATTTATCACGGGTAGATAGTTATTGTTACCAGTAGATATCTATTTTTCACAGATAAATAGCTTGTCACCAGTAGAGTAACTATTTGTTATCAATAGATAGTTATTTGTCACCACTAGATATCTATTTGTCATGGATAGATAGTTTGTCACAAGTAGGATAGTTATTTGTTATCAATAGATAGTTATTTGTCACTATTAGACATCTATTTGTCACGAATAGATAGCTCGTCACGAGTAACATAGTTATTTGTTATCAATAGATAGTTATTTGTCACCACTAAATATCTATTTGTCACAGATAGATAACTCGTCACCAGTAGCATATGTATTTGTTATCAATAGATAGTTATTTGTCACCACTAGATAAATATTGTCACGAATATATAATTATTTGTCACTGTTAGTCGTCGGTCACCAGTCACCACTGGTGGCCGCCATTGCGACAACTGCTGTCGCTGCCGGTCGCCGCCCGCCGCCTTGTCACCACCATGGCACCCGCGTGGCATGTCCGGGTGGCATGTCCAGACATTTCAATAAGGAATTAGTGTCAGGGGTGCTGGACACTAATAATTTCTCTTGATATATAGCAATTAAACATTGAGCTGTCCTTCTTTAAAGTTGGTCTTGGTTTTACAGAATATTTTGTGGTGATTTCAATATTTTGGATGGAATTTGCACCTTGTTGTTTCTCGGTGGTGTTCTTTTTATTGTTGGATATTTATCATGCACAACCAAGTGTTGACAGTTTATTAAGTAAGACAAGAAGTAATTTGATGATTAGTTCCTACACATATATTAAAGGTAGCATAAAATGAACTAGATCTCTTAATAGTCATACCTATTTTTTATTTTGTCTTTTATTTGTTTAAAAAACCCATGAGACCGTGAGTTCATGGCTGGACATGCAAAAAGTTATGAACGAAAGATGAGGGTCAAGAAGATACGATCAGTATGGTGATCTAAAATTCAACTCTCCACCTGTTTGGTTGATTTTAGACGCTTGTTCTATTCGTTTGTTCACTTGTATGTGTCTGTGTATTCTTTGATACAATTCCATGCTCCACTCTGAATGGATGTCATGTTGCTCCCCTGTCAAAAGAAAAGTGATCAGACATGTCCACGTCTTCTATTCTTCTTCCAGTCCACTGTCTGCTGATGGCTCCTGAGGTGTACTCCATGCCTCTGAAACATATGCCGGATCTAGATTAAATGGCCAATTAAACAAATGTCTATATCAGCTCTCAAAATCCATTACATATTAACCTTAATTTGTTTTATGGTACCGGCAGTACTGTCACTTAGCTATATCGCACTTCCTCCTTCACCTTTCTATCATGTAGAGAGGGAGAACTTAGTCATAATTAACCTAATTAATTACTTTTGTGTTGAAACAATTCATGTGAGAAAAAGATTTTGCATGATTAATGTGTCGAAACAATATTTACATACAAGAAGGAAATTTAGGATGATAATTCCTTACATAATTTTAAGAAATAAGTTGAAGTTGAAAGGGATAAAGAGTAGGAAAAAATGTGGACAGGTTTGATTGCCCTTCTTTTTTTGTGATGGTCCCGTCCTTGATCTTTAATTATTGTTGATGGAGCAAGGAAAGTTCCTGCAGCTAGCTTTTGCAATGTGGAGGCTTGCCCACCATCCCATTTGGTGAAGGTCTCTTCCAACTCGGAGCATTCTTGGGGTGGTCCATCCTGTATCATACAGCTCTTCTTTTTTGGATCTTCTCAATGCACCTATATATCCTTCCATTCTTCCTCAAGACTCCACCGTGCATGCATGATTCATGTTCTTCTTCTTTCTCGTATGTGGACAAGATATATGTTTGCTTTCCAATATCTTTCCGTTGCTCTATCATAAGCACAAAAAGTTCCCCAGCTTTCTATATATTATTTCTCTTGCCAATGCACACAGGGTTATTGGATAGGAAAAATATAAGATAATATAGATAAGGAAAGAGGTAGAGGTAGATACATGTATATATATGGACCGAGAGAGACTAGTGTATGGTTGAAAACTTGAAAGCTAGAGAGGGGGGGGGGTAGAGATAGAGAGAGAGAGATAGATTAATCCAAGATGAGATAACGAGAGAGTGAGTGAGAATGGATGAGATAGAGGGGAGAGTGAGAGTGAATGTGGTTGAGATAGAGAGAAGATAGATACATGAAAGTGTACTTGTGTCTGTGTGAGAGAGAGAGAGAATATGGTTGACATAGAGGAAAATAATAGATATATGAATGTGTTTGAGACAGAGAAAAAAAAGAAGAGGACCCGTTGGGTCGATCGGTTAGAACTCTTGCTTAAAAGTAAGAGGTCCCGAGTTCGATTCCTGGGGGGGATTTACCTGATTTACATGCAATCCTCGAGGTGTGTAATCCGGGGTTTTTCTAGTCAAGTGGGGTAAGGGCAATACGGGTATACGGAAAGTAGGAGCTGCAAAGTCCTGACCTTGGAGTTCACGAACACCAATCCTTGAGTCCACAAAGCCACATGGGACGGGATTTCCTCGTTATCAAAAAAAAAAAAAAAAAAAAGAGACAGAGAAAAAAGAGAAAGACTTATTATATATTCCGCCGGCGGTTCCTGTGATCTCTACCCATTTTTAGACACAAAATTAAATAGTAGATTCTGCGCGCAGCACACATAGATCTGCATTGAGATAGGGGAAACAGATAGATCATAGATGAGAAATATTTTGTTCACGCCAAATATACACAAAGTCTATGCATGTTACTGTGTTCGCAAATGCACACACTGACCAATAACAACACAAGATATATATTTCTCTTCTTAAATATATGTATATGAATAAGATAGAGAGTGAGACAGAGAACTGTTGTATATCATATCTCTCAAAGTGTACCTGAAATGGCACATTCATTACCACTTTCTTGATTCTTTTATTAACTGTATTTAAGAGCACGTTCCATGTCCGTTGGAGGCTACACTACATAAAAGTACAACTTGCCCAACACCATATCCTATGAGGCTCCTACACACCGTGTGTCGTGGTGAAGTCTTATTATCCTCGACAAAACCTTTGTTTAAGTTTCCTTCCTCTTGGCTTTAGCGAGTGGGCACCAGTTCATGGCGCCGGGGAGGCTCTGCTGAGGCGCTCCAGGTAGGCCTTCCCCTATCATTAAAATATGCATTAGAAACGTTGACGGGCTGACGAGGGCACAAACTTTTTAGTATAGATGGTGTATCTAAAAAGTCTAGAGTACATCAAACCGGATCTTATTAAAAAAGTATTCTAATTGGAGACGAGTCTTCCGCGCAAGTAAACTAATTAACAAGCCGAGAGGAGACAAAACTAATCTGTAGCATGGCCCCCAGGGCTTCCGTAAGCTTAAACCCTCTGGATCTCAAATCTTCGAGGTAAAATATAAAGTAATCTTCATATCTCAACAAGGCACAGTTTTGGCGCTCATCCTTAATCTCAACAGAATTGAGGGCGACTCGAGTAGTATTGTATTCCTCAATCTTACCTTTCTCGAAGATCAAATATTACTAGTCTTCAATATTATAATTGCCATGCATGCTATACTTTCTTAAATATTTGTCATTTGTGAAAAGCAATTGACACTCGAATTTGTTAATAATATTTACATGGTGTCAATTTTAAAAGGAAGATGGTAGTACGTGGTACTAGAAATGCATTGCCTTGTGAGTAATATTTGGCGGCCGAGTGTGTTGGCGGATAATATTACCTACCTACAATAGATCCCACTCCCTTTTCAGAGACGATGGCAGTCTCTAGCCATCCTACTTGGATTTTGTGCATCAGACGGTTCGCATTTTTTTATGTTTCTTAGGAGAACACATTGATCAAACGGTGGAATTTGGTTGTGGCAGGAAGCTGATTGGGGCCAGGTACTTCAACAAGGGCTACGCCGCCTTCGCCGGGTCGCACAACGCCACTCTCAACACCCCACGCGATACCGACGGCCACGGCTCCCACACCCTCTCCACCGCCGGCGGCCGCGCCGTCCCCGGCGCCAGCGTCTTCGGCTTTGGCAACGGCACCGCCAGTGGCGGCTCCCCCGCCGCCCGCGTCGCGGCGTACCGGGTCTGCTGGCCGCCCATCAACGGCAGCGAGTGCTTCGACGCCGACATCCTCGCCGCCTTCGATGCCGCCATCCACGACGGCGTCGACGTCCTCTCCGTGTCCCTCGGCGGAGACGCCGCCGCCTACTTCACCGACGGGCTCTCCATTGGATCGTTCCATGCCGTGAAGAATGGGATCACCGTCGTGTGCTCGGCGGGCAACTCGGGCCCCACCCAGGGGTCTGTGTCGAACGTGGCGCCATGGATGATCACGGTGGCTGCCAGCACCATGGACAGAGAGTTCCCCTCCTACGCCGTCCTCGGCAATGGGAAGCGTCTCAAGGTATATGCTTCGTCCTAGACCCTGAAACATGCCCGTCGATTGTTTTGTCATATTGTCTGCTCGAACACGGAGATTATCCTGTTCTCTTCTCTGCCTTGGTCACATGCTTATCGGGTGTTCACTGTTTGTTCTGCAAGAATCTTACACTAATCACCGTGTTGTCTGCTTTCCAGGGGCAGAGCCTTTCCCCGAGCAGGCTCCGGTGAACAGGTTCTACACTTTGATCAGCTCCGCGGATGCTGGAGCTGCCAATGACACACTCCATAAGGCGTAAGCATGACGGCTTTTGATGCTTTGTTCCTCGTTCTTTGTGATTTTGGAGGGATTTTTTGTTTTGACCAAGAGAAATTGGTGGTTTGGGATTCTGGCAGCCGGCTGTGCTATTTGGGGTCACTGGATCCGAAGAAGGTGAAGGGGAAGATCGTGGCGTGCCAACGAGGGATCAACGCCAGGGTGGATAAGGGCGAGGCGGTGCTCCAGGCTGGCGGCGTTGGGATGATCCTCGCCAACAGTGCGACGGACGCGAACGAGATCATCGCCGATGCCCACGTCCTCCCCGCTACCCATCTCGCTCATTCGGACGGCCTCGCTGTTTTCGCCTACATCAATTCTACCAAGTAAGTCCTTGCACAAGAATTATACTTGTCAGTATTATCCGGAAATGGCTCCTTTTGCAAACGAAGTTTGGGCATTGCCACAGTATACTGGTGGTGAAAGGAGACTGGTTTGTTGGCGTGCAGGTCCCCTGTCGCTAAGATTACGGCACCCAGAACAGTGGTGGGCACCAAGCCTGCGCCTTTCATGGCCGCCTTCTCATCTCAGGGGCCCAACACTATCAACCCGGAGATCCTCAAGGTTCCCTTTCCAATCATCCATCTTGTGTCTTGTTACTAACTGTTAGGTCGCTTGTCGCATTGTTGATGGGTAACTCTATACTTGCTCTTCCAATCTCTGGATGGTGTTGCAGCCGGATATCACTGCGCCAGGGGTGAGTGTTCTCGCCGCCTTCACCGAGGCAAATGGCCCAACTGGCCAGCCTTTCGACAAGCGCCGGGTTCGGTTCAACTCGCAATCCGGCACATCGATGTCATGCCCGCACATCTCTGGCATCGCCGGCCTCCTTAAGACTCTCCACCCTGACTGGAGCCCGGCGGCCATCAAGTCGGCCATCATGACAACCGGTAAACATTGTCTAACACCTGGTGGTCAAATCCTTACTCAGTTTGGCTGGATGCTTGCGTGCATGGGAGGATCCTGGTGTAACTCTGATCTAGTTATTCTCCTGCTCTGGTGCAGCAAGGATAAGGGACAACGTGGGGAGCGCCATGGAGAACTCGTCCTTCCTTAAGGCCACCCCGTTTAGCTATGGCGCCGGGCATGTCCGCCCAAACCAGGCCATGGACCCTGGCCTGGTCTATGACATGACGCCGATGGACTACCTCAACTTCCTCTGTGCCCTCGGCTACAACTCCACACAGGTGGCCAACTTCTCTATGACGCCCTACAACTGCCCAAGGAAGCCTCCCAAGATCCTCAACCTGAACTACCCCTCCATCTCCATCCCGGACCTCTCTCGGCGGGTGACCGTGACGAGGACGGTGAAGAATGTCGGGTCGCCGGGCACCTACACGGTCCGCGTGAAGCAGCCAGCGGGGATCACCGTGTCGGTGAAGCCGGCGAGCCTCGAGTTCAGCAAGAAGGGGGAGGAGAAGACGTTCAGGGTCACCGTGGAGGCCAGGCCCACTGCGGTGGTCGGAAAGTACTCGTTTGGGATGTTGACGTGGTCGGATGGTGTTCACAATGTGAGAACCCCCCTGGTGGTCAGAGCCTTGGTAGGGAAGAAGACGACTTAGAACAAACACCTTGTTGAGGTTTCCAATAGGATGGCCGGCCAACAACCAGTGCCATCAATTGTTAGGCCTTTGTTCATGGTTTTCCGGTGCTAATAAGGGAGAATGTGAAAACTTTTAGTATAGTTTTGCTGTTTTTCACTGGAAGATTGATTCACTTCTATGTGAGAATGGAGAGAGGAAAGATTGGATTTTTTTTTTCCTTTGGGCAAAACATGATTGTGGGGGTTTAGCCTAGGCTGAAGAAGACCTCAATCCAACTTGTAGGATCTTGCCTTTCTGGATCACATAGGTAAGAGAGATAGGTTTGTTGCATTTGCATATTGCACTTATATGACTAGGCAATAAATCCATGTGGTTTTCAACAATTAGATTGTCATTTTATCACTCCTCATGTGAAGGGTGCCACATGAGTTTGTTACTAGTCAAGTGCAATATGAAAGTATAATAAGCTTTTCTAAGTAAAAACTGGTAAGGAGAGTTTTTTCTTTTCTGTGTAATCTAAACATTTAGATGACATGAGAATCTGAAATAAGTATCTGTCATGTCATAGTTGTGGAGGTCAGAATGGTATGGAAACTCAAAGAATAAGGAGAGATGCAGCGCGTCCGGTGCCCGGCGGCCGAGCGGACGCTGCCCCATTGGGCAGCGCCCCTTGCTGCGGGCCCCGCGCAGCAGGACGGCCGTCTGGGCAAATCATTTGTCGGGGCGGCTGGGCATTAAGCATTTCCCAAGAATAAGACACTTTTTTAAATTGTTACACTTTTACCCACTTTTAGTCCTTGGATTACCTTATGAAGGATTTCTAAATGTGCAGGTGCCAAAGACAATCATCTAAAGTCATACTCTGAGTGGCTTAGCGAGATTATATTTATGCTTACTTGTTCATCTGAAGGATCCTTTTTACATGTATTAGAGTCTCTTTTAAGTAGGTACTCTACTTGTATCAATCAATCTATGTAATGATGTCTTCTACCTTGGCCTTGGAGGACACCTCCACTAAACCACATTGAGGAAAGGAAGACACCAAAGAATTAAGCTTGAGAAGGGAATCTTACATAAATCCTTTAGTCAGTAGTGATGATACTAAATGCTGATTGGAGAATTTAAGGACCATGTGAGAAGCATAGATCCCTCAAGACTTAACTCTTTGGAAACCTACATGGGACTTTTAGGGTATAGAAAAGTTTCTGCATAATAATAATGTATAATTATGGAAAAAATGTATCTAGTCGTAGGTTGAGGTGTCATGCATAATAAATTAATAATGAGATAAGATTGGCCATGGAAAAGCTTACGGACTAAGGGTCCGTTTGGTTGTATGTAAAATAGTTTCAGAGGAAAATAGTTTTCTACGGAATAACTTTTCCGTGAAAATGAAAACGTAATTGTCTATTTGGTTGTTAGGAAAATATAAAGTTGTATGGAGGGTATAAGATTTATGATCCACTCAAATGAAAGAGAGTCATATACTCTTTGTGTACTAACATTATTCATCAAAATTTTTATTTTATTTTTTTTTTATTTTTTAAAAATAAAAAAATTAGATAACTAATGAAAAATAAGTAACTTTGACAAATATAATTTAAGTAGGAGAAATAAAATAAAAAGCACAATTTGAATGAATAGTGTTTATAGATATTTTAATAAAAAATAAAATTAATTAACTAATGAAAGTAATTAAATTTGATAAAGACTTTTTAAATAAGTAGAAAAAAATAAAAATATAACTCATGTGAATAGTGCCTAAACGGTTACTGTAGCAGCAACAGTACCCTTTTGGAAAATGGCATCCGGGCAAAACCGTGGATGCCAAAATCCAGATTTTTTGGGACACACTTTTCCAAATTTCAATTTTCAGTGGTACCAAATGGTATAAACACAGTTTTCCTGAAAACCATTTCCTACCTCAATTTTCCCTCAAACAAACAGACCCTAAAGTAGTGTTATCACACATTGATGTATGGTTGGGTAAATATTTTGATACCAGCATAATCACATATTTTCTCAATCACGATATGACTCACACAATATGGTACTTGGAATAAACATCAGGTGACAAGAATTTTCAACAAGTTTTTAAAAAACTCATTACACACTTGAAAGGTGCAACAACTTTAAACAAGTTAAGACTGTGGTGACTTTAGTTAGATGTAACTCACTCTCACGTAAACCCGCTTCACTAATCAATTTTGAGCCCCAACTTTTAAACACATCCGTCTGCCCAAATGGTCCAAACTCCAAGCCCCGGCCCCCATTGGTCTGGGCTTCCTCCTCCACCAGGATCTAGTCTTGGGGAATGTCCTGACGCACTTAGACCGCCTCCCGCCGCCAAAGTTCGGATGTTGATGTGTCTCCTGGAGATCCCGCTTGGTGCCGCCGGCCACGGGGATGTGATCGTCGTTCTCAGGGGCGGCCTCCGAGGAAAAGGCTCGCAGGGCGCGCTTTCAGGCTTGGTGGATTCATGTGAGTTTTGTTCCTTTGTCTCTGTGGCCTTTGGGGTTGGGGGGACTTCCGTAGTTCCTTGCTCCAATTCCTTTTTTTTTATTGTAAAATTTCTGCATAATGTGTGATCAGGGTGAGAATGGGCTTGTTTCCGTTCACAATATCATTAAGAGATTAGCAAGTACGATTCTCTTCTTTTTGGTGTTTGGAGATGCAGTGGGGTTGGCATTCTGGTGCCCGATGATACTGATCTATTTTGTTGTCAGAAGATTGGGAGAAAGCTTGTTTCTTGTTGTAGTGGATTCTCTTTCTACTTTGGCAGAGCCCAATGGATGAAAGTAACAGTACTGATTTAAATCTTTATTGTGAGAGCACTCTTTTAGACGTTTTTTTCTTATAAAAAAAGCGCTGAACGCTGTTTCACACTATACCACATTTTAGAGAAACAAGCTTTGTCAATACTTTTTCCCCTCAACAAATTTGACAATTCTACTAACAATGCGTCATTTCTCTATTACAAAGAGCCATCTGCCTTGGTCATATGACGATGTGTTATGTTTCCACTTGTTGATGCTGAATTTAGTGTGAAAGAGAGATGTTGATGAGCCGTCTTCTTTGGACAAGTGCATATAAGTGATAGCTGTGAAAGAATCATTTAGGGAAGGAAAATGTGAGAAAGTGCTTCACCTGTAATTGATGCAAGCAAATAGCATCAAGGACTAAATGACCACATTACAATTATATTAGTATAGTGGCCTGCCTCTCTCCAAGGTTTTTTTCGGTGGAAAAATGTCATTCAAGGACTTGATAGCAAATTGCCACCCCACTGCAATTTGTGAATAGTACTTCTTTTCTAGTGCAGCAAATGAGTTGGTTTTGATCAGGACAATTGTTATCTACTTATGACTTCGTGTATGAATTGGGACAAATGTGGACCAAAATGACTAATTGTGAGGAAATCTATGTGTTGAATGATTGAGGCTGATTCTGATGACGATAAACCCCCGACTATAGACCAAACTGATTTTCCTTAAGCTATGGAAGGTATTTGAAGAAAGGGTGAAACACTGAGCTCAAATAGGTGAATAATATTTCAGAAGTTTGGAAAGATAGGTGTTGGAACTCTTATAAAGTGGTTGATATCAATCCTGTATAATGGAGACGAGATGGAACAATTGGTTGTAGATGTTGACACTCTTTGGCCAAAAGGAGTGTCCTGATGAACAGGTGCAGTACCCAATAGTTTCTTGGGTCCAGATGAAACAGTGAGATTGAGCAGAGAACCAAATGTATCGACATAATTATCGACACCCTGTGAATATTTTCAGGCCCAAGATGAGCAGTTGTGCCTATCACATCTATCAAGCTACACCTCATTCTAAATACAATATGTGTTAGCTCATTAACTCTGTTGGCTATTAAAAGGCAACCTAACCCCAATATCTTTCAGCATTTATTTCTTGAAGTGGTTGCTATATGTTTTGTCTAACAATGGTTCAAATACCCACCAGTGGGGCATATGGATCTCTAGAAGCAGTATCCTATTGCTAAGGCATTTCAAACTTTATTAGCAATTTTTGTGATTATGGAAGTCATGATCTTATATGGTGAAGGAATCTATTGGGAAATTTGAGGTCAAATGGACCATGTTCTCTTGATATTTCTTAACATATGTTATTTGTAACCTTTTGACTTTTGACTTCCATCATCTGCTACCAGGATTCCAACCATCTCCGGGTCATTAGACAAATGTCCAATGAACTTTTTGAAATAAAAACTTCAGAGTTTGATTCTGAATCACCAACGGCTGTTGTTTTAAGCACATATCTTATTTATCATGTTCTCTAGCAAAGAGATGACATATATTTTCTCGTTCATGAGGTCTTTGTTTTAATAGAGCACATTTTTCTCAATTTCAGCCAAGATACAGTTAATGAGTCCAAACAAATCTCAAATTCATTTCTTGTTTAGTTTTTCTTTCCTCTGATGCATTATTATTTATCATTCTCCTTGATATGGTTTCTTGTCATACATGTTTGCAGCATTACTGGTTTAGTAACATGAGAAGAGTAGTTTAGGCAACTGTGGCATGGCTCCTACCTAGTAAGGAAGGAAATTCATGAAGTATTCCTTTAATTACCTAGTAACTTTTGGATTGAAGCAATTTTTTTCATTTCCTTTAGCTGTCTAGTGCACATATACATGTTTGACATGCATTCATGGATTATGAGTAGGACTTCATCCAAGTGGACGACTGACAAAAGAAAGCATTTAAGTTAATGCAACTAATCAAGTATGGGGTGTGTACTATTCATCTAGAAACACTATCTGAATTATTGGATCATCTGATTGTTACACCATGCCTCTGGTAGGTGGAGCTCATATAGATGACAAATATAGAAATATTTGGAGCTGGTTCTGGAGGACAGGCATTTGTAAGCGAAGAATATAGGAGGCACTTGAAAATGCACGCAAATTTAAATGAAATATCTGTATCACTTGTATTACTGACTCCATCTACAAGTGAGGCTACAATGCATGTAAATGGTCAAGTTGCTTAACTAGCCGAGAGTGCATAATCCAAGCATCAGGTAGTGCATTCACAGAACTCATTCCTCAGTCATATTCCTGTGAGAGGCCATAATGTGAGATGGGTATATGTTTTATGGAGGACATGATGTTTATTCAATATGTTTACTAATGTGTATTTTTTACTATCAAATATTGTGTGCTCATTGATTTCTGAGCTGCAAAAGCACTATTCAATTCCACTCAATTGCCTGGCCAATGGGCTCTTGCTGCATGTGTCAGGTAGATTAATTAGTTTACTTCATGTCTATCTTGGACAAGATATATTCTAACCTATAACAGTACTGTGCATTTTAAACCCAGGCAGCCTGATTTTATTCACATAACAAGGCTTGTACTACCTGATGGTTCTTGGATCTCAGAGCTAAATACCCCAGGTGGTCAACAAGGACTCCTGATTTGATCATGTTATGGATGGGAAATGGATGGCTTCGTACTAGTTTCCTCAAGTAACTTTACCTTGACTGTTATGTAAATTATGCAGAGGATTTAGAATTTGAAAATTTTTTTCTGGGGGGGGGGGGGGGGGTATGGGTTAGGTAAGAATCGTAAGATGGTTAGGGGGAGGGGAATGTGGGTGAGAGTGCAGGTTTGAACCCGCTCCTCCTGCCCCCCCCCCCCCCCCCCCCCCCCCCCCCAACACACACACACACACACTCTATGGCCATGGGCTCAATTTGAATAAACTAATTCAAGGTAATTTGAATACCTAGTGATAGGCTGATAGCCAGGCTGAAGTGACCAGAATGCTTTTTGCCTGTACTAAGCAAGGAATTTAAAATGGAAATTGGAGGCCTCAGTTTTTTTTTTTTGAGCGAAAATGGAGAAAAGGAAATGGTCATCAACTGTTTCCAATTTAATTTACTACTGATTCTTTCACATTCCACTGTTAAGGAAGAAAGGAAGTTAGTGCACACCTCCAGAAAGGAGAAAATCAAGGCAGGCCTCCGCGTCTGGGGAGTTGGGAAGGCAGGCATGTTGTTTTACAGTCTTGTTAAGAAAAGAAAGTTGTTTGGCATGTAGTAGTTGTTGGATCGAGATGAAGCTTTAGATGTCCTGGAGGGGGGTGAATAAGACTTCTTGCACTTTATAAATGTATCTGAAAATAGATAACACTAGATAGTATCGTTAGTACTTCAGTGTAGTGTGTGAAACAAGTGAAAGACTTGGCGGAAACAATCACACAAAGTGCACAGAGATTTATCTTGATTCGGAACTTCCAAATGGAAGTCCTACGTCCAGTCTCCAAGCACCCCCTGGGAATTTTCACTAACTGTCAAGAACACTTGGCCTTCTCTCACCAGAGAGAGATTACAACCCACTTGCTCCCATGCAAGTCTTCCCTTCACAGAGGGGTATTACAGCCACCTACAACTGTAGGTCTTCCCTTCACATAGGGGCACTACAGGGAACAAACCCCTTGCTGGTTACAACACTGAAAAGAACACAGTGTGTCTGCTCAGAAAATGAGCAAACATAGAAAATCAGAAAGAGATACAAGTATGAATGGAAGCTCTGACTCTTTCTGACTGTGAGGGTGGACTAGAGAAAATCTAGAACAGTAGTGATGCGGCATAACAGAGCATGGAGGAAGAAGAGGACAGAATGGGTTGGTAGAGCGAGGAGGAAGAAGAAGACAGAACTGGTTGGGCTTCCACCCTGGGGATTCCACCCCGCTGAAGGAGAAGACGTGGAGGCTGCTGTCTAAGATTTCTTCAAATCTTCATTAACTCTAAAACAAGAGATTACACTTTATTTATAGTGAGGGAACCCTAATGGCTCCCACTGACACACATATGGACTAAAATACCCTCAAGCCTAAAATAAGTTTAAATTCGGACCAAAAAATACACAGAAAATAGAAAGAGCATTAATGGGCCTCATATGGGCTTTATTACATCAACTAAATGCCCAAACTCATAAAATAAACAAGCTAGTGGCCCTGAAGGAAGTCGCCAAGCCAAATGGATGCCATCGTTGCCGCTCGTCGCCTCCGCTTGCGGTAAACTTGGACCCTGTCGGCCCAGTCCAGTGCTCGGGTGTCCTTACCAATACTCCCCGCCTAAGAAGAACTCGACCCCGTCGAGTAAGGGTCCCGACAACTCTGGTGACGCTCCAAAAGGTCAGGATCAATCTGCTATATCTCCGTGCAGGTGATCCATGCATCATCATTGGAGGGTCGACCCTTCCAGCGAACCAGATAACGCTGACAGTCTCCGCTCTGGGTGGTGACCACCTGCTCATCAAGTATTTGATCAATTTGCTCACGCCGTGTAGGAGTCATGGCTGGAGGTGGACACTCAAGGGTGGGGTCACTCATAAGGGGTGGTGATGGCTCGAATGGATCACTAGGAATCACTGCAGGATCTCTATAAGCTACCAGATCTGAGACATTAAAAGTGGAACTCATACCATAATCTGGTGGTAGATCAATGACATATGCGTTGGATCCAATACGTTTCAGAACTTTGAAGGGTCCAGCTCCCCGAGATTGTAGCTTCTTAGCCTCAGTTTGGTAACGAGTTAACTTAAAGTTAACTTAAAGTTAACTCACAGTTAACTCAAAATGTAGTTTGGTAATAAAAAAAAGTTAACTCAAGTGGGTTAGATTAAAAGTGGGTCAGATATGAGTTAACTCACAATTTTCCAACCCACCTCTAGAGGTGGATTGGAGTTAACTCAAGTGGGTTAACTACCTTTTTGTCTTGGCGATACATAATATTAATTGCTACTTTCTCTTTTCTCAACACAACATTAATTGCTGCTTTTTTTTTTTTCAAGTCATTTTTTGATATGAATGTGGGTTAACTCACTTTATCTTGCCAAAGCAATCCCAAGAGAAAGTGGGTTAACTCACTGTAATTAAACTGGGTTAACACATAAGAAAATAAACTAAAAAATGAGTTAACCTTGTATAATTTTAATCATGGGTTGGAGTTATCTCTAACCCCAATCCATTACCAAACTGAGGCTTAAGGGTTCATGAGGGAAACCGTTTAGGCCTGACCCTGATCATAACATAGTCATCTTCTTGGAAGTCATGGAAACGACGATGTAAATTTGCTGCTGCCCGATAATTTTCGTTGCTGATCTCGATGTGGTGACGAATACTATCATGTAGACCTCTAATGTGTTCAGCCAAAGACTGTGCAGACTCAGAGACACGGGACTGATGTGATATAGGGACAAGATCTACAGGACTCCTAGGCCTATACCCTGTGACTATATCAAAAGGACTCATGCTAGTGGACCTGTTGACCAAGTTGTATGCAAATTCAGCCAGAGGTAAGACCAAATCCCAATTCCGAGCATTCTCACCAACTAGGCAGCGTAACAAATCACCTAGACTCCTATTGACCACTTTCAATTTGACCATCCGTCTGGGGATGGTAGACAATGGAGAACTTGAGCTTTGTGCCCAAAAGGTGCCACAGGGTCTTCCAAAAATAGCTAACAAACCGCACATCTCTGTCTGACACAATAGACTTGGGAAGCTCGCGGAGACGCACGATCTCAGAGAGGAAGATACAGGCCACCTAGAAGCATAAGAGGTTTGGCACAAGGAATGAAATGGGCCATTTTGGAAAACCTGTCCACCACCACCATAATGGAGTCATGCCGGCGAACCGTGCATGGCAATCCCAAGACAAAATCCATACTCACGTCCTGCCACGGATGGTCGGGCACGGGTAGAGGAGTATACAGATCGGTGTTCTGCTTCCGTTGTTTGGCCAAAGCACAGGTGCGACATTGGGCCACAATTCGGGTCACATCAGGTTTTAAACTAGGCCAGTAGAACTGGTACTCCACTAACTCGATGGTCTTATTGCGACCGAAATGTCCTGCCAATCCACTTGTATGCACTTCCCATACAAGGAAATCATGCACAGAGGTACATGGGATGCAAAGCTTATGCTCCCGAAAAAGATACCCGTCCTGAAGGACGAAGTCATTATATATCTTGTATGGGCTTGGAGGGCCGAGAGGATGGGGCCAAAGTCTGGGCAGCTAGGGTAGTCATCTCGCAACTTCTCAAATCCTGTGACTTCCGAAGAGACGACAACCAGTAATGAGGCGCGACGGCTCAGGGCATCTGCCACATGATTCTCCACGCCAGCCTTATGTTTGAGGACAAATGTGTAGGCTTGGAGATACTCCACCCAACGACTATGTCTCGGGTTAAGCTTCTTTTGGGCGTGGAGGAATCTAAGAGCTTTGTGGTCCGAGAACAACACAAACTCGTGAGGAAGAAGGTAGTGTCTCTAGTACCTTTGGGCCTGGACTATCGCGTAGAACTCTTTATCATAGGTGGAATACCTTAATTTGGCATCACTTAACTTCTCATTGAATGGGAAACCAGTACCTCACCGTTATGTCATCCAAGCGAGGAATGGGAAACCGGTACCTTACCGTTATGCGATTGATCGCACGACTATCTACGCACATCCTCCAAGTTCCATCTTTCTTAGGAGCCAGCAATGCGGGAATGGCACAAGGACTCATACTCTCTCTCACACGACCTTGCTTTAAGTACTTCTTAACCTGCTTTTGTAATTCGGCATGGTCAGTGGGATTCATGTGATAATGGGGCATGTTGGGCAAAGAAGAGCCAGGGATCAGATCGATGGCGTGTTGGATGTCACGCATCGGAGGTAACCCTTCAGGAAGATAGTTAGGGAAGACGTCTAAAAATTCATGGAAATAGGCGACGTCCTCAGGCTGCTCACTCGGTGCCTCTTCGACACCTTCATCTTCAGCTTCCCTATCCATTAGAGCATATATGACGTCATAATCAAAGAGCTCACGCTCGAACTCTCGGGCGGTGATCAACTGTAACGTCATAAACGTCGGGGCGCTCATCTTAGGGGTATGAGCAGGAGGGGGCTTTCTGGCAAGGGGCACCGAAGCACTTGCAGTAGCGCTCGGTTAAGAAGAGCTCGGGTCGCCAGGGGCCACCACTTGAGGGGTGGCTGCAACAGAAGGGGAGTTGAGAGTAGGGCTCTCCAGAGAGGGGATAGTACGAGGTCGAGAGGGATGGATAGTAATGCGGTGACCACCATGCTTGAAGACACAAGTGTTGGACCGACCATAAAGAGCCGCATCCATATCATAGATCTATGGCCGGCCAAGGATAACACTCTCGACTTCCATAGACAGGACATCACACCAGATCTGAGCCTCATACGATTGGAGATGAATGGGCACGAGGCATCTCAGACGTATAGGAATTGAAGTGGTGTCCACCCAAGAGACTTGATAGGGGCGAGGATGATCCTCTGTCGCAAGGCCCAAATGAGCGATCGTGCTGGTGGAAATAGCGTTGATGCAACTCCCACTATCAATGATGACACGACAGACCCTCCCACCTAAGCGGCAGTAGGTTTGTAAAGTGGCCGGACGACGCCAATCCTCAGTTTCCTTGGGATGGGTGAGGATACATCGGAACACTCCTAGCCTGTTTTCTTCGGGCGCAACCACAAAGTTGGCGGGCTCGCCGACGTCCGCAAACTCGCCCTCATACTCGTCAGCCAGGTCATCACCTTCATAGTTAACATCCATGAGGGGCCGTTCCTGTTAGGGGTGTACACGGTTCGGTTCGGTTTGGTTTCCTCCATTTTTGGAGGAACCGAACCGAACCGAATTCAGTTATTGAACCGAACCGAACCGATTCGGTTCGGTTCAAACCGAAATCCCAACTGTTCTGGCGTTTTAAGGGTTTTTCTGATATTTTTTAGGTTTTTTTGACATTTTTTTGGCCTGTTTTAGGCAAACTTGGCAAAAAGTTGGGTTTTTGGGTGGTCGCGAGCTTCGAACTCGCGACCACCCGACGCGTGGAGGGTGCGCGACGGAGCCCTCCACTGCGCCACCCCTTTTTTGTTTAATTTTATTATTTATATAACTATATATCTATATTCGGTTTATTTCGGTTTCCCAGCTCCAAACCGAACCGAACCGTGAGGCTCATGAAACCGAACCGAACCGAACCGGTCGGTTCGGTTCGGTTTTTCGGTTTGGACCAAATAATGAACACCCCTAGTTCCTGCCCAGGAGACTCGCCGTTACCAATAACTAGGGCCTTCTGGGGGCAATCAATCACATGGTGCCCTAGCCCCCCTGGCAATGATAACAACGATTGCGGGACTTATCACTCGGACGCATGGTCTCCCTCATTGGCGCCTTCCCTCTATCATCACGCCTGACAGGCGGTTAGGTAGGAGGGACCTCCCCTGGGCATTGTCCTTCCAGAACCTAGTTAGTAGGGCCCTCGGGGTGGGCCCCGGGGCGGTTCGCAGGTTCGGAGGACGTTGATACGTAGACCTAACACGAGAGGATTCCCACTCTTGCTCAAACTGCTCCATTTCACGCACAACCTGGTAGGCATGATCAAGAGTGGTCACATGCTGACGGAAAAGCTCTTGTTGATAAGCTCGACGCAGGCCTATCCGAAAACGAGAAAGGGTTAATGCACCCTCCTCACGGGCTCTACACCTCAATAATAGATCATCAAATTCATCAATGTACTCCGACACTTTCCTAGAGCCTTGTGAGATGTTCTGCCATCTATCGATCAATTGGTGACGGTACGTCGTAGGGACGTACTTCTCATGAAGTCTGGTCTTCATCTCATCCCATGTATCAATTGGCTTCTCATACCTCTGAGCAAGACGCTCCTTCAGATTGGTTTAATAGGTTAATGCGCGACCCCTTAACATGGTCTTGGCGAAGAAAGCTCGCCGAGGGTCTGACATTCCCAACCAATCAAAATAGCGGTTCATCCTAGCCTCCCAGTCCAGGTATTCTTGAGGTTCCAAAGAGCAGTCAAAACTGGGAGCCTCGAGGCGAGCATTCCGGATATCATGGTCTTGATCCCGGCATGCCCATCGCTCCTCCTCATCAAACTCCCTGTCAGACCTCCTACCATACCTCCCATACCTACGAGCAATAGGGACCCTGGAGTTTTCATCAATCTCCTCTTCAAATTTGTCCCGGTCGTAGTCATTGTATCGACCACGCCAATCATCAGCTAAGGTTGCCCTAGGCTGAGGGTGCCGAGGGGCAACAGGGGAAAGGGGGCATTGAGGTTGGGGTCTCTCAACGGCTTGATCTCTCCTCAGCTCACGAATAACCCCTTCCAAGGCTACAATGCGACCCACCATCCCTTGCATAGTACTGTCAGACTCAGTGACCCTCTCCTTTATACTGGTAAAACCCTCTCTCATACGTTGGTCCATTCTACGGATTTCTTCTCTGAGTTGCAGCACCACCTCGGTGAAGGTCAGGTCTCCCGGAGGGTTGGCATGAGCGCCTTGAGGGGGAAGACGGTTCCCAGACATTGCTTGATGAGATCTGGACATCGGCACTGAAGTGTGGTATTCAACACCGCTACGTGTGGGCATGAGACACAACTAACATGCAACGACTAACTGACAACATAGCATTTTTTTTTTAAATATCAGAAATTGTAAAGCAAATGACTCGTAAACACTATAACCTACGATGACAACTACGACACGATGACATACAAAGAGTGAGATCAACCGAGCGAACTAATCAAGTTGCAGTAATTATTGTGTCGTGCACGTGTCCAGGAAGGTGAGTACGCTTAAATAGGTGCTACAAAATTCAGATTTTGGTCAACTTCGTAGTTCAAAACATTTTCCAAACAATCAAAGATTTTTCCACATTTATTAATGATATTCCACTGTTAATGTAACAAATTGATATTCAAGAGATGGTCATAACTAACTCACAAAATCCACAACAATAATTTGAACTGGCTGGATGTCCCTACCACACATTCATGACGGCGAATTTAATCGAATACAAGACGAAAAAGAGATGAGAGCGGGCCGTAAGCGCTAACCGACTCGCTGAAGAGGGAGGCCCACCGAGGAACGTGTACACACGCATGTCGCGTTCACAAAACTGAAGTCGAACACTTGCTGCTGTTAGGCAATAGTCTGCTGTCCCAGTCCGGTTCGATCTTCAACGCAGCAAGCAAGCGTTGTACGGACCCTACGTCTTGTCCCGCAGGAGGTGAGGTGACTGGTATTTTGGGATGCTGGCGAGGAGGCGTACGCGGACGACATGGTTGAAAAATCTCGTGTGGCAGTGCCAGGAAGTAGACGAACACCGGAGGTTCCTCGTTGACGTTTGGTGCACCGTGCTGGTTCATCGACACCTGCTGGCAGTGTTGCCCAGATGCTCTGGGCGCCGCTCCGAGAAGACGAAGGCCAGCCGGTTCAAACCGGCCCATTGAAAGTAGCTGGCCTCAACTTTTCTCCCTATTGTACGAGGGCTAGAGGAAGGAAGAAGGGGCTGGAGCGAGCGAGCGACCGGGAGTCGCGGGCGGGCATCAGGGGTGGTGTGGTCACGACACGACCCGTGCTGCGAAGAGGGCATCAGACACGGACACGGCAGGGCGACTCGACTGCTGGGTGGGTTGCAGAGGCCACGCACAGCGGCGTGGGTTCGCGAGGTGATCACGAGGGCGCCGCAAGGCAGTCATGTCGCGGGCCCAGGCGGCTGCACTGCGGACGGTGGGCAGCGGCTGAGACACCACGCGGTGACGCTGGCGTCCCCTCCACGCTTTGGCGCGGCGACGTAGAGAGCGAGCAACGTAGGGGAAAAGGAGTTGAAGGCGGGGCTTAAGCGTGGGCCGCGTGAGGACGACTGCCGTGGGTGCTTGTGCATCGGGGCAACGTGAGCCGGTGCATGGACGGGGCGGGGTGGAGTGTCGAGGGCCGTGGTGGCAGCAGCGGGCAACCAAGCCTTCGCACGCGAAGGCACGCATGGGCATGGGTGGGGCAGCCCCCGGGCTACCACGTAGCTGCTCGGCGACGAAGCCCCCCAGTCCGCTCGAGCGACGCGGATGGCAGGGCGTGGTGCGTAGTGTCGGCGTGTGATGCGGGCCGCTGGCGTGACCCCATCTGTGCGCAGGGGTGATAGTTGCATAGGGTGCGAGAGGTCCACGAAGCGACCCGATCGCAGCGCGCTGGAGAGGAGGAAGACGTGGGACACGAACGACGGAAAGGAAGCTGCTCAAACGGGAAAGAAGAAAACACGGATGACTGGACTCGACTTCGTTAAAAGAAGCCAACCGGCTCTGATACTAAGATGATGCGGCACAACAGAGCGTGGAGGAAGAAGAGGACATAATGGGTTGGCAAAGCGAGGAGGAAGAAGAAGACAGAACTGGTTGGGCTTCCACCCTGAGGATTCCACCCTACTGAAGGAGAAGACGTGGAGGCTACTGTCTAAGCTTTCTTCAAATCTTCATTAACTCTAAAACAAAAGATTACACTTTATTTATAGAGAGGGAACCCTAATGCCCCCCCACTGACACACATATGGACTAAAATACCCTCAAGCCTAAAATAAGTCTAAATTCGGACCCGAAAATACACAGAAAATAAAAAGAGCATTAATGGGCCTCATATGGGCCTTATTACATCAACTAAATGCCCAAATTCATAAAATAAACAAGCTAGTGGCCCGGAAGAAAGTCGCCAAGCCAAATGGACACCGTCGTCGCCTCCGCCTGCGGTAAACTTGGACCCTGTCGGCCCGGTCCGATGCTCGAGTGTCCCCACCAAGCAGAATGCCACCCACAAGAAAACTTTGAACGCAAGAGAGCTTGGAAGTCGAAGCTTGAATAGATGAGTCTCTTGAGATCTTGTGTGCTCCTTTCTTTCTTTCGTGAGTGTGGATACTTCTCTCTTTTTGTGTAGCTCTTTGTACTCACGTATGTCTCTCTCTGTGTTTTTTCTTCACTTTTAAACTTCAGCTTCTGATATAATCTTCAGAGTCTTCAGCTTCCCGTTTGAAAGTAGCCGTTTGAATTTGAATGTTAGGTCTTGAGACTTGAGATGACTATCATCAGACCTTTGAACCTTGGACTCTCAATGGCTTCCAGGCTATATTGGTAGTTGGATGGTTCTATTTTAGATAGCTTTTCCCGGATATCTACAAACACCATACTTTGTCTCTTCTTTTTCTCGGGGTTAGTCTTGTGAGATATAAAATAATATGAGAAGGTAAGGGACAAATAGTTTCTATTAGATATTTATCAGTTCCAGACAGACAGACAGTCTGTCCTTTGAAGTTTGAACAATACAAAGTTAGGTGAGCATTCAAGAGGAATGGACACCTACTTGGCGCACAGTACCACTAAAAAGGGACATTTCCTTAAAATTTGGGAATTGGATATCCTAAAGGATGCTAACACATGTCTTTATAAGACACGTAGCATTTTGAGAAAGATAAACTATGAAACTGATCTTCAGAAATGACATGAAATATTAAATAAAAGAATAGAGAAGTACAAGACACAGGATAAATTATTGTACAGATAACAAAGAGAATGTCACAGTATACATCATGTGTTCATCTGTTGTTCATTAAATAATTTCACAAGAATTAAAACATTAATCGTACTAATAATACATTAACAGTTCTGCAAAAATAATAAGAGTTACTTAAAAACATTTAAGTACCATTGATAATAGAAGTCGATACCTTACTTCGACTTTCCAAGAGTCGGAGTCCTTCAGTAGTTCAACAATTGATATCATACTTTGACTTTAGAAGAGTTAGAGTAAGATCGAGGTAGTGAGATGGACTTCAACTGTAGAGAAGTCCGAGTAAGTACCATACTTCGACTTTACAGAAGTTGGAGTGGAATGATACAATCGATATGTACATAGAAGGCTTCGTCTATAGAGAAGTCGGAGTAGGTACTACACTTCGACTTCTCCAAAGTCAGAGTGGGTATCATACTTCGACTTTTCAAGAGTCAGAGTCAGTATGATATATGTATACGTTGTGGACTTAGAAAAATTTCACAGATCAAAATACTGTCGGTCGAAGTGAACTTCGGATATAACAAAGTTAACTTCGTATACGACGAAGTTAAACTTTGGATGAACAGAAATTAACGTTGTCGGTCCAAGCTGAAATTTCGGATATGACGAACTTAACTTCATATATGACGAAGTTGGACTTCGACTGAACACAACCAAAGACATGCATGACGAAGTGTAGGAGATGGTATGTGTCGACACCAACTGTTTAAGTAAAGATGATACGGTGTAATACATGTTTACTGAAAATTGTCTATTATACTATTTATGAACCTTTACTAGTGTAAAGAGTCTTTTATAATAAGATAAAGATTTTGTCATAAACAAAAATAATAAACAAGTATTTGTAAAAAGATAATTGCACAACAATTTTCCTCTTTTTTGTTTTTTTTTTTTTTATAACAAAAATCCAATGGGTCGGTGACCGGGAGAGTGCACCCCATCTCAAAGGGAAGAGATGTTCTCACTCCACTAGGCGATCGACCAAGGACAACTTTTCATTACTGAAAAATAACAAGATACACCCGACGCCATAAAGGAAAAACTACCCAGCAAAAGAGACAAAATACACCCGAGCTCCAACAACTAAAAAGAATAAGAGAAGAACCCCACCCAACTAAAGCCTCTGCCTAAAGCTTGGAAGCCCAGCTTTATCAATGATCAAAGCACCCCAGCAGCAGAGGTAGATCGCCTAGAGATAAAAAAACCGAATTCCTATCATAACACAAGCCTGAGAAGCAAGAGAATCCGCCACCTGATTACCCTCTCTAAAGGTATGCACAATCTTTGGTTTGAGAGTTTGCATCATGTGACATATACCCCGCCACCAAGGAAAGACTGCCCAATGAGGTAACTTACCAACAGTGATAGCTTTGACAAGAAGAGCTGAATCTGAATACAAAATGGAAACATTAAGGTGCCGTTCCATAGCCAACCTAAGCCCGTCATGAATCGCCCTGGTCTCTGCAATAAGATTGTTCCCAGTGCCATAAAAGAAAGCAAAACCGCAAACAAAGTTGCCATTGTAATCCCTGAAACAGCCACCACCACCACAAATACCTGGTTTCCTTTACATGTTCCTCTTTTTTGTCAATGACAAAAAATAATCTTTTATATAGATAATGAAAATAATTTGCTCAAGTTTTTTCTTAGAGAAATAAGATCTTACTATATTTCTCCCTATGTATCTTTTCTATATATCTTTTCTCCCCCTTTGTGGCATTAATAGAAATGACAAGATAGAGGGAAAGAAAAAGAGATGTACAGAGTAGAATGAACATTGTATATTAATAATTGAAAAAGTATTCGTACAACTGGAATCATGAAGATTTAGGGAGGTACAGAGAATGTGGGATTTGATCAAAGAAAGGTTAGAGAAGATCTTGCAACTTCTTCTCATTATTAGGAAATACATGAGGAAAGATAGAACTATCTATATTATAGGAAGGTCCTTCTAAGGAAATTTTCCTAAAGGACTTAAGGTGCCTGCGATGATACCAAAGAAGTTTCCTATGAAGTGCATCACCGCTCAGAGTTTGCCTTAAAAGGAATGAATTACCTACTAGCAACTTTGTGCAAAAATTCATGGATAGTGATATTCCACTGAAGTCCTTGTGACTGAGCTGCCTCTTTGACCTTATAGTAAATCCTGTATCTGTCGTCCTATTTGAGAGATAGATTTTCAAAGGACATCATAACTCTTATTCAAATATGAAGAGGGAGATAATTTCTTTTTTTTGCACTCTTGAGCCTCTTCAGGATAACATACGACCCACTATTTTTCTGTCAAACTCTCAGATTCTGTAAAGCTGTGTTGAAACTCCTTGAGATAATCTGAATTCTTTGCAGCATACATTAGGACAAATCTATGAAAGGATAGATCTTTGTGATACTTGATTTGAAACCTGAAGGCTAGCCTGATGCGCCTATTGAATATTACTTGAGCAAAAGCCTTCTTGGAGGATCCTGCACCTATCAGGCTGGGAAATAGATTAGAGGGTAATTCTACAGTCATGGAAGGAGGGAAAGCTCTTTGCCCTCTAAGTAGCATGGCCCACTGACCTCTACTACCTTCAGTTAGATTTAATCTAAATCTGTCTTCATTGAACTTCTTCATTTTACTGAAACTGACTTGCTGCTCTTTTATTAGATCTCCAAAAAGATCAAAAAATCTAAGATCCAGATGGAAGGAAACATTCAATACTCCACTGCTTCTATCTCTAGCCTCTCTATACTTTGCTGTTTCTCTAGGGTAAACTGCCAGAAATTCTTCAGCTGAAAGACTATGACTTTTCTGAGTGATGAGATTTAGAGTCTCTAGAGGAACTTCTTTAGTCCTAATCAGAAGGGGAAGCCAATCTTCAAATTTATAACCGTGCAACCCATGAACTTTAAGAAAAACTTTGATTTTTAAAAACTCTTGAAAAAGAGTAAAATGGTGCTCAGAATGATAAACAAAAGTATACCAAAAACAAAAGTATACTAAAAGGGAGGATATGATGACTGAAGTTTAAGTTTCTTATTTTGCCCAACTGGAGATGAAAGTTCCACACTAGACACTATTTGAGCTAGAGGGTGAGTATGAAGAGCAGAAGAAGGAGTAGATGAGGTAGGAAGAGATGAGAAAAATTTAGTGGACAAGGTGTGGAGAGCAGGGGTGTTTACAGGTGTTGGAGTGAAGGTGTATTCTTGAGGAAAGGATGCATGGGGGATAACTGGTGCTAGTTCCTCTGGTTTGGAAGTAGATGGGGGATGAGGATTAGAGGAGGGTGCAGGATGAGAGGAAGGAAAGACAACTTGATGGGAATCGTAAAACTACACCAAAGGAGTTATGGGCCATTTGTTTATTTTGTTTGGCCCATTAGAGGCCCACTTGATGTAATTTTTCTTTTAAAGTTTTATGTATTTAGAAAGGGGCATCTTGGTCTTTTGGGTCCTTAGTAGGTGAGAAAAGACCATGTGGGTTCCCATCCCCTTTAAATACCCCTGTGTTCCCACCTTTTGAGGTATTGAATGCAAAAGAAGAAAAGAAGAGATGGCTTAGTATTTCCTGCTCAGAGGGGAGCGCCCCTGTCCCCCCTTCTCCCTCCCACTCCTCCGGTGGACTCCGGCCCTCCTCCCTTCCTCCCCCCCCTTCTCCGATGACCCTCTCCCCTTCTCTCCCTCTCAGCCTTCTTCCCCCTTCCCGTCCCGCATCAACTTGGTATCAAAGCACCCTCGGTCCGGCCCTTCTCCCCGGTCGTCGTCTTAATCGATCCTCGAGAGTTCCGCACCGGCTCGCCTGCGTCTGCTTCGCCTCCGCAAGCTCCCTGCTCGAGCCCCCACCTCGCCGCCTCCCTTCCTCCCCTGCGTATGCCCCCCCGGTTCTCTCTCTCTCTCTCTCTCTCTCTCTCTCTCTCTCTCTTCTCTCCGATCTTTCCTCCCCCCCCCTGTTCTCTCTCTCCCCCTCCCCATAATCCTTGCGCGACCCCCCCCCCCCCCCTGCTCGTTCCCCCCTTTCCCCCGGAAACCCCCCTGTGCGTCCCCCCCCTCCCGTGCGCTCTTCCCCCTTCTCAGAAACCCCTTGCACCGTTTCCACCACCCCGTGCTCCCTCCCTCCCGCGTCATCATTGGCCCCTTGCGTCTCGTCGCCGTCCGTACGCGCCGGCCCGCGGACCCTCGCACCGCTCGCACGAGAGCCTCGCGCCGGCTCACCCACGTTAGCTCCGCTGTCGCCTGGTTCTCTCGTCCTGCTGTCCGCCGCCGTCGCCGACAGTCGCCGCGAGCGCCGGAGCTCCGGCCGCCTTCGCCGGCTCGGCCCGCGCCAGCCGCCACCGCCCGCAGCCGCCCCGCCCCTCCACGGCCTTCCCTCTCCCTTCCTCCCCCGTCTTCTCTCTGCGCGACACGGGGAGGGGGATAAAAAAAAAAAAGCGGACCACGAACCGGGTCAAGCTGGTTCGACCCGGTCCGCACTATAGCCGGCCAGCTATAGTGCCGGCGGTGCACCAGGAGGCTTTATCGCACCGCCAGCGTGGAGGGTTCAACCGAGCTCGGTTTGACGAGCCGTTCGTGTCGCCGCAGTCGTCCTGACGGGCCCTATTCACCTGGGGCTCATTGATCCCATGTTGGTACCCTGACGCCGCCATCGTCGCGCATCAGATTTAGGGAATCGGTTTGTTCTCACAAGTCGAGGTCCTTACCCTGTACGCCACTATCCTCACAGAGAGGATGGTTGCTCAATGTTCGAGCGTGCGTTGGAAGCTATCTGAAGACCCCATTTGGATCAGTATCAAGAATGATCTTCGCGAGTTACGTGATATGTTTGCTACTGCACTACAAAAGACGGTTTATGACACAGATCTTGCCTTGGATGTCAAGTGTGAAGAGCAAGAGCAAGTAGTGATCTATGAGCCCGACGCAACATTAGCCGACGAGTATGAAGTAGAGATGCGGGTATGGTCTGAGTTGCAGGACTTGCATAATGGTCAAGCGACGCCACATAAAATGTTGTCAGAGGCTTCGTCCCTAGTGTCAGATGGTTGTGTTTGCACTGAGTCTGAGATAGATGACACCTGGGATCCTGATTTTCAGAAGGTATATTGGTTTGGATATCCCTACGGCGACTTTGCTAGTGCATGACTTTGTTATTCCCCTGCTTCTTGTATGGATATTACGACATTTCAAAACTCGAGGACGAGTTTTTTCGAACCAAGGGAGAATGATGGGAATCGTAAAGCTACACCAAAGGAGCCATGGGCCATTTGTTTATTTTATTTGGCCCATTAGAGGCCCACTTGATGTAAATTTTTTTTTAAGTTTTATGTATTTAGAAAGGGGCATCTTGGTCTTTTGGGTCCTTAGTAGGTGAGAAAGGACCATGTGGGTTCCCATCCCCTTTAAATACCCCTGTGTTCCCACCTTTTGAGGTATTGAATGCAAAAGAAGAAAAGAAGAGATGGCTTAGTATTTCCCGCTCAAGAGGGGCACGCCCCTGTCCCCCCCTTTTCCCTCCCCCTCTTCCGGTGGACTCCGACCCTCCTCCCTTCCTCCCCCCTTCTCCGGTGACCCTCTCCCCTTCTCTCCCTCTCAGCCTTCTTCCCCCTTCCTGTCCCGCATCACAACTGACCCAGACTTGACTAGTTTCCTCCTAACTCTCCTTTTGAAAGTTTGAATATTTGACTGAGGCACTACTCCTGGGGATGACTGAGCTGGTGGCTGTACCTCAGGCTGAGAGGGTTGCTTTGCTGACTGTACTGCTGGCTCAACTGATATCTGCTCTATCTGCTCAGCAGGCTATTCAGGTTGTTCTGTCTGCTGCTCTAGCTGCTCTGCTTGCTGCTTAGCTGATTGATCTGACTGCTAGGCTTCGGGCTGAGGAGGAGTTGGAGAGCTGGCCTTATTTTGCTGGCAAACCAACTGAAATAGCAGATCTTTCATCTACTGAATTTCTTCTGACAAGAAATCAAATTTAACATCAATTTGATGTATCTGCATCTAAAGTACACCCATCATATCTTGTTGTCTGAGGACCAAATTCAATATATCATCCATGGTCTTGCTAGTCTCCCCTTGAGACCCTGGCCAAGTCTCAACTGGTGGTGGAGAGACATGGTGAAAATCTTCATTCATAGCAGGCTCAAAGGGTGTAGGGCTTGGAATTTCTTCTTCATAAGCGACTGCTTTCCCTTTGAGATTCCTGAATACTTGATTAATAGTTTCTTCAGGAGGATCTTACTCAAGGGAAGGTTCTACTGGTTCTTTTTCTCTGGGACTAGCTGTTTTGCTTGGACTAGTTCTCTTCTGACTGCTGTTGACTGAACTGGAGGAGCAGTGGAAGTGCCCTGTACCTCATCAGGAAAAATGTCATGAGTACATACGGGTACAGAGTCCTTAGTCCAAAAGTTCTGGGCTTTATCCTCTAAAATGTAGTGGCTTCTGCGAAGGGTGGGTAGCCCAATCTTTTCTTTCACTGACACTGAAAGCTCATCTGTCAAATCCACTGAATATCTTTTGAAAATGATTGTAAGCAGAGGTCCATAAGGAAGAGATTTTTGCAAGAATCGGGACCCTGTCATTCTCTCCAAGATTATAGAGGCAAGATTCACTTGATGTCTCTGAATCGCCCAAAATAACAAGTTGCCATCTCTGGCTGTGATAGATGAATGAGTACCTGCTCTTGGCGTCACTATAGTCGTGAGGATAGCATGGAGGAGTATCTTTTTGTGGAGAGCTCGTTGATGAAATGCCCTTTCTTGGAGTTGGAGATACTACCCTGGCTTCCGATAATCCCCAATCTCTGCTTCTCCATAGATACAACATCACTGATCTTGTGCCTGAAGATAGGGCAATCCAAAAATTTTGCCAATAAATCTTTAGAAATGTAAATCCTTGTACCTTGACAAACCCTTCCAGACCTGGTGTTGTTTCGGCCGAAACGATACGTTTCGGCCGAAACGTATCGGTTTCGGCCATGACCGAAACGAAACCGGCCGAAACTACTGTAGCATTTCCGAAACTGAAAAAAATAATATTTTAATCTGTTTCGTCCGAAACCAGACCGAAACCGTCCGAAACCAACCGAAACCGTCCGAAACCAGCCGAAACTGACCGAAACCGACTGACACTCTTCTCTTGAGGCCACCCGAGACTGGCCGAAACCGGCCGAAACGAAACCGAAACGGTTTCGGTTTCGGGCCTGGGCGATCCCGAAACCGAAACCGAAACTCCCATCCTTGCTTCCAGAGACCCATTTGCAGAGACTTGGAGGGTCACATAGAAGGCCTTCACTGCGTCTTCATAGGTTGGTTTGTTGATTTAACACAGTCTTGTCCAACCCATAGCTTCAAGAATATCTGCAACTGAACTGAGGCGGCCTGACAATTGGTAGAAATCTACAACCTTTCCGGGACAAATCGAAGCCTTGGCTGAGGCTAGCCTCTGGAACTGCTCCATAGAGAAGAAAGAGACATCTAGAGCCCTAAAAGAGGCCATCTAGACAAATATGAGAGAAAAGTCTAAGAGGGATAGTAAAGGAGATGTGAGATGGTCCCAAAATGGTCAAAGGTCCTACCTTTCTTCAGAAAGTTTGAAGAAATCAAGAGATTCACAACACTGGTTCTGTTGGAGTCGGAGACGGAAGCGGGAACCAGAAGGATGACGAAAGAGTCGGAGAAGTTTCAAATGGGATGATTTGGAAAGAGAAGGAAGATGTTTATATAAAAGAGGGAAGAAGATCGGGAGATTAAAGGCTGAGATTGAGTGAATAAACAATTATTATTTAACTCTCCCCTACCATTTTTTTTTAAAGAAAACATCTAGTAAATTCGATTTCCTAAACTCCAACTTTTGAGAAGTTGAAAGTTCAGGAGTTAGAAAAAAGTTGACGATAGATAGATCATACAATGTAGTCAGAATTTTAAGTATTTATCCAGGATTGCACATACTGATTCCTCTTCTAATTGAAGTAAATCTATCCTCAGGGAGTGGTTTAGTAAAAATTTCAGCTAATTGATTATCTGTAGCAACAAAATCAAGCAAGATATCACCATTACTTATATAGGCCCTGATGAAATGATGTCTGACCTTAATATGCTTGGTTTTTAAGTGCTAGATGAGATTTTTTGTCAAATTGATTGCGCTTGTGTTGTTACACAATATTGATATTTTATGCAATTTGTGACCATAGTCTTCCAGTTGATGTTTAATCCACAGCAGTTGGGTACAACAACTTCCAGCTGCAATGTATTCTGCTTATGTTGTGGACAATGCTACTGAGTTTTGTTTTCTGGAAGATCAAGAAATTAAGCACCCTGCAAGAAATTGACAAGTACCACTGGTGCTTTTTCTGTCTATTTTGCATCTAGCATAGTTAGTATGACTATATCCAAGCAATTTAAATTCAAATAATCTGGGATACCATAAACCCAATTTATTTATATTAATAAGATATCTAAAAATTCTTTTAACAACATTAATATAGATTCTCTAGGATCAGCTTGAAATTTAGCACACAAACATACACTGAACATTAGGTCTGGTCTACTAGCAGTAAGATAGAGTAATGACCAAATCATACCTTTATAGATTTTTAATCTACCTTCTTGCCAATTAGATCACTGTCTATCTTTATTCCTGAGCTCATAGGTGTTCTTAATGACTTACATTTGTCAAAACCATACTTAGAAAGTAAATCTGAAATATACTTGGTTTGACAAATGTGAGTACCTCCCTTGGTCTGTTTGATTTGCAAGCCAAGAAAGTAAGTAAGCTCACACATCATGCTCATTTTAAACTCATTTTGTATGAGATTTTCAAAGAATTTGCAAAGTGATTCATTTGTAGAATTAAAGATAATATCATCAACATATATTTGTATAATTAAGATCCCTTCAGAAAATTTCTTAATAAATAAAGTGTTATCTATTTCAAGGTTCAAAAACCCGGGGATCGGGATCGGATCGGTCGGCCCAAAACCGATCCGACCCGGCGATCCCGACCCCGGCTCGGCCGAGCCGGGCCGAGCCCGACTGAGGCAGGGGTGGCTGGATCGGCCCATTATACAGGTGTATATCTTATACTGGCTGAGTTCAAGCCTTATTTACCTGAATATCATTTTAAGTAAATGTTATTATTTGTAGTTTCATTTACTTAAGATATTACATGTAAATAAGGAAGTACCCCCCATTTGAATCCAATAAAAATATTAAAAAAATCATATCTCTTACCAATAAAAAGTCAACTCTCCCACCGAAGAAGAAAATCGTGATTTCGTTGATTTTAGCGAAATGCTAACTTTCTAATCTCTCATAATTTAGCCTATCTAAAAATTTGATAATTCAAATAAACCATATGGAACACTAAAAATCCAAAGTCCGGTAAAAAAAGTCAAACGTGCATATGACTACTCCAAGGGAGCCACTCTCCTACTGACAGCACTTAGTCTGCTTGAGACCTCTCAGGATTTGGTCAAACTTAAACTATCATCACTCAAAGTCATGAGAATTGTCACTTTCTAATTTCTTTTCAATTAAAAAGTGAAAAATCTCATGAGTTTAGATGATTATAGCTTAGATTTGACCAAATCCTGAGAGGTCTCAAGCAGACTAAGTGCTGTCAGTAGGAGAGTGGTTCTCTTGGAGAAGTCATATGCACGTTTGACTTTTTTTACCGGACTTTAGATTTTTAGTGTTCCATATGATTTATTTGAATTATCAAATTTTTAGATAAGCTAAATTATGAGAGATTAGAAAGTTAGCATTTCGCTAAAATCAACGAAATTGCGATTTTCTTCTTCGGTGGGAGAGTTGACTTTTTATTGGTAAGAGATATGATTTTTTTGATATTTTTATTGGATTCAAATTGGGGGTACTTCCTTATTTACATGTAATATCTTAACATTTACTTAAATGATATTCAGGTAAATAAGACCTGAAATCGCAGTGGACTCGGCCTGAACTCAGCCTGGGATTGGCCTGGACTCAGCCCACGACAAGGTTGAACCGGATCGGCCGGCTCGGGCCGATCCGTGGCGGATCGGGCCAGGCTCGGCGAGCCGGCCGAGCCCAGCCGAGCCGATCCGATCCGCGTGCAAGGACCGGCTAGGTTACCCCGGCTCGGATCGGGAGGCCCAAAACCGAGTCGACTCGGCCGATCCGATCCCGATCCGGCCGAGTTTTTGAACCATGATCTATTTTACCTCTTGAGAAACCATATGATAGAAGATAAGCACTTAGTCTTTCATACTAAGTTCTTAGAGTTTGTTTCAAACCATATAGTACTTTCTTTAAACGAAAAGTATGATTTAGATATTTAGTATTTCAAAGCTAAGTGGTTGCTCAACATAAACTTCTTCTTTTATAAAACCGTTCAGAAAAATACTTTTAACATCCATTTGATATAAATTTATATTTAGAGAACATGCATAAGTTAATAAAATTCTGATTGTCTCTAATCTAGCAACTGGAGCATATGTTTCATCGAAATCAATGCCTTCCTCTTGAAAATATCTTTGTGCTACCAGTCTCGCTTTGTTTTTGGTGATTACTCTTGATTCATCCATTTTATTTCTGAAGACCCATCTGGTCTCAATAACTGAATGGTCAGAAAGTCTAGGTACAAGAGTCTAGACTTAGCTATGTTGGAACTGATTAAGTTCCTCTTACATAGTTAGGATCCAAGATTCATCTGCCAGTACATCATTGATTGTCCTAGGCTTAATCTGAAAAACAAATGCAGTGTAATCATAGGGAATTGTTATACCTCTTTTTCTTACTCTATCTTGAGGATCACTTATGATATTTTCTTTTGAATGATCTCTGTGATACCTCAATTTTCTTGGAAGTTCTTCATGTGCTTCTTCCTGTTGTTGTAGTTCTTCTATTGGAGGATCTTCCTTGTCTTCACCTTTTTCTTCAAGAGAAGATTGTTCCCGATCTCTGCACAATTCTTCAACAATATCTTCTTCTTCTTCTATTTTCTTAATAGAAGGATTAGTTTCATTAAATAAGATATGAACTATTTGTTCGATTGCTAAAGTTTTTCTATTAAACACCCTATATCCTCTAGATTTTGAAATATATCATAACAGAAAGTCTTTATCACTCTTATATATCATAACAGAAAGTTTTTATCACTCTTAGCGTCTATTTTTTCTAAATTATCTTTACCATTATTCAAAATGAAACATTTACAACCAAAAGGTCGAAAGTGACTAAGGTTTGGCTTTTTCTCCTTGTATAGCTCATAAGGTGTCTTCTTCAAAATTGTTCTGATCATGCACCTGTTGATGATGTAGCAGATTGTGTTGATTACTTCTGCCTATAAGTATCTTGGTAAATTATATTCTGTAAGCATTATTTTGGCCATATCCAGTAGTGTTCTGTTCTTTCTTTCTGCTACTCCATTCTGTTGAGGTATTCTTGGTGTAGAGAATTATGTTCTATGTCATTTTCTTCACAGAATCTGACAAACTCTTCATTCTTAATTCCCTATCATGATCAGATCTGATACTGATTATTTGATATTTTTGATTCTGTACTAATCTACTGAATTTTAGAAAAGCTAAGAAAGTTTCTAATTTGGCTTCTAAAAATGATACCCAAGTGTATCTTAAATAATCATCCACAATTACATAGCCATAAACTTTTCCTCCAAGACTTATTGTTCTTATAGGTTCAAATAGATCCATGTGAATGAGTTCCAATGGTTAAGAGGTTGTCACTATTGTCTTGGACTGAAATAATGTCTTGGTTTGCTTCCCCTTTGCATAAGTTGTATGGATTCTAGATTTCTTCAATTTCAGCTTTGGAAGGCCTTCAACTAGATTATGCTTGATTAACTTCTTGATCATTGAGGTGCTAGCATGTCCTAGTTTTCTATGTCATAGATTAGTCTCTTCATTCTTCGTAGTTGTAAAGCATAAGTTGACTTCTTTCAGTTCTGCTAGTTGTAAGGTGTACAGATTTTTAACTCTCTGAGCTTCAAAAACTACTTTCCTATCCTTTAAGATGATACATTTGTCATTATAAAATTTCACTAAGTGACCTTTATCATAACTAATTGATACTAATGAGGTTATATTTCAAGCCCTCAACACACATAACATCTTCTATTAAATCTTTTTCTTTTGTTCCCATGGTTCCACATCCTATCACTTTTCCCTTTCCATTATCACCATATGTGACTTGACCATTTTCATTACTGAAACTTGTAAATAATTTTCTATCTCCTGTCATATGCCTTGAGCACCCACTATCTAAATACCATTTGGATGCTCTCAGATGCCCCTGCAAACAGAATTAAGTTGAGACTTTTAGTACCAAAATTTTCTTGGCCCTTGATGGTTAGTTTTTGGAATCCAACGTAAGTGTCTAGTGGTGCAGATGCTAACTGTGTGTTCTAATATTGATTACAATGACTACAACATAAATCATATGCATACTTTGAATTTGTAGTGTTATTAGTTTTAAGTTTTTATTTATAAACATATTGATTAATCTTCTTAGGATTTTTAATTACTTTTTCTTTTACAAACTTAGGAGTTGGGTATTTTTTAGGATAAACAATTTCTTCTGCATTTACTGGAGGTGTATATCCTACTCCATATTACCTGTTCTTGCACCTTTTAGTTTTACCATTAAAGATGTTTTGCAATTAGTTAATTTGTCTAAGGATGCTCTCAAGTAATCATTTTTCTCTCTCAAATTTTCTTCATTTTTTAGTTCATTTAGATTTGTTTCGAGTTCTATGATTTTATCATTTTTAGTCTTTAAATCTTCGCATAACAGTTCATTTGTCTTTTAGTTTCAGCTTGATGTTATCCTAATCTTTCCACTTCATTTTTTAGAAAAGTATTAGATTTTTCATGGTTTATCAGATTTAATTTAACCACTTTCATTTGTTGAACTATAATTTTATATTTATCATACAATTCATTAAATACATCTTCTAGACTATCGGAATCAAATTCTGAACATGGAGTAAATGATGTTTCAGAAGTTACCTGATCTAGTCCTGTCATGAGGGTTAGATTTACTTATTTTTCTTCTTTTGATTCTGAGCTTGAAGTGTCTGAACTTGTTGCTTCCTCATTATCCTAGGCTGCTGCCATTGTTTTCTTCTTATATTTTCTGAACTTTCTTTCTTTGCCTTTCTTTTTCTCATGCGTGTCAGCTTCATCTTTTTTTTGAGCTTTGGACATTCAGTTTTGAAGTGTCCTGGCTGCTTGCATTTGTAACATGTTGGTTATTTGCTCTTCTTGTCCGTCTTGAAGTATCTCTTGGATCCATACTTCTTCTTCTTAGTAAGAATTCTCTGAAGTCTTCTAGATAACATTGCTTCATCATTGTTCTCTTTAGATTTTTCCTTAGAGTCTTTAGAAGATGAAGAGGAAGAATCTACAACCTCCAAAGTATTTGGCATTTTCTTTTTTGAAGAGCTTTCAGAAAATCTTTCCATGTTAATTTCATGAGCCATTAGAGAACCAATTAATTTATCTATAGAAAGTTCTGTAAGATCATGCGCGTCTTCAATAGCAGTGACTTTGGGAGTCCAGGAATGAGTTAATGATCTAAGAATTTTTCTGACTATTTCTTCATTTGTAAGATTTTTATCTAGTGAACTTAAACCAACTATTATATTGGTGAATCTATTATACATTTGAGTGATATTTTCATTAGGTAGCATTTTGAATTGTTCATATTGAGATACAAGAATATCTATTTTAATTTGTTTAACTTTATCTGTTCCTTCATATGTCACTTGTAACTTATCCCACATTTCTTTTGTAGTTCTACATGCGGATAACTTATTAAATTCTTCTTTAGATAATGCACAACATAAATAGTTTTTAGCTTTATAGTTAAGAGACATATTTCTTTTATCAGCTATAAATAAAGTAGAAGTGTCGTCAGAAAGTATAGTATAGTCATCTTGCTTTATTACCTGCCACAGATCAAAATTTGTACATCGGATAAAGCATTCCATTCTCATCTTCCAGTACTGATAATCTTCACTATCAAAGAATGGTGGTCTTGTAACGGACTGTCCTTCATAGTTGTGAGTTTCAGTTGCCATCTCTTATCAAATCTTTCGATTCTTTTGAGAAGACCTCGCTCTGATTCCACTTGTTGGATCAAGATGAAGCTTTAAATGTCTTAGAGGGGGGTGAATAGGACTTCTTGTATTTTAAAAATTTATCTGAAAATAGATAACACTTGATAGTATTATTAGTACTTCAGTATAGTGTGTGAAATAAGTGAAAGACTTGGCGGAAACAATCACACAAAGTGCACAGAGATTTTTCGTGGTTTAGACCTTCCAAATGGAAGTCTTACGTCCAGTCCCCAAGCACCCCTTGGGATTTTTCACTAACTGCTAAGAACACTTGGCCTTCTCTCACCAGAGAGATATTACAATCCACTTGCTCTCACGCAAGTCTTCCCTTCACAGAGGGGTATTACAACTACCTACAACTGTAGGTCTTCCCTTCACAAATGGGCACTATAGAGAACAAACCCCCTGCTGGTTACAACACTGAAAAGAACACAGTGCGTGATGCGGGACAAAGGCAGGAGAAGAAACCAGGGGAAGGAGAAGAGAGGGAGGGAGGAAGGAGGAAGGTCCGGAATCCACCGGAGAAGGGGGAGGAGAGACACGGAGGCTTCAGCCCCAAGCAACTTTCTTTCTTTCTATTCTTCTTTTTTTCATCCAATCCCTCAAAACGTAGGGGGGTTACATATATTTAAAGACCCACATGGCCTTTCTCACCTACCAAGGGCCCAAAAGACCAAAATACCCCTTTCTAAATACATAAAATTTTAAAAGAGAAAATTACATCAAGTGGGCCTTTAATGGGCCAAACAAAATAGACAAATGGCCTATGGCTCTTTTGGCGTAGCTTTACGATTCCCATCAGTGCGTCTGTTTAGAAAATGAGCAAACATAGAAAATCAGAAAGAGATACAAGTATGAATAGAAGCTTTGACTCTTTCTGACTGTGAGGGTAGACTAGAGAAAATCTAGAACAGCAGAATGCCACCCAAAAGAAAACTTCTGAATGCAAGAGAGCTTGGAAGTCGAAGCTTGAACATATGACTCTCTTGAGATCTTGTGTGTTCCTTACTTTCTTTCTTTTGTGAGTGTGGAGACTTCTCTCTTTTTGTGTAGCTCTTTGTACTCACGTATGTCTCTCTCTGTGTTTTTTCTTCACTTTCAAACTTCAGCTTCTTATATAATCTTCAGAGTCTTCAGTTTCTCGTTTGAAAGTAGCCATTTGAATTTGAACATTGGGTCTTGAGACTTAAGATGACTATCATCAGATCATCAGACCTTTGAGTCTTTGAGTCTCAATGACTTCCAGGCTATATTGGTAGCTACATGGTTCTATTTCAGATAGTTTTTCTTAGATATCCGCAAACACCATACTATGTTTCTTCTTTTCCTCAAGGTTAGTCTTGTGAGATATAAAATAATATGAGAAGGTAAGGGACAAGTAGTTTCTATTAGATGCCTATAGTTCCAGACAGACAGACAACTTGTGCTTTGAATAGTACAAAGTTAGGTGAATATTCAAGAGGAATGGACACCTGCTTGGCGCGCAGTACCACTAAAAAGAGACTTTTCCTTAAAATCTGGGAGCTGGATATCCTGAAGGATGCTAACACATGTCTTTGTAAGATACGTAGCATTCTGAAAAAGATAAACTATGAAACTGATCTTCAAAGATGATATGAAACATTAAATAAAAGAATAGAGAAGTACAAGGCACATTGGATAAATTATCGTACAGATAACAAAAAAAATGTCACAGTGTACATCATGTGTTCATTAAATAATTCCATAAGAATTAAAACATTAATCATACTAATAATACATTAACAGTTTTGCAAAAATAATAACAGTTACTTAAAAACATCTAAATACCATTGATAATAGAAGTTGATACCTTACTTCGACTTTCCAAGAGTCGGAGTCCTTCAGTAGTTCAATAGTTGATATCATACTTCGACTTTAGAAGAGTTGGAGTAAGATCAAGGTAGTGAGATGGACTTCAACTATAGAAAAGTCAGAGTAAGTATCATACTTCGACTTTACAGAAGTTGGAGTGGAATGATACAATCGATGTGGACATAGAAGACTTTGACTGTAGAGAAGTCGGAGTAGGTACCACACTTCGACTTCTCCAAAGTCGGAGTGGGTATCATACTTCGACTTTTCAAGAGTCAGAGTCAGTATGATATATGTATACGTTGTGGACTTAAAAAATTTTCACAGATTAAAACACTGTCGGTCGAAGTGAACTTCGGATATGACGAAGTTAACTTCGTATATGACGAAGTTAAACTTCTGATAAGCAGAAATCAACATTGTCGGTCGAAGCTGAAACTTCGGATATGACGAAGTGAACTTCGGATATGACGAAGTGAACTTCGGATATGACGAAGTTAACTTTGTATATGACGAAGTTGGATTTCAACTGAATACGACCAAAACATGCATGACGAAGTGTAGGAGATGGTATGTGTCGACACCAATTGGTTAAGCAAAGATGATACAGTGTTATACATGTTTACTGGAAATTGTCTATTATACTATTTATGAACCTTTACCAGTCTAAAGAGTCTTTTATAATAAGATAAATATTTTGTCATAAACAAAAACAATAAACAAGTATTTGTAAAAAGATAATTGCACAACAGTAGTTACACCTCCGGTTAGTAAAGTGATGTGCTTGGGGAGGAAGGTTGGGTGGTGTTGTCTCGTCAATCAAGTAAAGTCATTGGGCCTGGCACTCCTGGTGTTCATGTAAGTCACTCCCTGCCCAAGATTGGGGCCAGCTAGTTTGGCAATCCTTGTCTTGGAGGCATTTGTGGAGGGGCTTAACTGTAAGCTTTGCAGCATGTTCTTACTCTATTTTTTGATAACACTGCCCTTAGATCAACATTTTTAAAAGCTCATATGGAGTTTACATGTGGATTTTGGTTGAGCGAAAATGTGAAATTCAATAGCACTTTTGTAGTCTTCATCAATAACTGAGCTGCTATAATTTTCCTGAGCTTCCCATCCGTTGTTCCTGAATTGCTATGATTCTGCTCATATAAGGTGATAGGAAAGTATATGCCACAATCCAGAGCAGATTTGTATGACATGGTTGTAGGTATGGGAGGAGGCAAGGTGGGACTGCCTCTCAGTAATTAGGGAGAGGGTTCAAAAGGACTAGGATTGATGTTGTGTTGGTATTGGTACAATGGTTGTTGAAGCTTGTGCTGAAGGAGAAAGAGCTGCGGATGGTATGACAGTGGTCCAAGATAGATCTCATGCTCAACTAGTGTGGACATCTAAAAAAAACACAGCGAGCTTTGTGCATATTGGCCCGATTTCTCCAAGCAAAGGCCCATAAAAAAAACCCACTAAAAGGTCTCTTAAACAGGCCCAAGAAAAGCCCATTACCTAATGGCTCATGTACCCCATGCTAGGAGGTCATCCTAGGCTAGCTCTCACCTCCCCACTACACTAGAAAAGCTGCTGTAGCAGCAGGAGGGAGGGCGGCTGACTGTCCTGCTCTGATCCCCTCTCTTGCCATCCACGTAGAGGAGGAGCAGGAGAGGAGGCTTCTAAAAAAAAGAGCAGAGGATTCCTTGGGTCGGTTGGCTGCAGAAGGGGGGGGGGTCGATCATCTCTCCTCACTCCCATCTGGCGAAGAAGGCAAAAAAAGGGGAAGAGGTCTTCTTTTCTCCTTCCTTGGGGGCTGGAAGCAGAGGAGAAGGGAGGGGGGTTTTTCTGCTGGCTACGTAGAGAATTTGAAGAAGCGGCTGGGAGCACTCCTTCTGAAGGTGGCTGGCCTCTCTCTCTCTCTCTCTCTGATCCCATCTCTCTCTCTTCTGGGCTGATTACGGGAAGGAGCAGAGGAAGAGGGTTGGGGATGCTTCAAACGAGCAGAAGACTTCAATAGGCCTCCTTCCCTG
Source organism: Colocasia esculenta (assembly GCA_014218235.1). Classification (NCBI taxonomy): domain Eukaryota; kingdom Viridiplantae; phylum Streptophyta; class Magnoliopsida; order Alismatales; family Araceae; genus Colocasia; species Colocasia esculenta. Next base: position 116,582,444 of record CM024761.1, read on the forward strand.
CTCCTGCTTGTGCTGGTGGCAGGGTGGAGTTGAAAGGAGCTGCTAGTAGTTGTGGTTGCTGAAGAGAGGAGGAAGGGGGAGAAGGAAAAGGGACTCTCCGATGGCCACCCACCTGTGCTTTCCCAGAAAGAAGAAAAGTTAAAAGAAAAGAAGGGGAAGAGGGGCGAGCAGAAGGGAGGGGCAGGAAGAATGAGGGGACTGCCGTTGCAGTCCCCTATACCTTTTGTTTCCTTTCCTTGTTTCCCCCTCCTCATTCCCCATGTAACATTTCCCATATCCAACAGTGAAAGGACCCTTTTCCTCTATTTCTTTTTGTTGTGTGCTTGGCCCCTCCCGGTTGTGGTTAGCATAGGTTCCTAAAGCCATGTGTGCATGCTTCCCATCCCCCTTGTTTAATAATTTTTCTTTCTTCTATTGTGCATAACCGAAGTGGATGATCCCTTCCCCCCCTTTTGGTTTGTTCATGTTTGCATAAGAATATCCCCATCACCTCACCTGGAGCAATGAGAAGGGCGGCTGGGTATTCCTCAGCCCATCAAGGGCAGTCCATGAGGAACCACCCACTGTCATGTCATCTTTTGTTTCAACAGACCCTTTTTTGTGTTTCTCTCTCTAGGTTTTGTGCTCAAACCGTGATTGTTGAAGGCCCAACACAAAGAGGACATGTAAGGCCATACATAAACCTCTTGTGATGGGTTTAGAAGCAACCAAAATACTGTCCGGATCCCCTTATCACTGCCCCTGTTTTACTGTCTCAAATCCTTTCGAATTGCTTTTCCGGGTAGCTTTGAACATGAAGGGTTCGGTATACAATACCCATGCCCGGTTCAGGCCCATGGATGGATTCTTTGTATGTTGAATAGCCAGTCAGCTCGACCGGACACTCAAATCATCTCCGGATTTTGAGAACCGTGTCCACGAAGTGCTGCCGAATCGCTGTTTCTTGTGGTTTTGAACATGAAGGGTTCGGTATACAATACCCATACCCGGTTCAGGCCCATGGATGGATTCCTTGTATGTTGAATAGCCCGTCAACCTGACGGGACACTTAGATCATCTCCGGATTTTGAGAACCATGTCCCCGAAGTGTTGCCGAATCGCTGTTTCTTGTGGTTTTGAACATGAAGGGTTCGGTATACAATACCCATGCCCGGTTCAGACCCATGGATGGATTCCTTGTATGTTGAATAGCCCGTCAGTCTGACTAGACACTCAGATCATCTCCGGATTTTGAGAACCATGTCCTCGAAGTGCTGCAGAATCGTTGTTTCTTGTGGTTTTGAACATGAAGGGTTCGGTATACAATACCCATGCCCAGTTCAAGCCTATAGATAGATTTTTTATATGATAAACAGTCTGTCAGCACGACCGGACGCTCAGATCATTACTGGAGTTTGAGAACCGGGCCCCCAAAGTGCTGCCGATTCGTTGTCTCTTGCGGTTTTGAACATGAAGGGTCGGGTAAACAAGACCCATGCCCGGTTCAAGCCTATAGACAGATCCTTCATATGTTAAATAGTCCGTCAGCCCGACCGGACGCTCAGATCATTTCTGGATTTTGAGAACCGTGCCCCCAAAGTGCCGTCGATTCGCTGTCTCTTGCGGTTTTGAACATGAAGGGTTGGGTAAACAATACCCGTACCCAGTTCAAGCCTATAGATGGATTCTTCATATGTTAAATAGTCCATCAGCCCGACCGGACGCTCAGATCATTTCTGGATTTTGAGAACGTGCCCCCAAAGTGCTGCCGATTCGCTGTCTCTTGCGGTTTTGAACATGAAGGTTGGGTAAACAATATCCGTACCCGGTTCAAGCCTATAGATGAATTCTTCATATGTTAAATAGTCCGTCAGCCCGACCGGACGCTCAGATCATTTCTGGATTTTGAGAACCGTGCCCCCAAAGTGCTGCCGATTCACTGTTTCTTGCAGTTTTGAACATGAAGGGTCGGGTAAACAATACCCATGCCCGGTTCAAGCCTATAGACAGATTCTTCATATGTTAAATAGCCCGTCAGCCTGACCGGACGCTCGGATCGTTTCTGGATTTCGAGAACCGTGTCCCCAAAGTACTGCCGATTCGCTGTTTCTTGCGGTTTTGAACATGAAGGGTTGGGTAAATAATACCCACGCCCAGTTCAAGCCCATAGATGGATTCCTTGCAGGGTAAATGGTCTGTCAGCCCAACTGGATGCTCAGATTATTCTTGGATTTTGAGAACTGTGCACAAATAGGGCCGCAGAATCACCATGATTTGACATTTTGGACAAAAGGGCCGGATAACTTAATTCTCACGCCCCGTCTGGAATTAAACAGAACCCTTTCATGGTCTGGATGCCATTTCTTTCCAACTCGGCCTTTGAGTCCTCTGTTTTCCCCGTGTTTTGTGCATGGCAAGGGCTGCCGAATCACTTTGGCTTGTGAACAATGCTGCCGATTCACCTCTGCCGATTCGCCTCTGCCGATTCGCCCCCCTGCAGAATGGGTCTGGCTGCCGATTCGCCCCTGCCGATTCGCCCCTGCAGAATGGGTCTGGCTTTCGATTCATCCCTGCCGATTCGCCCCCCCTGTAGAAGGGGTTTGGCTGCCGATTCGCCCTTGCCGAATCGCTCCCGCAGAATGGTTTTAGCCGCCGAATCGTTTTGCTTGCCGATTCAAATGGATTGTGCATGACGATGTTTGGGCACATAAGAGTCAAATGAGGTCGAATCACGAAAAGAATCATGATAATCAAAGCATATGTCAAAGTCATTGCATTGACAAATAGAAAGATTGTGTAATAAATAAAAGAACAAACTTACAAGCATGCAAATTGACCTTTAAAAGATGAAAAGCACACACATTCAACTCTCTCGTAATCCCAACTGCAATTTTGTAGTTTCACTGCACATCTTTATCGGATGTTTCCGTTTCAAGGTCATAAGGCTTTCTAATCTGGCGATTAATCAAGGATTTTCTCTCTCCGAGAGATGTAATTAACGTCGTTGCGTTCAGGCAACGGCGGGATCTTGGTCCCGACCCGATCTTCACAATCGTTTGACGAAGTCAAATGGCGCGCACAATAGACCTAAAGTCCTTCGACTCCTGGAGGTAGAACACTTGGTTGTCACTTCGGTGACTGGCACGCCTGCGCTATGCGATTGCCGATTCATCTCACGTCACCGTTGCTCGAGTAACATTCGACGGGATTTGGATTTGCAATATGTATCCATGAGAACATGAGAAAACAGGATAAAAAGGATAAAAGAACCAGAGATTTTAATTTTTCTTTTAAAATCCATTTCCACAACTAGCTACCTCATTCTCTCTCATTACAGTGTAGTATTGACTAGTTATGTAGATCTTAGAAGACATGGATGTTATGGATCTAGAGTAAACACCCATTTAGCTCTAGTTTTATGTTATTCTTGCTGAAAGGTTATTAAGAGTGTTTCCTGGAGACTACTAAATGCTCTGGGGATGCGTATTGCTTTATATAGAGTTTTTCATTATGGTAGCATGTGATCACCCACTAATCTCTCTAATCTATGGGTTCTAGCTCAAGAAGTCGGGAAGATTTTGATGTTTAGATTCTCAGGTTAGACATTTCCCATGGACTGGTCCATACAAAAAAATTGATTACTGTTTCTCCTGAGCAGACCTGTCCATTCAGTCCAAAATTGTCTGTAGGTATGCAATTGCTAAAAAAGGACTTGTGGCAGGTAGGTTGCAGATTGCTTCTGATTCATGGTAAAAGAATAGTCTTTTACTTTTTCAGGTTTCAAATTCAGCGACAAATTTGCCTGCCGTCTTGTCACTTTTGCTATAGATGAACGTACTTCTAGTAACTGGCTACTTACCCAACTGTTGATGTTGCAGATACTTGAAGAGGGCGTTCTCTATTACTATAACATGCTTTGCAACGCCGGAACTCATTTATCTCCAATGAGAGAAGCTATTTGATTTCAAGCATTGTATCGCTTGGACGTCACAACATGGTAACGTACTGAAACAGGGCCAGATGTGCACAACATTGAGTGTTTGCTAGCATCTTGAATACGAAGTACGTGCTGCAGAAGTTTCTTGGCCTCAAGTTTCAACATATATATGTGACTTTCCTGGTGTTAACGTGCCCCATTACCCCCACACTGTGGAGCTACCTCTGCCCATGCAGCAACACAAGGAATGGTTTTGTACGCAACTTGTATAGAAAGTGTTGATCTTAGTAAAAGCCCAGCTACATGGGTGTTCTGCTGATCCCTTGGAAGGCATCTTTATGAGACATTATGCATGAGAAATGCTTGTTGCACGGTCTGTCATGTACATCACTGTGGATTCGTGCCCATCCATGCACTTGCCAATCACAACATCAAGCATGCATTCTTTGCGAGCAACAAGTATTTCCCTGTATATACTATACAGTACGGAACGCTAAGAATAGGGTTCTGCAGAACTGGGCCCCAAAGAGAGAAAACCACATCAGAAGGCAGCTGAAACATGATCTTGCACAGAGAATGGACGTGGAAGTACATTGGCCAATCAGCTTCAAGCTTGTTAGGTAAAAAGTGAAGATTGGTTTTTGTTTCTTTTGTGTGGTCGTATCTTGTGGGGATACACTTCTGTGCATCCGTGATATTTTGTATTTTATTATGCTGTGACTTCTGTGAAGTATTATGCTGTGACTTCTGTGAAGAAACTCGTGCTTCTCTACACTACTTCCTTCCGATTATTCATCTATTACTTAAATTTGCCTCCTTTTCGAATTACATTCTAGAACTACATTTGGATATGCAAATTGCGAGAGAAAAATGAGATAATCTCAAGATTAAATGTAGATGAAAGCCCTTTTTTTTTTTCCTTTCAACTAGAGCCATCACATTGTTTTATGAGGAAGATGTGACGCATGAAAAAATCACATCTTTTTCGTGCTTCAAATTCTCACATTGTCACTATGAAATCTTGAGCTTTACGCTCTCACCGACAAAACCCAATATTTTTAATTTCCTGTTCTTCCCGTTAAAACACATTCCCGAGTTCTCCCTCTATGCGCTTATTTTCTTCTATTCACAAGGTAAAGATTGTTCTATCAAATAAAAGATGGGAGAACCCTCCAATTAATGTGCAACAGGAGCATGTGATATTCTTCTCTAATTGGTAAAAAAAAAAAAAATTGCTTCAGAACTCTCCAAGTTAATCAAAAGGTAAAACAGTTTGAGAAGATTTTATATATTATATAGCTACATAAACTTAAACGGATTTCACGTTCAGCATATATAGTTCTATGTTGAAAATGCAGGCGGCCCTATTTGGCTTCCAACAAAAAGTTTTGCAAAACCATGCCCTCCTGGACTAGTGGGAAAATCTGATTGCTTTTTACACAGTAAGGGGAGCCAAGAGGGTAACAAGTGAAGGGAGGAAAGAAAGATTGGATGGCACAAGAGGCAAGCAAGCATATTCCTCACCATGAGCCTAAACAAAAAAGTGCAAGATGGTCCCCCACCAAAATAGTATACACAACTGTTGAGAGAGGGTTTCTCCTTGTTCAGATGCTATTCCTCCGGAATTGGTTCAACTTTCAGTGGGAGCCCTCTTTGGAACTCAACGTACGGATAGGCCATGGGGCTGTCTACTCCGGGTCTCCATCTATGAAAGAAGAAGAAGACAAAAAAAGCAACGTAGAGAAGATTAAGACGCAGCAATTAATGGAGAGCTCTCGAGCATGATGCTCCATCTTTCTTTCTTCAAGATCATGAATCAAAGGAGATGAACCAATGCATACCAAAATTGAACTCAAGGTTTTGTGTCTTCTGGAAGGGTGAGATAGAGGGGGTACGTTCCCCTCCTAATTAAGAGGCTTGACAAAGTGAAACCCATAGTCGCATATTTGCATGTTAACATTTCCATAGCCTTAACATAAGAAGTAACATTTTGCTTTCCTAGTGTTTAGATCAAACTAGTGGCTTTGAAGAAGCACCCAACCTGTGGGTGAGTACAGAAGGTATTTCATGTGTCTTTCTTAACTAAAGCAGTGCACGATCATATTTTGGTCTGCTGATCTAACCAAGATTCTGGAGATCCACATGTTTTAGGATGTAGTTATAATACAGTGTCCAAATATATATCCTCCTCTCAATCTCCTAATTAAAGGAAAAGAAATATGCAGAACATGAGAATGAAGTGTCTAAAAATCCATATAAGGCTAATTATACCTGAAATTAAGCACAAGGTGATGCAGGAAGAAAGCAGTCTCTACTTTGGCCAGTTCAGCTCCTGGACAGAACCTTGGTCCCCCACCAAATGGGGTGAACTTCTTGCTTGTTGTCTGGTTTTGGCCCTAATCATTAAAATAAGGTTATCCATAATTAAGTTAGTCCCCAAACAAACACAAGGGGCACACCAAATGAAATGACAATATTGCAACAGGGAACGGAGAAGCAATCAAACATGCCAGATTTATACCATGAGTTACACATTTTTGATGAGATAAAGAATCTGACAGAGGCTGCATCTTGAAAAATAAAGAAAAAGGATGGAAAGGCAAAAGAATATCATGTCTTCATGTTCCTTGGGGAGTCAACAAGGTCAGCATCTTTGTGGCATATATATCAACTTTTCTACTTTTTGACCTATGGAAAAGAGTTAAACAGGCAAAACCGTTTTACTTAGAAAATGCAATATAAAAATAGTGTACATAAGGTTGGAGCAGCGTCAGTTTAACTATATATGCACACATACACCTTTGAAACATATATCCATTTAAAATACAGATAATATTATCCTTTTCTGAATCCTAAAGATGGAAAAATAAGACATTAACTTTTGCTTAATATTTCTTGCATAAGCAGCCACCTCAGGTCAGATATCTTTTGACATAATAATTTAACGCACAGAAGATTATTTTTCCTCAGTATATTTTAATCTAGCACTTGAATACATGATCCTGAGAATTACCTCCCATCTCCAGGGATTAAAGGTCAAGGCATCCGTGTGAATGGATGGGTCTAGATGCACTGCGGTGAAAACTGGGAGGACCTTCCAGCCGGATGGTATCAGATAATCTGCCCAAGGGTACAATAGATAGAAATAAACTCTCACAGGATCAGGACAACTCACAGTACTAAAAATGAAAGAAGGTTAAAACACAACATAGCAATATTCAACTTAATTCACACACAAGTGATATTAAATAATATACGACCTCATCCATGCAGGCCATGAAGCTAAATCCTGTTCAACAAGTGGATGGATGGTTAGATATATATATACCTTTAAATCTGACATCTTTGAGGGCTTTCCTGTGCACAAACTTAACGATGTTCCCACACCTGAGCGCCTCATTGATCACCTACAAACACGAAAAATACCTTATCCCCCGTCAGATGAGTGCCGAAGGAAACAACGACCAAGAAAAGAACCAACCATGCAATAATAATATAACACCCAGAAGAGAAAAGATGGGCTCCCTCACTCTTACATTCTGGGTAAATTCCATTTTCTTATAGTCTTCCCAGGTCAAGTACTGATCCTTTTGTCTGTTGGCTCTGATGTTTTGATGCTCTAACTGTGAAAGGAGGAAAAAAGAAAGGTAAGTGGCTGCTGCATCACATGTGAAATCCACGTGAAACAAACAAAGGGGAAGGAAAGAAAGAAAGAAAAGACTTGAACAAGATGGAGAGGGGGAGGGTGGGTGGTGTAGGGATATATACCTGGAGTTGTTTTAGGGCAGATGGGCAGTGACCCAGGAAGTGAACAGCCATGGCCATGAGGAGGGAGGTGGTCTCGTAGCCCCCCAGCAGGGAATCCAGTACGAAGCTCACCTTTTCCTGCTCGGATAAGCTATCAACTGAGAGGAGCACATCAAGGAAGTCGCCGTTCTTGCTGGAATCCCTCCCATTCCATGTTCTTTCTTCAATTATGGCCTTCACGGTGGACGATATTCTCTCTCTAGCCTGTAAAGAGGGGTTGGGGAGGAAAAGTTGGGACAAAAAGGTTCTGTGGATGGGAGAAAAAGAAACAAAAAAGAAGAGAGAGAGAGAGAGAGAGAGAGAGAGAGAGACCTGAACAGCCCTTGCATATGGGAGTCCGGGGATGTAGAGGGGGAAAGAGATGAGCCCCTTCATGAAGGTGAGGAAGTCATGGAGTATCCTCGCCGTCTGTGGCTCATCTGTAGACAGCCCCAGCACCTGCTTCACTATCACACTGAACGTGAACTGTGGAGTAACACAAGAGAGAGCAAGAGAGAGAGAGAGAGAGAGAGAGAGAAACCCATTAGAAACATAACCTTTATTAAACCATATATTTCTCTTTAATACACGTATCATCATCATCATCATGGATTGGAATCCCAGAGCCCGCGGTGTCCTTGCCGAAAGAGGAATTTGTTCTTGCTTACCTTCCTGGCTTCCTCACAGAAGAGGACCTCTCCCCTCCCCCTCCACGAGCTCATGATGTGTATGGCCGTCCTTTCTATGTCGTTGAGGTATCCGGCCTTGGACTTGGTGGCGCCGACCAGCGCCAGGGCCAGCGTCCTCAGGCGCTTGTGGGCGTCCCCCACGACCACCAGCAGGGAGTTCTTCCCCAGCACGCCGTGGACGGGCTTGGGGTAGCTGCACTGGAACAGTTTGTCCTCGTTCTGGAGTATGAAGTGGTTGAGCTCCTGGTCGCACGAGACGATCGTTGGGGAGCAGAATAGGTGGGACTTGAACACATTCCCGTACCTGCATGCCCACAAAAGATAAGAAGAGAGGGGGGAAAAAAAAGCCAACTTCAGCTTTTTTCCTGCAAGTGCTTGCTCCCCTTAACTTTCTTCCTTTTTCTCTCTACCCTTTATTCCCACGCCATTGAATTGGAAACCATCAACAGAGACTCGTGTGAAGCAATATTAAGTTAGAATCTTTTGGGTTTAATTAGAGCTCTTATTCCGATCAGGTAGCTGACCAGACCAGTGTTCAATTCATGATCAGACAAGAAAAGCTGAGAAAGAAATTAACATTGTTATTGTTCCATGCGTTGTTGTCTGCCCGAAACATAAGCCAGGTTAGAAATCCACATTACAGATTAACCGCATCTCTGAAAGCAGCTGGGGCTTCACAAAGCGGACTTATATATATGGGTGTAGTGCGCACTAGTGGGCTTATGACCAGGGCCATATGGGGAACAAAATTAATTTCCAGTGTCTGAACCTGCAACTTAAGCGAGGGAGAGGTTCCATTCTGACAGCCCAATATAGACTTAAAGCAAGCCAAGGTAATAAAAGAGAGGTTGAAGTGATCCCACCAGAAATCTCATCAGAAAACGTACTCCAAGAAATCTCAAAATTCCCAAGAGGCTCGACAGTATGATGATGAGAAATTGATCACCTAGAGCAATGGTCTTCCAGGAACCTCCCAAGCGTATCCGAAGCATGTGGTCGAAGGAATCTGAGGGTCTCACCAATCAGTGGCCAGCCGAAGCTCCCCTTGGGAGCAACCTTGAGATGCAGCAACAAAGGAAGGAAATGGAGGAAGACCAGGCCCGAGAAGAAGCTGGCCAGTCCCACCCAGAGGATGGGGGTGAGTTGTCCGACCATGGGGACTAGCACCGGTGAGCTCATGGGCGCACCACCAGCACAAGCAAGAAGGCGCCTGCCGGCGTTCTCATGTGTGTGTGTGTGTGGAGGTGAGGGAGGGGTGTGCCTCTCTATTTATTAAGACACCAGGGGCAGGCCTTGGCCATGGAAAAGACCGCAGGCTTTTGGCAGATTGTTACAGGGAGGGGTAAAACTTTATCAGAGGCCTAGGAATTGAAATCAAGCTAGCCTAGCATCTAGCTCCCTCCGTAGCTGTCTGAAGGGAGCTCAGGGAGGAGCCAAAGCACAGACCACAGAGGGGAGAAAGAAAGAGGAAAGCCAAGAGAGAAAGGGATGAAATACTAGGTTGGGTGACGCCTTGTTCAAATACATATATCACACGATGGCATAAGAATATTATAAGATAGCCCTGATCGCCGTGAGCTATTACTCTCGTGCCCCTTTCATGTCTGCCACATCTTTGGATTCTCTCGACTCGAGAGCTGCTAGCCGGGATGGAAGCAAGGCAGTCAGAATTGGAGGTTTCTTTCTACTCTTTCCATGTATATATAGATCATCAAGGTCATCATCAAAGTTAATTATCCTCAAGTTTCTTATTCATTGAAATCATATAATATCATTCACCAGCTGGGACTAGGATATATATCATTCACCAGCTGGGACTAGGATATATACAGCCTTGCAGAGAATTAATGGCCTTGTAATTTCTCATTTGAGGGGGAGAGCCTACCTTAATTATTCCAAGGCATTCTCATACAATAATTGCACTGTTATGTTTCAATGTGCATGGGAGTTAGCAAGTTCTGTGGAACTATATATCCGTCGTCTATATATGACCGGAAATTAAGCTTGCTTAACCAATAAAATAGCAACATATATATATATATATATATATATAATATATATATATATATATATATATATATGATGAAGTTAAAAAGCAAAACTTGTGTGTAAAGTATACAGACATGTACGTGTATGTTTCTTGCATGAACATCTATTGCTAGAGTTTGAAGACTGGGAACCAGCAGGTGCCACTCCGACATAACCTTTCATGACTACGTAATGTGTATAAAAATGGAAGAGCACCATAAATGAGAGGGACAAATATAATATATAGCCCAATAATGCACCACCTATTGTATTGGTGTTCTTTAATGAGCCGCACGAGTTGCAGCAGTGACCAGTCGTAGGTCCATCTTAGCCTAAAATTAAAAACACCCTCCCTTTGCCTCAGACATAAGAGGGGCTTCAAGGTGTGTACAAACAAAAAGGCCGATTTTTTTTTTTTTCTTCTCCCCCTCCTTCTCCCCACTTCACTCTTTACATGTGGATTCCGACCTCTTTTTTTTTTTTTTCTCTCTCTTCTTTTCCCTTATTCATCAAAGGTAATGCTTGCTAACTAGCCGGTTGCGACCGATTCATCAATATATGCCATATCATTATCTTTACCGTCCCACCGCGCATCCCATTGCAGCAGCCGCTATTATAAGGCATGAATTACCACTTGCCCATTATCACTATGCCCATGATCCCCCACCCCTTATTGTCAATTCGGCTGGTTGGATGGTAAGCATTACTCATTCTGCAAGGCTAGTTTTAATAAGCAGCATATATATTAATCTGTGGATAATGAAGGCATTCATAGATAGGTTATAACCAATTAAAATATCTTACCTGTTTTGGTAGTAGTTTTAATTTTTATCTAGATTTATGGGGGACGGAATCCAGTACTGATTACTTCTATTTCACTTTAGTAAAAGAAGTAAAGGCCTTGTCTAATCTGCTTTGGATTATCTGCGCTTCTAAAGAGAGAGAGATGTCAACCGTCATGATATCTTTGGATATCCTCCCTTGTCCCTTCACCAAATTAAATAGGCCAACGTTCTGTCGGGCTCTTTCATAAGTGAACATAATAAGATGCGTTGAGATAAAATTAGAATTTTTAATTTTCATTTAAGGATTTTTACATATATACCCCTACAATCATCACTATTTACAAGTATACCCTTAATCAACATCAATTGTTTGAAATACTCTTGATCTATTATAATGGTTGTAACTACACTTTTATAGGGACATACATGCAACAATTTTTTTGAATTGTTTTGCACATATACCCCTGTAAAGGGTATTGCTGCAACTATTACAACATATTAGGGGTATTTCAAACAATTGATGTAGATTAAGGTATATATGCAAATAGCGATGTTTGTAGAGGTATATATGTAAAAAACCCTTTTATTTAATTATAAATGTTGTGATCCCTCCAAATTTTGATGATCACAAAATTATATGTGTTGGTCTAATATAATCTTTAAGTAGTTGTGCAATCAACAGGTAATCGAGAATTTCTAATTATGAAAGTGCATGAAAAGTTTACTAAAAGTTATAACTGCATAAAGATGATAGATTCACAGCTGGATGGTTTAGTAGGAAGATATGTCAACACTCTCGTTTTGCACCTGTAGTCTGGGGTAAATCAGGAAGGTGTTTCAACATATAATTAGACGATTATTAGGATAGATCTCAACCTTTGGATCTTGAAAAGGATACCATGTCAAGTCTGGAAGGTCTTAAGTTGTCTTATATTTTTAAATAATCTTTTTAAGATGCTAAAAAAGAGAGTGACGGTTGTGAAGGTGTTCTGGGCAATGTGCTGAAATTGAGTTCACGAACCAATGCTACATTTCTCATCGACCCAACATCTTTCCCTCAAGTTGAAGTTCAAAATCTTCCTGGAGGTCGCATCTATAGCACTCTCTATCAGATTTGTTATTTCTCTATTAACTCTATATGTTGTTTTTGTTATTTGATTGAGAGTTTTATTGTCACGCCCTGACGCGGAATATCGAAACGTGAGGTAATTACAAGTAAGCGAGTACAGAGTGTATAATAGACATCAAATCATTGGACAATTGAATAACACTAAATCAAAGTATTTCATTGATAATTCAATTAATGTCTATTACAACCACTAATTCAGAGCTATTACTTAGGGCCCAATTGACATCATTACATTGAAGAAAAATAAAATACTAAACTATGACTTCTAGTATATCGCTAGTACGCCAGGGCACTCTCAGATCACTCCTGGTCATCACCTTCCTCGTGAGTGTATGTATCCTCCTCAGTCTCACTTGAGAACACATATCAAATAACGTAGGGTGAGCGATAATGCTCAGTACGACTTAAATATCATGGGCCAAGCAAACTTTAAATGATTAATGCATTTAAGAGTCAAGTAAAGTCGAGATAGTAATAGCAAATCGATATCAAGTAAAATGTTAATGTCAAGCAAATAGCAAGTTACGTAAGAGAGAGAAGTTGGTCATATAGAGAGTAAATACCCACTAGAGCGTCTACCACTTTGATTGATTTTCTTCAATCGAGATAGTATAACACTTTGGTTGTCAATAAACAGTCGAGAGAGTGTAGCACTTTGGTTGATTGTCTTTGTAGCATCCTAATAATTTAAAAAATAAATAAATAAAGAAATAATAATAATAATAAATATATTGGATCAAAAATAGAAGTTAAAAGTAATGGAATAATAAGAATACTATTGAATTGACAATACCCATTAATTCCTAATTAAAAAAGGGGCAATCTCCATAAAATAAAACCAAATAAGCCAAAAAACACAAGTGATGGGTGTTACTAATTGGTCTATACATGAGCTATTGGGCCAAAAACAAGAGTCCAATTGATGGATTAGAGATAAATAAGTTAAAATTCGTAACTAAATTATTTTCAAATTAAAAAGGGACAAGTAAATCACTAATATGACTCATATATATCTAAAATAGATGTTGCCCAGCTAGCTAGCCCAGAGGGGGGGGGGTGAATGGGTTATTAAAAATTTGATCTTTGATTGAAACCTGTTCACTAATAAGATTACACAACAACTTAAACGAAAGTTAGAGTTAGAGGAAATGAAACAGCAAACGCACAAAACACAGCCACAAGACACAAGGATTTTATCCTGGTTCGGAACTCCTATCCACAGGAGACCTACGTCCAATCCATGAGTAATACCTCAGGATATCACTATCAAGGGTACTATCCCCCTCACGGATCCTTACACCTAGCTACAACCGGTCTTCCTTCAACCTGAAGGGAAAACAACCACCCTGGATACCACCAGGTCTTCTTCACACAGAAGGGAATAAAACTAATAAAAGTAAGCACAAGAACATGCTTCAGGAACTAGCTCAAACAACTATAGTCTGAAGCAAATAAGCCTCAAAAGAGAAAGGATTTTGACACTGGTTTCTCTCAAAAGACTTCACTAACTCTCACAGGAATTTCTTTTTCAACACAGAGAGCTAAAGAGCTGAAATCTATTGGAATGGAGTGCTTCGCTCTTGTTTTCAACTACTGAAGACTTGAAGGATTGACTATTCTCTATCACAGAATGTTGTTCTCTTCAAAAGTATCTCCTTCTCAGTCTTGTAGTCTTGTATTAAGCTTCTACTTGAAATTGAACGTTAAAGAACCGTTGTCTCTCATTCTGGTGTACGTTAGACTGGTCTGCAAGGAAGCTTCTGATCTTCAGTCTTTTATCCTTTAGTACACGTCAAAGAAATGTTTGATATCTTGTATCTTTTGTGTTCAACGTTGTACAGATAAATCTTGTCAGGTATCTGCAAGCATATCACAAATACATAGGAGATAGCTAGGGCTGTCACTGATTGTTAGTCACAATTGGAAAAGATATTGCTATATTTAGCAAAGCTCATTTCTGTCAAAATAAAGATGTGGACAGAATAGCACAATAGTGGAAGATATCATCTGCATGCATGAGAGTACGTTCAGAGTGCATTGAATGCATAGCAGTCAAACAGGCGAGACACGACTTTGACTATTCAACGTATATTAAAGAATATGATAAAATCGATATGAACAGAGCCGATACCTTTATGACTTATGAATCGTTATAAGTTGATAGGCAAATCGTTATGACAGAGAATTAAATCATAATGAAATCGTGTATAGTACTTATGAAATCGTTGTGGTAGACAAATCGTTATGAACAATACAGAAATCGTTATAAGTTCTACAGAAATCGATGTGATCACTTAAGAAATCATTATGGTAGACAAATCGTTATAAACAATATAGAAATCGTTATGAGTTCTACAGAAATCGATGTGATACTTAAGAAATCGTTGTGGTAGACAAATCGTTATGAACAATACATAAATCGTTATGAGTTCTACAGAAATCGATGTGATCACTTAAGAAATCGTTGTGGTAGACAAATCGTTATGAACAATATAGAAATCGTTATGAGTTCTACAGAAATCAATGTGATCACTTAAGAAATCGTTGTGGTAGACAAATCGTTATGAACAATATAGAAATCGTTATGAGTTCTACAGAAATCGATGTGATCACTTAAGAAATCGTTGTGGTAGACAAATCGTTATGAACAATATAGAAATCGTTATGAGTTCTACAGAAATCGATGTGATCACTTAAGAAATCGTTGTGGTAGACAAATCGTTATGAATAATATAGAAATCGTTATGAGTTCTACAGAAATCGATGTAATCACTTAAGAAATCGTTGTGGTAGACAAATCGTTATGAACAATATAGAAATCGTTATGAGTTCTACAGAAATCGATGTGATCACTTAAGAAATCGTTGTGGTAGACAAATCGTTACGAGGTCTTAAGAAATCGTTATGACAACTAAGAAATCGTTGCAACGAGCAAATCGTTACGAGGTTTTAAGAAATCGTTATGACAACTTAAGAAATCGTTGCGACGAGTAAATCGTTACGAGGTCTTATAAAATCGTTGCAATGACTTGAAAGAAATGAAGTGAGAGTTTTACCTGACTGTCTTTGAACTTCCATTTACTTTTATTTCCTGTCCTCAAGGCTCAAGTAATTTATTAGTATTGTTTTGTTAATCATCAAAACTAATGTATGCATAAGTGAATTAATTATATGGAAAAGTTTGGTCATCAATCTCCCCTTTTTGATGATGACAAAATATATTAAACAACATAAATGAAACAGACATGTTTTTCAGAGTTGCTTTAGTCTTCTCCCTTTTTGTCAATAAGCAAAAAGATAGTCTATGAGACAAAGAAGAGAGAAAGCTTTGGATTAATTAAGAGTAAGATAATACAACGGAGACAAAAGAGAGGCATGCTGTGAAATGACAACCCATGCCTTGATCTCCATATCTTCAAAAATCTGGTGGAAAACACCAGGAGCAACTGAAAAAGAAGAACCCATGGCTGGAATCATCCTTGAATGTAAAGCTGCTGTTGCTGATCCAGGAAATCTCCATACTGATCTTTGTCCAGTATGAATCTGAAGTAGGTGCTCTTTCCAACACTGGCACGAAGGAGAAATCTATCCAGAGATATTGGATAGAAAATCTTCTGATCAAGAAGATCCTTCTTCAAGGCATAGAAGGCAGTATATCGGGCTGCCCACTGAACATATATCTCTTGAATTGGATTTATGGAGTTTAGATCCAAGAAGGCTTCTGCTGATAGAATAGGCTTATTTTGACGGATAAGGAACTGTTGATGGCTTGCAGCTGAAGATGGGAATCCTTATAGCTTTCCCATTCGGAGGGTGAAAGCCTCTCACACTCAGAAATGAGTGGAGCCAAACCTTGGGAGGAAATGCGGCCAGAGTGGTATTCTCTGAAAATAAACCGCAAAAAGGAAGGCATTCTACCCTGCTTGCTGACATTCTGCCCATCTGCTTAGCAAACATATCAAAGGCATGGGAGCCTGCATCTGAGTCAAACATTGAGGAGTGTAGCTTCGGCAGAAGAACTGGAGAGTCAACTTTGAGTTTGCAAAATCCACTGTGAGGGGAAGATTTATTGGATGTTCTAATCTCAGCATGACTATGGCTGAATGAAATTGGTAGAACTGGACTTCAGGCAGCTTGTTCAGGTAGCAGAAATCACTGTACAACTGGAAGTTTTGGCTATCCTGATCTCTTTCAGAATGAATGGTCCCCAAGAGGTCTTATGCTGAAGAATGAACCACTCAGAAAGAGTGAGTGGGTGATCTCTATGGGTAAGGGTTTCTGCACGAGCAGTCAGGTATTTGGAGTACTGAGACTTGTTGCCCTTGACGTTGGCCCACTGCTCTTCAGTCTTGAACTCAGTGCCCTCATAGATTTTGGAATTTTGAGGGTGGGTCAAATGGCAAAGAGGAAGAACAATGTTTAGATGCTCAGAGAGGTTGAGGAAAGAATACCATAGATAGTGGAAAGGATACATTTTGAAGGTATTCCCTATAGATGGATCTTCTCTGAGGTTCGAGGGTAAGAGAGTACCAGAGAGGAGGAAATAATGGTGAGGAGGGGAGGCTGACAGAGGATGAATGTTTCCTATTTTCTTGGCAGGACTGGGAGGATCAATCCTGGGACATGAGTGGCAATGGATAGAATGGAGAGGAGGGTACTTCTCTCAAAGTCATCCGGAAGATTAGTGTCAAAGACACTACAATTTGAGGTTTTTCGGAATGAGGGTGACAGAAGAAGGAGGAGTAGGAGGATAGAAGAGATGTTGGGATTGAAAGAGGTAGATGGGTGAACTGGAGTAGTTTTAGAGAGAGGTGAAGATGGAGCTGAGGTTTGAGAGGAAGTGGGAGAGAAGGAAGGTTGAGATGGAATGATAGAGGATGAGGTTTGGGTGCGAGGCATAGGGGTTTGAAGGTTGGTGGAGCTGGAGGGGCTGTAGAAGAAGATGAAAGTGAGGAGGGGATTGGAGTTGCAAGAGTAGAAGTTTCAGGGGCCTTGGTAGCTGCTACTGGCTTTCCTTTTGCTTGACCTTCGCTGACAACTGCAGACGGCCCAGATGGCCTAAATTCCTGATGAGATGGTCCTGATGACCCTGAAGCTTGCACTGATGGCCCAGATGGCCCTGACTCTTGTGTGGTTGCCCTGGTGGCCGAGGAACAGCTGCTGGTCTGCTCTGAGTAGCAGAAGGAGAAAGTCCACCTGTCCTGGAAATTGCTATAGCATGGTCTTCATGTCTGACAATTCCTTGTTGAACCATCTCATAGCATTTCGAACTGAAGACAGTTCAGAAGTGGCTGTAGCTTGACTGGCAAGAATGCCTTGGACACTGGACTGAACTGATGATAATATATCTCCTTGAGCCTTTAGTATGTCCATAACAGGCTTCAAATAAACTTTCCTGTGGCCCTTCCTTGCCTTCTGTGAACCACTCTCTTTATTTTTCTCTGAGGTACTGGTTCTTCAAATTCACCATGACCTGTACTAGGTCTTCATTACAGGGGCATTTTCAATTGGCTCCCCTGTGATGGTGCTTCTTCTGTACCAAGCTCTTGCTCCCCCTGAATAGGAGCAGATTTAACAACATTTTCTTGTTCCCCCAGAGTGGGAGCTTCTTCCAAAATAATGTCCTCACTGTGGCCTTCTGCCACTGATTCTGACATTTGAGGCTCACTTCCAATTGGCTCCACTTGGCTAGGAGCTTCCTCCATTTCAATGTGACCCTCGGCCACAGAAGTAGATACTTGAGACACACTTGCAATTTGCTCCCCCTCAGTAAGAGCATCATCCATCACTACTTCCCCTTGCGCAACTTTGGCTCCTCAGAAATAATATTTTATGCATTGGATCTTTCAATATGGCCTGGTGCCATAGCTTCTGTCTCTGTAAGTCCACCTATTTCTGAAGTAACTGGAAGGAATCCAACACTTCTCTTAGATAGAGGCAACTCTGGAGGTGGGCAAGAGATCTGCCACACCTGCTACTGCTTCTCTCATTGGAGTTTCTGGAGGACGAGAGTCAACCTCCATAACAGGTGATCCTGGAGTCTCTGCTTGTTCTTCCACTGCAGGTTCTGCTGCTGCTTGTTCTACTGCTACTGATTCTACCTCTAATTCTGCTGGTGGATCTGCTGCTTCTTCTGGAATCTCTGGAATATCTCCAATGATGGCCTCTCCCTCTGCCACAGAGGTCTTGGTCCATATCCCATTCTGCACTGAGAATCCACTTTTCTTTAGGTTCCTGGACCTTATAGACTGGCCCATCTTTTCCACAACTGCCCCAGATAGATTTACTCCAAAATGGTTGAAAATCTTGGTAAGTAGATGAGCATAGGGCAATGAAACATTCAATTTGCTCTTTGTATCCCAGATTTGATCATGGGCAAACTTCATTCTCTCCATCATGACCTCGGCCATGTTAATCTCCTTTTGCTGGATTACCTAGAACATCATATCGAATCTGCCCTAGTACAAGTTGAGAAGGTGGCACTGCGGGGAACTATGATTTGACAGATAATAAAATGAAGTAAACGGTTGAATGCAGTCATCTGATTGATATCCAATTTCCCATCTCTCAACTTGAAACCTGGACCTATAATGCCAAGACCCTTTGCTTGATCGTTCACTGTGTGAACTCCACTGTGTCCAGAAGTCTTCACCCCAAACAACATGTGCAAAAGCTAATGATCTACTTTAATTTGGATACCCTTTACAGAAGAGACAAGGGATCCATCCGCCTCTGACCTTAGACAAACATAAAAGGCTTTCACCAGGTCGGGATAGCTTACCTCGGTGAAGGTGGCAATATCCATCCACTGCATCCTTCTCAATGTTTCTGCTATACTGCTCATGCCATTTTTTTTCTAGATTTGGTACATCCACTGCTTTATTTCCGCAAACCTTCGTCTTGACGAAAGTAAACCTTTCCTGCTGCTCAGGGGACAAATATTCAGCACTGTAGCCCCCTACACTTCCGGAAATCACTGGAGCGGCCATGGGTAGAGAGGAGAAAAGGTTCTGGAGAGAAGAGATGATGGAAGGGATGGAAGCCCTCAAGGGATTCTTCGTGGGAAGAAGAGAAGGCTTCAAATCTTGCAGAGAGTCGATGCCGGAATCGTTAGGGCATCGGATTTGGGCGAGCAGATAAAGGAGAAAGAAGGGTAAATGTGGGAGATGAGTCGTTCCCACAACGATTTGACTAATTAATAATACTTTATCGAAAAAGGAGGCGCCAAAAAGGGTAATGGCAGAAAGTGACAAAAAGGTTTGACAGGTCAAACTATTTTTAACACAATAGCGGTCAAATAAAGTAAATAAGCTGAGTTTTACTTAATGTCAGAGGAGAGAGAAGATTTCATTATAATCTGAAAAATTTATATGCCAATTTAAATACAGAAATCTTTTCACAAATTGCACATCCCTAATTCCCTTCTAAGAGATGTAAATCTCTCTTCAGGTAGGGCTTTTGTGAAGATATCTGCCAATTGACCATTTGTATCTATAAAAGAAATTTCTAAGTTACCACTAGCTACATGATCTCGAATGAAATAATATCTAACCTCAATGTGTTTAGTCCTCGAGTGTTGCACTGGGTTTTGGTGAGGTTGATGGCACTTGTATTATCACACAGTAGTGGAATTGACTTGATATGAATGCCGAAATCCTCAAGTTGTTGTTTTATCCATAGGAGTTGTGTACAACAACTTCCAGCAGCAACATATTCAGCTTCAGCTGTTGATAGAGCTACTGAGTTTTGTTTCTTGGAAGACCAAGATATCAGACATCCTGCAAGAAATTGACAACACCACTGGTGCTCTTTCTATCTACTTTGCATCCAGCATAGTCAGCATCAGAATATCTTACTAAGTTTATTTCACAAGATTTTGGATACCAAAGACCTAAATCATGAGTTCTAGCTAAATATCTAAATATTCTTTTCATAGAAATTAAATGAGACTCTCTAGAGTCTGCTTGATATCTAGCACACATGCATACACTAAATAAAATGTCTGGTCTACTTGCTGTTAAGTAAAGTAATGACCCTATCATACCTCTATAGTTCTTTTGATCTACCTTTTTACCATTTTAATCCTTGTCCATTTTGGTTGATGTGCTCATTGGCTTGAAAGTGGCTTTGCACCTTCAAATCCAAATTTCTTTAACAGCTCTTTGGTGTACTTGGCTTGACAGATGTGGGTGCCTTCTTCCCTTGCTTGATTTGTAATCCAAGGAAGTAGTTTAGCTCCCCCATCATACTCATTTCAAATTCTCCTGTATAAGCTTTTCAAAGTACTTGCAAAGAGATTCATCAGTAGATCCAAAAATAATATCATCTACATATATTTGCACAAGTAGTATATGTTTGACTTTTGATTTTATAAATAATGTACTATCTACTTGACTCTAGTGAAACCATGATCTAATAAGAAGGTACTGAGCCTTTCATACTAGGCTCTAGGTGCTTGCTTTAAACCATATAAAGCCTTATGGAGTTTAAATACATGATTTGGAAATTCGGTGTCATCAAAACCTGGAGGTTGTTCAACATATACTTCCTCTTTGATAAAACCATTTAAAAAGGCAGATTTGACATCCATTTGAAATAATTTTAAATTTAATACAGATGCATAAGCAAGTAAAATTCTAATAGCATCAAGTCTAGCCACAGGTGCATAGGTTTCATCAAAATCTATGCCTTCCTCTTGGGAATAGCCTTGAGCAACCAGTCTGACCTTGTTCTTGAGATTACTCCAGACTCATCCAGTTTATTTCTGAACACCCACTTGGTGCCAATAACTGAATGATTGGATGGTCTAGGAACAAGTGACCATACTTGG
Organism: Colocasia esculenta; assembly: GCA_014218235.1. Classification (NCBI taxonomy): domain Eukaryota; kingdom Viridiplantae; phylum Streptophyta; class Magnoliopsida; order Alismatales; family Araceae; genus Colocasia; species Colocasia esculenta. Next base: position 116,603,607 of record CM024761.1, read on the forward strand.
TTTCTCTTGAACTGATTTAGTTCATCTTGCATGGCTATTATCCAAGATTCATCAGTTAAAGCTTCATTGACTGTCTTCCTATTTGAGAAACAAAAGCTAAATAATCACAAGGAATTACATTACCTCTTGTTCTTACCCCTATAGATGGATCACCAATAATGTTCTCAAGGTGATCTTTCTTATGTCTCTATTCTTTTGGAAGATTTACATGTTGAATTTAGTTTGCTGTAGTTCTTCCAGAGGTGGATCTTCCTTGTCCTCAATTGAGTATTCTTTATTTTTTCGGACAAGTCATCTGCATCATCAATGTCACTAATTTCTTCCTTTTTCAAGGAAGGGTTAGATTCATCAAAAATAACATGCACAGTTTGTTCAATTAATAATGAGCGTTTATTGAAAACTCTATAACCTTTGGTTTAGAAGTGTGCCCCATAAAGATGCCTTCATCTGATTTGGCATCTACTTACCAATGTCCCTTTTTCCATTGTTATGGATGAAGCAAGGACATCCAAATATTTTGAAGTGACTGATCTTAGGTTTCTTTCCCTTGTAGAGTTCATAAGCAGTCTTCTTCAGAATTGGCCTGATCATTACCCTATTAATGATGTAGCTTGCAGTGTTGATGGCTTCGGCCCAAAAATATCTTGGCAAGTCATATTCTGATAACATTGTTCTTGCCATATCCAAAAGAGTTCTATTTTTCCTCTCATTAATTCCATTCTGTTGAGGTGTCCTTGGTGCTGCGAAGTTGTGCTCAATTCCTTGGCCATCACAGAACCTGGCAAACTTTTCATTTGAAATTCACCACCATGGTCTGATCGGATAGAGATAATGGCGAACTTTTGATCTTTCTGAACTTTCTTGCTGAAGCTGACAAAATTATCAAAGGTGCCATCTTTGTGCTCTAGAAAGGATACCCAAGTAAATCTTGAGTAATCATCAACTATGACAAATCCAAAATTCTTTCCCCCAAGACTGGTAGTCCTCATTGGCCCAAATAGATCCATGTGAAGTAGTTCTAACGGCCTTGAGGTGGTCATTACTGTCTTTGATTTGAAAGAGTTCTTGGTGTGCTTTCCTCTTGCACAAGGTCTGCAGATGCTATCCATTTTGTGTTGACCTTTGGTAGTCCTTCCACTAGATTTCTTTTCTGAGCTTGTTCAATCCATCCAAACTGCAGTGCCCAGTCTTCTGTGCCACAGCTCAGTTGATTGATCTTTGCTGGCTGCCAAACATACATCTTGATCCATGAGTTCCTCAAGATAGAGTACATATAAATTTCTTTCTCTAATGCTTCAAAGATGACTGCTCCATCCTTTAATATGCTACATTTTGATTCTTGGAACTGAATCTGATGGCCTTTGTCACACAACTGGCTGATGCTAATGAGATTGTGCTTTAATCCTTTGACCAGCAACACATCTTCAATAACTGATTTTCCTTTGTTGTTCACGGACCCACTTCCTATCACTGTGCCTTTTCCATTGTCTCCATAGGTAATTGTTCCCTCTTCAGCTTGGAGATTGACAAATAACTTCTGGTTTCCTAACATGTGTCTTGAGCATCCACTATCCAAGTACCATTTGGATGCTCTTGAGTTTCCCTAAATTTAAACATTAAGTTTTAGGTACCCAAGTTCTTTTTGGGTCCTGATGGGTTAGTATCATTAATTTTACCTTTTATTATCCATTTTTATGTTTTGTTGGGCATGTTATTGCGATATATCCTAATTTGTTGCAGTGATCACAGCAGGATAATTTTGTTACCTTTTCTATATACTTGAACTCAGCTTTATATGCTATATCTTGTTCAGGTATAAACTTTGGTGTTGGATATGTTTTAGGGTAGACTATGGTTTCTTCATTATCTGGGGGTGTATATCCTAACCATTTTTCTTCTTACCTGCTCTTCTAGCACCTTTTAATATTAGAGAGTTTTTACCATTAGTAAATTTATCTAGTGTGCTTGATAGTTTATCATTTTCTTCATTTAAGTTTTTAATTTCTTTTCTTAATTCATCTGTCGTTTCCTGTTTTTTCAATTTTGTTATTTGTTCATTCTTAGCTTTTAGGTCTTCACATAACAATTCATTTCTTCTTTTAAGTTCAGTTATTTGTTTCTCTAATTCTTCGTTTTCTGTTTTTAGATCTGAATTAGTGTTTTCTAAACAGATTACATTTTTCTTACTAACTTTAAGTAATTTAGTTACTTCTTTATTTATCATAAAGTTCATTAAAGACACTTTCTAGATTATCAGAATCTGAATCATTACAGGAATCAAAGGAAGAGCTAGAAGTTACTTTTCTTCGGTGTTGGCCATGAGAGCCAGGTTGGCTTCTTCTCCATCACTGTCTGAGTCACTGCTGTTCTCCAAGCAGCTGCCATTGCCTTCTTTTTATACTTCTTGAATTTTCTGAAATTATCCTTCTTCTTGTGATCATTCTTCTTAAGCAATGGACAATCTGCCTTGATGTGTCTAGGCTTCTTGCATTCATAGCAAATCATTTCTCCTTTCTTCGAATCCTTTACTTCTGGTTTTCTGAAATCTTTATTTTTCTTAAAAATCTTCTCCCAGACTGGAACTGCTTCTTCTTTGCTAGAATTCTTTGAAGTCTTCGAGACAGCATTGCTTCTTCATCATCACTGTACTTACTACTTTCACTGTTGTCCTGTGATTCTTCTGATATATCTTCATTTTCCTTGAGAGCGTTTGATTGCTTCTTTCTGTTGGAGGATTCTCCTAATCTCTCCATATTTATCTCATGAGTCATGAGGGATCCTATTAACTTCTCCAATGACATTTGTTTTAGATCATTGGCTTCCTCAATGGCTGTTACCTTTGGAGTCCATGAGGATGGCAGAGATCTCAGGATCTTCCTGACCATATCTGGTACAACATAGATTTTTCCTAATCCAGCTAACCCATTTGTGATATCTGTGAGTCTACTAAACATTTGGGTTATGGATTCACCTGACTGCATCTGAATCTTTCATATTGAGTCACAAGAATGTCGATTCTTGTCTTCTTTACCTTATCTATCCCTTCATAGGTAATTCTGAGCTTTTCCCACATTTCCATTGCGGATTTGCAGGCTGAAACTCTGTTGAATTCTTTCTTGCTGAGGGCACAGCACAGGATGCTCTAGGCTTTGCAGTTTAAATATATTCTTCTTCTATCATCATCTATCCACTGAGCCTTTGGATTGGTGACTAGAAGATCACCTTCTTCTACAATCGACCAAATCATGTAATCATGTCCTTGTAGAAAGTACTCCATTCCTGTCTTCCAATAGGTATAATCTTCTCCATCAAACAAAGGAGGTCTGTTGACTGACTGACCTTCGAAGTTACCTTGGGCTTCCATGGATCTTTACTCTTCAGATCGTTGGATCTTTTTCTTTGTCGAAGAGACTCGCTCTGATACCACATGTTGCCCAGCTAGCTAGCCCAGGGGGGGGTGAATGAGTTATTAAAAATTTGATTTGATTGAAACCTGTTCACTAATAAGATTACACAACAACTTAAACGAAAGTTAGAGTTAGAGGAAATGAAATAGCAAACGCACAAAACACAGCCACAAGACACAAGGATTTTATCCTGGTTTGGAACTCCTATCCACAGGAGACCTACGTCCAGTCCCTGAGCAATACCTCAGGATATCACTATCAAGGGTACTATCCCCCTCACGGATCCTTACACCCAGCCACAACCGGTTCCTTCAACCTGAAGGGAAAACAACCACCCTGGATACCACCAGGTCTTCCTTCACACAGAAGGGAATACAACCACCCTGGATACCACCAGGTCTTCCTTCACACAGAAGGGAATAAAACTAATAAAAGTAAGCACAAGAACATGCTTCAGGAACTAGCTCAATAGCTATAGTCTGAAGAAAATAAGCCTCAAGAGAGAAAGGATTTTGACACTGGTTTCTCTCAAAAGACTTCACTAACTCTCACAGGAATTTCTTTTTCAACACAGAGAGCTAAAGAGCTGAGATCTATTGGAATGGAGTGCTTCGCTCTTGTTTTCAACTATTGAAGACTTGAAGGATTGGCTATTCTCTATCACAGAATGTTGTTCTCTTCAAAAGTATCTCTTCTCAGTCTTGTAGTCTTGTATTTAAGCTTCTACTTGAAATTTGAACGTTAAAGAACCGTTGTCTCTCATTCTGGTGTACGTTAGACTGGTCTGCAAGGAAGCTTCTGATCTTCAGTCTTTTATCCTTTAGTACACGTCAAAGAAATGTTGATATCTTGTATCTTTTGTGTCCAATGTTGTACAAATAAATCTTGTCAGGTATCTACAAGCATATCACAAATACATAGGAGATAGCTAGGGCTGTCACTGATTGTTAGTCACAGTTGGAAAAGATATTGCTATATTAGCAAAGCTCCTTTCTGTCAAAATAAAGATGTAGACAGAATAGCACAATAGTGGAAGATATCATCTGCATGCATGAGAGATACGTTCAGAGTGCATTGAATGCATAGCAGTCAAACAGGCGAGACACGACTTTGACTATTCAACGTATATTAAAGAATATTGATAAAATCGATATGAACAGAGCCGATGCCTTTATGACTTATGAAATCGTTATAAGTTGATAGGCAAATCGTTATGACAGAGAATCATTAAATCATAATGAAATCGTTGTAAGTACTTATGAAATCGTTGTGGTAGACAAATTTATGAACAATACAGAAATCGTTATGAGTTCTACAGAAATCGATGTGATCACTTAAGAAATCATTGTGGTAGACAAATCGTTATGAACAATATAGAAATCGTTATGAGTTCTACAGAAATTGATGTGATTACTTAAGAAATCGTTGTGGTAGACAAATCATTATGAACAATACAGAAATCGTTATGAGTTCTACAGAAATCGATGTGATCACTTAAGAAATCGTTGTGTAGACAAATCGTTATGAACAATATAGAAATCGTTATGAGTTCTACAGAAATCGATGTGATCACTTAAGAAATCGTTGTGGTAGACAAATCATTATGAACAATATAGAAATCATTATGAGTTCTACATAAATCGTGTGATCACTTAAGAAATCGTTGTGGTAGACAAATCGTTATGAACATATAGAAATCGTTATGAGTTCTAAGAAATCGATGTGATCACTTAAGAAATCGTTGTGGTAGACAAATCGTTATGAACAATATAGAAATCGTTATGAGTTCTACAGAAATTGATGTGATCACTTAAGAAATCATTGTGGTAGACAAATCGTTACGAGGTCTAAGAAATCGTTATGACAACTTAAGAAATCGTTGCGACGAGCAAATCGTTACGAGTCTTAAGAAATCGTTATGACAACTTAAAAAATCGTTGCGACGAGCAAATCGTTACGAGGTCTAAGAAATCGTTATGACATCTTAAGAAATTGTTGCAATGACTTGAAAGAAATGAAGTGAGAGTTTTACCTGACTGTCTTTGAACTTCCATTACTTTTATTTCTTGTCCTCAAGGCTCAAGTAATTTATTAGTATTGTTTTGTTAATCATCAAAACTAATGTATGCATAAGTGAATTAATTTTATATGGGGAAAGTTTGGTCATCAATAGACTCCTAACCTGTCATAACTTACTAGCCACAAAATTGGAGTCTCATCCTAACCAAATAGAAGGATTTATGCTAGGAAAGCTAGATAAACATGGAAATTTGGAGTTGGAGGAAAAGTTAGAGTTTTAGAAGGACTTTTCAACCCTAAACCTACAAAACACCTCAATCTCGTCCATGGCTGACCCTAATGTTCATCTGAGATCTCTTGGACGTGGGAAGGAGGCCAAAGGAGGAGGAATTTGTGGAGAAGAAGGCTTGGAAGGAGAGCTTCAAGTGTTCTTCACGTTCTAAGCACTAAGATTTCAACTCGTCCAAAGGTAGGCAATCTCTCAAGCAAAATCTAATTAATCTCGTCCACAGATAGTCCATGATACCAGTAATGAAAGCCCCATATTTTCTCCAAATTCTATCATGCCATTTGTGTGTATTTCATGCTCAAAGTTCGACAAATGATATACACCCGAGCCCTCTTGTTTGATCTCAAACCCGATGAAATCTACGTCTATATACTTGATTCTTATTTCCATCCTGTTCAGAATCATGTTAGCAACATTTTAAAATTTATTTCTTAGATTTTTCATGTTGATCAAGATATGAGCGTTTTACGACAGATCTATCATTAGTGCATTCTTGGCCTGAGAACGCGCCGCTCCCATGTGCCGCGACTAGGTTGTGTTCCCGCGATGTGGCGCGACGCGATCAGAAGATCGCGTCGACCCTGTCGGTTGCGACCTAAACGTGTTGGCCTGACCCGTCGCTACCTTCAGATCACATCAGCCCTATTAAACCCAATCTGTAGATCACACCGGCTTGTCGATCAAGACCTGATCGCGTCGCCCCGACCCGTCACGACAAGACCAAGGCTGTCACGTCGGCCCAGTGCACCACAACATGATCACGTTGCTGGCCAACGTCGCGACCTGACTTTGTTTTCCATAAAACCAGACATATGTTTTTTTTCATGCTTATTTCACCCCATTGTGCATTGATAATCCCTTGAAATTACTGAAATGAAGGCACCAAAGTCAGTTAATGTTAACCATGCTATGATCCTCTTTTAAATGACATGTACACGATCTAAATTTGCTCTCTTTGATTCTCTTTCACTTGCACACACCGAAAACCCTAACCTCTACCATGCCATGCTTAAGAAATCATTTCATAATATATCTGGTAAAATATTGAATTATTTTTAATTGATATCTTTTTTATTAAAAGACTTGTTTAAATTTCTATTGTTTGTTTTGGGATAATGTTATTGACTCTCCTTTGCCTTCGAGCACTCAAGGCAAGACAAACAATATTTTCTATACACACTTTTCTTGACTTAGATGGGCTCTCTATTTGGAAAGACTCCTATTCGGACTAGGTAATCCTTGTTCAAGGCCTCCGTAAGCACATCCATGACCGATGAGCAGGTTGTACCATTAATACTTATATACCCTTAGGGATCGGCATGATCCAACGGCCTTAGAGTTCTCTCTCTCCTTAAGATCACACTGGACCTCTGGACTATGTTTATAGCACTGCCAGTGGACGGTCAGTGATTCTACCAGATTGCTAGCACCAATCATGCATGTTGTCCAACTGCTACTATGGTTTGTTTTAACATTGTTTTACGTGCGCTGACCTGTAGTTATCATCTATCCCATATTTACTCATCTATTCACGTTCTCTCTATACTCTCATCTATTCTTTAATTACTCTCATCTATTCTTGGTACTCTATTTGATCATCTATTGATTGTCTAAGATAACAAAACATAATCAATGCCTAGAAATATATAAAGGGCCTAATCTATTTCTGAGAGGTGCATCCGAAAGTGCTATTTGCCCACGGGAGTTTCATGATCAGGGCGTTCCACATTACATCTAAGTGCTATACTATCTAGATTAATCTAAGACAATCAACGAAAGTGCTATACTCTCTTGGCTGTCGATTGACAACCAAAGTGCTATACTCTCTCGACTGTCTATTAACAACCAAGGTGCTATACTATCTCGATTGATAAAATCAATCAAAGTGCTATTTTCCCTAATGGGTATTTACTCTCTTTATGGCCAACTTCTCTCTCTTTGCTATACATGTTACTTGCTATTTGCTTGACAATGACGTTTTACTTGATATAGACTTGCTATCACTCTCTATCATGACTTGGCATACATCATATAGTTAATCATGTTCTATATGTTATACTTGATTCATGTGTTATTTTAACCATGCTACTTGTGCTATTACTCTCTCGACTTTATCTGACTTTCTCTATCATTAGTTACTCTACTATTTAATTCGTTAATCATTTAAAGCGTGCTTGACTCATGAGATTTAAGTCCTACTGAGTGTTATCGCTCACCCTGTGTTATTTTTTATTGTGTCTCAGGTAAGTTGGATGATGACGTTACACGCACCAATGGAAAAGGACCAGAGTGATGAGCGACCTAGCGTCATATCCATGGAGTTACCCTAGTATAATAAAGTCTAATTAGATACTTGGTTTAAATTTCCTTTCCAATGTAATGATGTCATTGAGCCCTGTGTTTTGGCTCCGAATCAGTGGTTTAATAGTCTTCGTGAGTTATCAATAAAAATAAAAAGTTTATTCTAAGTATTGTCCATTAGTTGCTCTGAATCACTCGATTGTTTATGCAAGATACACTACTATGTACTTTGCTCACATCTCCCCGATTTATTCCGCTGCTAAATTGGTGGGGTATGACAGTTTTAGATTAATCTAGATAGTATAGCACTTGGATGTAATGCCAAACACCCTGATCATAAAACTCCTGTAGGAAAATAGTACTTTCGGGCACACCTCCCAGGACCAAATCGAGCCCTTTATATATTGCTAGACATTGATTATGTTTTGTGATCTTAGACAATCAATAGATGGCCAAAAGGAGTAGCAAGAATAGATGATAGTAATTGAAGAATAGACGAGAGTATAGAGAGAACGTGAATAGATGAGTAAATATAGAATAGATGAGAGCTATAGGTCAACGCACGTAAAACAACGTTAAAACACGCATGATTGGTGCTGGCAGTCTGGTAGAATCACTAACTGTCCACTGGTAGTGCTATGAACACAGTCTAGAGTCCAATGTGATCTTAAGGGGAGAGAGAACTCTAAGGCCATTGGATCATGCCGATCACTAAGGTCATGTTTAGTATCAGGATAGGGTGGGAATAGCGGGGTGATATCCCTATTCTTCGTTTGTTATGATTACTATTCACAGGAATAAGAGGGGATAAGGGGAATGGGAATATCTCTAAAACCCAGGATAATACCGGGGATAAGCCATTCCATGGGGATCCTTGGAATGGCGTATCCCTAAATCCCCATCCTGGAATTTTCCTTCCCGAGGCAATGTCGCATCACCCCCCCACCACTTTTGCCCCTCTCGTGCCTTGGCTCTCTTGCGCCTTCTCCCATTTCCACCTGACAGGCTTCTCGTCTTCCTCCCCCGGGGCGACTGCTCTGCTGAACGACGGCGGCGGTGGATGATCCCCGGCTCTCTCCACATCACAGCGGCTGTTCTTCGGCGTCGGAAATAGGTTGACGCCTCTGGTCACTCTCCTGTACGAAGGCGAGTGCCTCTGCAAGGTCGTTTCCCAAGGCACCATCATCGGACGGTCTGAGTTTCTTCCCCTCTTCCATATGCTTCTTCCTTGCTATGTACAAAAACCCTTCGACGGATCATCATCGTGAGCTCCTTCCCTCTTCCATCGCTCCTTCCCTGGCATCATCATCGGACGGCGGCGGTGGATGATCCCCGGCTCTCTCTACATGACAGCGGCTGCTCTTCGGCGCCTGAAATAGTTTGATGCCTCCGGTCACTCTCTGTACCACGGCGAGCGCCTCTGCGAGGTCGTTTCCCAAGGCACCATCATCGGACGGTGTGAGCTTCTTCCCTCTTCCATCTGCTTCTTCCTTTCTATGTATAAAAACCCTTCGAGGGATTGTCATCGTGAGATGCTACTTTCACTCCTTCCCCTTTATTATCATTGTAGTGGCCATTCTGTTTCTGTTCCAGGGCACACACAGCGTCTGCTTAGTCTTCGGCATTCCTTCCCTCTTCCATCGTCTTCTTCCTCTGTGTGTAGAAAAACCCTTTAACGGCTCCTCATCGTCGGACGTTACTTTAACTCCTTCCCCTTTACTGTCAGTGGTTTGGCCATTGTGTTACAGGGCACAGACATCGACTTTGTATTCTTGGACGTCAAGGTATAGTTCGCTAATAAGGTCATATTCCAGCCATGTGTTTTCATCTACTTGGTTCTACGGTTTCATTCTTCAATGTGGTATACCCTACTTGCAGTAGGCATTTTGTTATTTTATTGAATTTGCTTCCTTAATAGGCTCACGATTTGACTTTGTTCCATAGTTTTTCTATTTCGACTGTATAGTGTATACACGTTTAAATACATATAAACATACCTACTAGAAGTTTCATTTGTATTCATCTACGTTTTCATATTGACGATGGTTGTTATAAAGTCATATGTAAAATAATGATGTGTTTACTTATTTTCACTATTGAACTTGTATATTACATATTCTTTTTTTAGTTTAATCATACTGGGTGTTGGCTCACTTATTTTTCGTCACAAAAGAATGGCCACACAAACAAAGGGACGGGTCCCTAATTGGAGGGAGGATGGTGATCGAGTACTAGTGGACATCTTAGTTGAGCACAAAGTCTAGCATGATGGGTTCATAAATGGGACATTTACAAAAGAGGCATGGAGGATGGCACTGCGGCAGTTCAATGAGAAAACACAATTGTCTTACACACTGTCTAACTTGAAAAATAGATTCAAGAACCTGAAAAAATGGTATGCTATGTACCTTAATCTTAAGAGCAGGTCTGGTGGGGGTTGGGATGACAAAAAAACATGTCAGTGCCACCTTCGAAAGATGCTTAGGAGGAAATGTTCGCGGTATGTGTATACAATACATAAGTAGTGTCATATTTCACATGGCTAACACATGACATGGAAAATGTGATTTTTTTTCAGATTAATAAAGATTACAAGACTCTGAAAAGAAAGTGCTTTAATTTTATGGGCAAAATGCACATTATTACTTCCACTTCAATGACAAGGGGTGACCTAGGTGCAGGGGACTTGGCAACTCTTACTTGGACCAACGTGATGAACCTAACATGGATGATGATGACCTATTATTTGACATGATCCAAAATGATGGTGATCCTAATCCTCTTGACAACCAGCAGCCAACTTTGACTGAAGACATACCACCCCATACTACTGATCATATCCCCACCCCCAACAGCACACCACACAACACTGCTACTGTTGCACAGACATCAGGTAGAAAAAAAGACGTTTATCAGATTCATGCAATGATTCACTTGAAAAGATTGCTAAGTTAGGAGAGGAGAGGCTAGCCCTTCAAAAAGAGGCCCTTGAGCTCCAAAAGAGTGTTGCTCTCCCAGTTTCTTCTGCATTGGACCAATTAATGAAAGTGGATGGCATACCGGATCACCTGTTATACAAGGCCATAGATTTAATGAAGGGGTTGGATGACCGGTGCATCTTCCTTGGCCTTCCAGTACATCTTTGGCTTGGTTGGATTCTAAGCCATCTTGGTTACATGTGATGCCCACCATATCCTTTTCTTCATATCCATTTTGTACAAATTACACTATATCTCTATAAGTTAATTAATTTTTATGCACATATGAAATGCATAATTATCATAGTATATGATGTGATGTGACATGGAATTTCTTTCCATTTTCGTGTTTACATGCTTCATGTCTTTCATATGATTTTCTTGATATCCATTTTGTACAAATTACAGTGTATCTCTGTAAGTTATTTAATTTTTCTGAACAAATGAAATGCATAATTATCATGGTAGATGTTGTGATCTGACATATGTCTGCAAGTTAATGCTGTGAAATTACATATGTCTACAAGTTAATTAATTTTTCTGAACATACATGATAAATTAGCATAGTACATCAATCATGTCACATGAGATTTCCTTCCATTTCATGGTTACATGTGATATGTACTCGTTCTTCATTATATCCATGTTTTCATAGTAGGTTTCACGCAGTCTAATGGATCTTAATAATGCTCCACTAGTCAATTTCTTCAAATTTTCATGGACGAGGAGGACTACTGGGAGGAGGTAGATGATACACTAATCCTTCTGCATACCACCCCGGTATCTAGTCCAGCACCAGGTAGGCCAATGCATACTAATGAGGGACAAGGTCATAGATGGGTTAAAGAGGTTATGTATGGGCATTTAGGTAGATCATATTCTTCTTTCTGCATCCATCCAAACATGTTTGTGAAATTGAGGGACAAACTAATAGAAAATGGTGTCTTACAAGACACCAAAAATATGTCTGCCACAGAACAATTGGCCATCTTCTTGTTAGAGGTCGGGCATGGGATTGGTAATAGGCTGTTGAGAGAATGGTTTCAACATTCTAGTGATACCATCAGTAGGCATTTTAATAATGCCCTCATGGGAGTGCTAGCAATACGACGTGATTACATAAAGATGCCCACCGAAGATAGCCTTGTGCATCGGAAGATTCAGCATGATCCAAAGTTCTACCCTTTCTTCAAGGTGATGGCATGATTCATTTCCATTTACAACACAATGCAATATCATACATGTTTGGGATGACATTTCTTGTATGATGCGTAGAATGCTATTGGTGCAATTGATGGGACTCATATCTCCGCCAAAGTTCCTTTGGTTGACCAACCTCGATACTGAAATCGAAAAGGTGAAACATCACAAAATGTCATGGGATGTGTTTATTTTGTTATGATATTCAGAAGTGTGGTCATTGGATGGGAGGGCTCCACAACTGATATGCGAGTGTTGAGGTGGGCACTTGAGAGTGGAGGTTTCAAAGTACCCGAAGGTAATATCTTCATACTTCAATTGATAATATGTGAAATGCATGATTCCATTTTCTGAGGATAAAATATCACATGGTTGACTAGGTAAATATTCTTGGTGGATGCTGGTTATGCAAACACTCCCCAATTTCTAGCATTGTATCGTGGCATCAGGTACCATCTCTCTGAGTACAACTCTACTAGGCGCACCTGAATTTGATATAGTAGTAAAAAAGACCTATTCACCCATAGACATGCGCAACTTTGTAATGTTGTTGAGTGTGCATTCGGTGTGCTGAAAGCACATTTACCATTTTGGTAAAACGTCGCAACTACCCAATTAAGACTCAAGCCGAATTGCTATGGCCTATTGTGTCCTCCATAATTTCATACGCATGGAAGGAGGTCTTGACTATATATTTCGTCGAGGACAATGCGATGAACTGGTGGAAGGAGATGAGGATGTCCAACAGGATGACCACGTGCCTCAAAGTGAAGCTACCTGGGGGGACAGATTCCAGAATGAATTGGCCACCCGGTTATGGATACAACACACTGCTCGAGGGTATTTGCTGAACACAATCACTTGTAACACTGTAATTGTACCCATAGATGTGAATTTATCCTAATGACATATCCGACCATATGTGCAGGGCACCTATACACGAAGATAGTGGAGATTTACAAGACGATTCTTGCACGAACAATAGTTCTGTCTAATTTCATGTTTAAGTACAACACTACATGTTAATATGCACCTGTTATCAATAGTTTGTGTGTTTTTTGTGGCTTGAACAAATTCCATTTCTCGGTGGCATGTATGTTGTTACTTTGTTTCATTTCATAGTTATGGAGATTTTTCTATGCATTTCGTGGAACATGTGATGTTCATTCTATGATTAACCATCCTCTTTACTTTTCACATATTTCAATGTATTTTGTTTCCTTAACTACAATGCAGATATGACCAGGTACTTTTGTGGCATGAGGGTCATGCCTATATGATAACAGGGCTATGACTAGGTACTTTTGTGGCATGAGGGCCAGAACATGGTTCATTTTTTTTTTTTTTTGGTGCTACAGGTAGTGAAGGGTATCTATGTTATGGTTGATACAATGATACACTAGTGGTAGTTTATATTTTGTAGATGTTGTGATACACTGATGGCAACTGAAACTATTTAGATGTTGACATGTTACTATAGATGTTTTTAATTAGATTTTATTTTTTGCTATGTCACTAACTCTTTATGCAGGTTACATGTGATATGGGCAATGATGATGGGAAGGAGCATATATGAGAAGAATGCTTAATTGGGAGGTATGACACTAGTAACCCCAACCATGGTGTTACTCTCTACTATATGTAGGATGGCCAATTTTTCCTGGCAACCACTATAGTACTTGAATAACCTTCCTTGATTGGTCAGGATGCTTCTGTCTCATTTCCAGGCATTTCTTTGATGCCACACTACTACCCAACTGAGCCCATTTCCTTCAATATACAACATTGGACATGTTAATTAAGGTCTCCACCTTGTACCGTGTCATTTCATCTAGGAAATCTTCATCTATGGCTTCACCACTAGGAGTTGTGGATAGAAAAGACAATGGTATTGTTTGTGAGTGCGGAGCAGGGTGGTGTATTACTCGCGTGTCACATAGTAGTGCGAATCCACAACGTCCGTACTATTGTTGCCCATTGTTGGTGAGTTAAGTCATCATCCAATTTAGTACTTGTCGTTTGTTGGCATACATAACTTATCACTTTATGTAGGCAAAATCTGGCAATCCTTGTAAATTTTTTATGTGGGTTGATGAGGTCCTACAATGTCCTTGTGGGAAGGGACACTGTTGAAAGCGCACTTTCAAGACTTTGAAGTCTTATGGGAGGAATTTCTACGTTTGCCCTCAATCTACAAAAAGTATTTCATATGGCTAATCCTTTTCATATATGTGCATCTTTTCTGAACATTATAAACAGTGAATAATTTTTTTACTTGGTAGGCTGATGATCATCTGTTAGGCTGTGGCTTCTTCCAATGGGTAACGGACTCGTGCAACAATGGACGTATGCAAGTTGGGGAAGAGGAAAAAGGAATGCATTCCGTCCATGAGTTTCGGACTTTGCTTGAAAAAGAGAAGTTTGCAGCCGACAGCAAGAAGGAATTGTGCGATCGACTGCTAGACTCATTCAAAAAGTTAAATATGTCTGAGAAGTAAACAGTAGGCCATGTTTGTGTGAGGATCAGTTTCCTTTTGTTGTACTATATGAAAATCAGTATAATATGTGCCATGTTTGTGTGAGGATCAGTTTCCTTTTGTTGTACTATGTGAAACTCATTGTAATTATGTGCCATGTTTGTATGAGGATTAGTTTCATTTTCTTGTACTATGTCAAAGTCATTGTAATTTTGTTATATGTGCAATGATAAGACTTTCTTAGTTCTCATCATTCTTCTTTGTGTGTTAAAATAATAGCAATCGGTGCGCAAATGGCCATGCTATTATTTTGTGATGTCTAGTTATCAAATAGGTACATCAAATGGGAATTTTTTTTTACATGCACCACTAAGTACCACACCAACATGTTTTAGCTGTGTAAGGAAAATGTATACACATATACATATATATGAGTATAGCTATGTAAGGAAAATGTATACACAAAGATATGTATGAGTGTTAGAAAAGATGACTTTCGATCCAAAAGTGTTCAAATTTTTCTAATTTTGTCTAAGTCCTAATGTTCATAATGAAAGGATGATATCCGCCCTAGGGGCCTAAAAAATTTCCTAAGTCCATAAATTTTTTGTTTACTCTTCACTATGTACACAAATATTCCTTTTTATGTTTGTTTAATCCACCCCAAGGGCCTCAAAAAATTTCCAAGTCCAAAAAATTTATATTTAATTATCACCATGTGCACAAATGATCCTTTTTATGTTTGTTTAATCCGCCCTAAGGGCCTCAAAAAATTCCCAAGTCCACAATTTTTTTATTTAATTTTCACCATGTACACAAATATTCTTTTTTTTTTCTTAGTTTAATCTGCCCTAGGGGCCTCAAAATTTTCTTAAGTCCACAAATTTTTTTTTTACTTTTCACCATATATACAAATATTTGTTTTTATGTTTGTTTAATCTGCCCCAAGGGCTTCAAAAAAATCCCAAGTCCACAAAGTTTTTATTTAATTTTCACCATGTACACAAATATCTTTTTATGTTAGTTTAATCCGCCCTAAAGGCCTCAAAAATTTCCTAAGTCCACAAATTGTTTCTTTACATTTCACCATGTATACAAATATTATATTTTATGTTTGTTTAATCCGCCCTAGGGTTCCTTTTTATGTTTGTTTAATACTTATTCTTATTATTCACTTGACTGTTACCAAACATAGAATGGTGGATGCCCTCACCAGTGGGGATGGTATGGGTAACATGGTCAGAAAAAATGACATATCCCCATTGCCATCCCTGTTTCCACCAAATGGAGAATAAAATTAAAATTGGATTTAACCTAGCAAATACCAAATGATATCAGATTAGAGAATAAGCATAACTTATTTTGGAATGACTTACACCTATTCCGCACCCAATGTAACCTGATACTAAACATGACCTAAGAGTATATAGGTATTGATGGTACAACCCGCTCGTCGGCCATAGACGTACGTCGTAGCCAAGGAGTCTTACAGAAGCCTTGAACAAGGATTACATAGTCCGAATAGGAATCTTCCCAAACGGAGAGTCCATCCAAGTCAAGAAAAGTGTGTATAGAAATATTTGCCCATCTTACCTTGAGTGCTCGAAGGTAGAGGAACATCGATAACGGTATCCAAAATGAATGATAGAAAACTTAAAACAAGTATTTTAATTAAAAGATATCAATTATGCAATAAATTTAATATTTTACCAGATATATTATGAATTGATTTCTTGAACATCGCATGGCAGAAACATAAGGTTTTTGGTGTGTGCATGTGAAAGAAAATCAAGAGATGAGAAATAAGATCGTGTGCATGCCCTTTAAAAGAGGATTATAACATCTTTGACATTAAATAACATTAGTTACTTCGTTATAGTAAATTCAAGGGATTAATAGTGAATAATCAAGGTGAAATTTGCATGAAAAGGGCATATTTTTGGTTTCTGGAAAATACACAGGCAGGTCGTGACGTCAGCCAAGGGTGCGTTCAGGTCGCAGTGCACAGTGCTGATGCGACGGTCTTGTACTTGTCGCGACTGGTTGTGGCGACGTGTTCAGGTCACGTCTGAACAGTTGACATGAAGACCTTGGTCTTGTTGCGTCTGATCATCCCAACACATTCAGGAAAGCCCGACAGGCCGACTCGAAGACGTTGATCCTGTCGCGACAGATTGTGGCAACACATTTAGGTCGGGTTCGACAAGGCCGACACGATCTTCAGGTCGCGAGGACCATGACAACGCATTCAGCTCATGCCCAACATGGTCGACGTGATCTTGTCACGCCGCATCAGGGGGACGCGACCTGGTCGCACCACATGAGAGCGGCGTGTTCTCATGCTGAGAATGCCCAGTTGACAGATCTAGGATAAAATGCTTATATATTGATGTGTACAACATGAAAGTCCACAAAATAAATTTTAAAACGTTGCTAACAGGATTCTAAACATGATAGAAACAAAAATCAAGTAAATATATGTAGATTTCATGGAGTTTGAGATCAAACAAGAGAGCTCGGGTACATGTCAATAGCCGAACTTTGAGCATGAAATGCTCATAAATGGCATGATATAAATTGGGCAAAAATATGGGGCTTTTGTTACTGGTATCATGAACTATCTATGGTCGAGAGTAATTAGGTTTTGTTTAAGAGATTATCTACCTTTAGACGAGTTGAAATTATAAGCTTAAGAACATGAAGAATGCTTGAAGAACTCCTTCCAAGTCTTCTCCTCCACGAATTCCTCCTCCTTTGGCCTCCTTCCCACGTCCAAGAGATCTCAGATGCATATATATTAGGGTCAGCCATGAGGGGTTTGGGGGTTTATTTAAAAGTTTTGTGTTGTTGTTTCCCATTACAACTCTAATCTCCTGCCAACTCTGAATTTCCATGTTTATCTAGTATTTTCCTATCATTTATGCTTCTATTTGGCTTAGGATGGGGCTCCAATTTCATGGCTAGCAAGTTAGGGTAGTGTTAAGAGTCTATTTTAGATATATATATGAGTCATATTAATGATTTACTTGTCCCTTTTTATTTATCAATAATTTAGTTACGAATTTTGACCTATTTATCTCTAACCATCATTTGGACTCTTGTCTTTGGCCCAATAACTCATGTATGAACCATTAATTAAAGCCCATCACTTGTTTTTGCTCAATGAGTTTTAATTTATTCACAATTCTTTATAGTTTTAATTTATTTATCTATTTCAGTTAGCATGTTGCTACATCCTCCCCCTCTTAAAAAAAGAATTTGGTCCCCAAATTCATATAATCATAACAGGGAGAATGTCTTACCAAATAAGTCGAGATAGTTTCGCCTCATTGTTGATTCCGGTTCTCATGTGGCTTTCTCTACTCCACGATTATTCCATAGAATCTTTACCACAGGTATAGACCGGTTCCTGAGTTGTTGCAGTTTCCGATCTAATATCTTGATTGGCTTTTCTTCATATGTTGTATCTTTATTCAATATCAAATCTTCATGGCGTATAATATGGGTAGGATCGTACATGTAACGACCCGACCTCCCGGACCCCCGCCAGGGACCCCGAAGTTCGCATCGCCGCCCACAGATCCGAACACCCGGAAGGGTTAGAAGAAATAGTCTAGTGAGATATGTACTAAATTTAAATAACTATAACGAGATATACAATATACAACGTGTCTCAAGTAAAAGCACAAGTACAAGAAGAAAGGTGCAGTCCTTAAGGGGCATACCCCGAGAACTTGCAAAGCACAACTCTCAACTTACTCAAGTACAAGAGCTCACAACACTCGCTCTTACTGCTGCTGACAACACATGGCGCCACAGCCGCCTTCGCAACCCGTCTGACACCGAGCTCTCGCAACGACGAGCCCCTAGCTGAAGGAAATAGGGGGGTGAGCCTCGCGAACAAGGCCCAGTAGGGATTACCAGTCCCTCACCGGCCAGAGCAGCAGGAACTCTGAAAATAGAAAACTACCCTAGAAAGCTGTAAAGCGAGGAACACCTACAGCAGGGTACTACTAAGCAACGGAACAGAACAATGCAACGCCACGACCACCAACCAAGGTCGTGACACACACACGACTCCTGCAGAAACCAACGGAGTTGGGCACCAAGAGAAAGCAACCCTCGGCACACCGTCGAGACCACGCAACAACCAAGTGAGAACGACGTCTCACCACAAGCACGACCACCTCAGACCTCCACAAGGTCGAGGGCCCACAAGCAGAACCACCCCAGACCCCGGACACACCGCGAGGTCGGGAAGCCACACACACCGGTGCCACCACGGACTAGAACCCAAGGACGGGACTACGGAACCGAGAGGACAGCGAAGCGGAAACCACCATAAGCACGGGCTAACAAGGCCAAACCAACAACACCCACGGAAGCTAGACACGGCTAGGCTACAACCACCGTGCACGCTCGTAGCCCAGAGCACTCCCTCAACAGGCTCCCGAGGATGGGGGTCCCAGGCAACGGAGACAACCTCTAAATGGAACAAGCCCTCAAGTGCCAAACACCGGGCGAACAGGCGGGGCAAGCACAACAAAAACCACACTAAACCATTGGCTTGTAACCCACGACAAGCCCAACAAGCAAGAGGCACGCACGGACGAGCCAGAGCTGCAGAACACCACCAGTCGGTACGGAAAACCCATCACTCTGCTAATAATCGATTGACCGCCGGTCAATCGATTATTAGGCAGACACGACCCTCCTAACACCGCTGCTAGGACACGGCCACAAAGGTGTCACCTTCGATAACTGAACGCAGGGAGGTAACCTACCACGTTCCCCACTAGAAGTTCCTAAGGGCAAATCCTGCCCTGGGGCACACGCCGACACGCCAACCGGGGACACGAAAACACCCGAGACAACACGGGTACTGTCACGACCTCCAAGGCCGTCGTGACATCATCACGATGGGGAAAGGCACCGCGACAGCAACCCTATCGCGACGGGGTGAAGCATCGCGACAGCAAACCCTGTCGCGACAGGAAAATGCGTCGCGACAGCGATCCTTATCGCTACTGGCAAACGCATCACGATAAGGTCACGCCCGACCGGGAAGATGCCTCTTCTGGTGTCACGACGCGCACCACAGTCGCGACATCAGTAGAGAGGCAGACCGACGAGATGCTCCATCTCGGGGCCGCCCACAAGCCACACACATACAACATGGGGGAGGGAAGCATGGAGAAGCTATCTAAACTAACTAGAAAGCACGAGAAGCTCCCAATCCACCCGTGAGAAGAGTTCAAGCAATCCCTACCTTAAACGAAGAACGATCCTCAATAGGGCCCTTCACGTCAGATTGGCCACCTCCTCCTCGCTCCACGCAAGCTCCACAATGTCGGGAACCGAGCACGACCCTCCTCCCCGCCTGAAACACACAAAGGGGAGAGGGGGAGGCGGAGCACCGTCGGAGGGGGAGAAGAGAGGGGAAAGAGGGAGAAAGGGAGAAGGGGTCACCGGCCAAGTCCTTATGCCTTCGGCACCCAAGACGCGATTGGGAGACACATCGTGTTAAAGACCTTAACGCGACGGGTCAATGCACCGCGACAAGAACGCGTCCCCCAGGGATGCCGCGATAACGCGACAGGTCGTACTGACACACCTGCCACCCTGATAGGCGTCAGACGACAAAAGGCACGGAACACTGTTGCGACCCATTGACCGGCGCGACACGAAGATGCGACGGAGAAGCAAGGCGCGACAAGAACGTGACGCACAAGCTCATCGTGACAAGGATGACTGTCACGTCGGACACCCATGACACGACACTAACACGTCACCCAACCTAGATGCGTTAGTGGCCAGTCATCCAAGACACTGGACGGAAAGCCAGAAAACCGGGTCTTACATCCTACCTCACCTAAAACAATTTCGTCCTCGAAATTGAGGCAAGCTCAAAAGATTCCGAGGCACGAAACGAAGCACAGGGAGCAATGTAAGACCAGCGTGAAGAAGCCACTAAGTCTGAACACGACCTCCTCGTGGCAACAATCGTACAACCAAACACATGCGGAGCACATGAAGCGCAGGTATGAAAAGTCACTAAGTCTCACCACGACCTCCTCGTGGCATCACCCACATCGCCAAACGTGCACGGTGCACATGAAGCTGGAAAACCAACGACTCACACAACGAGCTCCAAACACATGGGGAGCACGCAATCGAAACCCAACGCTCACAACACGCTCCAAACGTGGGTGAGCACCAAGCCGAAACCCGACTCACTCCAGCCGCACGTGGGGCGTCCGAACGGAACGACAACCCCACAGATGCCGAGTAACGCTAAAACCGACTTGAACAGCAGAAAACGCCAGCGAAACCACACAACTTCAGCCACCAACAGACCTCGCTGTTGGGGCCAACCACCCAGCAACCCACTCTGTCGCCTGCAAGTCCCGACAGAGGACGCAGTTGCCAGCAGCAATACGAGAAACGCCGGTCAACAACTCACTCTGTCGCCAGCAAAGCCCGATAGAGTACACAGTTGCTGACAACAACTAGGCAAAATGCCTGAGAGTCAAGCACAACACTCAGGGGAGCAGCCTCACGCTGCTAGCAGCAGCTAGCATCGGTCGCCAGCCCAACCGAGAAGCCACACGAGCGACGAGAACCAGAGCAACATCACGCTCGCGGAGGATCCGCAACACACAGAATGACGTCCACTGTCACAACTAGGTCTCACCCAAACCTTCCTCGCGGTCCAATAGGGACAGCAATGCACGTGGAGAAACCTCAACACGCGAAAACGGCATCCACTGTCACCACTAGGTCTCACCCAGACCTTCCTCGTGGTCTAACAGAGACAGCAAACGCACGCGGAGCCACAAGACTGGGAGTTACACGCTCCACAACGTGGCACACCGCGATGGAAACATCAAAATGTCTGAGGTTAAGCCGAAACCAGACACCTCCCAACGTCGACAAACCACGTGGTCGAGTACTAGCAAGCCAATAAACCTCACTATCACCAGATGAACCGACAGGAGACTCCGCCATCGACTTCCAGACTCACCAACACCACTTATGACCAGAGAACCAACGAAGAGTTGGCAGCACACCCGCCACGTGCAGACGGGGCTCAACGTGGGTACCAACATGCTAACCACCAAAAGACGCCACACCCACACAGGAACCAAAACAACTACAGAGGTCGGGGACAACACGTCGACCTCAGAGGGACCTAGACCGAACCAGGGTACCACAGCCGAACACACTCGCTCCCAAAGTGAGAGGAAAAACCAAGACACAGGCCACAACCAAAGCTTGGCGTACCACCGATATGGCTACCTAGACAAGGCAAAACAACCACCCCACAGCGGCAACGGTACAACCACAAGACTCAGGCTAGCACACGTGTCCCAGAGGCGGAAAACCCAATGCCTCCAACACCGAGCGAAGTCGTGAAACGACGTACGAAGCTCACGATCAAGGCACACGGCACAACACATGGTGCTATCACAAGCACCAGGAGCAACCCAAGGTACAACACAATGCACCAAGGCCCCAGATGGCACAAAACCGAAACACTCGGGCACGAGCACACGATGCTACCACAAGCACCAAAACTAAGCAAAGTGCAACACAGGTGCACCAACAGCGGAAACAACACCACGGGCTAATAGGAAGGACTCTTCACCAGAGACCCGCTAAAAGCCACACGCAAAGGACCGCAAGCTTGAAAGAGCACAATAAGCCACAACGGCCCCAGCCCTTGAGGCACAAAGGCACGAAGCATCGAAAAAAAATGCTCAAGGTGCAGCACACACAACCGCACCAACGGCCCGAAATGACACAGGGCCCACCGAAGGGGACTCTCCACCAGAGACCCACAAGAGAAGCACACGGAAAGCCGACAACTTCAAGAGCACAACAACCACGTCGGCTCCAAAAAGCACATAGATTACGGAGCACCGACTCTGTCGCACGGAGAGCGAAAACCACAGCGACTCCCTAGCGCGTGAGAGCAAGAAGCACCACCTCTATCGCAACTGATAGAGAGGCCAAACACCAAAACGATGACATGAAAAGCCTCCAAGGCACAAGCCAAGGCACAATCGAGCGCACACTGGAATAATGCTCACACGAGCAAGCAAACCAAGAAAATAGGTGCACAACAAAGCAACACTCACGCATGCAACCCAATAAGAAAACAGTACTACCTCACACCAATCCAACAGGGACCCAATGCCCCAAATTGTTCAAGCAGGCAGTAAGAAGCAATCACAACAACAAACGGCATGAACAGGTCCACCGACCCACAGTGCCACAAGGAAACGACAGCACGAGGGGAGAAACTAGCTCAACCCAAAAACAACTCAAGGGAAGATGACTCCAACAGAAGGTCGCAACAATGCGCACCCTGCAACACAACACCACAGTGGAGCATCGCCACCCCGAGCAGCCAATGAAAAGCAGAGGAAGGAGACACACACACCGAGTCTCTTCCACACGCATGAGGAAAATCCACAACGCAAGACTGACACTTCCACAAGAAGCACAGCCAGCCAAACACCCACTGCACTCACCAGACCACCATCTACGAGAGCACGCCGGGCACGGGGAATGAAGCAAATCGCCCGAACCACGGGGACACATGAAGTCCCACCAGCGCAGTCAAGAAACTTGAAACGAACAACATGGCAAGCTGGCCAATGCAGCAGCTAGACGCACGGCCAAGTGCACAACACCTTGACCGACAACGCCCAAGCAGACTATAACACAGACAGTCCAACCGGCAAAAACGACAGCTCATCTCTATATAGAGAGAGAGAGCAGCGACAACCAAAACAACACAAAGCAGCTTTGGGGAGAACCTCCACCAAAAGCGCCAAGAGCCGTCCTGGGAGAACCTCACCAGAACACAGCCTAACCAAACGGCACACTTTAAACTACAGGGGCAACACAACGGTGGCCGAAAACAAACACATAGCACTCCTGGGAAGAACCTTCGCCAGAAACGACAAAGGGCGATCCTGAGAAGAACCTTCACCAGAACGCACAGCCCCAACAACCAAGCAACATGGACCATTAGAGGGAACATTGCAGCAAGTAGAAGCAACGCAAGCCGGTCTTGGGAGAACCTCCACCAAAACCACCAAGGCACAGTTCTGAGAAAACCCGCCAGAACGCACCAGCCAAACCAACAACACACCTCAGACCCTGAGGTAGCACATCAACAGCAGAAATGAGCACGGAACAGTCTTGGGAGAAACCCTCACCAAGACAACAACAAACAGTTCGGGGAAACCTCACCAGAACACAGGGCAACAAATCGATGCACCTCAACCCAGAGGGCAATGCAATCGCAACCAGAAATGAGCACAACACAGTTCTGGGGAAACCTCACTTCCACCAGAACCAACAAACAAAGACTCCGGGAGCACCCCACTAGAGCTCACAACCAGCGAGCACCAGGCCGACCACAACCACAGACCAGTGTTGCAGCGCTCAACCAGCGATGCAACACGGCACACAGAACATCTGCTTAGGCCGAGCAATGACGCCGATTGAGCAGAGCACAGCGCACAACAGTGCACAAACATGAGACCACACACAAGACCTACACAGCACACATCCCAACAACAGGGGAACAACCAACAAGGCAAGGACACTTCGACCGGTTCTACAGACAACAACTCTGCACCAGTGAAGGCCACACCACACGCAGGCTCTCTCAGCCATAGCGGCACGCACGCACCCAATTGCGCCAAAGACTACCAAGAGCACCGCGCCTGGACTTGCTTGCAAGTGTCCTCCACATGGGAAAGACCATTGCCAGCGAGTCCACCGCCAACCGCGCCACCACAGCACGAACACACCGAGCGACCACACTCGCCATGCACGCGGCACAGCAACAGCTGCAACCCACCTGCAGCATGCACACAAATCTTGCAGGGGAGCCGCACACCTGCAAAGCAATTGAAAGCACAAGCCCAACACTAGTCGGACGGTGTCAGCAGCGTACTAGTACCTTTCTTTGGGACAACTATAGTTATTAACTCATTACCAATCTCAATAGACCCATGCTCTGATACTAACTGTAACGACTCGACCTCCCGGACCCCTGCCAGGGACCCCGAAGTTTGCATTGCCACCCATGGATCCGAAGACCCAGAAGGGTTAGAAGAAATAGTCTAGTGAGATATGTATTGAATTTAAATTAGTATTACGAGATATACAATATACAACGTGTCCCAAGTAAAAGCACAGGTACAAGAAGAAAGGTGCAGTCCTTAAGGGGCATACCCCGAGAACTTGCAAAGCACAACTCTCAACTCACTCAGGAACAAGAGCTCACAACATTCACTCTCACTGCTGCTGAAAACACACGGCGTGCGACGACCCTCATTATACCGGTACGTTATACCACCCACTTGGTATTGCGAGCGTCATCACAGTGGGACATTTACCCAACAATGACATTCAGCTGAGATACACGTGAATAAAGAACAGAGTAGCGGAAGTAAAAGAACCACTGTCTTCATTCCATTCATCATCCACATTTAACATACATGTTTCGATAACATTTAAAGAGCCAAAAGTCCACATAATTTAAATTGCTGAAAATCAAATACATAGATGTCCATACTTATACATTCTTCCATGATAATGCTAGTACAATGTTCAATTTACATACTATGAAAATCACAAAATGTCACAAGTACTCCAACACTATAATCTCCGTGCTCGAGTCGGTCTCCAACGTCTCCTCCACTAGTGTCTCGTCACCAACTACACCTGTACGCCGAAGCAAGTAGTGAGTCTAAAAGACTCCGCAAGTAATTCTACACATACGTACCATGCACATATCATAGTAGGTTCTACATACACATTCACAAGACACAACATGTAGCATGCTTGACATTAAATTTTACAACCTATCATGGTGAATCTACAATTTAAACACATGGACTATGCTTTCCAGATTTTCTAAAATAGAATCACCTATCACATGCTTTCTATTCATTCCTCACATAAAAATCTACCTTCAACAACTAAGACATGAAAGCCATTAACATGAATTCCCGAGCATGCATGAAAGAAAACATACCTAACATGGAATCTACACATTCCTACGCATATACGTAACCATTTTACATGCTTTAAGCTTGCTGTTTTACATGCTTTAGCAACCATAATCTACACATGAGGGCTACAACAACGATTAAATCACAACATGTGAACAACCAAGTATGGAAGTTGTTTATACATGCTTAACAGTTATCCCTAGCATGATTCTAGGCATTTTGCATACATAAACATGATCATAACATAGTAAAGCTACTGTTTAAGAATGATTTCAGATTGTCATAACATGGATTACAAACTCACATCCTCACATTTTGGTTTCACATTTTTACACAATTCAAATTCGCATATTTCACACTTTACACATGCACTTTTACACATTGTTCACATTCACATTTTTCACATGAACACATACACATTTACACATTCACATTTAGTACCGTGACACATAGTCCAAACCACCAAAGAAGGACATAACACATCACATCACATAGACGCCATCTAGGCAATACAATGGCGACTCTTGGACTGCGCAGACCGGGAACAAGTCTCCACCCTAACCAGTGGTACTTGTCCACCTCTAGGATTTCCCCCTAATGCCCTTAGGTCACAACACATTGAACCTTCTCAGGGGGACTTTTCCAGATACTTCCACTGCCCTCTGTGGAAGCAATGTCACACTTGGCACAATTTACACATTACAACGTTTTCCGATTTAAGCACTTAGTTTAGCACATGACACTCACTCTCACTCATTCACTCATTCACACCATGGGGCTCTGTTTTCCTGACATGACACTACAATTACAGAAATTTAGTGCTCAGGAAATTTCACTAATAGGTTGCTATATACAAAATCAAATCATTTTTACAACGCTTACATTAGTTTCACATTTTTACATAGAAAATTCATATTACATCATATACTTGTCCAAATGACCTGAAATTTTAACCACTAGTTGACTTCGGTTTAGGATCCCACATGCAAATTTCAGATTTTTCTAACCTAAAACGTAATTACAGAAAATCTAACATCGAATTCACATGCTATCCACAATTCAAGTTAGCATGGAGTTGAACACCAATCACAAATTTAACACTCACTGTCTGAACCCTAGCATGCATAGAGCCACATGATTTATTCCCGAATTTATTGGGCAATACACAATTTATGGAAGATTTATCGTGACCTACACATGATTTCTATTTCCCAAAACAGAAAATTCAATAAATCATACAAGCATGGAAAATTCCAGAAATTCAGAGCACAGACAGGGTGGTACATACATGGTCTAACAAAATTAGGGCAACATGATTTTACCACGGATTATCAGGATAATGGTGAGAACATACACATGAACATTCTTCCACGTGCTTTCAAATATGTAAATAAGCTCTACCATCCACAAAATAAGTGTACATTCACATTCCCATCCATCACATTAGCTAGTATACATAGCACATAAGAGATTACATTATATCCTCATCGTGAAACATATCGAAATTAATCATATAGAAGGGCAGAACAGCTTGCTGTTCTGCTCAGATGAACTTAGCGGCAAGTTATGGCCGCTAATTAATGTTAGCGGCATAATCGCTGGACGCTAAGCATGATCTTAGCGGCAAGGGATATTGTCGTTAAGGTCAGGTCTGTGCAAAACACAGACCCGAGCTCCAAAGATGGGGTGAATTTGGGGGTCTAGGACACGAGGGAAAAATACAAAAATGGTAAAACCATCCTAGACACATACATGAACACTATGAGTAGGGTACTTGCCTTTTAGGTATACTCCAAAGGGATCAAAAGGCTTGGTGAAGCTCTCCTTGGGCTGTCCCAAGAAGTTCCTAACCAGCCTCCAAGATGGCCTTCCTTTGGGTTCTTGAGCAAGCTCCAATGCAATCCGAGGTCGGGGATGCCTTCCTCGATGATCCAGCAAGCTCCTTGATGCAGCAGGTGGCCGGATCAAGCTTCAGAACTTCAGATTTTGGGTTGCAAAGGTGAGGGTTTCTCACAGTCTGAAATAGGGTTTCACTCCTTTCTCTTCTTCCTCTCTTGCAAAGGGCAAAGAGAAGGCTTAGGGTTGTAAAAATGGTTTGTATCTAGGAGAGGGGGTTCTCCTATCACGCAGGGGTGACAAGATGGCCTTTCAGACCGTTGGGGATAGCTCCCTAATGGTTGGGGTGGCTTGCTTCTGGGATTTCGGGTCTGCAACGCATGCAGGTCAGAGATTGGCGTCCACATCGCTGGACGCTGGACTTAGTGTTGGCGTCCATAGGGTTGACGCCGACATAACATCGACGTCTACTGATATTGACGCCAATCTGGCCTTCGGCCAGAACTCCCTAAACATGCAAAACCATGCACGCTTACACCTATATACATGTCATATGTATGTATACATGTACACACTACCATCATATAATACATACATTATTTATACCTAAATTATACACATACCACATAAGTAACTAATTAATACATACGTAGATACATACATACAAGAAATGAGCAGTCTTCGAGAATCTATCTACAACTACCCAAATCGAGTCATTGCCCCTTCTAGATCGAGGCAAACCCGAAACAAAGTCCATAGTGACAGCTTCCCACTTCCACACTGGGATGTCCATCCTTTGCATAAGGCCGGATGGTCGCTATCGCTCGGCCTTCACTTGCTGGCATACTAAACACCAGGATACATAATCCGCTACATCCCTCTTCATGCCAGACCACCAAAAGGATCTCTTCAAATCCTGGTACATCTTTGTGTTACCCGGATGAATAGAGAATCGCGATCTATGAGCCTCCGCTAACACATGCTCGCGGACATCTACTAAATCGGGGACACAAACACGGTGCTGAAATCTAATCACACCGTCCTCATCACGAGCAATGCCTGCCTTGCCCACTAACTCTAAGAGTCTAGGGTCGGCTCCCTGTTGCTCGATCACCTCATCCAAAACCGAGGACCTAAGAGATAACTGAGCTACAAAAGCCTGGCATAGCGATGGCTCTAACTCAGTCAACGCGCAAGCCGCATCCTCCAACATCTTCCAGCCCTGCTGGAGAGATGGCCTCTTTCTACTAAGAGCATCTGCTACAACATTCGCCTTTCCAGGGTGATACTGAAGGTCGAAGTCATAGTCCTTCAAGAACTCAATCCATCTTCTCTGCCTCAGGTTTAATTCCTTTTGGGAGAAGAGATACTTTAAGCTCTTGTGGTCGGTAAACACCTCAAATCTGACACCATAAAGATAGTGCTTCCAGATCTTTAGTGCATGAACCACTGCTGCGAGCTCCAAGTCATGAGTTGGATAGTTCTTCTCATGCTCCTTCAACTGACGAGAAGCATAAGCCACTACCCTTTCCTGCTGCATTAGCACACAGCCTAACCCAATCCGAGACGCATTCGTGTAGATAGCAACCCTCTACACCACTCGGTAAGACTAACACCGGGCTGTCGTGAGCTTAGTCTTCATAATTGAAAACTACTCTCACACTTCTCGGACCAAACAAACTTCACTCCCTTTCTGGTAAGTTGAGTCAAAGGGGCGGCGATGGATGAAAATCCCTCAATAAATCGACGATAGTAACCAGCTAAACCATAAAACTACGAATCTCCGAAGGGGTCTTGGGAACCTCCCAATCCATAACTGTCTGGACCTTTGCTGGATCCACTGCAACACCAGCACCGGAGATAACATGCCCTAGGAAATGAACCTCGCGCAACCAAAAATCGCACTTGCTGAACTTATCATACAGCTTGTGCTCACGAAGAACCTCTAACACTAACCTCAGATGCTGACGGTGTGTGGCCTCGTCCGGAGAGTAAACCAGCACATCATCAATAAACACCACGACAAAGCTATCTAAATAAGGCCTAAACACCCAGTTCATGAGATCCATGAACGCTGCAGGGGCATTGGTCAATCCGAAAGGAAGGACCAAACACTCATAATGTCCATAACGGGTTCTAAACGCCGTCTTGGACACATCCTCACTCCGAATCCTCAACTGATGATAACCAGATCGCAAGTCAATCTTAGAAAACCTGATGCATCTCGCAACTGGTCAAACAATCATCAATACGAGGTAAGGGATACCTGTTCTTCACAGTCACTTGGTTTAGCTTCCTGTAGTCAATGCATAACCTAAGTGACCCGTCTTTCTTCTTGACGAACAATACAGGTGCGCCCCAAGGGGAAACACTAGGGCGAATAAATCCCTTATCTAGCAACTCTTGCAACTGCCTCCTCAACTCGGCTAACTCCACAGGTGCCATCCGATATGGAGCCTTCAAGATAGGAGAGGTGCCCAGAAGCAACTCTATGGTAAACTCTATCTCTCTATCCGGTGGCAAACCAGACAAATCATCAGGAAAGACGTCTGGAAAATCCTGCACTACCTCAATCTCCGAAGAGTAGGTGACTCATTAGCCTCTGGTACTATACCACGCTGGCAAGAAAGCGTCACAACCCTTGTTCACCATGCGCATCGCCTTCATGGCAGAGATGACTAACTTTCCCGCCAAGTTCCTTGGAAGGGATGAGAGAACTCGTCCTCACCAAGAATGCGGAAAACAATCCTCTTCCGGCGACAATCCACTAACGCATAGTGCTCCTCTAGCCAATCCAGACCAAGAATAGCATCATAGTCCTTCATCTTTAGAAAGAAGAAACACCCATCTAGGATTCTATCCTCAAGCACACAGGTAACGACGGAATGCACTTCCTAGTCGATACCGTACCCAGGGGTGTGCACAGACAAAGGGACCTCTAAATCCTCAGACTCTATGCCTACTCTAGGGCTAACTGCCTAGCGAACCGCTCGGAAATGAACGAGTGAGTAGCACCCATATCAAACAAAACCCGAGCGTGCACACCTAAAAGCAAAACCGTACCTTCGGTGACATGCTCCGCCTGCTCGGCGTCCTCGCGAGCTAAAGCAAACACTCGAGCTGGGGCTCGAGGCCTTCCTGGTCTTCCTGTAGCTGGCGCTGCTGCCGCTACCGCTGGGGTTGGCGCTCCGCGCTGGAGTCTTGGGCAATCCTTGATCTTGTGGTCGCTGCTTTCGCACTTCAAGCACTTTCCCGTAATCATCCAACATTCGGTACCACCATGTGTCTTCCCACAGTGGGGACACTCTTTCTTCACACCAGGGGAACGTACAGAGGGTACCTGAGAACTGCCGACTGCCACGGATCGCTGCGGTGTGGTACACTGCTTTCTTCTTGTCTTGCCGTTGGAATGTCGCTGCTGGCCTCTTCTGCGAAGTTTTCTTTTCTTCCAGGTATTGCTCCATCTCTCCCTCCTGCCTACAAGCAGCACTGAGGGCCTCGTCCAATGTGGGGTGGTCAAACGCCACGAGTCTCGTCCGCAGTGATGGCTTGAGTCCCATCACGAACTTCTTTGTCTTCCTGCGCTCGTCTGCCACGATGTGAGGTGCATATTTAGAGAGTTCAGAAAATCTTGCCTCATATTCCAGCACAGTCATGGAGCCTTGAGCCAAAGATAGGAATTCCTGCTCCATCCGATCTTGCACATGCTCGGGACGAACTTGGCCCGAAAGAGCCTCACGAACTCGTCCCAAGCAACATCGATAGCTCCGTCCTCAAACCGGGTACGCAGCAATGAAGCCCACCATACATCAGCTCTTTCCTGCAGTACACCGCTCATAAGCACCATCTAAACAAATCTAGCTTAACAAACATACAAGCATATAAACTAAAGCATACCTGTAGCATGTAGGTGGCCAATGTAACCTTATCCTCATCTGCACACCTGATGGCTCGGAAGATCTTTTCTATCTCCCTCATCCAGCTTTCAGCCAACAACGGATCGCTCTCCCCCTTAAAAGAGGGTGGCAGCATCCTCTTGAATCTTTCCATGGTAGAAGGTCCACCATGGTCCTGAGCTGGTACTTGAGCCTGCTACATCACAGCAACAATACACAATCAACACAATATCACATAATTAAATACAACAGACTATAATTTTTTTATTAGTCTAACCTGAGCCTCCAACTGAGCCTGGAGTGCTGCCTGGGTATGAGCCTGCGTCTGCATGGCTTGCACCAGACCTTGCATGAATACTCCATAATCCACAGGCGGCGGTGGGGGAAGTACAGAACCTTGCGGTGCCGGGGCCTGCTGCTCCGCCCGCTCGTCACGTCTCGGCTCGTCCTCACGGCCGGTGCTCTGCCACGTCTACCTCTCGAAGCCATGGCTGTAAAAAATTCAGCCACCATTAGAGCTAGGTTACTAAGTTTTCTAACCATTTTCTTATCTACTTTTCATTCATTATTAATCAATTCTACACATGTGGACATACTTAGCATGTAATGAAGATGATGACTTATGTATATTCATGTGCAATCTCAACCGGTTCTCTGATACCAATCTCTGCGACGACCCTCATTATACCGTACGGTTATACCAACCCACGTCGGTATTGCGAGCGTCATCACAGTGGGACATTTACCCAACAATGACATTCAGCTGAGATACACGTGAATATAAGAACAGAGTAGCGGAAGTAAAAGAACCACTGTCTTCATTCCATTCATCATCCACATTTAACATACATGTTTCGATAACATTAGAGCTAAAAGTCCACATAATTTAAATTGCTGAAAATCAAATACATAGATGTCCATACTTATACATTCTTCCATGATAATGCTAGTACAATGTTCAATTTACATACTATGAAAATCACAAAATGTCACAAGTACTCCAACACTCTAATCTCCGTGCTCGGGTCGGTCTCCACGTCTCCTCCTCCACTAGTGTCTCGTCACCAACTACACCTGTACGCTGAAGCAAGTAGTGAGTCTAAAGACTCCGCAAGTACTTCTACACATACCGTACATGCACATATCATAGTAGGTTCTACATACACATTCACAAGACACAACATGTAGCATGCTTGACATTAAATTTTACAACCTATCATGGTGAATCTACAATTTAAACACATGGACTATGCTTTCAGATTTTCTAAAATAGAATCACCTATCACATGCTTTCTATTCATTCCTCACATAAAAATCTACCTTCAACCAACTAAGACATGAAAGCCATTAACATGAATTCCCGAGCATGCATGAAAGGAAACATACCTAACATGGAATCTACACATTCCTACGCATATACGTAACCATTTTACATGCTTTAAGCTTGCTGGTTTTACATGCTTTAGCAACCATAATCTAACACATGAGAGCTACAACAACGATTAATCACACAACATGTGAACAACCAAGTATGGAAGTTGTTTATATATGCTTAACAATTATCCCTAGCATGGATTCTAGGCATTTTGCATACATAAACATGATCATAACATAGTAAAGCTACTGTTTAAGCATGATTTCAGATTGTCATAACATGGATTACAAACTCACATCCTCACATTTTGGTTTCACATTTTTACACAATTTCAAATTCGCATATTTCACACTTTACACATGCACTTTTACACATTGTTCACATTCACATTTTTCACATGAACACATACACATTTACACATTCACTTTAGTGCCGTGACACATAGTCCAAACCACCAAAGAAGGACACAACACATCACATCACATAGACGCCATCTAGGCAATACAATGGCGACTCTTGGACTGCGCAGACCGGGGAACAAGTCTCCACCCTAACCAGTGGTACTTGTCCACCTCCAGGATTTCCCCCTAATGCCCTTAGGGTCACAACACATTAACCTTCTCAGGGGGACTTTTCCCTGATACGGTTCCACTGCCCTCTGTGGAAGCAATGTCACACTTGGCACAATTTACACATTACACGTTTTCCGATTTAAGCACTTAGTTTAGCACATGACACTCACATCTCACTCATTCATCATTCACACACATGGGGCTCTATTTTCCTGACATGACACTACAATTACAGAAATTTAGTGCTCAGGAATTTCACTAACCAGTTGCTATACAAAATCAAATCATTTTACAACGGCATGCATTAGTTTCACATCTTTACATAGAAAATTCATATTGCATCATATACTTGTCCAAATGACCTGAAATTTTAACCACTAGTTGATTTCGGGTTTAGGATCCCACATGCAATTTTCAGATTTTTCTAACCTAAAACGTAATTACAGAAAATCTAACATCGAATTCACATGCTATCCACAATTCAAGTTAGCATGGAGTTGAACACCAATCACAAATTTAACAACTCACTGTCTGAACCCTAGCATGCATAGAGCCACATGATTTATTCCCGAATTTATTGGGCAATACACAATTTACGGAAGATTTATCGTGACCTACGCATGATTTCTATTTCCAAAACAAAAATTCAATAATCATACAAGCATGGAAAATTCCAGAAATTCAGAGCACAGACAGGGTGTACATACATGGTCTAACAAAATTAGGGCAACATGATTTTACCACGGATTATCAGGATAATGGTGAGAACATACACATGAACATTCTTCCACATGCTTTCAAATATGTAAATAAGCTCTACCATCCACAAAATAAGTGTACATTCACATCCCATCCATCACATTAGCTAGTATACATAGCACATAAGAGATTACATTATATCCTCATCGTGAAACATATCAAATTAATCATATAGAAGGGCAGAACAGCTTGTTGTTCTGCTCAGATGAACTTAGCGGCAAGCTATGGCCGCAATTAATGTTAGCGGCATAATCGCTGGACGCTAAGCATGATCTTAGCGGAAGGGATATTGCCGTTAAGTCAGGTCTGTGCAAAACACAGACCCGAGCTCCAAAGATGGGGTGAATTGGGGGTCTAGGACACGAGGGAAAAATACATAAAAATGGTAAACCATCCTAGACACATACATGAACACTATGAGTAGGTACTTGCCTTTTAGGTATACTCCAAAGGATCAAAAGGCTTGGTGAAGCTCTCCTTGGGCTGTCCCAAGAAGTTCCCAACCAGCCTCCAAGATGGCCTTCCTCCGGTTCTTGAGCAAGCTCCAGTGCAATCCGAGGTCGGGGATGCCTTCCTCGATGATCCAGCAAGCTCCTTGATGCATAGGTGGCCGGATCAAGCTTCAAACTTCAGATTTTGGGTTGCAAAGGGAGGGTTTCTCACAGTCCGAAAATAGGGTTTCACTCCTTTCTCTTCTTCCTCTCTTGCAAAGGGCAAAGAGAAGGCTTAGGGTTGTAAAAATGGGTTTGTATATAGAGAGGGGTTCTCCTATCACACGCAGGGGTGACAAGATGGCCTTTCAGACCGTTGGGGACAGCTCCCCAATGGTTGGGGTGGCTTGCTTCCGGGATTTCGGGTCTGCAACGCATGCAGGTCAGAGAAATTGGCGTCCACATCGCTGGATGCTGGACTTAGTGTTGGCGTCCATAGGGTTGACGCCGACATAACATCGACGTCTACTGATATTGACGCCAATCTGGCCTTCGCCAGAACTCTAAAACATGCAGAAACCATGCACGTCTTACACCTATATACATGTCATATGTATGTATTAACATGTACACACTACCATCTATAATACATACATTATTTATACCTAAATTATACACATACACACATAAGTATACTAATTATACATACGTAGATACATACATAATACATACACACATGAATTATTTACATGCAATTCAATAATGTAACAAAATTCGAGGGCCTTACACGGTGCCACAGCTGCCTCTGCAACCCGTCCGACACCGAGCTCCTGCGACGACGAGCCCCTAGCTGAAGGAAGTAGGGAGGTGAGCCTCGTGAACAAGGCCCAATAGGGATTACCAGTCCCTCACTGGCCAGAGCAGTAGGAACTCCGAAAATAGGAAACTACCCTAGAAATCTGTAAAGCGAGGAACACCTACAGCAGGTACTACTAAGTAGCGAAACAGAACAATGCAATGCCACGACCACAAACCAAGGTCGTGACACACACAGCTCTCCCGCAGAAAAACGGAGTCCGGCACCAAGCGAAAAGCAACCCTCGGCATACCCCCCGAGACCACGCAACAACCAAGTGAGAATGACGTCTCACCACAAGCACGGCCACCTCATACCTCCACAAGGTCGAGGGCCCACAAGTAGAACCACCCTGGACCCCGAACACACCGCATGGTTGGGAAGCCACACACGTCGGTGCCACCACAGACTGGCACCCAGGAACGGGACTATGGAACCGAGAGGACACCGAAGCAGAAACCACCAGAAGCATGGGACAACAAGATCAAACCAACAATGCCCACGGAAGCTAGACACGGCCAAGCTATAACCACCGTGCATGCTCGGGCAACGAGTCATACTTGGAAACATCGTGAGGAAACACTGTCACAACAACATTAACCAAGCCACTGCCACTAGTAGCCAAGAGGGGGACACGCCGTCCACGTCCTCTGCTCGCTAGCCTAGCTCCTGCCTATGCCTCCGCGGAAGAGCGAGACAGAGCTGCCACAGAAACACACAAACGCACGCAACACCGCATCATGGCCAAGCTGCGGCCCCACGTCTAACACCACTACATGGCTCCGAAACCAATGCAGAGAGAGGTAGTGAGACAAAGGACTATCTGGGCCGCGTCGGGAAGAAAACACCTCGACAACCTCGGCGTCCCGCCCCAGACAAGGGAGCTCTACAAATGACTTAGTGCCCCTGTCCAAACCTCGTTTTCCCCTCAGCTCCAGAGTCTGCCAAGTCGGCTGCCAACTCGAGCACGCTCGTAGCCCTGAGCACTCCCTCAACAGACTCCGAGGATGGGGGTCCTAGGCAACGGAGACAATCTTTAAATGAGACAAGCCCTCAAGTGCCAACCACTGGGCGAACAGGCAAGGCAAGCACAACAAGAACCATGCCGAACCGCTGGCTTGTAACCCACGACAAGCCTAGCAAGCAAGAGGCATGCACGAATGAGCCAGAACCTCGAAACACCACCAGTCGGTACGAAAAACCCGTCGCTCTGCTAATAATCGATTGACCGATTGACCATCGGTCAATCGATTATTAGGCGGACACGACCCTCCTGGCACCGTTGCCAGGACACGACCACAAAGGTGTCACCTTCGGTAGCTGAGCATAGGGAGGTAATCTGCCACGTTCCCCACCAGAAGTTCCTAAAGGCAAAGCCTGCCCTGGGGCACACGTCGACACGCCAACTGGGGACACGGAAACACCCGAGACAACACGAGTACTATTGCGACCTCCAAGGCCGTCGCAACACCATCGCGATGGGGAAAGGCACCGTAATAGTAACCCTGTCGCGACGGGGCAAAGCGAGCGACAGCAAACCCTATCACGACAGGAAAACACGTCGCGACAACGATCCTTATTACGACCGGCAAACGCGCCGCGATAAGGTCACGCTCGACCGGGCAGATGCCTCTTCTGGTGTCGCGACGCGCACCGTAGTCGCAACACCAGTAGAGAGGCAGACCCACGGGATGCTCCATCCCAGGGCTGCCCACAAGCCACACATATGCCTTACAGGGGTGGGGAGCATGGAGAAGCTATCTAAACTAACTAGAAAGCACGAGAAGCTCCCAATCCCCCTGGATCGAGAAGAGTTTAAGCAATCCCTACCTTAAATGAAGAATGAACCCCAATAGGGCCCTTCACGTCAGATTGGCCACCTCCTCCTCGCTCCACGCAAGCTCCACGACACCAGGAGCACGAGCACGACCCTCCTCCTCACCTGAAACACACAAAGGGGAGAGGGGGAGGCGGAGCACCGCTGGAGGGGGAGAAGAGAGGGGAAAGAGGGAGAAAGGGAGAAGGGGTCATCGGGCAAGGCATTATGCCTTCGGCACTCAAGATGCGATGGGGCGACGTGTCATGTTAAAGACCTTAACACGATGGGTCAACGCACCGCGACAAGAACGCATCCCCAGGGACACCGCGACAACTCGATAGGTCATTTTGACACACCTGCCACCCTGACGGGCGTCAGATGACAAAAGGCACGGAACACTGTTGTGACCCGTTGACCGGGCAAGTCACGAAGACGCGATGGAGAAGCAAGGTGCGACAAGAACGAGATGCACAAGCTCGTCGTGACAAGGATGACTGTCGCATCAGCCACCCACGACACGACACTAGCGCATCAGCCAGCCTGGACGTGTTAGTGGCCAGTCATCCAAGAGACCGGACGGAAAGCCAGGACCGGGTCTTACAGTACATATACTTCCTGAGCATAGAAACATGGAATACATTGTGTACAAATGTCAAATGTAGTGGCAACGCCAGTCGGTATGCGACTTCACCAACCCTTGCGAGCACTTCGAAAGGGCCAATGAATCTTGGACATAGCTTTCCTTTGACTCCGAATCTTTGAATTCCACAAGTAGGAGATACCTTCAAGAGCACATGATCTCCCACCTGAAATTCTAGATCTCTTCTTCTCTTGTCGGCGTAGCTCTTTTGTCTGGATTGAGCGATCTTGAACCGATCTCTTGTGACTTGGATATCCTTGGTTGTAGCTTGACCATGTCTGGACGCAACCACTGCTGTTCACCAACTT
The DNA here is from genome assembly GCA_014218235.1 of Colocasia esculenta. Classification (NCBI taxonomy): domain Eukaryota; kingdom Viridiplantae; phylum Streptophyta; class Magnoliopsida; order Alismatales; family Araceae; genus Colocasia; species Colocasia esculenta. The sequence goes on from CM024761.1 coordinate 116,641,809, forward strand.
TAGTCCAACACACTGGTGATCTACAACTTCTTCCATACAGTGCTTCAAATGGAGCCATCTTAATGCTATCTTGGTAGCTATTATTATATGCGAATTCTATTAGCAGCAATTGTTCATTCCAGTAGCCTTCAAAGTCTATTATGTTAGCTCTTAACATATCTTCCATAATCTGGTTATCCTCTCTGTTTGTTCGTTTGATTGTGGATGGAAAGTAGTACTAAAACTTAGTTTAGTACATAGTGTAGTTTGCAGTTCTTTCCAAAAATGAGAGGTAAACCTCGGTCATAATTTGAGACTATGGATGATGGAACTCCATGTAGTCTCACTATCTCTTTCACATAAAGAGCCGCTAACACGTCTACAAACCACTTACTTTTGATTGGTAGAAAGTGTGCAAACTTAGTTAATCGATCTACAATAACCCATATAGCTTCGAGTCCACCATGAGTTCTGGGTAAACCCATGATGAAGTCCATGCCATACTCACCACTTCCATTATGGGATCTTCAGGGGTCTGAGTACGCCTGCAAGACGCCGGTGTTTTGCCTTCACTGTTGACAAATAATAATGGCATCGTGTTCAGCTACTTCTCGCTTTATGGGCAACCAAAACGTTCTTTTCATGTCTTGATACATCTTGGTAGCGCCAAGATGAATAGTGTATTTGGTCTTATGAGCTTTATCCATTAACTTTTTTTTAAGGTCTTCATTGTCAGGTACACATGTTCTTCCTTGGAATACTAGTCTTCCATCTTCAGTCAAGGTAAAGTCTAGTTTTTTTGCTAAAGTCTCCTTAACACGTACCAGGAATGGGTCGTTGTCTTGTTGAGCTTTGATTTCCTCAAGTGGGTCAGATTGAATCTTGATACTGGCAATTAAGACACAATTATTTCTCTATTCAATGTCAAGTCTAATCTGGTGAATTGTTCTAACAGTTGCATCTCGCCAAGAACTAGACTAGATAAAGATGTTATAGGCTTTCTGCTAAGAGCGTCAACCACAACATTACCTTTGCTTGGATGGTATTGAATTTTGAAGTTAAAGTTTTTTAAATATTCCAGCATCTTTTTTTGTCTCATATTGAGCTCCTTTTGAGAGAATAGGTACTTCAGCTTTTGTGATCTGAGTAGACAATGAACTGTTCACCATAAAGATAATGTCTCCAGATTTTAGAGCAAAGGTTACAGCAGCCAACTCCAGATCATATACAGGATAGTTGACCTTATGAGTCTTCAATTATCTTGAAGAATAGGCAATAACTTGATCTTTCTGCTTAAGTACGCAGCCTAAACCAATATTGAAGCATCGGTTGTAGACTAAGAACCCTTCTCCTCCAATTGGCAGAGGGAGAACAAGTGCAGATGTTAAACATTCTTTTAATGTTTGAAAATTTTTCTCGCACTCCTTGCTCTATACATAAGGGTTCTCCTTTCATATAAGGCGAGTGAAGGGTACAACAATCTTTGAGAAGTCTTTTATGAACTACCTGTAATAGCCAGCCAGTCCCAAAAAGCTTCTAATCTCTGTTACATTGGTTGGTCTCTCTCAGTTAAGTACAATTTCAACCTTGGAGGGATCAATAGATATACCATCTTTGGAGATGACATGGCCCAAGAAGGACACTTCTTCGAGCCAAAACTCGCACTTGCTTTAAAGATGATTATCGCACAAGATTTGCAGAGCTATCTGTAGATGTTCTTCATGTTTTGATTTGGTCTTAGAATATATGAGGATATCATCAATGAAGACGACCACAAACTTATCAAGGTATGGCCAGTAAATGTTGTTCATAAGTTGCATGAAAGCTGCAGGAGCATTGGTTAGACCAAAAGGCATAACAATGCATTCATAATGTCCATACCTGCTCTTGAAGGCCATTTTGTAGATGTCATCATCTTTGATTCTCGTTTTATGATAGTCATACCTAAGGTCAATCTTAGAGAAATATTGAGCTCCAAATATCTTATCAAAGAGTTCATCGACTCGAGGCAGTAGGTACTTATTCTTGATAGTCAATTGATTTAATTGCATGTAGTTGATGCATAATCTCATAGATCCACCCTTTTTCTTAACAAATAGAACATGTGCTCACCATGGGGAAGTACTTGGCCTAATAAAGCCTTTCTCCAATAGATCCATTAATTGTTCTTTCAACTCTTTGAGCTCGGCAGGCGAATTCTATACGGCTGACGTGACACTAGTGCAGCTCCACGGATTAGATCGATAAAGAAATTCAAATCTTGTTCAGGTGGAATGCCTGGCAGCTCATCGGGAAAGTCGTCAGGACAGTCTTGCACTATGTGCATGTCTGCTACCTTGGATACTTTGTTTTCAACTATTACAGTGGCAAAGAATGTCACACATCCTTTCCAGATCATGCCTTGTGCACGTATGGCAGAGATTAGAGACAAGTGTCTCTTGTATCTATATCCAGTGAAGAATAGCTTAGGAAATTAACTAAGCGTAATCTTCCCTCTTCTACAATCGATGCTAGCCCCATAAGTAGATAGCCAATCGGCTCCTAATATAACATCATAGCCTTCCATGGGCATACATACCAGGGTGGCTCTCAGGTTTAGATCACCAATCATAACATCAGCTAATGGGAAATATTTGTTGAGTTTTACTTTTTCTCCCAATGGTGTGGAGACAAGAAATTCAAAACCCATAGATGCAGGTTTAACATTTAATGTATCAGCAAAGTTTTACGATATGAACAAATGTGTAGCGCCAATATCAAACAAAACAAATGTTGATTCAGAGAAAACTTATAGTGAACCTTCTACACTCCTCCATCTTCAGTGGTTTCTTTTTCTTGCAGAGCTCGTAGTTTGCCTTGCTTCCTCGGCACATTGGTGTGCTTCTCATTTTCTTTAAGCAACAGGCATTGGGATGCGATGCTCACGGCTTTTGTAGCGCAGACAAGTGCCAACCTTCCTCCAGCATTCGTCCGCAGTGTGACAAGGCTTGTCACAATGCTTGTAGTTGTCTTTTGCCGGAGTAGAGGGGACATTGACCTTCGGCTTCCTTTCTTGACTTGGCCCTTCAATAACGGCTGCTTCTTGCCATTGGTTGGCTTAGTGCTAGAAGAGCTAGGTGTCTGCTCTTTCTTGATAATCCTCCCCTTGATGCGCTCAGTAAAGTCGGTAGCATCTTCAAGGAGTTGAGCCTTCTTGACTATCTCGACATATGTTTGGATGTTAAAAGGTGCCAGTTATGCTATATATTAAGGCTTGAGGCTCTTGAGGAAACGCTAGCCTTCATCTTTTCTGTGCTAACAAGATGATTGGTGTAGTGTGCCAACCTGGAAAACTTAGCCTCATAATCAGCCACAGAGAGACTCCTTTATTTGAGAGCGACAAATTTCACAGCCTTCCTTTCTTGGACACATTCTGAGAAGTATTTAGAGTAATTGAAGAATAGACGAGAGTATAGAGAGAACATGAATAGATGAGTAAATATGGAATAGATGAGAGCTACAGGTCAACGCACGTAAACAACGTTAAAACATGTGATAGTAACAGTTGCACAACATGCATGATTGGTGCTGGCATTCTGGTAGAATCACTAACCATCCACTGGCAATGCTATGAACACAGTCCAGAGGTCCAATGTGATCTCAAGGAGAGAGAGAACTCTAAGGCCATTGGATTATGCCGGTCCCTAAGGGTATATAGGTATTGATGGTACAACCCGCTCGTCGGCATGGACGTACATCATAGCCAAGGAGTCTTACGGAGGCCTTGAATAAGGATTGCCTAGTCAGAATAGAAGTCTTCCCAAATAGAGAGTCCATCCAAGTCAAGAAAAGTGTGTATAGAAAATATTTGTCCATCTTGCCTTGAGTGCTCGAAGGCGAAGAAGCGTCGATAATGGTATCCAAAACGAACGATAGAAAACTTAAACAAGTCTTTAATTAAAAAAGTATCATTATGAAATAAATTTTATTTTACCAGATATATTATTAATTGATTTCTTGAACATCGTATGGCAGAAAGATAAGGTTTTTAGTGTGTGCATGTGAAAAAATCAAGAGATGGAGAAATAAGACCGTGTGCATGTCCTTTACAATAGGATTATAACATGTTAACATTAAATAACTTAGTTATTTTGTTACAGTAAATTCAAGGGATCAATAGTGAATAATGAAGGTGAAATTTTCATGAAAAGGGCATATTTATGATTTCTGGAAAAAACACTGACAGGTCGCAACGTCGGCCAAGGGCGCATTCAGGTCGCAGCGCACAGGGCCGACGCGACGGTCTTGTGCTTGTCGCGACTGGTCGTGGCGACGCGTTCAGGCTGCGTCTGACCAGCCAACACAATGACCTTGGTCTCATCGCGTCAGATCATCCCGACACGTTCAAGTTGATCGCGATAGGCCGACCTGATGATATTGATCCCGTCGCGACAGATCGCGGCGACGCGATCAGGTTGGGTTCGATAGGGCCGACGTGATCTTTAGGTCGCGACAGACTGTGACAATGTGTTCTGATCACGCCCGACATGGCAAACATGATCTTCATGTCGGGTCGCACCACATTGGGGGGATGCGACCTAGTCGTGCCGCATGAGAGCGACGTGTTTTTAGGCCGAGAACGCCCAGTTGACAGATCTGGGATAAAATGCTTATATCTCGATGCATACACATGTAAATCCAAAAATAAATTTTAAAACGTTTCTAACAGGATTCTAAACATGAAATAAACAAGAATCAAGTAAATAGACGTAGATTTCATGGAGTTTGAGATCAAACAAGAGGGCTCGGATACATGTCAATAGCCGAACTTTGAGCATGAAATACTCATAAATGGCATGATATAAATTAGGGAAAATATGAGGCTTTTGTTACTGGTATCATGGACTATCTATGGTCGAGAGTAATTAGGTTTTGCTTGAGAGATTGCCTTCCTTTAGATGAGTTGAACTTCTAGGCTTAAAACGTGAAGAATGCTTGAAGAACTGCTTCCAAGTCTTCTCCTCCTTGAATTCCTCCTCCTTTGGCCTCCTTCCCATGTCCAAGAGATCTCTGATGCACATTAGGGTTGACCATGAGAGGTTTGGGGGTTTGTTTAAAGGTCTTGTGTTGTTGTTTCCCATTACAACTCTAATCTCCTCCCAACTCCGAATTTCCATGTTTATCTAATCTTTTCCTATCATTTATCCTTCTATTTGGCTTAGGATGGGGCTCCAATTTCGTAGCTAGAAATTATGATAGTGTTAGAAGTCTATTTTTGTAAACCCCAAAATTTTATTTTTGGAAATTGAGAAAAAGATGATGATTTTTTATTGTTAAATATAACTACTTTCATGAGATGTGATTGTCTTTAATTTAGGATTATTTTATATTAATAAATACAACTCCAGTGTTATTTTTAGAGGTGTGCACTCTGACAGGACGTCACCAAAATTTGGTAACGAAATAAAAATATAAAAACACCATATTTTCAAAAGAAAGTGCTGGTTCTAGAAATGTAAATATCCAAAATTATTGACACACAGATATCAAGATTAAGTCGACATAATAATTTTTCGGATAATTTTTACTGGGAGAAAAATTAATTTAAAAAATTAAACTAAAATCCTCATATTTTAAAAACCTTCTAATTAGCCTATGTTTGAAATTTCAACTTGAATGGACATCAGTTGGGTTTATCTCCTATTTACGTCGACCATTTTTTGGAATAATTGCTTACGTAGCTTTGGCTACATAAGACTCATCTCACCTAGAGTAAATAGTCTACATGTAGCTTACTACATGTAAGTGGGGTAAAACCTCATGGTAAAACGTGGCTTGTGATGGAAAGATAGGTTTTTTTACAGCAACACATGTATGGCTACGTGCCATACATGCATGAAACCCGGAAGTTTGTATAAACCCTCTCTAACCATCCGTATGGGCTTTTACCCACTTGCTCAACCTTCCAATTGCTGTAGTTGTTGCTCCAGCCGTAGCTGCTCCTGCTGTAGCTGTAGTTGCTGCTCTTGTTGAAGCTGCTACTGCACCAGCCATAGCAGCTACTACCACAACCTTTCTTTCTTCCTGCTGCTGCTGGGTCCTTCGTTGAGGAGAAGTAAAGAATCTCCAAACCTTCCCGTGACATGTAGGATTTCTTTCCTTCTTGTCTCTTTCTCTCGTTAAGAACCCTATGTCCAAGTGTCTTTCTATGTTCCTATCTTGACATGTGATCAGTAGAAACCAATAGGAATAGTTTTCTTTCCTGTTAACATGTTTCCTTTAGTTATGTCTATGTTTATAGTCGAAGTTCATGTGTTCTGGACATGGACCTTCCTCTAGATGCAAAGAAGAAGCTCTTAGAAGAGTTATATATAGAATGACCTTCGTCCATAGGTTTTCCAATTCATGTTTTCCCTGTTGTAAAGATTGTACTCCTATTGTTCTATTTCTTTCCTTTATGTAAGTGATGTTTAGAAATGTAAATAAGATTCATTAGGTGTTGTTTAATCATACATAGAATCATAGGAACACTTAGAAGAGTCTCCTGAGGTGGTGTTAAACCATTTCTGGAAGATCAACCTGCGGCTGTCGACAGACATAACCCATATGTCGACAGGTATTATGCTTCCAGAACCCAGAAATTCAGAACCACCAGTAGATGTCAACAAATAGAACTCATCTGTCGACAGATGACAACCATCTGTCGATAGCTACCTATGGCTTGTCGACAGATAGGGATCAGATTACAGAATCTGGTTCTTGATGGGTCAGTAGCTGTCGACAGCCACCTTATCGCTGTCGATATACACCAGTCTGTGAGGATTAACCGGACCATTCTTCTTCCAATCCAAGGTGACACACTTTGGTATTAACCAAACAAGTTGTTTTCCTCATTTTCTTGGATTCTAACTACTATATCACTGAGAGGGATCATTTAATTGTCATCCACATCCAACAATGAATTGTTTTTTAACACCCCCAAGTATGATTGATTCCTACATGGCTACAACCTTTTGAGTCATTGGCATGACTCCTAAACCTTTATTACATGTGATATTTTGAGTACCTGTGTACCATACTGAATGTTTATCAGAAATGATTTGTGATGACAACTTTGGGTCTTTGGACTCATTTGAGATAAATGCATGTGCAAGTGGGGCTGATCCAGTCCTGGGAGGAGCACCCGAACTCGTTTACTAGTCATACGGAATGATAATGGATCTACTGGATGTTCGACATTGCATCATACTTGCTTGATTGGTCATCAATTAATTCTGTCATGAGATGATTATGTATTTCTTATTTGAACCAGAATGTGATTACCATACTGAACTCATTTCTATACAAGCTTTATTCAATACCGTTATTAGTTGTGTATATTGCCTAATTCACTGGTTATCTAAACCTTTTGATATAAGAGGATGAATCCTACTGGGCACATTAGCTCATTAAATATTACTTTTTTAGGTGAACATGATGAGCCTAACTCTTAAGGGGGTGTGCTGAGCGGGTCAACCAATTGCTGAAGTCTCATAGATTACCTTTCTAGTATTGTAGTTAGAAGATGGAAATGTTATTTTCTTTTTCTCACTCCCCTTGTGGATTGTAATGAGGAGTGTTATGTATATAAAACTTCCGCTGTAATTATGTTAGACATTTAAATAATCCAAGTTCTATTTCTTAAGTCTATTTCTATCATTTTTCGATAAACAAAGTGATTTATTAGGACGTGACATTTTTAGATATATATGAGTCATATTAGTGATTTACTTGTCCCATTTTAATTTATCAATAATTTAGTTATGAATTTTTACATATTTATCTCTAACCCATCATTTAGACTCTTGCCTTTGACCTAATAACTCATGTATGAACCATTAATTAAAACTCATCACTTGTTTTTACTTAATAGGTTTTAATTTATTTACAATTCTTTATAGTTTTAATTTATTTATCTATTTAAGTTAGCGGGTTGCTACATTTATTATAGGTATTGCTCCATTCATCAAAGGTGCTTCTGCTTTTACACGTGTGGTGTGTGGGGGTAGAAGGTGAGCCAACACCTTGAAGCCCGACATATATGTACTATTGGTAGAGTTTCTATTGGTTTGGTTTAAGTGTTCTTAGAGAGAAGATGTAGGACAAGTCACATTCTACTGGACCGAACCTCTTTAAAAGTGCACCATCTCTTTGTGTGATTGGCTCCCTTTCTCCTACCTCCCTTCTTTGTGTTTAAAATCTCGTGATCTATATAAAAGTTTTCAAAAAATTATTAACATCCAATTCAAAAGCCCCCTCCTCTTGGATGTGTTCTATAGCCCCAGACTTATAATAAATATCTCCTTTAAGTGAAATAACTAAATGCTTATAAGTAAGGATATAAGTTATTGGATCATTATCCAATATAGACCATAGCTTATGAAATTCTTCTATATGGTTTATCAAAATTGTCTTTACCTTATCTCTGTAAATAAAACCAAAATAAACACCCCTATGCAGTTAACACGACACTCTCTTTCATCTTCTTTAACTAGGAGGGTATAAACTTCAAATTACATGAACCTCCTTAATAATCTTTCAGTAATGGAAGACTCCTTACAAAAAACTAATTTTGAAATTTTTGTTTGTATAAAGAGTAGGACTTACTGTCCGATCTAGACATCCACCTCCAGATATAAAAGAGTCGGATGTGCCACATAGCACATTGATAGTTGTGGGACCCACCTTGCCTAGGTGGGCACCATGGGACAAGCTACAAGCATTTGTCCTTTACAAATAGTCCTGAAGACATGCATGAAAGTCACAGTGCATGGGGAGTGTATGTAATTGCTGCATGAAAACTGTTGAGTCTTTGTTTTCCTCGTGCTTTGCGTAGTGATTCTTTTTGAAAGCATTAGAGATCCGAGTATTATTCTGTAAGGCCCTAGTTTTCTGTGTATTTTGTGACTGTTGTTATGCTTTTAATTTTCTGCAACATCAATTGACGTTAAGGGCATGTTGACGGCAAGATGTCTGCCATTTATAGTCTGGCCAGAGGATCTAGACGTCTACACCAATTGACGTTTATTTCTGGTTGACGACAACAATGTGGCCGTTAACTTCTCCGACTGCATTTAGAATTCTAGATCTGAAACCGTCCCGATTTCTCTGGGAGACATATATGGAAACCATATAATGATCAAGACTCTTCTTTCCTAGGTTGCCTACGACCCCAATCACCTATAAAGCTTGGTCATCTCTGCAAAGGGAGGACTTTGGCTCAGCTAGGGCTTTTGAGTTTCGGACAAAGAAAAAGAGAGTGTTTGAGAGGGTTGATCCGGTGAACCAGAGGTTGCACCGACGATCTACTGCAAGGAGGAGGTTCTTCTAAACATGGGGAAGCTCTCCTAATGCCGGGAGATCGTCTGCAAGAGCATGAAGGTCGAATCGAATCGTGGAATTATACCTCTTTGGCTTGGCCGAGGAGGGCTTCATCAGCCAAATTCGATCTTCAGGGAGTTTTCTTGAGGCAAGTAACTTAGGGGTTTCATTTAGGATTTTTCATGATTTTATCTCGTGTCCTGGACCCCCAAATTATCTCTTTTTCTGTGTTCGGTCTGCACTTTCTATAGACAAGAGGTTGACCGAAACATCTTTGCCATCAAGTTCCTGAGTTGACGGCAATCGATCGTGCCATTAACCCATCCTGACGGCAAACCCCTTGCCGTCAAGTTCTTCTGATTTTTCCAAAACAGTGTTTTAACTCATGTGATGTGATTTTCGGAGATTTGTGAATGTATGCATATGTTTATAAAATTTTGTCCTGTCAGATATGTTTAGTAAATTAAAACATGAAATCTTGATAAAATTTTTATCATAATTGTAATTATAGAATTTCTGTTATGAGTAAATAAGTATGTTATGTCAGATTTAAATTCGTAGTAAATATGTATGATGTGTGTTATTGCCACAGAAATTTTTCATGAACTTAGGATTCCTGTGTGCATGTTTCAAGACTGTTAGAACCATCAATTCACTATCTACCATGTTCAATTGAATTATCTTGTTAAATTACATGAGAACTCTGTTAAATATTAAAAATAGATGTACTATCGTGAAAATTCTGAAAAACTAAGCATTTGATATATTCCATGCGTAGGGTCTATGTTTAAAATTTGAGCATGATATGACATCCTTGAATACTGTTTCCAATTGTAAGTCATTAAAAGTCATATTACACATGATTAATCAGAAAATAATATTTTCTAATGATTAGTATCATGTTTAGGTACTGTTAAGCATGTTTTAACACTATTAGATAGTCATGATAAATTCTGTAACCTGAGATAAAAGTGTTTGAGTCATGAGCACGTAAATGGATTATAAAGTGTATGTCAAACAGTGTTAAACATGTGATCGATGTGAGTGATGTGATTAAGTGATAATTATGCTGAAATTGACAATGCTACCATAGAAGGCTGTGGAGTCGTACTGTAGAAAAATCCCTATGGGAAGGCTCAATGAGTACGTGATATCCTGTGGGCATCATGATGAAATCTTGGAGGTGGACAAGTACCACAGGTTAGGGTGGAGCGGGCTTCTCCCGGTTCTGCGCAGTTACCAAGATTCGTCACTATAATGTCTAGGTGATGGGTATGTGTTATGTGTGTGATGTGTCCTTCTTTATGGTGGTTCAGACTATGTGTCACGGCAAAATAATGTGTAAAGATGTGAATTAGGTGTGAATGTGCCAAGTGATCATGTGAAAGTGATGTGCTAATGTGTTCCAATGTCAAACCATGTGATTATGTTATAATTATGTTAAAACAACAAGAAAAATGTGAGAATATGTGATATATATCATGCTAGTGTTACTAGTAAACATGTGTTTAATTCCATAATTAAGTTAATTGGAAATATGCCATGAATGAATTATGATTGATACCATGATTTAAGTTAAATTCATGTGTAGATAGCATGTTATAGATTGTTCATTAGTAATTGTTTAATGTGACATGAACCATGTGATAAATTGCTCTTTATGTTAAAATTGAATAGAAGGAATGTGATAAGTATATGGGTGTACTAGTAGGTTGCTTGTTGAGTCTTTTATGAAGACTCATCCTTGCTTAACCATACAGGTGAGACAGACGTCTCGAAATTGAGGAGGAGATAGTGAGGAGCGACTACGAGCGACAGGAGTAGCGGAGATCTTGGAAGACTATCTACATAGCTTGTACTTTTCATTTGCTAGTATGTGAAACAATGTTATGATATGGACTTGTTTAGTTATGGACTTTGTTTATTTACACTGCTACTACATAGACTGTGGGATGTGTGTAATGATGATGGAATAAGAATTTCTTTTCTTCCGTTGTACTTTCCTTTGTTATTTGTGTACATCTCTACCTATTGTATTGTGTTGGGTACATGTCCCACTGTGACGACGCACTTTATATCGACGTAGATTGGTATAATCGTACCGGTATAAAGGGAGTCGTTACATATTCAACAACGAGGTCAGAAGCTCTAAGCCACACCACCATGATGAATAAATATATTAATTCATATTATCTTTCAAATTAATTCAAGTTTGGTGAAAACAAAATATTTAATTAATGTAGTTTTAGTTATAACAAAATTGAGATAACAAAATAGAGAATTATTATAGAAAATATGATGGATGTCAATGACAAAATTAAATGAAAAAGATAAAATCATAAGCATTAACAAAATGAAAAGATTTATTTCTTGAAATAACAAAAATCTAGTCCAAGAGAAATTGAAAAACAAGTCTCATAGACAGAATAGAAAATGAGCCTCAAGTACAAGACAAGACAAGTCCTAAACTCACCCAGAAAAATGAGTCTTAGACTCTTGGTGAAATTGAATGTTAGACTCAAAAGCACTATTGAGTCTCAGACTCGTGAAAATCAAGTCTTAGACTTAGCTAAAAAATGAGTCTCAGACATAACTGAAAAATCAAACCCAGAGACATTATACGAAATCGGGTCTTAGGAACAAGAAAACTAACAAGTCTCACTCTTAAGAGTAAATCGACTCTCAGGAAAATGAGTCTCACTTTAAGACTTATATTTAGTCTAAGTTTCAAGGAGAAATGAGTCTCACATTGAGACCAAAAGCAAGTATTTGAGAACTGAAAATGGTTGTCAAAAAGCCATGAAAACGACTGTACAAAAAGTGACAAGACTCTCAAACTAATCTTTCATATATAATGTAAAACGAGTCTTAGAGACAAGAACAAGTCTTATGAAAATGACTCTTAGGAAAATAACAACAACTTTATCAAGTCTCTAAATAGAAATGAGTCCCTTTAAGACTCTAAAACGAGTTTTACTTACAGAGAAGAAAAAAAAATCTCATTTACAAAATCAAGTCTTCTCTATAAAGAAAATGAATCTTACACTAAAAAGTTTTATCAATCAATTCTCTTACGCTTTATCTCATGATTTTTTTAGAAACCAAATTATCAGAATGAAAATCTTATTTGAATCTTAAAATAATTATTTAAGGCTTGTTTATATTCCTATAAATTTCATGGTGTATCTTCTAAGGAATAAAATAAGAACTAGATACTAGAATGCTTGATTAATGACATATATTGTATGCGATGAACGATTAAATTTGTTTAGGATCTTGATAAACTTAAGTGAATTTTGTCTCAGGATTGTTAAATAAATATCTTATGATTTGTTATTGAAAGAAGCTCTATGCAAAGCTGTTCAAATATTTCTTGAAAGCACAATATGATTTGTTTATTCTTTTTGGAATCTTGTTTAGCTCTACATGGATATAGGAGAAGGCTTTTTTTCATTTTAGTCCCTATATATATGTGTATTTCCCTTTTAGTCCCTCAATTACAACTACTATTTTTAACTTCCCAAAATCACCGTCGTTGTCTTTTTTAAACCTTGCCGTTCAATTCCGTAACCACAATGCAATCTTGCCCTAGTTAAACAAATTAGATAATGGAAAAATACTACAATGCCCCTTGTTAGTTCTCTCATGTGCCTTTTTATTCTCTCTCTCCTCTCATTGCTCTCTATATCTCTCCCCTCTGCAACTCTCACTGTTCTCTCCCCTCTACCCTTTGAGAGGGTCACGGGTTGGGAGAGAGAATCGTTGTCGCCCCTCTGGCTCCGACAGTGAGGAGAGAGTGACACATAAAGAGAGAGAGAGAGGGTCAGGGGGAGAGGAATCACTATCTAAGTTCTCCCCCCTCAAGCACTACAGAAAAAGAGCATTACGATGGAATATTTCGTTGGTAATGCCGACAGATATGACGATGGATATATTTTTGTCAGAATATCCGTCGAAATTTCCGACGGATAACACTCCGTCAGAAATATCAGTCGGTAATGCTGAAGGATGATTTTAGTCAGAAAATCAGTTAGTATTTTCGACGGATATTCTGACAAACCCCTAGTTAGCTCTCTTATGTGCCTTTTATTGTTCTCTCTCTCTCTTCTCTTCTGCTCTCTTTATCTCTCTCCCCTCTGCAACTCTCACTGTTCTCTCTCCCCTCTACCATGTAGATGATGCACCGGTCACCGGGATAGAGAGCAAGACAAAGAGAGAGAGGGTTACAAGGTTTGGAGAGAGAATCGTTGTCGCCCCTCTGGCTCCGACAGTGAGAGAGAGTGACACATAGAGAGAGAGAGAGAGGGTCAGGGGGAGAGAGAGTCACTATCTAAGGGGGCTCCCTCTCTAGCACTACAAGAAAGGAAGCTTATCGATGGAAATATTTCGTCGGTAATATCGACAGATATGACGATGGATATATTTTTGTCAGAATATCCGTCGAAATTTCCGACGGATAACACTCCGTCAGAAATATCAGTCGGTAATGCTGAAGGATGATTTTAGTCAGAAAATCAGTTAGTATTTTCGACGGATATTCTGACAAACCCCTAGTTAGCTCTCTTATGTGCCTTTTATTGTTCTCTCTCTCTCTTCTCTTCTGCTCTCTTTATCTCTCTCCCCTCTGCAACTCTCACTGTTCTCTCTCCCCTCTACCATGTAGATGATGCACCGGTCACCGGGATAGAGAGCAAGACAAAGAGAGAGAGGGTTACAAGGTTTGGAGAGAGAATCGTTGTCGCCCCTCTGGCTCCGACAGTGAGAGAGAGTGACACATAGAGAGAGAGAGAGGTCAAGAGGAGAGAAATCACTATCGAAGGGGTCTCCCCCTCTAGCACCTACAAGAAAAAGCGACATTATCAATAATAATATTACGTCGGTAATGCCGACAGATATGACGACGGATATATTTTTGTCAGATATCCATCGAAATTCCGACAGATAACACTCCGTCGGGAATATCAGTCGGTAATGCTGAAGGGCTGATTTTAGTCAGAAAATCAGTCGATATGTTCGAAGGATATTCTGACAAACCCCTAGTTAGTTCTCTCATTTGCCTTTTATTGTTCTCTCTCTTCTCTCATTGCTCTCTTTATCTCTCTCCCCTCTGCAACTCTCACTGTTCTCTCCCCTCTACCATGTAGATGATGCACCGGTCACCAGAGGATAGAGAGCAAGACAAAGAGAGAGAGGGTTACAAGGTTTGGGAGAGAGAATCGTTGTCACCCCTCTGGCTCCGACAGTGAGAGAGAGTGACACATAGAGAGAGAGTGAGGGTCAGAGGGAGAGAGAATCACTATCGAAGGGGTCTCCCCCTCTAGCACTACAAGAAAAAGCGACATTATCAATAAAAATTTCCGTCGGTAATGCCGACAGATATGACGGCGGAATATTTTTGTCAGAATATCCATCGAAATTTCCGACGGATAACACTCCATCGAAAATATCAGTCGGTAATGTTGACGGGCTGATTTTAGTCAGAAAATCCATCAGTATTTTCAACGGATATTTCGACGAAAATAAATCCGTCGGCCAACCCACATTTCCCCTCCCGCCACCCTCTCTCTCTCTCTCTCTCTCTCTCTCTCTCTCTCTCTCTCTCTCCTTCTCTCTCTCGCATGTGTGACTGACGCCGCGACCTGTACCAACACTGCCGGCCGCCGCACTACCGCCATCAATCGGCTGCCGAGTCCTTCACTGTCACCGTCGTCGTCGGTCGCTGTGACCTGCACTGCCACAACCTGCCGGCCGCTGTGTGCCGATCGCAAGTACCCCATCCCCTCCCCCTCCCGACGACCCCCACCCCTCCAGGCGACCCCCACCCCCTCCCCATCCCACTCTCGGCCCCCCACCCCTGCCAGCACCCCTCCCCTTCCTAGCAACCCCCTCCCCATTCATCCCCGGCTCCCTACCCCTGCCGCCCCCATCCCCTTCCCGACAACCCCCACCCCCTCCCCCTCCCCACTCCTGGCCCCCCACGAAGCCCTGCCAACCCCCCTCCCCTCTTGTACCCCTCGCCTACCCCCCCCCCCCAACTACCCACCTGCCGGCTCCACTATTGACCCTCCCCCTCCTAGTCCCCCCTCCCCTATGCCCCCCCCCCCCCCAATACCCACCTGCGGCCTCCGCCGCTGTCCCTCCCCCTCCTGCGCCCATCGCCGCCGCCCTCCCCTCCTTCCTGTGCAATCAAGCCCCTCCCCCCCCCCCCCCCACCCTGCCGGTAGAAATGCACTTGTTCACATGCTCAATTTATTCTCAGTAGTTAAACAATATTTACATTCATTCAATTTTGTTACAAGCCAATTAGAAAGGACTATACTCAATGTAGTGGGAAGAAGACCAACAACATTAAAACTAAAAGACTCTCTAAGGACATAATGCAAGATGGCTTCTCAGCACTTAACCCTTTCCAATTGACCTTTAGGCTTGGGAGTTACCTAAAAAATAATTAGAAAATATGAATGAGCACAAAATGTTCAATAGGATTTACCCTCATAAACAAACTAAAATAGGATATTACAGAAATAATTTAATCATGACCAAGAGAGACAGAGTCATTATAGTCAAAAATAAGCTTTTTAGGACTAAAAAATTAAGTGAATAAGAACAAGTAAATGTATAACAAGCATTTACAAGGAGGATCATTTCAGTAGGTCTAACCAATGTCTAGCATTTCTCAACACTTAATCCTTTCCAATTGACCCTTAGGCTTGGTAGTTACCTGAAAAATAATTAGAAAATAATGAATCACAAATGTATAGGATTTAGCCTCATAAACAAACCAAATTGGGATATTGAAAAAAATATAAATCAACCAGAGACACAGAGTCGTTGTAGTCAAGAATAAGCATTTTAGGATTCATGCATAACAAGCATTTACAAAGAGGATCATTTTTGTAATCTAACCAATGTCAAGTATTTCAAATCAGAAACATGTTAGTAATCTGGCCATTTAACTTGCATTTCATGTGCAAGCAATTAGTCAAATAGAATTATCATTCGAGCAGTCAAATCTAGCATATAGTGGTGTCATGCCTAAACACATGATCTTTAACTTTTTAGCTGGCTAATAAGAGTTTTCGGGTGCTCCTTCTAAGACCAGATCAGGGCCCCTAGCATAAGGCATAAGTTCAAAAGATGTCCAAGACCACAATATATACTATATTGACAATTCATGTATTAAATTACCAAAAATTCCAAGAAATAGTTTAGAGATTTATAGTAAATAGTTTCAAGGAAAAGTATAGTACAAATATTACAAGAATAACTCCAAGTGTGTATAGAAAAGAAGGAAATTATTCAATAATAATCAGTAAAAAAGATAATAATTAAGAGTTTAATAACTTAAGAGTATAGGGTCTATGACTGAATGTAGTACCCTAGATTCATGTTTGCTTATTTTCTGTGATTTATATAAGTTATAATTCATTTACATGTATGTGTGAATTTGGTTTAATATTGCACTTGTTCACATGTAATATTTTGTTTTAATTTTTATTTCATATTTATGTGATTTTTAAATTTTATCTATGCATGTATAGTAATTTATCACTGCACACACATCACGAGAGCGTGTTAAGCCCATGTCAATGAACTTTCCCGTTCAAGAGTTTGGGATTGATGTGCTGAAGTCTCATTTTTAATGATGAGAACGTGTATATCTAACTCAAAGTGTTGAATTGTCCCGTTTTGAACAGTCTGTGAATATTTGATCGCAGTTAGGTGGTTATTTACTATATGTTTTGTATAGTTGTTGAAAATTTTGGTTGCGTCTTCTCACTCCTCTCTAGTATACCTTTATTGATTTTGAATATTTTCTTAGCCACTTAGAAATAAGTGTTTAAGAAAATTTCTTAATCAATAAATATTTTTGGTATATCGAAGATGTGTGGGGAGATGCTGACGAAATTTTCAGCAAAATATACAAACATATAGTAAATGACCATTTGAGTGCGATCAAATATTCATGGATGGGTAAAATGTGATAATCTAATTAATATGTCCTACCTATTCATTTTGACTTACTTGGACGATGTGAGGGTGGGTTTTAACTCAACAAATGGCCAACAAAGGATTTTATGGTGAATCTCTTAAGTTTTTTATACAATTTTTAGTGATGCTCGTGAGATGACATTTAATTTGTGTAGGAAAAATGTCGTATGAGAATCGGTCATGGATGTACTGTGGAATAGTTAATGGAGTTATGACAGAGGAGTTTAAGGACGGAGTTGATAGTTTCATTCGGGGTGCATTGAGGAATTCATCAGTAGCCGTTGATGCGATGGTAACATCCGATGTCCCTATTCAGCTTGTAAGAACAGAAAGTGGATATCAACATGGGATGTGCAGCATCTTTTGTATATGAGAGAATTTGTTTCCCATTATGAGTTATGGTCGTCTCATGGTGAGTTTAATATCCAGCCGTATGAACCGACCAACTTTGCCTCCACAAGTACCCACGTAGACATGGTTGTCGATGCTGCTAGTCTAGAGTTCAATATTCACGATGACCAATACAATGAAGAAGTGCCAAATAATACAACTCAGAGATTTTATCAGTTACTTTGAGATGCTGATGAGCCATTATGGGATGGTTGTGAGAAGCATACACGGTTGTCTGCAGTGTCGCAACTACTAAATTTCATATGAGCGAGAGTTATTTTGATCGACTTCTCTTATTCGTTAAGAGTATGCTTTCTCAATCAGAGAGGTTGCCCGATGATATTTACCATGTAAAGAAGATGGTGAATGATCTGGGGCTTGTATTTATGAAAAATGTTGCATGTCCTAATCATTGTATGTTACACTACGAAGATGATGCAGATAAGACATCATGTTGTTTCTGTAAGCATGATAGATTCAAGCCTAGGACAGGAGACAAGTCAAAGCAGAAGGATGTTCCATATAAGTCAATGCGGTACTTTTCGATCACACTCAGATTGCAGCGGTTGTTCATGTCCCCAAAGATAGCTAGACATATGACTTGGCATGCGGAAAGAGTCCATTGTGATGATGGTGAAATTAGTCATCCTGCTGATGGCAAAGGTTGGGCTCATTTTAGCCGTACTCATCCTTGCTTCTCAAGGGATCCACGCAACGTGCGGCTGGGTTTATGCACAGATGGTTTCAATCTATTCGGAGGCACGGTGGCATCTTACTCATGTTGGCCAGTATTTTAACACCGTACAGCCTTCCACCAGGCATGTGCATGAAGCATGAGAATCTCTTCCTTTCATTCCTAATTCCTGGTCCAAAAAGTCAAGGAAAAAATTTAGACATATATCTCAGACCGTTGATTGATCAGCTGAAATTGTTATGGTCAGATGGGGTTCTCACTTATGATGCATCTAGAAAATAGAATTTCAATTTGAAGGCTGCATTAATGTGGACAATAAGTAACTTTTCAGCATAGGACATGCTATCTGACTGGAGCACACATGGGAGGTTGGCATGTTCTTATTGTATGGAGGATTCAAAATCATTCGTGTTGAAATCTGGGGGAAAAGCATATTGGTTCGATTGTCATCGTCGGTTTCTACTAAATGACCATGTTTTCCAAAAGCAGAAGGATTCATTTATGAAAAATATAATTGAATTGGATGAGGTAGATATGGAACGGGTGTCTGGTGGAAACATGGTGAGGCGGGTCCAAAACTTACCGACTGTATCACAACTGGCTGGTGGTACCCGACAAATCCCAGGGTTTGGGAAGGATCACAATTGGGTGAAGTAAAGTATCTTTTGGGAATTGCCTTATTGGTCAACACTTTTGATACAACATAACCTAGACGTCATGCATATAGAGAAGAATGTTTTTTATAATGTGTTCAACACAATTATGGACGTCAAAGGCAAAATGAAGGATAACGTCAAGGCACGAATGAATTTGAAAGTACTTTGCAGACATCCAGAACTAGAACTGTAGCATGTTAGAGGAAAAGTGGTTCAGCCTAAAGCTTCATACATGCTTGGGGCCAGACAGATTAAGGAAGTGTGTCAATGGTTGAAGGAATTGAGATTTCTGGATGGATATGTCTCGAATATTACCCGTTATGTAAATGTCAATGAGAGAAAAATATACGGAATGAAGAGTCATGAATGTCATGTTTTCATGCAAAGATTGATTCCAATTGCTTTTCGTGAGTTGTTGCCGAAGCAGATATGGGGAGCAATAACCGAGCTGAGTCAATTCTTTAGGATTTTATGTGTATCAGAACTCAAACTTCATGACTTGTAAAATATCGAGTAAAATATAGTACAAACAATTTGTAAATTAGAGAAGATATTTCCTCCCGCATTCTTCGATTCATTGGAGCACCTGATCATCCATTTGCCATATGAGGCTAGAGTCGGAGGACCAGTACAATTTCAATGGATGTATCTATTTGAGAGGTATATTCCTATGTCTCAATTTATTCACATTATGACGATCTTTTATATTTCCTACGTATTCATTTGAATTGTTGTCGTAGGTGCATGCACGATCTTAAGATGAAGGTCCACAACAAAGCACAAGTTGAGGGCTCCATTACCCAGTCATACCTTATTGAAGAGATATCGAACTTTTGTTTGATGTACTTTGACACGGAAATACGAACTCGACGCACTCAATCTCCATGTAATGATGATGGTGGAGATTCTAATGTGTCTGACCGACTCTCTATATTCAAGTATCCTGGACGAGCGTTCGGATATTCTTCTACTCCCGCACTCGAAGACAGAGAGTTGGTAGCTGTGGAGATCTACATATTCATGAATTGCGCAGAACTAGACCCTTACATTGAGTAAGCCCTCAACGCTAATGTCTTTATGTATGTACCTCATTTGTTTGCAAATCGCAGAACTTAGAGGTTGTGTTGCATTTTCATTGCAAAGAGTTTGACTCAGTCATACTACAACGGAATCCACGTCTGACTGACGTCTAGGTTGAAAAGGAACGGGAAAAGTCTTTTGCTTGGTTAAGATATCGAGTAAGTGTCTAAATATTTTGATGCATAAGTGTTATGTTCTTATGCATAAGTTGTTCATAGTTGTCATTGTCTGTCCCTTTTTTTTTACATAGGTTGAACAAGGCTTTATTACTCATTCAAGAGTACAAGAGATCAGTTATGGGCCCTCGAAGATTGTACGGGTCTATCCAGATTACATTGTGAATGGATACCAATTTCACACGAGAGATTATGGATGGAATAAGTCTACGATGAACAGCGGCGTATGTATGAAGGGAAGTGCCTACAATGAAAATGAAGTAGACTATTATGGCATTCTCGAAGAAGTCATTGAACTGTAATTTTTGGGACAAGGCAACCATGTATTTCTCTTCAAGTGTCATTGGTTTGATCCGACCTCTATTTGTAATGACACAACATATGGGATCGTCGATGTCAAACAAAAGGCCAAGTTGAGTACGTATGAGCCATTCATTCTGGCGACACAAGCCCAACAAATTTATTATTCGAACTATTCATCTCTCAAATTGAGAGATTGGTGGGCTGCTTGTAGAGTAAAAACAAGACTATTCCCTGAGTATGAGCTTCTCCCAGTTGATATAGAGCTCGAAGATGTTAATGACAATTTTTTCCAATCAAACCGGAGTGATGCACGAGAGTTGGCTCCTTCTATACGCAGTTTAGTGTAGATGATATAAATGAACCAATTTGCTTATATAAGGATAACGAAGAGGAAGAAGTTGACCCAAATGCCCTTGACGATCATGTTGTTGAGCATGTAGGATCGAATAGAGAGATGAATAGATCTAGAAGGGGGGGGGGTTGAATAGATCTGTAGCCAATTACTGCGGAAGCTTAAGCAATTTAAAATTACTTCAGATTATAGTTCCATTCAGACTCACAATTTTACTGATCTAATGTGTGAATGTGTGTCTATGATGTGTGAAGCAATTAGACAAGCAGTGTGAATGCGAAATCCTATGCAAGCATCTAGCGTAGAAAAAACAGATCAAACCATTAAACAAGGATTTTAGGCGGTTCGAAAATCACACCAGTGATTCCTACATCCACCCCTCACATAGTGAGGCCACACTACTCAGAATTGAGTACAACACTCACTTGAGCTCGACCGCTCAAACCACACACACATAGAGCTCGACGGCTCAGACCACACACATGAGCACGATGGCTCAAACCACATAGCTAGATCAAATCCACAAGAAATCAGATCCTCTAGCACTGATATGATTCACACCCTTACATGCACACAGAAATCTGCACAAAACGCATGTACAGATCTCATGAGCACTCAAGGACAGATTAAGAAGAACACTCCAATAAAATGAGCAAAAGATAGGTGAATTGGATGTCCCTTATTGAAAATGATCTACAGAAGCTTGAATTGAAGGTTCTTGATAGGATCAGATGGAGCACTCCTTCAATCCACGATGCTCTGTTTTCAGATCTGCTACTTTGCACGATTCCTCCTTCTTTCTCTAATGCTTTTCTTCTTGATCTGCCCCTCTTTCAGCACTCCAATGTTTCCTCCCACTCCTTGGCCTTGATCCCTATGTCCTCTTGAATAGAATTGATGGATCTGAGGGATGGCTGTTGCCCAGCTAGCTAGCCCAAAGGGGGGGGGGGGGGGGGGGTGAATGAGTTATTAAAATCTGATCTTAGATTGATACATGTTCACTAAAAGATTACACAACAGCTTAAACGAAGGTTAGAGTTAGAGGAATGAAAACAGCAAGCGCACAAGAAACACCGCCACAAGACACAAGAATTTTATCCTGGTTCGGAACTCCTTTCCACAGGAGACGTCCAGAATCCTGAGCAATATCTCAGGATATCACTATCAAGGGTACTATCCCCTCACGGATCCTTACACCCAGCCTCAACTGGTCTTCCTTCAACCTGAAGGGAATACAACCACCCTGGATACCACCAGGTCTTCCTTCACACAGAAGGGAATAAAACTAATAAAAGTAAGCACAAGAACAAGCTTCAGAAACTAGCTCAAATAGCTATAATCTGAAGCAAACAAGCCTCGAGAGAGAAAGGATTTTGACACTGGTTTCTCTCAAAGACTTCACTGGCTCTCACAGGAATTTCTTTTTCAACACAGAGAGCTAAAGAGCTAAGATCTATTGGAATGGAGTGCTTCGCTCTTGATTGAACTACTGAAGACTTGAAGGATTGGCTATTTTCTATCACAGAATGTTGTTCTTTCAAAAGTCTGTCTTCACAGTCTTGTAGTCTTGTATTTAAGCTTCTACTTGAAATTTAAACGTTAAAGATCCGTTGTCTCTCATTCTGGTGTACGTTAGACTGGTCTGCAAGGAAGCTTATGATCTTCAATCTTTTATCCTTTAGAACACGCCAAAGAAATATTTTGATATCTTGTATCTTTTGTGTCCAACATTGTACAGATAAATCTTGTCAGGTATCTACAAGCATATCAACAATAAATAGGAGACAGCTAGGGCTGTCGTTGATTGTAGTCACAGCTGGAAAAGATATTGCTAGATCTAGCAAAGCTCATTTCTATCAAAATAAAGATGAAGACAGAATAGCACAATAGTGGAATATCGTCTGCATGCATGAGAGATACGTTCAGAGTGCATTGAATGCATAGCAGTCAAACAGACGAGATACGACTTTGACTATTCAACGTATATTAAAGAGCATTATATGATATAACAATGAATCGATATGAAGAAGGTCGATGTCTTTATGACTTATGAAATCGTTATAGGTTGATAGGCAAATCGTTATGACAGAGAATCATTATAATAATGAAATCGTTACAACCACTTACGAAATCGTTGTGCAAGACAAATCGTTATAAGCATTAAAGAAATCGATGTGATTACTTACCAAATCGTTACTGGCAAGCAAATCGTTATGAACCATACAGAAATCGTTATGAACAATACAGAAATCGTTATGAGTTCTACAGAAATCGATGTGATCATTAAGAAATCATTGTGGTAAGCAAATCGTTATGAACAATACGGAAATCGTTATGAGTTCTACAGAAATCGATGTGATCACTTAAGAAATCGTTGTGGTAAGCAAATCGTTATGAACAATACGGAAATCGTTATGAGTTCTACAGAAATCGATGTGATCACTTAAGAAATCGTTGCGACGAGCAAATCCTTACGAGGTCTTAAGAAATTATTATGACAACTAAGAAATCGTTGCGACGAGCAAATCGTTACGAGGTCTTAAGAAATCGTTATGACAACTTAAGAAATCGTTGCGACGAGCAAATCGTTACGAGGTCTTAAGAAATTGTTATGACAACTTAAGAAATCGTTGCGACGAGCAAATCGTTACAAGGTCTTAAGAGATTGTTATGACAACTTAAGAAATCGTTGCAACGAGCAAATCGTTACGAGGTCTTAAGAAATCGTTATGACCACTTAAGAAATCGTTGCGACGACTTAGCAAGTCTTTATAATTTACAAAGAACCGATGTCTAAGGAAATCGTTATCGTGTATGAAGAAGTCGATGTAATGACTTGGAAAATATGAAGTGAGAGTTTTACCTGATTGTCTTGAACTTCCTTTTACTTTTATTTCCTGTCCTCAAGGCTCAAGTAATTCATTAGTATTGTTTTGTTAATCATCAAAATTAATATATAAATAAGTGAATTAATTTATATGGGGAAAGTTTGGTCATCAATCTCCCCTTTTTGATGATGACAAAATATACTAAACATCATAAATAAAAAGACATGTTTTTCAGAGTTGCTTTAGTTACTAAACATCATAAATAAACAGACATGGTTTTTAGAGTTGCTTTAGTTTTCTCCCCCTTTTGTCAAGAAGCAAAAAGATAGTGTATGAGACAAAGAAGAGAGAAAGCTTTGTATTAATTAGGAGCAATATAATACAAAGGAGACAAAAGAGAGGCATGCTGTGAAATGACAGCCCATGCCTTGATCTCCATATCTTCAAAAAGCTGGTGAAAAACACCAGGAGCAACTGAAAAGGAAGAGCCCATGGCTGGAAGGGTCCTTTGAATGTAGAGCTGCTGTTGCTGCTCCAGGAATCCCCATACTGATCTTTGTCCAGTATGAATCTGAAGTAGGTGCTCTTTCCAAAACTGGCACGATGGAGAATCTATCCAGAGAGATTGGATAGAAAATCTTCTGATCAAAAATATCCTTCTTCAAGGCATAGAAGGCAGTATATCTGGCTGCCCACTGAACATAGATCTCTTGAACTGGATTTACGAAGTTGAGATCTAGGAAGGCTTCTGCTGAAAGAGAAGGCTTGCTTGACTAAACAAGGAACTGTTGATGGCTTGCAACTGAAGATGGGATTCCTTGTAGAGCTTTTTCCATTCGGATGGAGAAAGCCTCTCACACTCAGAAATGAGTGGAGCCAAGACTTGGGAGGAAATGCGGCCATAGTGGTATTCTCTGAAAATAAGATAAACTGGAAGAATACTAGTGTCGACCTGATTGTGTATTTCTTCAAATAAGATAAACTGGAAGAATACTAGTGTCGACCTGATTTTCAACTAGAGTTGACCTGACTGGCAGCTAGTGTCGATCTGATTGTCAACTAGAGTCGACACTACTGTAACTTGTTCTTCAGGAGCTTGTTGGGCAGACTTTGTGAGTCGACCTGATTGTCAACTAGAGTCGACACTACTTTGACAAAACTTTGTAAACCTATATATATGAAGAGTGGACCATCAAAACATGTCATTATCAATAAGATATGAAATGTTAAGTATCAAAAACATGTTGTTTAGTCACTATTGTAATATGTACAATATCAAAATCAAAGTATGAGTGTTTGGACATCATCCACAACCAAATGTTGTAATCATCATTAAAATCAAAGTATGAGTGTGTAGACATCATCAACATGAAGGCTTTTAGTCATCATCAAAATGAATACACAACTCAACAATCTTCCACATATATACAATATGACATCAGATTGTGTACAAAATGTCATCATCAAAACACACAACTCAACAGAGCGGGAGGTGGAGTCTGATGAGTAGGAAGAGTGGACCGATGATGAGGATGAAGAGGATGACGAAGATGATGCTGAATTAGACATATCTTCAGCATCTGATGATGAATATAGATAATATTACAAAAAATTTTAAGAACTGAGTGTTGTTGCTAGTTATATGTTATTAAATAGCTACTTCAAATTTGAGTGTTGATGACATGTTATATCTTTATTGTTCTCAATAGAGATATGGTGTGTGGAGGACGTAGTGGAGGAGGTCCACCTCGTCTGGTCCACCCTCTGCTTCTGTAGGCCGAGGGTCTACGCTGATAGGTATATATGTACTCAACTCAATTCTTTTAGTTTACTGTGTATATTAACTTTATATTTTCTAACGTGCATATAATTTTGCAGGGTCTGCCTCCTCGACTACGCCGGTTGTCCCGACGATAGGTATATATATTTGTACCCAATCCAAAACTCTATATATTATTGTTCATATTAACTTTATATTTTCTAATGTGCATATAATTTTGCAGGGTCCGCCTCCGCCTAGTAGTGTCACTTATCCCATCCCATTCAACAGCAGGTACATGCATGTTTCTATACTTTAGTACGCTTCTTGTCTTCCATTTTTTTTTATAATAGTGTACTTAATTTTTACAACAGAGGTAGAGAGCCATCATCCAGCAACGGAGGAGGTGGCTCAGCCAGCTGGATGCCAGCCATGCTAGATTTCTGGGTAAACTTAATCACTTCAAACTTATTATATTTGTTATTTACGTTATATGGTTCATGTAGAAAATTAATGTGAAATTGCAGGGGGAAAATAGATCCAAGATCTGCTTCCCACTATATTACATTGTTGTTGCATGCACATGTTCCAGGACCTATGGGCTCATTGAAAGAGTTCCCCCAGTCCGTCCGGGATTTGTTATTTGACATGTTCATGCTATTATTATTTTTTACTCATTTGAAGTCATTTCTTTAGTTACTATCTCTCTCTAGTAGTGCACTAACTTGAGTAATTTAATTCTAAACAGCAAAGGTACATGTTCACGAGAGAGGAGGATCTTCCTCGAGCATGAGCCGTCTGGGAGTCTACTGCCCAGACTAATTTCAGAAAGTCATTGTGGGAGGCCCGGGACAAGGTGGCGAAGATCGCAGGCAGCCAAAATCCCATGGCTCGGATGGATTATGGCCCAGTGTGGATGAGGAGGGAATATAGGGAGTCCCTTTGTCATCGTTGGGCTACTGGACCATGGCAGGAGAGGTCACAGGCGGCTATACGCAATCAGGCAGCTCATTCGGAAAAGAATGTGCATACTAGTGGGTCGGTGTCTTATGCGACCCACAACCAGAAATTGGTAAGTATATTAACTTTCAATTGCTTAATACATTAATTATTACTATGAAACTAACTACTTTTGTTGAATTGTAAGCATCACGAGCTCGAGCGTGCCCCTACATTTCCCGAGTTATTTGATCGAACTCATAAGCAGAAGGGGACGGATGACTATGTCAGCAAGAGTGCTCACACAATTTCCATAAGTCAAAATATAAATTTTTTATTCAATTTAGAGATTAAATGAATATGCAATAAATAATACATTTTTAATTTATTCTGCAGGAGACCTATGACAGGACATGGCGGATCGCTATGCAGAGGGCACTCCCTAGCCAGACTTGGATCCGAGGCCTAGGTCGACACAGCGGGAGGGCCGAGGAAGGGCCGAGTGTACGAATTTGGAGTTAGCCTGCATACTACTCCAGTGTTGTCCTCATATGCGAGTTCAGTCGCTCCTCCAGCCTATGCGAGTTCGTCTGCTGCGACACCGTAGTGGTGGAGACGACATCAGAACCCTCATCCGGGGAGAGCTGTGGCAGCAGATACCGCTGCACCTTGGCGCCATGGTTGAGCAGTTGGTGGCTGCCATCCGAGGAGCAGGCACCTCACAGCAAGCCCCTCAGGTCAGTATTACTTTTAATTTCATATAGTTTGAATGAAATTAAACTACTAATCTAAACTGTTAAAACATGCAAACCACTAATCTAAAAAAAAACCCAAACGTAAAGGGTTAGATCGGCGTGTCGTTCGCTCTGACAAGATCGGGTGGGTGAGAGTGACGTGTGGGATTGACAGATTCCTATTGAGATTCCCGGTTTGGGTTCGGCGCTCAAACGACTAATCTTAAAAAATACAAATGAAAAGGATCTGAACACGCAACCTGGGGGTCGAAAATTTGAAATAGAGATCCGATCGGCGTGCCATTTACTCGGACACGATCAGGTAGGTGAGAGTGACGTGTGGAAACTGACGGAATCCTAATCGGATTCTTTATTTGGGTTCGGCACTCAAACCACTAATCTTAAAAAAATCCAAATGAAAAGGATTAGAACACGCAACTTAGGGGTCCAAAATCTGAAATAGGAATTTGATTGGTGTGTCGTTTACTCCGACATGACCGGGTGGGTGAGAATCGCGTGTGGGAACTAACGGAATCCTAATCGGAATCCCAGTTTGGGTTCGGTGCTCAAACCACTAATCTTAAAAAAACGCAAATGAAAAGGATCAGAACACGCAATCCAGGGGTCCAAAATCTGAAATAGGGATCCGATCGGCGTGCCGTTCACTCCGACACGACTGGGTGGGTGAGAGTGACGTGTGGGAACTGACGGAATCCTAATCGGATTCTCGGTTGTGTTCAGCGCTCAAACCACTAATCTTAAAAAAAAAAACCCACATGAAAAGGATCAGAACAAGCAACCTAGGGGCCCAAAATATGAAATAGAGATCCGATCGACATGTCGTTCACTCCGACACAATCGCGTGGGTGAGAGTGATGTGTGGGAACTGACAGAATCCTAATCGGATTCCCGGTTTGGGTTCCGCACTCAAACCACTAATCTCAAAAAAACCCAAATGAAAAGGATTAGAACACGCAACTTGGGGATCCAAAATCTAAAATAGGGATCTGATCAGTATGGCGTTCAATCCAACACAACCGGATGGGTGATAGTGACATGTGGGAACTGACAGAATCCTAATCGAATTCCCGGTTTGGGTTCGGGGCTCAAACCACTAATCTCAAAAAAAACCAAATGAAAAGGACCAGAACACACAACCTGGGGGGTCCAAAGTCTGAAATAGGGATCCGATCAGTGTGTCGTTCACTCCGACACGACCGGGTGGGTGAGAGTGATGTGTGGAACTGACGGAATCCTAGTCGGATTATCGGTTAGGGTTCGCCGTTCAAATCACTAATCTTAAAAAAAATTCAATTGAATAGGATCAGAACACTTAACCCGGGGCTCCAAAATGTGAAATAGGGTTCCAATCGGCGTGTCGTTTGCTCCGACACGATTGGGTGGGTGAGAGTGACGTGTGGAAACTGACGGAATCCTAATCAGACTCCCAGTTTGGGTTCGACACTCAAACCACTAATCTTAAAAAAATTTCCAAGTGTAAAGGATCAAAAATATTTTCTAATTAAACTTAGTGAATAATCATATATTTTGAATTTAAATTTTGAAAAATAATGTGTGTATATCATTTTTATTTATGTTTCTAATGTTTATTTTTATAATATAGGATCTTCCAGCACCTGACGATCATGAGGCGGGGAGAGAGGATGATCCAGCAGATCTTTCTTGATTTTTTATTTGATATTATTGTGGATGTTCCATATTTGTTGTGATTGATAATTTTATGTTAATTGTTATTCATTGTGGATGTTCATATGAGTATTATTTTTAGTAGGTTTTTCAATTTATCGTTGTTATTTAATTATATTTAAAAATAATAATTAAAAGATTATTTTTGACAGATTTTCTGACGGAATGTTACCCTAAAAAAAACGTTGGCAGACATAATTTCCGACGAAAAGTATCCATCGGTAAAATTGGGGGACTTTCCGATGGATTGCCAATGAATACTTTCCGTCAGAAGCTTCCTACTTCCGACGCTTTTGTCCATCGGCCAAGGTGTCGGAAGTTCCAATGGATTTTCTGAACGAGCACTCCGTCGGAATTTACCGACGGATTTGTTTTGTTAGAAAATTGGTCGGATGTTTTATTTTCTGACAATTTTTTTCGATGATTATTTCTGTCAGAAATACTGACGGATTTTGTTGCCGTCGATAATTTCTGATAATTTTTTTCCGACGGATTGTTTTCGACGGTCAGTCGCTAGAAAGTGGTCAAAAAATTATTTTTCCAACTGATTTTCGATGGATTTCCGACAGAAGGTTGCCGTCGAAAATACTGATTTTTCTTGTTATGTGGCTGTGATAGTAAAAGAGAAACACAGAGAGAGAGAGAGGGTCGCGGATTGGGGGAAGAGGAAGAGGGTTGCGGGGTTGGTGGGGGGAGGGTCATAGGATGGGAAGAGAGAGAGAGGGTCGCAGGGGGAGCGGGGGAGAGAATGGATTGCTAGAGGGGTCTTTCCCTTTGGCTTTGGCAACGAGAGAGGGCTGTAATGCCACGAAAATTTTACTTGTTAAGAAAATATAAGTAATGTGGTTATTATACATTAGTATGGTCATTAAATTGAAATAATTAGAATGTGAGTTTAATTGATGGTAACATACGTTACCCCAGTGTCGTACACAGAGGTGCACGCTCCCACAGGACGACACCGGAAATGAAACCAAAATAAAAATCCGAGAACACCATAATTTCCAGAAAAATGTGGAGATCTCAGATATATAAATGTCTGAATTTTTCGGCATACGGACTTCAAGGATAAGCCGACGCAACTATTTTTTGGGTGACTTTTCACCCAATGTAAAATAAATTCTAAAAATTAAATAAAAATCATCATAATTTGTAAAACCATTACATTAGCTTATGGTTAAAATTTCAAGACAAATGGACACCATTTGAACCTGTTTACATGTGGATTATTGAATCAGCTGATTTAGGGGACAATTACGGGATGGATTTTTGTGGATTATTTGCTATGCCCACGTGCGAGGCATTAGAGAGGCTAGCACACCTAAGTGAGAAATTAACATGTTTGTTACTAACGTGTAAGCATGGGAAGACTTGCATGGGCTACATGTTGTGGTAAAAAACCAAATGGTTTTTACCATGACACCTCAAAGGCCGATGTGCCATTTGCATGAGGAACCTGCTGGGTTTATAAAAACCCTCCCACAGCCATCGCACACACCTTTCCACTCCTGCTTGTGTGTGTGTGTGTGTGTGTTATTGCTGAAGCTACTTCTTTCTTTTGCTGCTGTGTTGTGCGGCTATCATTGCTGTGAGGAAGTCGTTGTTGCTGCTGCAGGAGCTGCTATCTCCACTACGTGCGTGTGGGTGCTTCAAGGAGCAACGGTGGGTGTGCTGGGAGCACCTGGGGCTTCGTCTCTATCCTATAGTTAGGGGTTCTCTGAAGAAAAACTCCATCTCCTTCAAGTCATGTAGGATTCATTCCCTCCTTTCTCACTCCTGTCTTTATACATGCTATAGAATCTTGTTTAGGAGCCATAAAGATCTTTAGAATAGTGTGCTTCTTCCTGTTTAAGTGTTTATTCTCTAGACTTTGGATTTGACTCCTTAAATACTTTTGAAATTGGGTGTTTATCATGTAGGATCCATCTCCTATTTTCTTCTTCCATCCTTAGTTCTGGAGTCTTATTTTGAAGTCACAAATATCTTTAGTGCAGTGAGTTTGTTCCTTGTTTAAAGGTGTATATCTTCCAATTTCATATTTGAATCCTTAAGTACTCCTGGAATTGAGTGTCCATATTGTAGGATTTTCTCTATTCTCTTTCCTTCTTTGTTAGAATCCCCAAGTATGAGTGTATACTATATCCACACCTTGATTTGTGTTCTGAAAAGATTAATAGATATGTCTTTCTGTCCATTGTGTCTATACTTTATCTAATGCTCATTCTTAGACAAAATATACTTGTGAAGAAATTCTTGTTAGATGCAAGGAAAAATCTCGTAGAAGGGTTGTATATACTTAAATCTTCCTTTCATAAGTTTTCATACCACCCATGTAGAGGAATTTCTTCTTCTTCCTCTTCTTCTTTCTTCTGACTGTTTGCTGGAAACAGCACTAGTGTCGACACCACCCCTGGACTGTGTCGACACCACCTGAACTGTTCTGACTGTTTGCTGGGAAACAGCACTAGTGTCGACACACCCCTGGACTGTGTCGACACTACTCCTGAACTTCTGACTGTTTGCTGGAAACCAGAACTAGTGTGACACCACCCTGGACTGTGTCGACACCACAGCTTCCTTTGTTCTGACTGTTTGCTGGAAAACAACACTAGTGTCGACACTACCCCTGGACTGTGTCGACACACCCTGGACTGTGTCAACACCACAGTGAACTGTGTTGACACCACAGTGACTTGTGTTGACATAGCAATAATTGTCTATCTAGTAGTGTCAACTGTCTCAGTACAACATGTATCAATGTGAGGGATCATTCTTTTAGCCATGGATTATTCCTAAATAACCAATTTGCTTGTTCCTTCATGGCTACAACCTTTTGGAACCATTGGTATTAATCTTTAAACCTTTGTTTCATGTAAAATCTTGAATACCTGTGTACCCCAACTGAACCATTACAAGAGTGAGTGTGTTATGATGACAAAGTTGTGGGTCTTTAGACTCAATAAGAAATTATGCCTGGGCAAATAGGGCTGGTTCAGTCCTGGGAGGAGCACCCGAATTCGTTAGTGGCCGCGCGGGAACGATAAGGACAAGTGGATGTTGGCATACATCATTTCATGCTTGATTGGTCATCATATCATACATGTGTGTGTGAATGGGTATCTGAACCAGAACTTATGTGTTATCTTGAATGCGTGATTATGCTTCTACATTTCCATTGTTCTACATGTGTTAATCAGTGGACACATTCGTCCCTCCATTTAATACTCAATGTAGCAATGTTCAGATTCTTGTCCTGTGATTATATACTTGAGTCTTTTTGTTTAAAGAAATTGAATTCTACTGGGCTAGTTAGCTCATTCTTCCTACCTTTTTCAGGTGATCAAGATGGGAATGAAGTCTAAGGGGGATATGTGTGCTGAGTGGACTACCCGTCGTCCTGCGAATAGTTACTTTTTTTTTATTTCTCTTATAGTTGGTTGGAATGTAATAATGTTACAGTTTACTTCTATCTGCTCCTCATTTAGACTATAGTGAGGAGTATCATGTAAAAAGCTTCCGCTAAGAGAGAGTTGTGTATAAATAAGCTTTTGTGTTAATTCTCGTGCTTAATATCTGTCATTTTCAGTAAATAGACTTTTACTAGGACGTGACAGATTAAATTGGTATCAGAGCATTAGTACGATAAACCTAGGGATAACCAGTGAGTTGGGGTAGAAACTTGGGATTAGATAGCATGATTTTTGTAACTATATAAAAAAATGTTTAACTTGTGAATTATTTCAGCATGGATATGAGTGCTCAACAAAGGTTGGTAGCAGCCATGGAAATGCTACGTCAGGACCTAGAATTATATGCTCAAGCACAGAGAGAAACCCACGTACAGATCAAAGAGGAAGTATTAAATCTGACGGCAAGGCTTTTCTTGGCGGGAAATCCACACGTTTCATTGGATATTATGAACCAGATCATGAATGATCTGAATGGTCTGAAGCTGGGGCAAGAGATGCTGCTCCATCAGATCGAGGGGTATTGGGAGGAGATGACCAATGTCGCGAGGGAGCTGCATTATGGGGCGGCAGAAGAACAGCAACCACCGCCTGCAGAACCGGTTATAGATTGACCAGAAATAAAAAATTGTGGATAGACAACTCACTTTTTTGTAAACCTCTCCTTTTGTGTAAATATTAGTTGTATATATAACTCCCATGTGTATGGGGAGTGAGAGGTTAGTGGAGTATGTTTTGTATGATGGAAGAGTTGGAAGGAGGAGACTGCAGTAACTTAGTTGCTGGTTTGTGATAGTATGCTTAATGTAAATATTTGACTTATGAATGGAAATGGAGTGTTATATGAATTTGAAATGTATGTATGTGATGAATGCAAGTTTGGGTGGATTGTGAAATTAATGTATGTCCTATTGAATGTTTCAGATACTTCCTTAATTTTGTCATGGACGGAGGTGACACTAACTGGAGGAAAATGGAAAATTCGATGCATGACTTGACCCGAGTAATGAGGTCTGTAGCCAGAAATAACAGTCATAATGGGACAAGTCTTTTCAGGGATTTCTGCGAAGTTAGATCCTCCAAGATTTGCAGGAAGTACAGACCCGGATGAAGCCGAAAATTGGTTAAAGGACATTGAAAGGATATTCGGAGTGATTAAATGCACCGAGGAAGAGAAGATCCGGTTGGTGACTTTTCAGTTGGAACGAGATGCTAGAGCATGGTGGGACACCGTGACATCCACATTGGAAGATCCAACTCAAATTAGTTGGGATGAATTTGTGGAATTGTTTAATGACCAGTACTTTTTCGAGGTTGTCCAGGAAAAGAAGGCAAATGAATTTGCTAATCTAAAACAATTAAGGATGTCAGTATCTGAATATGAGGCCCAGTTCGCTCGATTGTCTAAGTGCTCCACATCTCATAGCCACGGATAAGTTAAAAGCCAAGAGGTTCATGAATGGACTACGTCCTATCTATATTATGCAGTTAACCTCACATCTGATTACTACGTATTCGGATATGGTCAAAAGAGCATTGGCTTTGGAAGCTGCAAATGATTTGGTGGAAAAAATTAAAGGAAGGTCGAGAGAAGGATCTTCGGATCGAAAAAGAAAGTTTGAGTCGGGAAATACCCCGAAAGTTCAGCAATCTGGAAAGAAGACAGAGAAGGCTCCAAGTGGAGCAAGGATGTGTGCAAACACTGTCACGTTAGTGGACACAAGGCGGAAATTTGTTGGCGTAGATGGGAGCATGTCTCAGGTGTGGAAGTACTCAGCATCGAATTTCAGATTGTCCGATGATCAAGAATATGCCAGCCAAACCAATTCCCAAGCAAAGCAACCAAAGCAAGGGAGAATACAAGCTATTCAAGAGGTAGAGCCTGAATCCCCAAGAAGGCGGACTGATTGAAGGTACACTGATAATAAACTCAAAACCTGCACAAGTATTGTTTGATTCAGGAGCTACGCACTCCTTTATTAGTTATGATTTTGCTAAAACTTTGGAAATACAATCAGTCCCATTGTCTACACAATTGGAAGTGGCAACTCCTTTGAGTAAGGGTAAAAAGCTTAAGGAGTATTACCCTGTTAGTCAGATCCTAATTAATGGACATAACTTATCTGGTGATTTGATATGTTTGGAAATGTGGGATTATGATGTGATCCTTGGGATGGATTGGTTATCTAAGTATCATGCCAATTTAGATTGCCAATTAAGGCAGATTACTTTCCTAGGAAAGGAAAATTGTTCTATAACTTTTGATAAACCCCACACCAGAAGAATACCAATAATTTCAGCAGTTAAGGCTTGTAAGCTAGTACAAAAGGTTGTCAAGGGTACTTGGCTTCTGTAACTATTAAATCAAGATATCACGGGATTGGGAGAATTCCAGTGGTAAGGAATTTCTTGATGTTTTCCTGAAGAGTTACCTGGTATACCACCTAATAGAGAGGTAAATTTTCGATTGAATTGGTACCAGAGCTACACCATTTCAAGAACACCATACAGGATGTCAATAGAAGAGTTGAAAGAGCTGAAAAGACAATTGCTGGAATTGATAGAAAAGGATTTATTAGACCTAGTACCTCACCCTGGGGTGCTCCAGTGTTATTTGTGAAGAAAAAAGATGGGTCTATGCGATTATGTATAGATTATCGACAGTTAAACCAATTGACTATAAAGAACAAATACCCACTTCCAAGAATTGATGACCTATTTGATCAATTGTCTGGAGCTCAGTGTTTCTCCAAAATTGATTTAAGATCTGGTTATCATCAACTCAAGATTCAAGAGCAAGATATCCACAAAACAGCTTTCGAACAAGATACGGGCACTACGAATTTGTAGTGATGCCTTTGGATTAACTAATGCACCTGCTGCATTTATGCGACTGATGAATGACGTGTTTCGAACTTATTTGGATCAATTTGTGGTTGTGTTTATTGATGATATACTGATTTACTCCAAGAGCATAGAAGAACATGAGACACATTTACGGATTACTTTGCAACTATTACGAGATCACAAGCTATATGCAAAGTTTAGTAAATGTGAATTTTGGATGAAGCAAGTAATGTTTTTGGGACACATTATTTCAAAAGAAGGATTGTCTGTGGACTCTTCGAAGATTGAGACCATACAAAAATGGGAGCAACCAAAGAACCTCAAGAATTTATGGCTAGTTATTACCGGCGATTTGTCCAGAATTTCTCTAGAATTGCCTCGCCTCTCACACAATTGACTAGAAAAGGAACTGCATTTATATGGAGTGAGAGTTGCGAGCAAGCATTTCAGTTATTAAAGGAATGTCTATCATCGGCACCAATTCTAGCTTTGCCGGTAGAGGGTAAATTATTTGAGGTTTATACCGACGCTTCAAGTATTGGACTAGATGTGTATTGATGCAAGATAGAAGAGTCATTGCCTATGCGTCAAGACAATTGAAGACCCATGAGAAAAATTATCCAGTACATGATTTGGAATTAGCCGCAGTAATTTTTGCACTCAAGCTATGGAGGCATATCTATATGACAATCAATTTATAGTGTACTCTGATCATAAGAGTCTTAAGTATTTGTTTTCACAGAAAGAATTGAATATGAGACAAAGAAGGTGGATGGAGTATATTAAAGATTATGATTTCAAAATTGAATACCATCTAGGAAAGGAAATACTGTGGCAGATGCACTTAGCAGAAATCCTATAGCTAAGGTGTTTCAATTACAAGTAAAGGAATGGAAATTGTTAGAGAATTCTCCACATTAAGCTTGAAGGCTGAATCGCAAGAAGGAAAAGTTATGATTAATAACTTGATAGTTCAATCAGATTTGATAAAACAAATTGGAGAACAACAGGATAATGATCCTATATTGGCAGAGATCCGAGAGAAGTTAACTTTAAAACCTGATTTTAATGAGGATATTCATGGTAATCTTCGATTCCGAGATAGGTTGTGTGTGCGGATAATTCTGAAATCAAGAAGCAAATTTTAGAAGAGGCTCACCGGTCACGTTACACCATTCATCCTGGAGCTGTCAAGATGTATCAAGATTTAAAGAAGCATTTCTGGTGGTGCAATATGAAGAAAGACATTGTGGACTTCATAGCAAGATCCTTACATGTCAGAAAGTTAAAGCTGAGCATCAGAAACGGCAGGAAAGTTAAAACCACTCGAAGTACCAGAGTGGAAATGGGATAGTATCGGTATGGATTTTATTGTGGGATTACCTAGGACACGAAGTGGATTTGATGCCATATGGGTAATCATTGATCGACTTACTAAGTCAGCTCATTTCTTACCAATCAAGACAAGATGGTCTGTAGGTGTTTAGCAGCATTGTATATGAAAGAAATTGTCCGACTACATGGAATTCTGAAAAATATAGTGTCAGATAGGGATGCAAGATTTCTCACATTTTTGGAGAGAACTACAAGATGCATTGGGGACTAAATTAAAGTTTAGCACAGCATTTCATCCTCAGACTGACGGAAAAAGAACGGGTAATCAAGTTATTGAAGATGTGTCGTGCTTGTATATTGGAGTTTGGAAATGACTGGAACACTCATTTAGCAATTATGGAATTTGCCTATAATAATAGTTACCAGTCTATCATTCAAATGGCACCATTTGAAGCCTTATACGGCCGTCAATGTAGATCACCATTGTGTTGGGTGGAACTAAAAGAATCACATATTCTTGGACCTAAAATGATCCAAGAAACCACAGAAATTATCAAATTAGTACAAGACAGAATGAAAGCTGCCCAAGACCGACAGAAAAGCTATGCTGATCGCCGAAGAAGGGAACTGGAATTTCAACAAGGAGAGCATGTGTTTCTTAAAGTATCACCCCGAAGAGGAATCAAGAGATTTGGAATCAAGGGAAAATTAAGTCCAAGGTATATTGGACCATTTGAAATACTAAAAGAGTTTGGGAAATGACGTATCAATTGGCACTACCACCACAACTATCTAATGTACATGATATTTTTCATGTGTCAATGTTGAGAAAGTACGTATATGACCCAGAACACATTATTGAATACCAAGGTTTGGAGGTACAGAAAATTTGGCGTACGAAGAGAGACCAGTACAGATCCTTGATCGAAAAATCAAGCAACTTCGGAACAAGAAAGTTCCCTTACTAAAGATTCAGTGGAATAAGCGAGGACAAGAAGAGGCAACATGGGAACTAGAAGACGCCATCAAGATCAAATATCCGGAATTGTTCACAGGTTAGTACCTATACTCGGGTGTTATTAAATTTGGAGGACCAAATTTTTTTTTAGTAGGGGAGAGTTGTAACGCCCCGAAAATTTTACTTGTTAAGAAAATATAAGTAATGTGGTTATTATACATTAGTATGGTCATTAAATTGAAATAATTAGAATGTGAGTTTAATTGATGGTAACAGACGTTACCCCAGTGTCATACACAGAGGTGCGCGCTCCCACAGGGCGACACCGGAAAACGACAACGAAATAAAAATCTGAGAACACCATAATTTCCAGAAAAATGTGGAGATCTCAGAAATATAAATGTCTGAATTTTTCGGCGTACGGACTTCAAGGATAAGCCGACGCAACTATTTTTCGGGTGATTTTTCACCCAGTGTAAAATAAATTCTAAAAATTAAATAAAAATCACCATAATTTGTAAAACCATTACATTAGCTTATGGTTAAAATTTCAAGACAAATGGACACCATTTGAACCTATTTACATGTGGATTATTGAATCAACTGATTTAGGGGACAATTACGGGATGGATTTTTGTGGATTATTTGCTATGCCCACGTGTGAGGCATTAGAGAGGCCAACACACCTAAGTGAGAAATTAACATGTTTGTTACTAACGTGTAAGCATGGGAAGACTTGCATGGGCTACGTGTTGTGGTAAAAAACAAATGGTTTTTACCATGACACCTCAAAGGCCGATGTGCCATTTGCATGAGGAACCTGCTGGGTTTATAAAAACCCTCACAAGCCATCGCACACACCTTTCCACTCCTGCTTGTGTGTGTGTGTGTGTTATTGCTGAAGCTACTTTTCTTTTGCTGCTGTGTTGTGCGGCTATCATTGCTGTGAGGAAGCCGTTGCTGCTGCTGCAGGAGCTGCTATCTCTGCTGCGTGCATGTGGGTGCTTCAAGGAGCAACGGGGGTGGTTGCTGTGAGCACCTGGGGCTTCGTCTCTATCTATAGTTAGGGGTTCTCTGAAGAAAGACTCCATCTCCTTCAAGTCATGTAGGATTCATTCCTCCTTTCTCACTCCTATCTTTATACATGCTATAGAATCTTGTTTAGGAGCCATAAAGATCTTTAGAATAGTGTGCTCCTTCTTGTTTAAGTGTTTATTCTCTTAGACTTTGGATTTGACTCCTTAAATGCTTCTGAAATTGGGTGTTTATCATGTAGGATCCATCTCCTATTTTCTTCTTCTTCCATCCTTAGTTCTGGAGTCTTATTTTGAAGTCACAAATATCTTTAGTGCAGTGAGTTTGTTCCTTGTTTAAAGGTGTATATCTTCCAATTTCAGATTTGAATCCTTAAGTACTCCTGGAATTGAGTGTCCATATTGTAGGATTTTCTCTATTCTCTTTCCTTCTTTATTAGAATCCCAAGTATGAGTGTATACTATATCCACACCTTGATTTGTGTTCTGAAAAGATTAATAGATATGTCTTTCTGTCCATTGTGTCTATACTTTATCTAATGCTCATGTCTTAGCAAAATATACTTGTGAAGAAATTCTTGTTAGATGCAAGGAAAAATCTCGTAGAAGGGTTGTATATACTTAAATCTTCCTTTCATAAGTTTTTCATACCACCCATGTAGAGGAATTTCTTCTTCTTCCTCTTCTTCTTTCTTCTGACTGTTTGCTGGAAAACAGCACTAGTGTCGACACCACCCCTGGACTGTGTCGACACCACTCCTGAACTGTTCTGACTGTTTGCTGGGAACAGCACTAGTGTCGACACCACCCTTGGACTGTGTCGACACCACTCCTGAACTGTTCTGACTGTTGCTGAAATCAGAACTAGTGTCGACACCCCTGGACTGTGTCGACACCACAGCTTCTTTGTTCTGACTGTTTGCTGGAAAACAGCACTAGTGTCGACACTACCCTTGGACTGTGTCGACACACCCCTAGACTGTGTCAACACCACAGTGAACTGTGTTGACACCACAGTGACTTGTGTTGACATAGCAATAATTTATCTATCTAGTAGTGTCAACTTATCTCCAGTACAACATGTATTAATGTGAGGGATCATTCTTTTAGCCATGGATTATTCCTAAATATCCCAAGTTGCTTGTTCCTTCATGGCTACAACCTTTGGAACCATTGGTATTAATCTTTAAACCTTGTTTCATGTAAATCTTGAATACCTGTGTACCCAACTGAACCATTACAAGAGTGAGTGTGTTATGATGACAAAGTTGTGGGTCTTTAGACTCAATGAGAAATTATGCCTGGGCAAATAGGGCTGGTTCAGTCCTGGGAGGAGCACCCGAATTCGTTAGTGGCCGCGCGGGAACGATAAGGACAAGTGGATGTTGGCATACATCATTTCATGATGATTGGTCATCATATCATACATGTGTGTGTGAATGGGTATGAACCAGAACTTGTGTTATCTTGAATGCGTGATTATGCTTCTACATTTCCATTGTTATACATGTGTAATCAGTGGACACATTCGTCCCTCCATTTAATACTCAATGTTAGCAATGTTCAGATTCTTGTCCTGTGATTATATACTTGAGTCCTTTTGTTTAAAGGAATGAATTCTACTGGGCTAGTTAGCTCATTTCTACCTTTTTCAGGTGATCAAGATGGGAATGAAGTCTAAGGGGGATATGTGTGCTGAGTGGACTACCCGTCGTCCTGCGAATAGTTACTTTTTCTTTTATTTCTCTTATAGTTGGTTGGAATGTAATAATGTTACAGTTTACTTCTATCTGCTCCTCATTAGACTATAGTGAGGAGTATCATGTAAAAAGTTTCCGCTAAGAGAGTTGTGTATAAATAAGCTTTTGTGTTAATTCTTGTGCTTAATATCTGTCATTTTCAGTAAATAGTCTTTTACTAGGACGTGACAAGGGCGGCCCACAAAGAGAGAGGGTTGCAGGGGGGAGAGAGAGTTGCAGGTGGGGGGGGGGGGGGAGATGGTATCGGGGAGGGGAAGAGAAACCAGTACCTAAGTGGTCTTTGCCTCTGGCTCTAGTAGTAAGAGAGAGATACAAGAGAGAGATAGATAGAGAGAGAGAGAGAGAGGGTTGGGGGAAGGAGAACTAGCTGTCAAAGGGGTCTCCCCTCCAGCTCTGGCAGTGAGAGAGAATGACACACACACAGGGGTCGAGGGGAGCGGGAGAGAGAGTGAGGATTTTTAATTATTTCAAATCTACTATTATCTTCAGATAGAATATTCTCAGAGATTGTTAACATCTTTTTACTAAGTGGATTTTATACAAGAGTTAAAAGATTTCATGGAGTTAAAAAATAATAGTTACGATTGGGAATAAAAGGGAAATATGCATATTTGTAGGGACTAAAAGTAAAAAATTCTTAAAGAATAAAGTATGTATATTTTAGTATACATCACCATTATATATACATAGAAGAAAATATCTAAGAGTTATAAATTTCAAATTTGTATTTAATACACATCTTAGAACGTTAACGAAGATATTCTGAAAAGAGATATTGCTCATACGCACATACTATATTTCTCTGGATAAAATATTGACCATAGCCAAAAGGTGAAAAGAAAGGTCATTTTTGTAGGTACCTATTATTGTCATAAGATGTTTTTGAGGTATGGACAACTATAAGATGATGTAAGGACAACATGCAAGTATGAAAAGTATTTATGCACTAACAAGTGAAGATCTTAAATATATTTATCGTCGAAGACAAATAGAAATGATTAGTCAAAATAAGCTGGAGATATATCTAACGAATGGTAGCTAAGACATAACAGATACCAAGATTGTATCTATGGATGGCAAGCCTGCATACACAAGAGCTCAAGATGTATCTAATGGATGGCATTGCAGGTCATAACAGATGGATTATTCAACCCATTCTGAAAATCAGATGAAGACAAAGAAACAATAAGTCTGAGGATATAAATATCAACTATGTTTCAAAGAATAACAATAAGAAGAGTTGAGAATACACATGTTTTGAAAAGACATTCATCGTGAGTCAAAAAAAAAAACAAAGTTGAGAAAAAAAAATTTCTAAAGAAAGCGAAAGAAAAAGAGAGAGCCATGGAGAATCATGTTATGCAGAAAGCTCTTTATCTCTTACAACATTCAAAGCTCTCATCGACATCCTCCTCTCCTTCAACATCTTAAGAAGAATTAAATAGGAGAATCAAGTCTTTAATATAGAAGCTCACAACCATCCAGTTGAAGCCACACACAATCATTCACTTTCTCACTCTTATTACTTTGATTTCTATGTCGAACACTTACCAAGCATTCATTATAGCCACAGTCAGCCTTATAAAGGCATTGTAGAAGTTGGCATAGAACCAACTAGGGTGACT
Source organism: Colocasia esculenta (assembly GCA_014218235.1). Classification (NCBI taxonomy): domain Eukaryota; kingdom Viridiplantae; phylum Streptophyta; class Magnoliopsida; order Alismatales; family Araceae; genus Colocasia; species Colocasia esculenta. The sequence continues at coordinate 116,683,763 of CM024761.1, forward strand.
AGACTGGGGTCTATACTATGAACATCTATCCTATATCACAATAGGAAGGGCCTACCGGGATGGCCAGTAAGTTTGCTTCTCACCGAGCTATCTTCTTGCTTATAAACATAAGAGATCTACTGGGTGTTGTCTAGTAAGTATATTTCTCATTAGTATGAGAAGCGGAACACCTTCTAGCTCATAATAGAAGAAGACTAGTATTTGCCGGTGTTGGTGGACAATCTTAGAACAAGTGGTTCTAAGGATTGGACGTGGAGTTCAATTGGGTATGACTACATTTATTTCTTCATATGTAGTTTGCATGCCATGGGAGTCTAAATACTCTAGTTTTTTTGTTGTGTAAAATACACACATTTAAGTCGCTTGGATCTCAGTAGAGTCATCAATTGATCCAACCACTACAAGGAAAAGCGGAATTACCGACAGATATTTTCGACGAAAATATTTCATTGGTAATATCTTCAAAAATTCTGACGAAATAAGTTACTCCGGAAATATCCATCGGAATTTTCGATGGAAGTTAATACGTCGGAAATGTCATCGGTAATCCCGACGAGTTTCTTTGTCGGAAGAATCTGTCGAAAATACCGACTGATATTTCGACAGAACTTCCGTCGGAATTTCTATGGCCAACCCCCATTTTCCCCTCCCGCCTCTCTCTCTCTCTCTCTCTCTCTCTCTCTCTCTTCTCTCTCTCTCTCTCTCTCATCTCTCTCTCTCTCTCTCAACCCCCATTTTCCCCTCCCCCCTTCCTATGCAACAACCCCCACCCGCCAGTTGTGCACCCCGCCAATGCCCCCCCCTCCGGCGCCCACCGCCACTGCCCTCCCCCTTTCGTGCAACCCCCCACCACCCCTGCCGATACCCCTCCCCCTCCTACGCCCCACTGTCTCTGCCCTCCCCCTCCATAGTGCCCCCACACCCTCATCTAGGACACCCCCACCCCACCACCTCATCCCCACCCCTCCACAGTGCCCCCACTCCCCCTCCCAGCCACCCCCTCCCCTCTGCCCCTCCCCCTCCCAGCCCCCTCCTGGTGACCCCTCCCCCTCCCACTGATCCCCCTCTCAACCCGCGATCCCCTCCCCCTCCACTGCTCCTCTCCATAGTGCCCCCCCCCCCTCATCCATAGTCCACAGTGCCCCACTCCCCCTCCCAAATTTTGGTGCACTATGTAACGTCAAATTTTTCACATTATGTTTATAATGTCATATTTGTGTGGTTTTTATAGATTATATAATTATACTGTATTTATTTATTTATATTATGATTTTTTTAAAAAATTTGACATAATAATATATTATGAATTCTCATCAAGG
>CM024761.1:116685181-116891375 GCA_014218235.1 Colocasia esculenta
AGTGTTTTCTTGAGGACTGAACGTAGAACTCCTACTGATAGGAGATCCGAACTAGGATAAAAATCCTCTTGCATGAGTGTGACTGCTTTTGTTCCTATTTCCGCTACTTATTAACTCTAACCTCTACGCTTGGTGCTTTTGGAGTTATCTTTGACAGATACTTTCAGAAGGAATCATTTGTTGCAATCCATTCACCCCCCCCCCCTGGGCTTTCAACCTGGTCACCATTTTCGTGAGTTGACTGCCACCTCTTTGTGTTCTCTATCTCATACTGTCTCCATCAACCTGATACAAGCGTCAAACGATCGCCTTTTCATCCTTCTATTGTCAACTGTCAGAGGAGTGGAGGGAGAGGAGAGAAACTCAGGATGGAGGGAAGAGAGAAATTGAGAGAGAGAGAGAGAGCTCTTGGGTCAAATAAATCTGCACGAATCGCCATTGATAACGTGACATCCCGACTAGTCACATTTAATACACAACTGCTGATAATGTGGCCTTACCAATGCTTATCCAAAACCATGGTGTCACCTTTAAAAGGCGACGCACTAGACAATCACCTTCTGATTGAAGATGTGACAGCCCCAGCAACTTTTAAACTGCGACAACCACCTCTGTCACCTTCTTAACTAGAAGGTTAGATTCGCACGAAGTGTAAGGCAACGCTCACGATAGGATCCAGAGAGCAACCACAAGCCATTTTAAGGCCAAACCAACTCCGGAACTCACCAACCAAGATCCAAGAATGTTGATACGCTACACCATGGTTTAGATGTTTAACCCGCTTTAGTTGTGCAGGTAGCTTGACCATAGGGTAACATGGTCAAAATGGGATATGGCTAGATAAGACCAGAGTTTAACTATCCAATCTATGAGGGTAGGGGAAGTTGCTATCTCTAGGCATGCCAAAAAAAGTGATTTTTTAAATGAGGTGTTATGATAATAGTGGTTACTTTTTTTATGTGACTTATGGAGTAGGAGTTATCCAAATTTTGAATTATTTTAGTCCCATTTTTATTTTCAAAACTAGGTAAATTAATTTTTGGATTAACCTACACCTAATTAATTTACCCCTGGATACATACTCTCTATCAAAATTTAGTTAACCTATCCATAGATTGTTTTTCCCTCAACCAAAGTGGCACATAACAGTCCGCAACTCCAGCTACGCTGTGTACACTTTGTGTGGGGGAGTTGGGGGTATAATATTTTTCACAAAAAATTCAGACTTATTTTTATTAAAAAAAATAATGCATAATTTGTTATAATAAATATTAATTCAATGTTCATCGTCTTTGTGGTTGGATTGGTTTTAGAATTTTTTTAATTTAATGAAATCCAAAAATCATTGATACTTGCACCAACGGCTAGTGATGACTTTGCTACTCGTGCTACTTTACCATTCGTTTTCAGTCCATAGAACTTGGTGTTTTGTTCCTGAAACCTAAACTACTTTTTAACTCTTCAAATATAGGTTCTTTTGGTACCCTTTACGCATTGGCTTTCACTCCCTCAAGTCGAAAAGGCCTAGATGAGTTTCTCAAGTTCATAGCGAAATAATCAAGTTATAGAAATTAAAAATTTAACGCAAAGGATTAGATGGACTAACAACAAGACAACTTAATCTTAACGTAATTTTGTGAATTCAACTAAAGTAGTGAAGCAATACGCCATTGTGAGACACTTTGGAACGATAGTTCGCAAAAGAACAATGGAAGTCCGTGAAGGGTAAGGCAATCAGGGATCATAAGAACATAGATGCTTCATCATCGTCACAAAGCAGAGTTCACGATAAGGTATGTAAGGCAATCAGGGAGGGAGTCGTAGGACTGTACAGTGTCTACCGTATGCACATGGGCTTATTTCTAGGTAGTCTGCCTCCTGATGTCATTAGAATAGCTAACAACACTTTGGTGAATAGTTTAAGATGAACGAGAAGGAAAGAAAGAATAATAGGTGCTAGCAGAAACGCAATCAGCGATCAGTATCTACTCACGGGATCTCAACTGCAACAAGCGCCGCCCTGAGATGAGGAGACGCCATTCCCGCCGGACGGTCCAGGTATGCCTCCATAGCCAACTTTGATCCCGAAAGACTGAGATAGTCATGGCAAAATAAGTCAGCAGTTTCGATGAAGTTTAAGATTTAAGTACTACTCATGCTCAATCTGTTGATGCTGCCAGACATGAAGTTCCGTTTAGCATTTTCCTTTTTGCCCATTTTTAAATTTGACGAGAAATGGGAAGATAAAATAATGAAAAGCTGACAAGGAAGAAGACCTCGTTGGACACATCGAAGACCCCTTCTTGGATCTTCTTGTAGATGGTTGCAGCTGTTTTGATGAACGCCTGTACACAGAAGAACGATAGAAAATATGAAATGTGAAGGAGAGGATATTTTTCGTCACATTACAAAGGTTTGCTTCTCACCTCCTCAACATTCTGGGCTGTCTTTGCGGAGGCTTCCATAAAGATCAAGCCGTTGTCTTTGGCGAACCGTTCTCCTTCCTCTGTGCTGACTGCTCTTCTATGTGAAAGATCACATTTGTTCCCTATCAGCATAATCGTCATATTTGCATTGGCATGCTGTCTTGCATCTTCCAGCCAGCTTGCAAGATGGTTGAATGTCTCCCTCCTGAAAAAGTTATCCAAGAGTTAACCTTTGGAATCCAAGTGATCTGGTGTGCCTAAGCATGCAAACAAGTGGACAATTGCTTGGGGAAAATTGCATTCTGTCGAGAAATAAGCTAATCCATGACAGCTTTCTTTTATTTTCTTTAGATCAGACAGCAGCATCAGAAAAGAAAAGGAAAACATGAAGAAAGATACTGGTCTACAAGAACCAGCTGTATATGCTTTCTATCTGCATGGAAAGTGAATAGGTTTTACATAGAAATTGAGCCGGAGAAACTGCTTATGTTTTAGTTAATACAACCAAAGTAAAAGATGCTTGACAATAAAATGTTTTAACACCTTTAGTTGTAGCACCCTTTATCCGATTTTAAAAGATTTGGATTACAATTGTGATCACATAAAGCATTATAGGTTCGGAGGATTTCTAACATGCAAGGTATCCACAAAGTAAACATAAAAATAGATGAACAAAAACAAAGAATCAGATGTGAAAGAACACTCAAAAAGTGGTCAATCAGATGCTATTCTTTTGACAATGATATCAAGTCCTTTGATGTTAAATAATCAATTAGTGCTCTTAAGTTTGATTAGTAAAGTGCCCCAAAACTACTTTTAGGAAGGTCACCATATGTATACAATCAGTACTGAATGAACAACATACATTATGATGTACAAATCCTGTTAGAAGGGATGTGCCAATGTGTAAATTCCACTCAGAATGTATGCCCATAGATGTAACCAATTCTCCATCATAAGCATTATAGTGCACAGGCTTAAGAAGAGAGAGAGAACTCAGACACAACATACCTTGTTATATCATAGACAAGAAGTGCACCAGCTGCCCCTCTATAGTAAGACCTTGTAATAGAACGAAAAGATTCCTGGCCTGCCTGTAACATGATAAGCATCTCAAAGTCAGTATGTCTATATGCCAATGAAGAACAACCGGTACTATCTCTCATTATCATGGTTCAGTCGGGATAATGTTGCAAGCCATAGGCCAACCATAAAATTACAAGCCTCGGTTACAAATAACCTCCATTACCTTACATCCAGTCCATGAACAATCAGAACAATCTCGATACAAAAACTCTTCAGAATCATTTATAAATCGATACAAACTCAAAAACTTAAACATCACTATAAATGCATGCATCAGACAAGTGTCGTGTCGGTTATCTGGTTAAATGATCCCACATTTCCCTTCTGAAAATATGCACCTGTTGGACAGCAGAACCTTGACGTAAGTCTAATGGCATGGTAACTTATGGCAGACAGATTCATTTAACACAATAAACTCTGTTTCTTTTTCTTCTGGGAATTGTACGGAAGAAGCTCACAATAACAAGCTCATATCAACCTCCATACTTCGAACATTAACATTAACATGCCTGCTTCATCAGGCAAACCAGAAAAGGTACTTGGCAGCAAACAGGATTCCAGTTTATTTCGAACAGGATTTCAGTTTATTCTTTGAAAAATACTTACTCCAATTAACCATCTGTCTCTTTCCTTTTGATCATTTTCTACCCCCACCCCTTTGTTTCAGAATGGATGTTGCGGCACAACCTCTGGGATTCTGTTTTGAGTGAATAGTGATTAACAAAATATCTAAGGATTCATCAAGAAAATATTCAAGTGATTATTCATCCTAGTTTCATGGAGTAGCATCGAAGCTTCAAATGACATTTCAAAAAAAACATTGAACCTTCAAATTAGATAAGGATTTAAGTGAATAACAAAACATCTAGGTAACAAGTCGACAAATCTTCTAAGTGATGGACCAACAAAATGACTAAGTGTTGGGTAAGTGTAAAATCCTCTAAGTATATATCCAAGTACTTAAAGTTTAATCAAAATATAATTAAAGCACCTCATGAAGCATCTTAGTTGCTCAGGATCATCAGACAAATTTCTCTAAGTCTAAAAGGTACTTAAAACTAATATTTACATATTATATAATGTCAGTTATATTCGAATATTGCTTCATGTATTCAAGAACTGTAGCTCGATATTCAAATATCACTTTTGATATTTGATCATCTAGTGCATGACATTAAAACATCATTCTCATATTTGAATATTATTTCAGATATCGCATGCAATAATCGAATACCATTTCAGATATCATATCAGATATTCGAACAATGCATCTGATAATTGAATATCACTTCAAATATCGTGTATGATATTCAAATACTAGCTCAGATGTTATCTCTGATATTCGATATATTTTGTGATATCTGAACCATGTCTTCAATAAGCAATTATCGCCTTCAGTATTGAATTATTTAATATGTGATAAAACCTCAAGTTAAATGTTTGTTTGAATAAATGTTTTCGGAATATCTAGTCCATTGAGCTTATCGATTATTTTATCTGAACGAATAAATGAAATGAGTATAAGATTTTAAATGAAATTTGAAATCTTGTTCGTAGCATTCCAAATCTCTTTGTTAAGGCATCAACGCTAAATAAAGAAATGATTATTCAATATTTATTTGTCTATATGAATATCTTTACGTTATTTGAAAGGATCTCGTTAAGACATTACCAAGGAATTGTGCATAATCCCAAGATTTCATCATCATATTGCCTATGTCAAATTACTTTTTCAGAAATGGCAAGTTTATCGAGAATAAGTTTTCTGGTGCATCAGTATAAAAAAGGCATCAGTGTGCAGTTTCCAGTTCGGTCATACGTGCCCAAACATATTCTGACTAATTCTTTGGTAATAGTGCGATTGGATTAAATTAAAATTAAACTATCACTTAGCTTAGTCAAATAAAGTTTTCACATGTTCAACATTTGACAAGAAGAACAGTCTTTCATCAGAATCTCTTTTCTGTACAGCTAAGTTGATAGGTGGAATAGATTGAGGCTTCGTCCGTTGGTCATGCAAAAACAAAAAGTAAAAAAGGGAACTTGCCATTTTCGTGCATGATTACGTGAAGGACTAAAGGACAAAGTCACAATGGTTAAATGCATGAATCTAACGAATATCACACAGGAAGATCTACATGAAGACTCCAACCCATGAAGAGAAACACTATTTAAAGCATTATAAACAGGACACTACCTCAAGATGAATGACTTTGGAGTGAGTGAAAAAAGATAGATAGTAGATTGAGCCATCACTCAAAGAAAGGCAGAGTGTCCAACTCCAGTTGAAAGAAAGTCTTCTCCAACATTCTAGCAAGAAGAAAAATCTCTCATTCTCTTTAGAGAGACACCAGAGAAAAATTCTTCAGAGACCTTTGTGGATGTTGGAAAGAGACTTAGGACAGCCAAAGGAAACATTGCGTGGCTACCTTATGGTAATTTATTGACCATTCTATTCGAGAATCTGGGAATCAGTTTAGAAGGAGAAACAAAAACACTCATGTAAGAAGATTTGTCCAAGCACATTGCTCAAGAGTGGATTCACCTACGAGCAAGGCAAATGGCTGAGGACTAGATACCCCAAGTCCTCACCAACGGTGTCTCCTACAACAATATCCAGAAAGAGGCAAAGATCAGTTGAAGAAGAAGGCTCTCTGCCAACTGAAGAGAGTTCCTCATCTGAAGGGGAACCTCAGTCCGTGGCTCGGTGATGCGGGACAAGACCGGGGAGGAGGAAGAGATGGGGGGAGAGCAGGGATCGCACAGGGGGAGGGGGAAACCAGATGAAGGGGGAGGGGAGAGGACAGCAGGCAGACGAAGGAGGGGAGGAGACGGGACGACAGGGAGAGAGGAAGGGGGTTAGAGGGAGAGAGAACCACACACGAGGCAGCGCCTCCAAACTTCCTGCGATTTCTTTCTTTTCTTCTTCTATTCCATGTTCTCTGCCATTCTTCAAAAGCTTACAATATTAATAGGGTAGAAACCCTACTGTTCATCCAACTGGGACCAAAATATCCCCAAAAATGACAAAATGTCAAACATGTCCCACTTACCTTAAAACTAGATATTTAATTCTACTTGACCACAGTAGACTCCACTAAAAATAAAAATACATAATAAAATAAAATTGATGTCGATATATCTCAGAACATCTGAAGTCTCGAATCTCGTTCCACATCCGTCACAAGTCACGGTCCCCGTCATTCTGCGTCCGTCACGAGTCACGGTCCCCGTCATTCTCCCCCACTTCGAAAAAATTCGTCCTCGAATTGTAAAGTGTCGAAGTATGAGGAAGATAAACACTAGAACTGGAGTGAAATACGCCATACAAATCATAATAGCGCAAGTCTCGAACTGTCGATCCTGGTATGCTTCACGAAAATCTAACCACACCACATCAAAGTCACCAGAATCAATGTTAAAAAGCATAGGCGGATGACTGCCAGAGAGTATGGAGATCTCAAATAAATGATCAGAAAATGCATCAAAATCAGCTTCAATCATCAAAGAGTGATCCCATGACTCCACTATATGAACTGTCTCGCGTACTTCAATGGAGTCAGTCATAGCCACATTCTCAATCACCTCCTCAGGCTCTACCATAGTAGGTGGCAGTGGGCAATGCACCTCTACCTGAGCATCAACCACAGTTGGCAAAATTGTAGACTCTAATTTCTGTTCCAGTGCCACTTGGGAATCAGGTTGACAAGCTTTAACATGTGAACTGCTTTGAACTTTAGGCACATAGGCAGGAAACTTGAACAGACATCCTGAATAATCAAGATCTCGGATGGTACAATAACTCTCGTCAGCAAATACCTCAACACGCTCACTTCGTAACCATTTCTGACCCATAATGAGAAAACTGGTCGGTTGGCAAACTAGATGACTGCTGCGAAGAAATTGTAGCCCAAGCGCCAGTATGATAGATAAGATCTTTGTGCTCCGAATCTACTTTGAATGATCGAGACAATGACACAAATATGTTTCCACTTTCAGATTCGATTAACTTCCCACTTTGAGAAAGTGAGTCCACGACGGCTTGAGAGACATAATTGCATGATTTTAGCGGATCAAATATCAACAAAATAACCCTTCTATTTGATAATCGCACTAGTGTCCGAAATGCAGAAGAAATCATAGTGCCCAAAACTACTCAACGCCACCAGGGGCCACAGAGACCGATCGCCTGTTGCTGCTTCACGATGTGGACGAGCGGGCGCTGCACTGTCCGAAGGCAGGTGAAGAGTGCAGGGGGACAAGCCTGTCCAACTTCGGTCGTCGCAGACCCAACTTCGAACAGTGGGGAGGTGGCCCGAGCTGAAGCGGGGGGAACAGGAAGACCGCGGCGGCTAGGCCGCTCGCTGAGTTCAGTCAGGGCTGGGGTACCTGGCCGTCGACCTGCAGGGGAGGGTCCGCTATGGATCGGTTGACCCTGGCGGGCCGCGGTCCTACAGGGGGGGGGCGGAGATGCTCTGTGAACAGGGGAGAAGGCGACGGCGACGGGGACGCGAGCTCCGTCCTGGGTATCCGGCGCGATGGTGGGCCGGCACTGCAGGTGCCCACTGGTGTCCGAGCGGCGGAGGACCGACTGGCGGTCTGGGTGCTCGGGGCGACTGAACCGACGCGGTCCGGCGGCTACTGGCACCCGGCGCGAAAGGGGGGGGGGACCGGCGGCGAGGCTGACCCGGGGCGGGGACGGGGCGAGGTGGACCCCGGGCACGGACGGCGCAGGACTTCCGGTTGCATAGGAGGGGCGCGAACGGGGAGGGGGTCGAACAGGGGGGGGGGGGGGCTGGGGATGGGGGATGGCGACGGGGGTTTCTGGGTCGGGAGAGAGAGAGAGAGCACAGCTAGGGCAATTGAAGATACCGATACTGAAGTATTGCTCAGCTCTAAGAAGCGAAAAGAAGGCTCTAAGGACTCGGATAGAAAACCTGGCAGGCGTTCTGGGAAAAAGCAATCTGCAGGGAGCGTAGAAGATTCTGGGAAATCCTCTTCTCACAGAAAGATGGAAGCTGATGCAGGACAAGACCGGGGAGGAGGAAGAGATGGGGGGAGAGCAGGGATCGCACAGGGGAGGGGGAAACCAGATGAAGGGGGAGGGGAGAGGACAGCAGGCAGACGAAGGAGGGGAGGAGACGGGACGACAGGGAGAGAGGAAGGGGGTTAGAGGGAGAGAGAACCACACACGAGGCAGCGCCTCCAAACTTCCTGCGATTTCTTTCTTTTCTTCTTCTATTCCATGTTCTCTGCCATTCTTCAAAAGCTTACAAATATTTATAGGGTAGAAACCCTACTGTTCATCCAACTGGGACCAAAATATCCCCCAAAAATGACAAAATGTCAAACATGTCCCACTTACCTTAAAACTAGATATTTAATTCTACTTGACCACAGTAAACTCCACTAAAAATAAAAATACATAATAAAATAAAATTGATGTCGATATATCTCAGAACATCTGAAGTCTCGAATCTCGTTCCACATCCGTCACAAGTCACGGCCCCCGTCATTCCGCGTCCATCACGAGTCACGGTCCCCGTCACTCGGGGGAGCCATTACAAGTTTCAGAAGAGCCACCTCAAGGACAGAATCAGCCAGACATCTCAGTCCTGCTGTCACAGCTCAAAGATATTAAAGCACATCTAACTGATTTCAGGAAGGAAGTCAGTGAGGAGCTTGTCAATCACAGGAATATGACGACAAATATTGAAGGAAAGTTGTCAAGATTTCTGTAGTCAGGGCAGAGGGAAAGTGAATGACCACTCCAATCCTTTGTCCTCCTCAGCAGCAAGGTCAGGAGGACCCCATGAATGAAGAAAGCTCATTTCAGTCTACAGAAGAAGTTGGAGCAGCACGGATCACCGAGCTAACCAGTTAGGTGGAATCAACTACTCCTGAGCAAATCATGGAGGAAGTGGCTCAGGAAAAATTAGGAAGGAGGTTAAGCCAAGAGTGAAAGTTGATGCAAAAAGAATAAGGCTAATCTCATCATCTCCATCAGAAGAAGAAGAGAACTCAGCAACCCCTCTTCAAAAACTCGCAAACATTTTATCAAGTATCTGCAAAGCAGGGCCAGGTGAAGAGGCCCAGGCACCACTAGAATAACCAAAATTTGATGATTCACCAGCATCAGACTCAACACAGGAGACTGTAAGGGAAAAAGAAGTTGAAGGAGAAGCAGAACCTGTAGCAGAACAAATGATCAATCAAGCAATAATGCAGGATGAGTATGTTTCAGAAGATTCAGCACAGACCCCTCAGGAAATCCAATCACCTGAGGAGAGAATAAAGAACGGGGAGGAGCCAATAATTAAGGACCAGTATCAGATGGCAGAATTTCAGAAGTTGGGATTACGAGTAGAATAAAAGTGTTTTTTGGACACATTGGGTAATATTAAAGGTCAAACTATGGTTAGGTAAGGTTGGGGGCATTTTTGGAATTTTATTTAAGGACCGGTGTCAGATGGCACACATATAAAAAATGTACACAAGTGAGAATGAATCATCTTATTCTCATTTCTGAAAATATACATCAAAGTGGGCCGAACAGGCAAAGTACATTGAAGAGACTTGGATGGGCCCGCTAATTAGGGCAATGGACTTAAGGTTCAGTTTGGTAATAGGTTAACTTAAAATTAACTCAGCGTTAATACAAAATGCAGTTTGGTAACATAAAAAAGTTAACACAGAATGAACATGGTTAGATCTGGGTAACTCTGAGTTAACCCAAACTTTTCTAACCCACCAACACCCCTGGGATATGGTTAGCCCACTTTTAACCAACCTGTTTTACCCTTGCCTGTACGAGCCATGTGTGGGCTTCTGCACATCATTGTCAGATCACTTCGACACATTAAAAAAAGTATGCTTCTTCCGTATTTTAATAAATTTTATACATTCTATTTTTTCAAAGAAAAAGTCGTCATTTATTACAATTTTTATAAATTAAAAACATTAAAGAATGTTTTTTCAGTGGTTACGTGTATATTCTCTCGGTCATCATTTATTACGATTTTTAAGACCCAAACCAAAGAATGCTTTTTCCTCAGACGTCATTTATTACGATTTTTAAGATCCAAATAGTATATTCTCTTGTAAAAATAGTATAATAAAGAGTGAGAAGTGTATGGTACAAGGGTAATTCGGGTATTAGGTAAGTAAGTGAGAGGGTTAACTCACTTTACCTAAAAGTGGGTTAACTCACTGTGGTTAAAGTGGGTTAACTCACAGTGAAACAAATCAAAAACTGAGTTAACCCTGAATAACTTCAGTCATGGGTTGGAGTTACCCCTATCCCCAACCCATTACCAAACAGAGGCTAAGAGTCCAGGTTAATTAGGTCAATTATTATATATGGGCCCAATAAGTTGATACATGTTGGCTATAGCTCAGAATTCTCTTGGTTTTGTCCCTGACACCCTGTGCGGCAAACCAGGAAACTGCATTTCAACCACTATTCCATTAGCTTCAGACCATATGTCGGAACAGACAAACATGGGGTGAAAGGGTGGATTGATCCTTCCTCAGAGTTTTGTTCTAATCATGGAATGAAGGGTTGGATTTCCAGTACTTGCTCGGGGATTTTGACAAGAGTAGGTAATGCAGTTATTTTGAAGCCATATTATCCTAATCGTTCTGGGAGGAACTTTGGGTATGACCAGTCGGTGCCTCCACATACTAAAATTCCCTTAGTTCGTAAGGTATATCAGCAAAGATGGCAGAGTCGGGTCGGTTGGCTGGGTCGGCCCCAGCCGATCCCGACCCCGAGTCGGGCTGAGTCGGGCAGTGGACTTTGCAAACCTAGTCCCGTGGGTGGGTGGGTGTTCCCCCCCCCCCCCAAGTCGGGTCGGCATGGGCCGATTCCGCTCCGACTCTGCCATCCATGTATATCAGTGCCAAGATGCACATTTGGTAGCAGTGGTGTAGCAGAACATCTTTCAGAGGTCAGCTGGCTACAAACTTCCTATCATCCCTGATCTGAGGGCACATAGGCCGCATGAACTGCCCTTATGCTGACTGGTGGCATAGGAATGGTTTTGTATTCAGATCACAAACTGGGGGCATTGCCATTGCAGAGAAAAAGTATTTGACATTGCAGGCAGCCTCTCCTCAACCTTTGAAAATAGGGTCCAGCACTCCGAGCACCTACTTTGACGATTTAAAGGATATGGTAGAAGGAGCTTAAAACATGGCAACGAAAAATGAAATTGGAGAAAACACTCCCTACAAAGCCCAGAGGAATATAGAGGGGACGTTTCTCTCCAGTGTGAGAGCCAAGTCTTATAGCTTTGCAACAGTCCTTGACCGTGTAGGTCTCTACGACTCAGCAATTGCAACCAAGATATGGCTGATGGGGGCATTTTCTAGCTGATTGCGGACTTCCAGCAGATACATCAGTTCAAGGTTCTCTTTTGGCGGGGAATTCAGTAATGCAGAGCAAAGGTGTAAACATATCACCACCACTCTTGGCAAGCTGGGACCAATGTCTGATGCCTTCTCTGTAGAGCAAGCTCAGACAGTTGGAGAAATTTGGGCTGCGGTAGCCAAGGCTGCTCAGAAAGTCAACCGTCATGTCAAGACTCTGATTCCAAGACCAACATTTGTTTTCTCTCCATGGGTGAGCCTTTTACCATATCCACATTTGCCATTTTACATATTTTTATTCTTATAATAAATGTCATGCTACTCTGTAGGTTCAGCTATCATCTCTAGATCTCGTGCCCCTAGAGAGTCTCAGCATAAAACCAATTCCCGACTCAAGTTATTTCAGAGTGTATAGGTGGTGTATCTCCTCTTAGGGCTCAGAAGAAAAATCAGAGCTAACTGCTATAGGTGAACCTTGACTTCACGCCAATGGCTTTCACCTTCTTTACTATCTCTCTCATCCTCTTCTTCATTAAACCGAGGGGATGATGAAGGCATATGGGTTTTTTTTTCCTAAGTGATTTTTTTTTTTTTGAAATTCATATTGTTGCTTCTTCGGTTTTCACAGGGTCAACTCTTGATACCAATGCATATCATTTTTCACCACGGCTTGGTAAGACCACTTCATCTTCTGGTGAGAATATCCTTCCAATATCATCATGGAATTACTCTACCCTTAGCATTCCTCAGTGCCTCTCCATCAGTGAATTGGGTTATTTCATAGGGCTAGGCACAGGCAATGATGGAAATAGAGCTTCTGAGGATGACAGACCAGTGGGTCAAGCCCCCAATATCAACTTCAGTGAGGTTCAACTCCCCTCGGGCAATTGAACTTGATGACGATGTGGAAGAAGGTCAAATAGTGAATGATGAAGTTCAAAAGGTTCACCCTCAAAATACTGTTCCTTTGCAGGCTACCACCTCAAAAAGGATGATGTAGAGGATGAATTCCTCTCAGCCGAGGATGATGATAAGCAGTTTATGTTATCTGAGGATGAAGGTATAAGGATTAGTTTTTGTTTTTAAGGACATTCATTTGTCACATGATGTCTAATACATACAATTCTGGTTTCAAGCAGCCTGGAAAAGAATGCAAGGAAGATGGAGGAGAACTTGCCATCCTCCCTCATACACCCCAAGGGAGTATCATAGGGGATCCTAGAACAGACATGTCCCCCACCAAACCTCTCTCTATAGTTCCTCGGGAGAGAGCATGACAATGTTGGAAGAAGAACAGGCAGACGGGTTAACATCTCCTGATGCATCGCAAGGAAGCATTGTGGAAGCCACTGGAAATAAAAATCAATCTCCCTCTTCTGACAGACAACTCGGTGAAGAGGCAGAGAGGACACTACAAGTAATAACATATCTGGGCATGCCGTCATAGCCTTGCCCCTTTGTCCTTAATAACAATACAAGACTCATATACTTGACATTGCACAGCGACTATTATGCACTACTGAGGAGCTTGAAGCCATTTTAGGTCCGTACACTTGACAGCTGATGACCCTGTTTTTAAGAGAGGTAGGTGCCTTTTCTCACTAATACTTGGTAATTCATTCATATGTTGATCATGTTGCGGTGCACTTAGAGGTCTCTGGTGACACTATCCAATCTTGTTTGCCTGGGATTTTGACCGAGATCAATGAAACAACCCCCATTGCTTTGACATCTGAATCTCAACCCGATCAGTTGATTTCATGGATGGCAGTTTTGACAAAACTGATACATTTCGTTTCAGCCAAAACGTATCAGTTTCGGCCTTGAATGATCCAAAACCGGACTTGTTCACTGTAGCAGATCCGAAAATTAAAAAATAATAATATTTTATTAGGTTTTGGGTGAAACCAATACTGGTTTCACCCGACACCCGATTTCAGGCATTTCTGTCCAATACGCCAAAAACCAGGCGAAACCATAGATGGCAAAGTCGGCTCAGTCGGCTCGGAGTCGCCCGAGTCTGAGTCGGGTCGGCCCCTTGTGACCCGACTGGGCGGGGGGAACACCCCAAGATCCGCGGAGTCCGGTTAGTCGGGCCGGATCCGCCTGGAGTCGCGCGACTCCAGGCGACTCCGGCCCAACTAGGGCGACTCCGCGGATCCCTCCTTAAGGAGGGATCACAGGACTGCGCAGACAACTCTGTCTGCGCAGTCCCGAGCCCCCCCCCCCACACCCCCCCCCCCCCCTTCCCAGCCCCCCCCCTCCCCCCGCCGGAGCTGCTGTCCCCCGCCGCCGCCGCCGCCGGAGCTCCGAGGAGGGTCGCCGCCGGCCACCGCCGCCGGCGCCACTGCACGCCGCCGCCGCTGCTCCTTCCTCTCTCTCTTCTGTGAGGTAAGCTTTTTTGAAAAAATAGGAAATGTTAAATATGCTATAGATCTATAGCATATTTAACATGTTTATGACTCTCATTCTCCTAAATCTCCAAATTGAGCCCTAATTAGGGTATAAAAATTAGGGATTTTGTGTCCATGAATGAAATTAATGTGCAATTGAGTGTCTAATAGAATTATTTTAGTTGATTAGAGTTTGTTGGTAGACTTAATTGCATTACATGGACTGTTTTCCTCAAAATCCCCAAATGACCCTAATTAGGGTTAAAAATTGGGGATTTTAGGTCCTTAATATAATTATTACAAAAGAAAAAGAAAAAACAGTGGGGAGTGATGACTCCACTCAATCACTTGATGATGATGATGGTGCTGCTGCAGGTACATATATCTATTTTTTCAATGTATGAACATGATAAGATTTGAATTTCATTGTGTTTGTATTCAATGAATGTTGTATGTGTCTTCATAATTTTCTGCAATTTTTAGGAATTTTTTTCTGATTTTTCCTGATTTTTCCGGATTTTTCAACAATTTTTTTACAATTTTTTAACCTGGCCGACCCAGGGTCGGCCAGATTCCATGGGAGTCGGCCGGATCCAAGGATCCGACCCGACCCGAGTCGGGATCGGGTGGGTCCGACTCACCCACCCGACCTGACTCTGCCATCCATGGGCGAAACCAGACGGGCACTCCCCTCTTAAGGGGAGTTCATGTCCATTTCACCCCTCAGATCTGAGACTGAAACCGAAACCATTTAGGTTTCAGACCTGGCCGAAACTGAGTCCGAAGCGGAAACTGCCATCCTTGGTTGATTTCAGCAGGTATAGATGACTGTGTATCAACACACATTTGACAGGATTACCATATCCATGTTCCATGATTCTTTATTTTTTTTAATCGGATTGTCATGCACATTTTTACATCTATTCATCTGAACTGATCTTCTCTCTTCTTTTTTTGTTTTGTAGCTCTCACTATGATTGGCGACACTTCTTCCTCTAGTCCTGTCAGTGACCTGGAGGATGTGCCGAGCCTGGAAGTGGAGTGGCCCAATTTCCAGCCTGTTTTGATACGCAGATCTGATACGCTTAGTGATATGATGTTTCGTGAGCCGCAAAAGCTACTAGAGCAACATCCTTATTGACTTTTGATGTACGCGAGCAGTGTTGCAAGCAAGGCTGTGCAGGGACCTACCATAATAGGGGGGATACACGAACGAGCTCTGGATGACCACATTAGATGTTGTATGGGTGGCTTATTCAATCTTCATCGGGAAGAGAACAAAATACATTAGGAGAGGGAAAACCCTCCCTTGTATTTTGCAATTGTGGGATGAACTCGAGCAGATTCAACAACAGCAATTAAGTCTCCAAATGCGTCGGGTGATAACTGACAAGCAAATCCAAGAACTAGAATGGAGCTGTCCCAGGGGAGGGATCTCTTCAATCTCCAGCCACTAGGATATCAGTAGCATACACAGTCACAGCCATAGATTTTCTTATTCATGCATTTAGTGGTCTAGCTAGCTTGGGGGCCTACTGTCTCTTGATCCATGCTTGCCATATGATCGATGTAGATTGTGTAACTTCGCATAAAGTGAGAACATGCAAATCTCAGAGGCCAACAGGCTAATTTCTGAGCTCTTGGCTTCTATTTCGGAGGCGCACAGGGTACATACATATGATACCAAACAAACAGACCGTTATATAACACCTGAGTCAAACAACAACATAATTCTGAGGCATCAACCTCAAAAATTTTAATTTCGAGTTTCTTCTTGTTGACAAGTCTCTGATAACCAAGTTCCTTTCAGTTCTTCAGTCGTCAGAGGCACAGAGGATTGACTTCTAGGCTAACACGCATCTTCTTGCAGAATAGTAGCTCAGCTCATGGTTTGGCGTGGCGGATAGAATCGGTCCGATTCGGCCGAATCAGGAGAAACCCGATTCGCCCGATTCCCATCGAATCGGACCGATTCCCATGCGAATCGGCCCGATTCAAACGAATCGTGGTGGATCAAGAAAAATCCGATTCGCCCCGATTCCCCGATGCGTCGAACCTTGGCTCAGCTTGGGCTGCACCATCGGTGTCACTTGCAGAAGCTTCTCCTTTAGAAGGTTTGCCAGAAACAACTACGAGTGCAGTGGACTCCACGGCAGATGCTTTGTGCTTCTTATCGGCATGACCTTCTGTGGGAATGATCTCCATTGTTTCCGGTCAACTTATCAGGTTAAAAGACAACTTATGGAGTTTAGGTGACCGGAACCAATGGAGATCATTCCAGCACAAGGTCACGGCGATAAGAAGAGCAAAGTTCTACTTCCATCATTGTATGTGTCTAGCACTATGAAATAAGCTAATTCAATGATGGAGAGGCACCGAAGAATACTAAGGGTAGAGTAATTCCATGATGATATCAGAAGGATATACTCATTGGAAGAGGAGGTAGTATCACCAAGCTGTGGTAAAGAATGATATGCACCGGTATTAGGAGTTGACCTTAGAATTAAATCTTGGTGTGAAACCAAAGAAGTAACAATGTGAATTTCAAAAAAATCACTTGGGAAAAAAACATATACCTTCATCATCCCTTCAGTTTAATGAAGAAGATGATGAGAGAGATGGTAAAGAAGGTGAAAGTCGTTGGCGTGAAGGAGAAGGTTCACCTACAGTAGCTAGCTGTGGTTTCCTTTTTTGAGCCTTAAGAGGAGATATGCCACCTGTAGAATCTGAAATAACTCTAGCCAGGAAGTTGGTTTTATGCTGAGACTCTCTAGGGGCACAAAATCCAGAGATGATAGCTGAACCTACAGAGTAGCATGGCGTTTATTATAAGAATAAAAATTTGCAAAATGGCAAATGCACGTATGGTAAAAGGCTCACCTAATGGACAGGAAGCAAATGTGGGTTGCGGAATCAGAGTCTCGACATAGCAACTTTTGAAGCGGCCTTGGCTACTGCAGCCCAAATCTCTCCAAATGTCTGTGCTTGCTCCACAGAGAAGGCATCAGACATTAGTCCCAACCGGCCAAGAGTGGGTGATATGTTTACACCTTTGCTCTGCATTCCTGAATTCCCTGGCCAAAAGAGGACCTTGAACTGATGTATCTACTGGAAGTTCGCAATCAACTAGAAAATGCTGCCACCAGCCATATTCTGGTTGCAATTGCTGAGTCGTAAAGACCTGTACGGTTAAGGACTGTTGCAAAGCCATAAAACTTGGCTCTCACATTGGAGAGAAGCGTCCCTTATATATTCCTCTAGGCTTCATAGGGGCTGTTTTCTCTAATTTCATTTTTGTTGCCACATTTTATGAGCTCCTTCTACTGTATCCTTTAAATCATTAAAGTAGGTGCTTAGATAGTTGGACCCTATTTTCAGATGTTGAGAACTGAGAAGAGGTCACCTGAAATGTCAGATACTTTTTATCTGCAACGGCAATGTCCCCTCGGGATCTAAATACAAAATCATTCCTATGCCACCAATCAACATAAGTGTGGTCTATGTAGCCTTTGTGATTTTTGATGAACCTCTCATCTCTAATTATTTCTAGATTTTGGTGATAACAAAACTCTGAAAATATATGTTTAATATTTAACATTTCCTTAAATCTGTCAAGTAAAGATTCCCACTGTAAGTATGCTGAAAACATGCAATTCATAAAAATTGTTTCAAGTCCATACCGATTACAATTTAAGTCCACATCGATTATAGAACACTTATCACACCGTTTACAGACTAACCTTTGCACCGATTATAGAATAAGTGTCATATCGATTATAGTTTAAGATACACACTGATTATAGAACAAGTGTTATTTCGATTAGAGAACAAAATTCGTATCGATTGATATTCAACTTGCATTCTGATTACTTAACATCATTTCGATTACTCTAGTGTTGTTCCTATTTTAGTAGAAGTATGTTTCGATTAGTGATATACTACATGTTCCAATTGGTTATATATCACTCGTTCCGATTACTGATCAAACCTATACCAATTAGTGAAACTGTATCGATTGTAACTTAACGTGCACCAATTACTAAACATCTTCTTCCTATTATTATGTTAAACCTACTCTGATTAATGTTCAAATACTCCAATTACTGACTAAATGTATGTTCCGATTAGTCAAGTCATCATTGTTCCGATTACCCTTAGGAACTTGCGATTAGTGAACAACGTTTCGATTAGTATAGTATCTTTCTGATTAGCTACAACCAGACATCGACTACTGAATATATCTTTCGATTACTTCTGGATATATCGATTAATGAACAATATGATCAATATTTACAATTTGTACCAATTATTGATGGTTTATTCATATTCTTACAATGATTAGTGAACAAATCGTTCTCAATTCTTTGACTACACCGATTATTGAGATCTCACTCATAATCCTCATCGTGATTAGTGTTATATCTGCTCAAATATTGTTCCATCATATGAAAATTATTTTTAATGCATGAACATACATATTTCAAATCTCTCTCTACTTTTTCAACATATTATTTCCCGCACATTAAAAGTCTCAATATCTGTTTTCTTAAAGCGTGATTTTTTGAAATACAATTGTTTCCAAGAGATTTGTTCAGACTGAATCCTACCTTTTGTATGTTACATATCTTCTACCTTTTCTTGGTAGGCAAAAAAAGACTACCTAATATGACAGTTCTGTCCACCGAAAAATACAGACTGTAGGGAGATGAGATATGGGTTGACTAATGTGTTCTCTGTCTTTGTATCGTAACATTTATTGCATGCAGGTTTACGGTACTCACACAATCTCAATGTTGAACCTACTATCAACCTCCTTGGAAACATGCATAAGCTGAAGAAGACTCAACAGACACTTCAACGGCTATCTTCCAGGAGTCTATATATGAAGAGAAGACTGAGAACATGATGAGGAGGATCTAGAAAATAAAATTAATCTTGTGCAGCCTACTATATGTTCAAACAAATTTCTGAAGCTTCTATCTTTTAGATCTCTCTCCGTGTTCATACTAGGATCATCTTCTTGAGAGAGATAGGAGTGTGTCTGAAAATTTCTCCATTGTAGATCCTGTGTCTCAGACATTGTCTCAAATCGAGCTTATTCTTTGTCATCTTTGTGCTCAGTCTAGGGACTTCTGGTAAAATCCTTGTACTCCAAGGTTGTGCCTCTTCCTCTGTGAAGAGAAGGCTTGTAAGGGTGTTTACCAGCGTGGGTTCCCCCTTGTAGAAGGGAAGACTAGCGGGTGGCTAGGTGTTGTGTCCAATAGAGGGACTGTACTCTGTGTTCCCCTTGTGTAGAAGGGAAGACCAGCAGTCTTGGGTGTTGTAAACGTCCTTAAGGGGGACTATACCATTGGCTTAACGAAATCTCAAGTAGTTGCTTAAGGATTGGACGTATGACTGAGAAGAGACTCAATACTGAACCAGGATAAAATCCTTGTGTACTTATATGATTGCTCTTATCTCTATTTCCGCTATTGACTAAATCTAACAATTATGTTTAAGTATTTATTTTTAAGCTGCAGAAATTCGTTTTAGCAACCCATTCACCTCCTTTTAGACTTGCTAACTGAGCAACAACTTTGATCAAGGATCATAATAAGTTTGTCGCCAATTGACCTCTGAAAGAAGTTCCACCACACCGCTACTACCAAATGTGCACCCTCGCACCATATAACCTACGAGCTAAGGGAATCTCAGCATTTGGAGGCATCAATTGGCCATATCCAAAGTTCCTCCTAAAACGATGTGAATAATATGGCTCCAAAATAACTGCATGACCAACTTGAAATGTCAAAATCCTAGAGTAAGTACTAGAAATTCAACCCTTTATTTCACGATCAGAACAAAGCTCTGTAGAAGGATCAATCCACCCTTTCACCTCATGTTTGTCTGCTCTAACATATAGTCTGAAGCATGGTTTGCTGGAGCGCCGATTCGGGGTGAATCGGATTCGCCCTAATTCAATCCGATTCAGCCGAATCGGATCGATTCGGTTCGATTCGCATGTATATAATATATAAATATATATATAATATATAATATATATATATATAATATAACATACATTATATATGTATATAATGAGCATATATTACATATATATGTATGTAAGACATATATGCATGGATATATATAACATATGTATGGCAGATATGAGAATGGACTCAACGATTCACATGGGATGACATGGAACTCATACCTTATTTACATTTCATATCATTCAAGTAAATGAAATAATTTACATTTATTTAAGATATTACATGTAAATAAGGAAATACCCCCCATTTGAATTTAATAAAAATATTTAAAAAAATCATATCTTACCAATAAAAAGTCAACTCTCCCATCCAAGAAGAAAATCGTGATTTTGGTGATTCCATCAAAATAGCGACTTTATAATCCCTCATAATTTGACCTATCTAAAAATTTCATAATTCAAATAAACCCAACAAAACACTAAAAATCCAAAGTCCGGTGGAAAAAGTCAAACATACATATGACTTTTCCAAAGGAGTCACTCTCCTATCGACTTTGGATTTTTAGTGTTCTATTGGATTTACTTGAATTATGAAATTTTTAAATAGGCCAAATTATGAGGTATTAGAAAGTCGTTATTTTGATAGAATCACCAAAATTGCGATTTTCTTCTTAGATGGGAGAGTTGACTTTTTATTAAAAAAAAAGATATGACTTTTTTGATATTTTTATTAGATTCAAATGGGAGATACTTCCTTATTTACATGTAATATTTTAAATAAATAAAAATTGTTTCATTTACTAAAATGATATGAAATGTAAATAAGGAATGCGTTCCATGTCATCCCATGTGAATTATTGAGCTTATTCTCATATCTGCCATACATATGTTACATATATCCATGTATATGTGCCTTACATATACATATATATGTAACATATACTCGTTATATACATATATAATGTATATATTATATTAAATATATATATATATTATATATACATGCGAATCAGACCGAATCAGGCGAATTGCGAATCAGGTTTCCCCTGATCTGCTCCGATTCGGCTGAATCGGGCCGATTCGATTCGCCATGCCAAACCCTGGTCTGAAGTTAAGTGAACAATGGTTGAAACACAATTTCTTGGTATGTTGTACAGAGACAAAACCAAGAGAATTGCGAACTATAGCCAACATGTACCTACTTATTGGGCCCATATATAACAATTGGCCTAATTAACTTGGACTCTTAATTCCATTGGCCCAAGTAGGCCCAATTAGCCGGCCCATCCAAGTCTCTTCAACGTACTTGGCCTATTCGGCAAACTTTGATGTATATATTTTTCAAAATGAGAATAAGATGATTCGTTCTCACTTGTGTACATTTCTTCTTATGTGTGCCATTTGACGCTGGTCCATAAATAAAATTCCCAAAATACCCCCAACCATAGACTGACCTTTAATATTACCCAATGTGTCCAAAAAAACACCTTTATCTTCTAATAATCCCAAAATTCTTGAAATACACACATTGTCCTTAATTAACCCAAAACATACTCATTATCCCCAAATAACCCAAAATATACATCATCCTTAAGTAACCCTAATTCTGAAAACCCTCCCCATTAATTATAAAACACAGCAAAAATGTCAAAAATACCCCCTAAACCCTAAAGATCAATTAAAATGACAAAAATACCCCAAAACCTTAAGAATCACCCTAAAAATTCAAAAATACTCCTAGAACGCAAAATTCATAAAATGATAACAAAAATGTCACTGATAACACCAAATTGTTTAAAATTCCCAAAATGTCCCTAAAAACCCTAAATTTCATTTAAAAAAAATGTCCAAAATACCATTCATCTCCCAAAAATTCATAAAAAATCATAAAGAAATCCTTTAAAAATGTTAAAATCATAAAAATACTCCTCTGAATACATGTCCGTAAAATCATGATTGGCATTACCATTGAATGGGACCAAACCAAAATTCTGTGAGACAATACGAACCATGGCGTACTGCACTAGTTCGGTCTTCTTTTTTTTTCTTTTTTTTTTAAGTGGATGGTACCACTATTGTATAAGTTAAGAAGTAAAAAGAATTTACAAGTATAAGCCCTACATAAGGCGCAAAAAATTGAACAGCCAACCTATACACTGCCAACCACCAACCCCAACACGCAACCTCTCTCTACCCCCCTCCCCAATAAAGCAAAAAGAGATGAATGTTGTTGATGCACATTACAAAGCTTAGCGGCCCACTCCTTAACTCTACTACAAATTACATCAAAAAGATAACATCCCTAGCAGCCCGAAAAATGCGATTGTTTCTCTCCATTCAAATCATCCACAATGTCATGAAAAATGAGCCAGCAAATTGTGTTATCTCCCTTGATTGGCCAATGTCTCCTCCACTTACGTAGGAATGAATGCACATCACCATTCAGAGGAATATCACCTCAAGTACTAGCCGTCGCCGTCGCCGTCTCCCACACCAATCGAGCATAAGAACAACACACAAACAAGTGATCGATAGTTTCATCTTCCTCCCCACAAAGAACACACAAAGACGACAACTCCAGAAAGAGGAAGAGGAGTCTATCCCTCATAGGGAGCCGGCCAAGGGAGATTCTCTAGATGAGGACCTTCACCTTGAGCAGGCTCAGCGGCCTCCAAACCTGAAACTGAAATCCATGTCGAAGCCCACCATACGAAATGATCTGATATACTAATCTCATTGTGAAAGTACCTCCATTTTCCCACCTCCGTCGATCTATAACATCAGAGAAGGAAAAGGAGGAAAGACAAGCAAGCAGATCCTCCAACTGACGAATCTCTGGCTGTCGCAAACTCCTCCTGGGCACCATCTCAAGAAGGGAAGGGCCAAGAACTTGATAGCCTGAACTAAGAGGAGCCACCGCCACCTAGTAAAGGTTGGGGAAGTCCTCATAGAATGGGAGATCGCCACACCATCCATCCCTTCAAAATATTGCCAAGTCCCCTTTCCCCACTGAAATCCCGGTACCAGCAAGGACAATATTCCTGTAGGAAGAAATGTCCCGCCACAGAGGCGAAGTGGTGGATTTTGGAGAAGGAGACAAGTCTCAAACTCTAGAGCTCCTAAAGTACCTCTGTCTAATAATAGTAGTCCACAAGTAGTCTTCACCAGCCCCTAATCTCCACAATCGTTTCGCAAGCAAAACCATGTTGAAATCTCGAATATTCTTTAGCCCCAAGCCACCATGTTCCCTGCTCTTGGTCACTCTCCCCCATGCCACATCATGCCAACCGCTACTTCTGCCTCCACTGTCATGCCAAAAGAATCTGCACCAAATGCCTTTCAATTTCTTTGCCACCTACTTAAAAATTTTGAACATGGACAAAAAATATGTCGGGAGACTATCCAATACCAAGTTGCATAAAACCAATCTGACTCCATAAGACAAAGACTTTGCCTTCCAGGCCACCAATCTAGATTTAAAGCTTTGAACAATAGGGAGCCAATCAGAGGATCTCAAAGCAAAAGGAGATAGTGAAAGGCCCAAGTAAGACATGGGGAAATTCCCTATCTTGCAACCAAGCACTGTAGATGCCTTCCACAAAAAAATCTTCTCCACATTCACCCAATCAAAAGGCTCTTATCAAAATTCAGTTTCAGCCCAATGACCTCCTCTAGCAACTCAAGCAAAAATCTCACCATGAAAGGCATATGATCCTCCTCAACCAAAAAGAGAATAGTATCGTCAGCATACAACAAATGTGAAATGGACCAACTACGACGAGCCCCCTGAATACCTGCTAGAAGCCCAACCGCCTCCGCCTCACCCACATCTTGCCTAAAACACTAGCCACCAAGACAACAAGCAGTGGGGAAAGAGGATCACCTTGTCTAAGGCCATGCCCACCATGAAACCACGCTGACAGTATACCATTGATGAGGACAACAAAAACAATCGAAGAAACACACGCCCTGATCCACTTATCACTGAAGCACATCCTCTCAAAAATATGAAGCAAGCCTTTTCAAAATCCAACTTCAAGACTAACTCCTTCCCTATGCGTTGCTTTAAACCAAATAACAATCCATAGGCCACCAAAAAAATTATCAAGAATGTGTTTGCCTTTGATAAAGGTACCTTGGCCATGATCCACCAGCCTATCCATCATGAGAGCCAACCTGAAAACCAACACTTTAGAAAAAATCTTATACGAACCATTCAACAGGCATAGCGGCCTATAATAAAAAAAATTAGAAGCATCATTTTCCTTAAGAATCAAAACAATATGAGTTTTATTAACTCCTCCCAAGTGAGCCCTTCCCTCCTAGAATTCCACCACAGCAACAATCAACTCTTCTTTGACAATGTGCCAGAACTTCTGGTAAAAAGCCATAGGAAAGCCATCAGCTCCCAACGCCTTGTCCCCTGCCAATGCAAAAATTGCACTGCGAACCTCCTCCTCTGAGCAAATCTAGTCCATAGCCACATTATACTCCGTTGACAGCCGCTGAAAGAAGCTCTCCTGGAGCCTTGGCCTGAAACTATCCTCCTCCAAGAAGAGCCTCTGATAAAAGTCCCTTACCTTTCCTCTAATGTCATCCTCCTATGTGATGGTCTCGTCACCAACTCTAATACATGAGATAGCATTAACACTTCTTCTGCCCGAGGCCACCCTCTAAAAATATGTTGTGTTCCTGTCTCCCTCTTTAATTCATCTATCTCTAGATCTCTATTTCTAGTAGATTTCCTTCTTACACAGGATGTCCTTGAACTGCTCCTTAAAGGAGTCCTGAGCGGCCCTATTCTCCTCTTCCAGAAGACCTACCTCCTCTAAACTGTCCCAAGCATCAATCTGTAGCAACATTCTGAGTTTGGTTTCCTTTCCCAGTAGGGACTTACCCGCCCCCTAACATCTCAACACCTGAGCAGTGTGACTCAGCCTCCTCACAAAAGTACCCATAGCTGAAGGTCCTCTCACCACAGCATGCTAAGCCTCTGCCACCACATCCATAAAATCGTCCTCCCGCATCCAAAACAACTTCAATCTGAAGCTATGTCCGGTTTGACCCAGACAAGACCTAAAATTTAATAATAATAATAAAATTGAAGAAGAAATAAACAATTTATGTGCCGAACCATACTAGGTATCGGAATTTCTTAGGTAGTACCAGTCTGGTTCACCATGCCAAAAATGACTAAGATAACCCTATGATGCAAAAAATGCTCAAAAATATTTAGAACTCTGCCCTACAGTTTTAAAACCTGCCAAAACCAAGAAAATGTGTCTCAAACCCCAAGATGACCTCTAAACCCCTTTAAAACAAAAAAAAATGATCAAAATGACCTCATGACCCAGCATGATACAAAATTAACCCAAATCAATTAACAAAACCCTCTAAGACATTCTTAATCCCCATTATGGATTGGCAAATGTGTTTAAGAAACTAGTGTGAATCATGAACCTACATTATTATGGTTTGTAATTCGATTTGACATCCTATGAGTAGATAATCAAGGGTATTTGGCCGTCCAACCAATGTAATTAACACCAATCAAGGTTGGTGGGGATTAACCCATAAAACCTGATAAATACATATTGTTCTAGGGATTCACTTGACATCCCTAAATATATGATATCCCCTTTATGCATATCTATATATACTCTCATACATTCGCATATAAAGATACATAGTAAAGATGTGATAATCTATTTTTATACGATGAAAAAAAATGTTCCCACGATGTAACAGATCAAGGTTTCATTTCATTGGGTATGCAAAAGCAAAAGGCAAAAAAGGGAACTTGCCATTTTTGTGCATGGATTATGTGAAGGACTAAAGGATAAAGTCACAACAGTCAAATGCATGTCTAATGGATACCACATAAGGAGATCTACGTGAAGACTACAGCCTATGAAGAGAAGCATTATTTGAAGCATTATAAATAAAAGTGGTCTATCTCAAGATAAACGACTTTTGGAGTGAACGAAAAAGAAAGATAGTGGATTGAGACACCACTCAAAGAAAGGTAGAGTGTCCAACTCCAATTGAAAGAAAGTCTTCTCAAACATTCTAACAAGGAGGAAAATCTCTCTCTCTCTCTCTCTCTCTCTCTCTCTCTCTCTCTCTCTCTCTCTCTCTCTCTCTCTCTCTCTCTAGAGCAATGCCTAAGAAAAATTCTTGAGAGAAAAACTTTTGCTCTGGTTTTGGAAGTGATCTTCATCAACTCTAAGCTTCATCGACAACACAAGATCTTAGAGTTTTAATTCTTCTGTGTTTCTATTGTTGTTGGCATTAATCTGTACTTCATTGTGCCACATTAGTCTTATAGGAAGACAATGGGTTGGCGTCTTGCATCCTTAATTTTCAAGGTTGTGCTTCAGTGAAGCATAGGTTGGTTCACCCATATTCCCGTTTAGAGAAGGGAGGACCAGCGTTTGGGTGTGCACTAAGCGGTTGATTGTAACCAAGATGTTGATATCTAGCACTAGCAGTGTATTTCCTCTTAAGTAGAAGGGAGAACTGTGTGCAGGCATATGCACCAAAGGGTGTTGTAGCTTGTTTGGCTCGATAGTGAAAGCTCAAAGTGTCTTCTCTTGACGACTAGATGTAGGGGCTCAATGGTTCAACTCCAAACCAGAATAAAACAGTGTGTCCTTTGTGTGCTTGTTGTGTTTCACCTTTTGCTTTCATTATCACTTTATTATCTCATTTCAATCCGATTAAGACCCATTCACCCCCCTCTGGGTCTCCATAGCCTGAACAACACCGCCACTACTAGAGACTATGAGGGTAACCCTCTCATCAAACACCCGAAAAAAGCAGAGCCTGCTCTTCACCTATAAGCAAACATCAACTATACTAGGGAAACAATTCTCATAAATACACATCTACATACATGATATCCCATATATTTATACACATCTTGAGAGAGAGTGAGAGAGCATTAATACCAACTAGGCACAACTGGCCACAACCAACCACAATGTTAATAATCAAAGAACCACCAAAGTGAAGTTTTTGAATTGAGGCATTATTCTTTTTCCAACAGAAACTTTTCCAACTGTTAGACAAAGAGTCGAAGAGTGCCATGCAAACCTCCATCTTCCTAACTAGTGCAAGATTCCAAGGCTACCAACTTATGCAATAAATGCTGATATGGAATTATATGTAGATAGCAGCATCTTGCTGCAGAAGCAATTCAAAACTTAACTATAAGAGAGGATAACTACACACTTCTTCAAATACCATCACTGGAAAATTACACAGGTCACCAGGTGAAACATTTATCCTATTTCATTCAATGATTTTTTACTTGGTTCCCAAAAGGAAACACATGCAAGGTAAATCAGGCTTTCTCTTTGCAGCACAAAAAATACTCATTTTATAATGACTTAGAAAAAGTAAATTTATTGCCTTAACATAAACAATGCAAATGACTTCCCAAGTATAAAGTGTGGAAAGCAATGAACCCCCAATGCTTGTAATGATAATTCACTAATGTATCTAGCACTCCGATTAAAAAGGCTACCACAGACAACATGATACATAAGTCAAATCAGCCGTGTAACTTGGCTGAAACCATATCTGATACCTTCTTCAATTTCTCTAATTGAGGACAAAAATCACCCAGTATACATCTAACATCTCTTTGTCATGTGTACTTTCATGAATAAAAAATCCTCAAGCACATTCAACAAGTTAAAATCCAGAAATATTAAGAATATGAAAATGAAATAAACTAATGCACGATTCCTTTTTGTTCTATGTGCTATCTGGGACTAATTCTACTCTAATTCGAAGAGTGTATAATCAATCCAGAAATGCATGTCCAACATGATTGCCAACATAAGGAATTGTTGTAACTAGTAGAGTTTAGCCTTTAAAGAATCATAGTATTTGGATGACTAAACCTAGAAAAACGGCCATGCAATTTTCAGCTACAGCCAACTCTATAAAATGATTTGAGCCTCCAACAATACAATACGAGGT
This sequence comes from Colocasia esculenta, assembly GCA_014218235.1. Classification (NCBI taxonomy): domain Eukaryota; kingdom Viridiplantae; phylum Streptophyta; class Magnoliopsida; order Alismatales; family Araceae; genus Colocasia; species Colocasia esculenta. Next base: position 116,713,423 of record CM024761.1, read on the forward strand.
GCTCGCTCAGATTCTTATAGTTCATGTGACGTCATCTAACTTCTAGAAATAATCCAAACTTAAAGAAAAGTGAGTGTTGATATGAGTTGCTTCCCAGAAACTAAATTCAAATTGAGATGCCCACCCAACACTGTGAGGAGAAGTACAGTGACTAAATGTGCTCTTTGGGTACCATATACCTGTGAAAGGTATGTAGAGATGCCACCCTTTGAGCTACTTTAGCACAAACCAGATCCTCAAATCTAATTTTTATCAAACAGCATAGCATCAAACATTGAGCATTGTCTGTGTGCTGCATTGGATATGATCCACTTCGCAGCTAGCTGCAGACAATGTCCAAGGTAGTCACATTATATTTTTAGCGGTGGGTTTGATAATGAGATAAGGGGTTTATCCCCCTTTTAGCACTGGTTTTAAGTCCACGGGTAGTTTGGTAACTGAGATAAGATAAGTAAGGGTGATAAAACTTAAGCATGATAAAGGGGGGATAAAGGGGTGATAACTTATCCCTCCCATAGAGGGGGGATAAAAGTTATCCCTGGGGATAACTCATTATTTATTGATATTTCACTCTAGAAAATCGTCTCTCTCCCCTTATACATACATAAATGGTGTCAAAGTAGAGATAAAAGGGTGATAACTATACACACTCTGTCACATCACATCACATTAAAAGTTATTCCCTACATAACTATCCCTCATTTAAACCATCTCAAATCAAAAAAGCCTAAACGCGAATAGCTTATACTCGATTTACATATACCCAGTCTCCTTATCTCATTATCAAAGAGGCCCTAGATTGTCCTTAATGTCTCTTCCAATCTCCCATGCAAAATTCAGCATGACAAAAGAATCAGTTTGTAATTTTGTATATACTCTGTTCTGCTGGCTGATGTTTCACCAGTTTCAGGACATTTTGTTATCTACGGATTCAAAATAGTTAGCTATTGGGTCAAACACTACCTGCCTCCATATTTTATCATCAAAAAGTTCTACATATGGAGACTAAAAGGGAACATATTTAATGACTTTCTTGAAATTGCTGACAATAGATGCATTATCTTTCTATTTAAGCCTTTTTATGCCATGATAATGAATTGAACCAGTCAATTAATTTCATCAGTAATTGGGATTAGGTCTGTTAAAACTATGCCATTTTTTTATTGCATTTGTACACAAAAATATATAATTTATCCATGGCTAGATAATCAAATTATCTGTATGCAGAGGTGGTTACACTTTCCTCCTTCCTTAAAGCATTAGGAAAAGCAGACGATCGGATTCTGGTTGCTGTTTCAACCAAAGGCAGAACTTGAAAATGCAGGTAGACTGTTAGTTTCCCATTTTATAATGTCTCAATTATCATTTTTCCCCCATTTTTCAGATCAAAATTTCAAAATCACAGAGAAGTTAGAAGCTTCCCTCTACAATCCAAAACTTTGATGAAAATCTGATTTCAGAGGAATGTCATAAATCATAATAGACCATGAATAGACAACACACTGTTGTATAAGCTGTACTTGCAGCTACTTCTCACTCATCGAAGAAGCAAGAGCAAAGTGAGAGCCAGGTGTTCATAAAGTGTGCCGATCAATTAAACATTGAAGAGGACCCACCTGCATTTCAGGCAGATGTAACTCCCTATCAAACAATTACAGGTACATTGACATAAAAAAAATACCTATGTAGTCACAGGCGTGAGGCAACTGAGGTGACCAAGGGGTCGTCTTAAGCCTCAAATGCCTAGTCAATTGCCTAGGGCATCTGAGGTGACAATTCTTAAAAGAATAAAAAAATAGATATATTTCAGATACATAAATATATGCTATTCTATTCATAAAATGACTAAAACACATACATAAAAACCTATAAACTGCCTATGTTTATTCATTCAACCATTCCAAGCCTGGTTTTGGGGGGGGCTGGGGTGAGAGAAGTGGACCAAGATGACTGCCTTTGGCAGCCTGGTCACCAACCATGATCCCCAACGCGATTTGGGCCAACATGAGGTGACCTGGGATCACCTTGCCTTGCCTCATGGCCTAGGCGATCACTATCATCACTTTTGAAAACACAGAAAAATACTGGATATCAACTAGACATTACCTTGTACAGCTTTACTGAAAAAATAGTCAATGAGAAACAATGAACAGGAACATCAACTAAAGGCAAATTCATAAACTCCAATAAGAAAATAATGAGCAAGTCAAAATTTAAAAGCTTTCAACTAATATGTTCATCAGCAGGCAATGTATGTGACTAACCGTATCCCATATCTGCAACTTTATAGGCTTGTTATCTATTGTAATCATCCTTGCCCCAAATTCGACACCAATTGTTAAATCATGCACTGGCTGAAAACGTTTATCTGTAAATTGCAGAAGAAGACATGACTTCCCAACACCTGCCGAAAGTGAAAGTCTGTACCATTAAAAAACCCACAGAAAAAGAATCCATGGGCAAAATGCCCGGATGATAATAACCGAACAACAAAGGCATATATTGGTTAAAAAGCAAGCAAACAATTGATTCACAATTGCTTCATACATCTTCACGTTTGACAGCCAGTAGGACGATTATTAACTGCCCAACAGCTTTAAGCCTCTTATTCTCACCACAAAAGGATACAACACCCTACAATTCATAGTAGCCTCTCATGCTACTTAGCGTCCGATGCTATGAAGACCGCAATTCATAGTAAAAAGCTAGCCATAAAAGGCTTTACGGGTTGACGTCCTACATCAAAACCATTAACACGGGAGGGGATAGGCAACCAAGGCAATCATATAACAGCTTTCGCAGCGTTAGCATCAGATAAACGTCAAGCTCTGAAGAATTTCCCTGTACAAAGAAAACGCGAGATAAGGTCACGTTTGCAAAAAATAGACGCAGAAGGGCGCAAGGCGCCAAGGTGCCGAAACTACTGCCATTGCAGCCTCCCCGATCCAAAGATCATCATTCGTTGACTCAGCATCCTCCTCCAAAGGACCAATCATCAAGTAGGCCCCGGTTCCGCGGGAAACCATTACTAAATCCACGAGATGTACCAAAAGGAGCCTCGTTCAGAACCAGCAAAGCGGCATCAAGAACTCCCTAATCAAGTCCCCTCCAGGTCAAATGTCCCAACCAAGCATCACAAACAAAACCAAATCTGATCCACCACCCTAACCCCGCGATTAACCAAACAGGAAGAACACAAGATCCCCGACGCATCCACATACAAAATGAACACAATTCGCTCCCGGATCCAAGGACGCCACCCCACACAAGCAAACGCGGAGACGTCAAAACCGTGCGTAGACAAGAAGAAGAAGCACAGGGGGAAGCAGGGGCGCTGCCCACCTGTGTCGCCAATAATGATGTACTTGAAGAGGTAGGCGTACGACATGGTCGCCGCCTCTGTCACCCGGATCTTCGACCGACGTCAAGGAACAGCGCGCAGATGGAAAGGGAGGGAGAAAGGAGGAGGGATAAGAAGGAAGGAAGGTGGTGGTGTTACTACGCCAACAAAAAGGCACGCCCAGAGGACACGGAACAAATGCCGGGCGCGCGCGGAGATGGGGAGGACGAGAGGACTGCGTAAACGTGCGAGTGCGCCTACTCGCACATGTTACAAATAAGGGAGAATTAATTATTAGCCCCTGGCAGGGATCTGATATTATTTTCAGGTCCCTGTCAGGTTTTCAACAGCCTTCTGATCCCTGTTTTATGCAAGATTTATTTTTAAGTCCCTATTTTTAACTCCCATTATCCTCCCCCGTTATCTCAAAAGTGTGTAACCGTTATCTCAAAAGTATGTAACTACGTATGTAAATTCTGTAACTGTGTAAGTATGTAAATCTTGTAACTGTGTAATTACATACTTACGCAGTTACACATGTAATTATGTAACTACATAAAAATTTTATAAGTTGGTAACTCTGTGTAATTAGGGCTTACCTAGTTACATACTTGCATAGTTTTAGAAGAATTTACCTAGTTATTTTAATTCGTAATATACCAAAAGTGCGTAACTGCGTAAGTACGTACTTACATAGTTACATGTGTAACTGCGTAAGTATGTAAATTTTGTAACTGTGTAAGTATGTAAATCATGTAACTGTGTAATTACATACTTACGTAGTTACATATGTAATTGTGTAACTACATAGAAATTTTATAAGTTGGTAACTCTGTGTAATTAGGGCTTACCTAGTTACATACTTACATAGTTGTAGAAGGATTTACCTAGTTATTTTAATTCGTAATATACCAAAAGTGTGTAACTGCGTAAGTACGTACTTACACAGTTACATGTGAAACTGCGTAACTATGTAAATCTTGTAACTGTGTAAATATATAATTACATACTTACGCAGTTACACATGTAACTATGTAACTACATAGAAATTTTATAAGTTTGTAACTCTGTAATTAAGACTTCCTAGTTACATACTTACATAGTTTTAGAATGATTTATTTAGTTATTTTAATTCGTAATATATATACTAAAAGTGTGTAACTGCGTAAGTACGTACTTACACAGTTACATGTGTAACTGCGTATGTAAATCCCAGTTACACATATAACTATGTAACTATATAGAAATTTTATAAGTTTGTAAATCTGTAATTAGGGCTTACTTAGTTACATACTTATATAGTTTTAGAAGGATTTACCTAGTTATTTTAATTCGTAATATATCAAAAGTGTGTAACTATATAAGTACGTACTTACACAGTTACATGTGTAACTGCATAAGTATATAAATCATGTACATAGTTACACATGTAACTATGAAATTTTATAAGTTTGTAACTCTGTAATTAGGATAACTGTGTAAGTATGTAATTACATACTTACACAGTTATAGGATTTATATAGTTACGCAGTTACACATGTAACTGTGTAAGTACGTACTTACGCAATTACACAATTTTGGTATATTACGAATTAAAATAACTAGGTAAATCCTTCTAAAACTATGTAAGTATGTAACTAGGTAAGCCATAATTACAGAGTTATAAACTTATAAAATTTCTATGTAGTTACATAGTTACATGTGTAACTGCGTAAGTATGTAAACTTACGCAGTTACACATGTAACTGTGTAAGTACGTACTTACGCAGTTACACACTTTTGGTATATTACGAATTAAAATAACTAGATAAATTCTTCTAAAACTATGTAAGTATGTAACTAGATAAGCCATAATTACAGAGTTACAAACTTATAAAATTTCTATATAGTTACATAGTTATACATACTTACATACTTACAAGATTTACATACTTACGCAGTTACACATGTAACTATGTAAGTACGTACTTACGCAGTTACACACTTTTGGTATATTACGAATTAAAATAACTAGGTAAATCCTTCTAAAACTATGTAAGTATGTAACTAAGTAAGCCTTAATTACAGAGTTACAAACTTATAAAATTTCTATGTAGTTACATAGTTACATGTGTAACTGCGTAAGTATGTAATTACATACTTACACAGTTATAAGATTTACATACTTACGCAGTTACACATGTAACTGTGTAAGTACGTACTTACACAGTTACACACTTTTGGGATAACTGTTACACACTTTTGGGATAACGGAGGTTAAAAGTAGGGACTTAAAAATAAGTCCTGCATAAAGCAAGGACCAGAAGGCTGTTAAAAACCTGTCAGGGTCCTAAAAATAATGTTAGATTCCTGCTAAGGACTAATAATTAATTCTCCCTACAAATAAAGGAATCATCTAGATCATCGCGCAATTTTAGGTACAGTGGTAAATGTAAATTTTTTAATTATTTAATATGGATAATAGATACGGAACTCCATCACTAAAATAAACCATATTATTTGATTTATTAGAAGTGAAAATAAATATCTTATTGTGGCAGCTAATTATCTATTTTTATTTATGATATGTAACGTATTTGTGTTGTATGGAAATGTGAAACTCGATATGTGTAAGTTATACAAGATGAATTATTATTAATAAATAGATTTAAGGGAGAATTAATTGTTGGTCCCTGGCAGGGACGTGGACTTATTTTACCATCCTTGTCAGCTTTTCCCGTGCCGCATAATCCCTACTTTATGCGGGTTATATTTTTTAGTCCCTGACGTTAACCATTGTTATCTTCCTTCTCCTAAATGTCAATTCTATCCCCAGCCACAGATCACCCGTGAGCGTCGCCGGCTTTAATGTCTTTCGAAGAAGACACGTAATGGCCAAGGCTTCTCGCCGCGGCACTGCGAAGAGGAGCGCAGGATTGCCGTTTTCGTAAAGGATGCTAGTTTCAAGTGGACTTCCCTAAGCTGGTTGTGATTTCCTTTTATCCGCGGCGAAGGTGGGTTGATCAATGGTCTTCCGGTAGACATTAGTTCCACCTACCCCTTTTCTCCTCTGTAGATCCACATCCGATAGTCGCCAGAGATTTTTATTGCCAACCTACTGAAACTGAACAAGGATGGCTGAGGTGCGTATGTCAACTCGGAGCACATAATTTCCCTTCTGTTTGGAAACGAATTGGAAGCTGCTATAATTGATATGTTTATTCTTCTAATGCATAGAAAAACATAGCATGAACCATCCAAATATTATGACTATGATTGTCTGCCTGCCTACGGCAAGGTTTGTACTCCATTTGTAGTATCCAATCTTCGTTTAAACTGAACATATGACTATTATGTTATTGTTCTCCTTACTGTTTGTAATAGGGATGGATAATGGGGTGGAACGAGGTAGAAAAAAGAACCGAATATTTGGACCACATTTTGAAGACATTGCAGAAATCTGTAAATGACATGGACATGGTCTTCTCTCCAATGCATTTTATAAATCATTGGGCATTGCTGGTCATTAATATTAGAGCTAAACAGTACCAACTTTATGACTCAATGATCCAGCACCCTAAAGATGATTTCCAGTGCTATGTAAGTGCTCGTACTCCTCCAGACAATCTTTTCATTTATCATTCATCAAAATATGTGCAAGTGGTTCTATGTATGTTAGTCCGTAAGTATATTAGCAACTTGTAGTTCATAACTATGTAAGTATGTAACTTACTGATTAACTTCACTAACTATGTAAGAGTATGTATATCAATAAGTATCTCAGCAACTCATAGTTTATAACTATGTAAATATGTAATTTTGTAGTCATGTAAGTGTGTAGCTTACAGAGTTACTTCACTAATTATGTAAGTATGTGCTACATAATTACATTAGTCTGTAAGCAGGTAAGTTGTAAGTCTCAAAGTCTGTAAATTTGTATTTGATGTTCACTTATGTATCTTTTTTTTACTGTAGGTCAATTTTCTAAAAAAGATTTTCTTGACCTATTTGGCCTCGATACTACAGAATGGTCAATCGTAATCCCAAACCCTTTGTCCACAACAAGGATCTGGGGACGACTGTGCCCTTTTTGTTTGCAAGTACATGGAGTGCTTATCACAAAAGACCATAATTGATTTCCCTTTCTCCCAGGTATGGTTGTTAACAGATGTATATACTCCACATCTTAGCCTACCCAAATATTTCTATATTCTCATTCATTTATTTAATGACGTAGGGTGACATGGACATCTTTCGAGGGAAGCTTGCATGGGCCATTATTCAAGAGGTCAATGAGAAGAAGACACAACAAATGGTCTGTGAACAAGCTGAGGAGAAAGATATTTCATTATTGGATGACGCATAAACAATTTCCCTGTTTATTAACTTCAAAACAATGTTTCTATGCAAGCATATATGTCTACAAATGTGCACAACTATTTTTCTGTAAGTCTTTAAGTGATGATCTGTATGTATGTAAGTGTTTAAGTACATGTCTCTATATGTGTTTTATTAAGGAAAATTTTCTTGCAAGAATTAATAATTGGTTGCTGGCATGACTGCATCACAAACGTACAAAATTACAACTTACATACTTACAAAGGTAACTGTAAGTCTATAAATCTATAACTCTATATATATATGTAAACTTACAATCGGTGGATCTGTAAGTGCGTAGATTCGCCAGAACACAAACTGCATTCGGTCCGTAAGTCACAATACCTTTCATTGCAAGACAAACTGCATTAAGTTTGGAAACAGTAGGGATCACAATATCATTAGCTTAAACGAGTACTGACTTAACAAAGTCATAACAATACTCCACCTAGTGCTTGCACAGACAAAGACAAACTCAAACAGTGCGCGCACGAATCCCACTTCTCCATAAATGAACCATCAAAAATCGTCGATTTTGCCCATTCTCCAAACATGTATGAGGACGAACATGGTAGATACGCCTCTTCCTACAATTTGACGTACTTGGTATAGACATGCTTGATGAACAAACTGCAATAGATCTGCAAAAAAACCCATCGTATCATATGAATAATGCACAACCAAGTCAATCATGTATACACACTTTCAAAAAGCAATTGTAAACATTTACCCTTTCTTTGCAAGCAACCTGCATTAGCACATATTTCTCATTGTGATTTCTTATGCAATGAACGCATAATCTCTATGTCATCATTCACGTTTAAGCAAACGTGATATTTGACTTCTCCAGGTAACTGGTACTTAATACACCAATGAGGATCAGTCAAATGCCATCTTTGGAATATCCGTTCCCTTATTTCGTCCATTCCCATATCATCTCAAACATAAAAAATGAAGGAATCGTCTCCAAATGCACATCAAGCAGAAATCATGTCCAAAATTCTTGAATCAAATAAGCCTGACATGAACATGAGAGCATGCAAGTTCGTAAATCGATCAGGCTGTAAGTGAAATTTTAAAAGCATATGTAACATATAGAAGTACTTATAGACATAGGTAAAAAAAAAGTAGGTAATTACATACTTAAACAGTTACACATTTAACTGTGTAACTACTTCATAAGTTGTTACACAGTTATAGATACAAGTACTTAAAGACTTCAGTACAAAAAAAAAAAGGTAATTACATACTTACGCAGGTACACAGTTAACTGTGTAACTACTTCATACCCTGTTACAAAATTACAAATACAAGTACTTATAAACTTACGTAGAAAAAAAGTAGGTAATTACATACTTACGCAGTTACATAGTTAACTATGTAAGTACTTCCTAACTTGTTACACAGTTATAATACAAGTACTTACATTTTACATATTTATGCAGTAACACAGTTAACTATGTAACTACTTCATAAATTGTTACACAGTTACAAATACAAGTACTTACACACTTACAAAGAAAAAAATAGGTAATTACATACGCACTTACACAGTTAACTATGTAAGTACTTCCTAACTTGTTACACAGTTATAAATACAAGTACTTACATTTTACATATTTATGCAGTTACACAGTTAACTATGTAACTACTTCATAAATTGTTACACAGTTACAAATATAAGTACTTACACACTTATAAAAAAAGAGAGTAGGTAATTACATACTTACGCAGTTACACATTATACTGTGTAAGTACTTCATAATCTACTACAAAGTCACAGAAAGAAGTACTTACACACTTAGGGCATCAAAAACTATGTACTTGCATACTTACAGAGTTAATACTTTCATAGTAACATGTTCTTTTACTCTACTATAACTTTGTAAGTAGGATACTGGTGGTTAGTAGTAACGTCAGTAACTCCTGTGTGTATGCGTTCAGAACAGAAAAATGTGGACTTGAAGATCTGGATCAAACAGTGGAGTAAATAACAAATAGTGGTGAGACAAAAGCCTCCAACTACTACTTCCGAATCTGTATCAAACATTGTTGGCAACAAAAACCTCTGGCGACTATCGGATGTGGATCTACATAGGAGAAAGGGGGTAGGTGGAACCAATGTCTACTGGAAGGCCACTGACCAACCCACCTTCACCGCGGATAGAAGGAAATCACAACCGGCTTAGGAAAGTCCACCTAAAGTCAGCATCCTTCACGAAAATGGCAACCCTGTGCTCCTCTTCGTATGGTCGTAGCGAGAAGCCTTTCGCCATTGCATGCCTTCTTCGAAAGGCATTAAAGTTGGTGACGCTCACGGGTGATCTACGACTAGGGGTAGAATTGACATTTAGGAGAAGGAAGATGTGACGGTCCTCGCCGTTCAGGCCCGTTAACCCAATAATATGCCCGACATGACTCCGCCTCCTGCGATCGGGCCAAAGCCTCGTAAGGGATATCAACCACACATGTCCGTGAAAATATAAAGGAACACACTGAACACATATAAGATTCTATTTCTCACATATATTCACATGAAATGTACATATTCAGTTCCAAATCATAGTCATTAAACAAAGTACAACAGCCAGGGACAAATCCCCGAGGCTCCACAAGTAAAAGTATTACTCTGCTGGTGACAAAGGCCCGACTCCACTACGGTGCTGACCGGAACTAGAAGAGGGACAAGAACCCTCCTACTCTCCTTCACCTGGAAGAAGAAGGGGTGAGCCTCATAAGTCACTGGCTCAGTAGGGTAACTCCCCCAAAGCCAAGAAACACAATGTACAACACATACAATAAGCTAAGCTGTAAAGCATTTAAAATATATAACCACCTACGCATGATGCTACAGCTGTAATTAAATAAACGGCAAACCACGTACACGTGTACAAGCTAAAAAAGGGCACGCTGCACATGAGTCACGAGAACTAGTTCGTGACACTAGCCACAGACTCGGACAAACAACACAAGTCTACCTCTCAGCCTCGCAGCCACGGACGAAAGGTCCAGCTGTCACTCCACCTCAACAGGATCAAGAACTGTAGAGACAAACCAACACCACATCTGCAGACCACACTGCTGCAGGCCCAAGCCTGACACCTTTAGTGACTCCAGCCAAGAACCCTAAAGTGAGACACTGGAAACAGGACTAGCTGGGGACCAGTACGTCTACCAATGTCCGTCCCCCAACCATAAGCGCGCTACAAGCGACCGCACACCCACAAACACGAGTCATTGCCCCCTACTGTCTTTCCCTCAGCCGGATGTACAACTCAAACTTAGGAGTGAGGGTGTCCAGGAAGACGACACAAACCTTGATGGTACTCATTGTACCGAGACAAAACCCGAGCACCCAGTGCTTGGGTAACCAACTGGAGAGGTAATCACGGAAGGCGTAACAATCCAACTTGCTATGCACGCATTACCAAGCAATACCCATTGTTATCATTCACGGTATATGCCGACACAACCCATACATACCCTACATTACATAGCCAACACAACCCAAACAATATAGGACAGAAACCGGATAGACTGGCCACAGAACCCCAGAGCTCGGGTGGCCACATTCTGAATCGCATCCAACACAGTGGACGCCAATCAACTTGAATCGCGACGGACCAACCCGTCGCCTTTTAACCTAAATCACGACGTCTGGTTCCGTCGCCTTTCAGATGACAGAACCTAGACCTAAAACTTCATTCTGGAATTCACCATAAATTACTACACATGCAGATAAAGTAGGAAGTAAGCATGTGAATAAAACCCTAAGCATGATCTCTATCATGTTCACATGACTCCTAAACCAAATCTCACAAACCCTAATCCATACATGCCACACAAGCTAAAACGTAGGAAAGTGTAACGGCCCAGATGCCCAGACCCTCGACTCCCACCAAGGATCCGACCATCGGCACCGCCGCCCACGGGTCCGGAGACCCGGAAGGGCTAACGGATCAGTCTAACAAGATATGTAATAGAGACAAGTAACAACAAAACACACTAAAAAGTACCATAGGTGAAGGAAAGAGTTCAACACTACGTACAAGTCTAGTACAGTCCCAAAGTAGTAAAGTACAAGTGCAGAAAGTAAAGGGGATAATAGGTCCCTTAGGGGCATACCCCGAGGGTGAAGTACACTGAACTGGGGAACACTGCTCACGAGAGACACCATCTACTACGGCCCCGTCTCCTCAGCCCGCCGCGGAGGGTACTGCTGTGAAGGCTCACTTGAAAAAGAGGGAATGAGCTTCACAAAGAAGCCCAGTAGGGACTACCAATCTCCCACTGGTTCTAATAGTAGAATAGATCTATAAGTGCAATAATTAAATAAAGCAGTAAATCTATCCTACCAACAGAGTCAAGTGCGGAAGCGTAAAGAGATACACGGTCAACGATCTAAGCTATGCGTCGTGACTGGGAAACCCGTGTAAAACCACAGCACTGGGAAGAACCCAAGGTTGTAAATACAAACAGTGAACAACTGCCTGGACAAAGCCACTAGTTACAGAAACACTATAATAGTCAACCGGTCAGATGCGCCACACGCCTTACCCTCGACCAACAGTCCATGTCTAGCACCTCTCGTCGGAGTGAGATGCGGAACTAAGGTAACCACACTGCCGTAGTCTGGCCGAACTACGGTCCCACGCCTGGGCCCTCTAAATTGTTCTGGAACCACGTAGAGTGAGACAGTGAGAAGAAGGACTAGCTAATCTACCCTGGAAGAGCTAAAAACCACCTTAGCGTCCCAGACTCAGCTAAGAGAGCTCTACAAATGACTCTATGCCGCTGTCCCCACCGTTTTCCCCTCTGCTACCAGAGTCTGTGACTCGAGCTCACCCGCCGCCCGAAGAACTCCCTCTAACAGGTGCACGGGGACCGGGGGTCCAGGTAACAGTAACAACATGTCTCGTAGACAAGCCCTCAAGTGCCTAGCACCGGGCGAAAGACTAGAGTAGCACTGTTAGTTATGGGTGTCCTCAAGCCAATCATAACTTGTACAATCTTGTTCTTTGATAATAATAATAAGGCTTTTATATTCATTATGTGTAATTCGTTTACTGTTTCATTATGAAGTCCATGAATATACGCAATGGATATTAATTATGATGAGATCATAACAATGAGATTAATATCCTTTAAACGTATATTTTTAATTGTTCCTAGTCGGAGGATATTCGAGAAGGACATCGGATATCCGGTTAGACTAGTACAGGTTGCACCTGCTCATATGATGAGGGTGACTGGTCTCATAGTCACTTGTGTGGAGACACTAAGGTAAATCTGTAGGTGCTCATTGGAGAATGAGTTCACTGAACTGATCCGTTATGAATCGCTGGATGGTAATGTTACCTAACTGTCAACCAGCTAGATTCATTGTCACAGTGGCGTGATTGGTCCTTAGACCTGAGACACCAAGGACACCTTGTTGGTGGACTTCTAGATTTTGACCTTGACTTATAGATCTCTAGCCATGGGGTCTTAATCAGTTAAGTGTTCGGATCTAGCGGAATACCTTCGAAGGTGATTGTGTGGTCAACATGGGATCGCTCGCTCTCGGTAATAAGAGAGTGAATGCTCTAGGGAAAGATGCCTGATAGTCCCTGGCCAGGGCAAGACTACTTATCAGAAAAGAGTTTTCTGATAATGCTATGCGGCATCTAAACCAAGTGAGTGCGCACATTAGGTTTGACAGTTGACCATACCCTAAGTGCACTCGGGAGCATTGTACGAGCGAAGGATTATAGTCACGTGGTAACTGATGACAGAAAAAGGTTCCTTGATTGGGTTGCTGAACCCCAATGCTTTCCAGGATCAAGTGGTGTTGCTTGGCACCCAACTTGATTGGAAGCCCGATCAATTATCGTGAGACGATAATTGATTGTGTAATTAATTAATATGAGATATTAATTAATTGCAATAAGTCAATAAAGAGTTATTGGGCTTAATGGGCAGAAAACTGGACTAGCACTTGGGCCTAGAGGGTCACACGCAATAGAGTTCCGAGCAGACTGGGCAGGATGGTCGTTATAGACAATAACTGGGTTTTTGTGAAAAACCGCAGTGTCTATAAGTATTAGTGGAGAGTCAAACCCTGGGCCAAGCTCCAGGCTCTCTCCCTGGTCGCCCCCCCTCTCTCTCCCTGGGCGCCCCACCTTCTCTCTCTCCTCTCTCTCTGGCACATGGTGGAGTTGAGATCCGGGAGACGCGTGGAGACCGAGGAGATCCCGTCTGCGTCCGGAGCTCGCGTGGATACGTCTAGAGGCCGGACACCTGAACGGCTTGAAGCACCAGCGCCTCCAGCGCCACTTCCTCCCCGGATTCGGGAGTTTTGCAACCCCGCAAAGGTAAAGATAAGATCTTCCTGTGCGCGGGTTTACGTTTTGTGTTCGATCCGACCGCCGGCAACGATATCTACCTGAGGGAATCGCGTTTCCGCTGCGCTCTGTATGAAACCTTTCAGTGGTATCAGAGCCAGGTTGCTGGTTCGGTCGGTATCGGCGTCATATGAACGTCATTTCATGTGTTTTTGTCGATTCGCGTTCTGCATGAATCCCTAATCTTTACCTCGTTCTTGGGTCGCACATGGGATGTGCACTTCCCGTTTGGTACATGGAAGTTGTTCCCGGTACCAAGGGCTTCGAGAAGAACCCATCGTGGCGTCGTTTGGCTCTCTGTGGAGGCCACACGACCCCCTGCAAGATGCCACCGCCATGTTTCTTGGACAGTCCAAGAAAGGGGTGTTTTCTGCAATTTTGGGTTATTCCGGGGCTTTTCTGGGCGTTTGGGGGCGGTGGGAAGGGGCTTCCGGCGCCGCCGGCGCCGTCCGCGGCCGCCGGAGGCGGCGCGGAGGCGGCGGGGCCGCACCGCACCGACGCTGCGCCAGTGGGGGCGGCGGCTAGGGTTTCCCCAGCCGGCCGCGGGCCCTGTCGGGCGGGAGGGGAGACCCCGCGGGTCGCCCCGCGGGCCTGCCCCGTCCGGGTCGACTTACCCGGACGCGGGCGGCGCCCGGGCCACCCGCGCGGGTGCCCGCGCCGGTTCGCCCTGGGCGGACCGGCTACCGGATCCGGCCCGCCCGGATCCGGTTCGGCCCTTTCCCTTTTCCCATTTTTAAAAGTTTTTAAATTGTTTAAAAATCATAAAAATTGTTTTAAAATCCCAAAAATTTGAAATTAATTTTAAGAGTTTTTAAAATTGTTTTAGCTCTCTGTAAATTAATTTTCAGATATTTGACCCAATGTTTAATTAGTTTAAGGAATTCTAAAATTGTTTTAGTTATTTCCTACCATCTAATTAATGCATGTTAATTAATTAAAGAATGTGATTCTTGTTAAATTAATTAACAGTAAATTTTGGCGGATTCATGCAGCAACGGTGAATGGCGTTTATCTAATGTTGATTAGATGTTATCCATGTTAGCTAAATTGTTTAGTTAAATGGTTTTCAAAATATAATTATTATATTTTTGAAATAAAAGTTATTTCAGAAGTAATTATGTGATGATTGCTTATTGATGCATGTGATGTGTTGATGTGTGGATGGATGATCATGGACTTAGATGTCATGTGATGATGTTTATGGTTAATGGCATGTGATGTAATTTATGAGGACTGCGTGCCTCCCTCTCTCCCTCTATTAAATCCGGGTTGTACATTCTATCTCCCTCCTGTTATGTACTCCCCTTGACTTGTTCAAGGTTTCTTATTATTATCTGATGTACATTTATGGGCCTGCGAGCCCAATTTAAATATTACTTGTAATTATAAGAAGCGGATTGGCGGAGATGGAGGAGAGTACCATGCAGGACCTTCATGGAGATAGAGTTACATCAAGCAAATGCATTCGATGCGGGGCTGCCATTTATTCACCGTGTTTGTGGATTACCAACTGGCTCTGGTAATGCCACTCTAGGTTAAAGTCCATGATCATCCATCGTTTTTCTTCATATATATGATATATGTGGAATGTGCTATGATATATATAATTAAATATATGATATTCCAAATTCTATATATCAATAGCACGCAGATATAGAGACCAAGATAAAATATATCAAAATCCCTCCTCGTTTAAATTTTAAGCCGTAGCGTAATCATTAAGAATGAATTACGTGTCCCTCCATCATTATAGTTTTAGGATTGCCATTAGATCGGGCAAGTTTGTTGTGCTATCCACAAGGCTTGCCAAATCTGATGACAGACTAAAACTATGGCATAGTGATGCCTTAAACGGGATAGAGGACCGGTGTAGCTTTGTTGTGCTATCCACAAGGGCTACATCCAAATCTATGCTCGTTACGTAATGATGGTACTGCTTAGACTGGATTTAATGACTTGTTGTGCTATCCACAAGGTCATTAAAATTCAGGGGCCAAAATAAGATCGGATATTGCAAGAGTTGCAAGTGTCAAGAGTTGACCGCTTTCAGATCATAGTATGGTTTGTTGTGCTATCCACAAGATCATGCTATGAGTCTGTAAGATTCCGATCCCCACTAGGAGACCGTCGGAGTCTCCCATTCTGTATATCTGAGGGTTATACAGTCTGTCGAAAAATAGTGGGAGCTAATCTTGATTAAAGTCCTAATCTAGATTTAATTATTATTATGAACATCTGCTAATTGTGTTTACATTTCCTTTATAGGCAAAAATGTCGTCAGGTAACCCACTCCGTGGCATACTGGATGCCAACAAATTGACAGGCCCGAACTACTCGGATTGGCTCAGGAACCTGAAGATTGTCCTCAGGTCTGAGTGCATTGCCTATGTCCTGGAAGGTGAGATCCCCGCTGAACCACCTCTAGATACACCTGAAGGGGAAACACTTGAATTTGCAAAGTGGAAGGAGGATTCCACTCTGGCCCAATGCTACATGCTTGCCTCAATGAGCAATGAGTTGCAAAGGCAGCATGAGAACATGGATGCTAGATCCATCATGCAGCACTTGCAGGAGCTCTTTGAAGAGTAGAGCAGGGTAGAGAGATATGAGATATCCAAGGCCCTGTTCAGAGCTCGCATGGCAGAGGGGTCTTCAGTACAGACTCATGTGCTGAAGATGATAGAGTGGATTGAGAGGCTCGAGGGGCTTGGTTTTCCTCTTGACAAGGAACTGAGCACGGACCTCATTCTCCAATCACTTCCAGATTCATTTCCCAGTTCATTGTGAACTTCACAATGAACAAGATTGAGGTGAGTTTAGCTGAGATGCTCAACATGCTGAAGACTGCTGAGGGCAACCTTAAGAAGGAAAAGCCCACTGTTCTCATGGTTGGAAAGTCCAACAAGAAGAGGAGAGCAGTGCAAGCCTTTAAGAAAGGCAATGCAAAGAAGCAGTCCAAGCAGAAGCAAAAGAAGGACATAAGCAAAGGAGAGGAAAAGGGTGAGTGCTTCCACTGCAAGAAGAAGGGGCACTGGAAAAGAAATTGCAAGGACTACCTTGCAATGAAGGCTCAGGAGAAGCAGAAGCTTGGCGAAGCTTCAGGTATCTATATGATAGATCTTCACTTGTCTATTAGAGATTCTACATCTTGGGTTTTAGACACTGGATGTGCTTCTCATGTCTGCAATGATGTGCAGGTGCTGACAAGTAGAAGGAAGCTGAGCAAGGGCGAGGTGAACTTGAGGCTTGGAAACGGCGCAAGTGTTGGTGCACACACTGTGGGGACAGTGAAGCTCAAGTTACCCTCAGGAGATTTACTTTTATTAGATGATTGCTACTTTGTGCCTAGTATCATTAAGAACATTATTTCTGTTTCTTGTTTAGACAGAATTGGATACAAGTTTACCATTGAGAACAATAGTTGTTCAGTTTATTTGAGAAATAAACTAGTTGCTTTAGCAAATTTGGTGAATGGTTTGTATCTGCTTGATGTTTCTTATGAAAATCTCCATGTTGATGTTTCTCCTAAGAGAAGTAAGAATAGTGTGAACACTGCCTACTTATGGCATTGTAGGCTTGGTCACATTGGCGAGAATAGGCTTCAAAAGTTGCATAAGAATGGATACTTGGATCCATTTGATTATGAATCATATGCAACTTGCGAATCCTGTTTAATGGGTAAGTTGACCAAATCTCCATTTAGTGGACATGGAGATAGGGCCAAGGACATATTGGAACTAATACACTCGGATGTATGTGGTCCAATGTCTACCCAAGCCAAGGGTGGCTACTCATACTTCATTACATTCACGGATGACTACTCAAGGTTCGGATTTGTTTACTTAATGAAGTACAAATCTGAAGCCTTTGGGAAATTCCAAGAATTTAAGAATGAAGTTGAGAAGCAAACTGGAAAGAGCATTAAAATCCTACGGTCAGACCGAGGAGGTGAATACTTGAGTACAGAGTTCACACAATTCTTAAAGGATAATGGTATCCTTTCTCAATGGACTCCTCCCTATACACCACAGATGAATGGTGTATCGGAAAGGAGGAATCGCACCTTGTTGGACATGGTACGATCCATGATGAGCCGTTCACAGTTACCAGTTTCCCTATGGGGATATGCGCTAGAGTCAGCGGCATATCTACTGAACAGGGTTCCCAGTAAATCTGTGTCTTCTACTCCATATGAGATATGGAAGGGTAGAAAGCCTGATTTTAAACATGTTAAAATCTGGGGCTGTCCTGCCCATGTAAAGAAACACGACCCAGATAAACTGGACTCCAGAACTGATAAGTGCAGGTTTGTTGGATACCCAAAAGAAACATTTGGGTACTACTTTTACCATCCTGGTGAACAAAGAGTGTTTGTTGCCAGGAGAGCTGTCTTCTTGGAAGAGGAGTACCTTACCCAAGAGGACAGTGGGAGTAAGGTAGATCTAGAAGAGGTTCTAGATCCACAGACTGTGCAAAGTCCACCAGTTGAAACATCGGTTCCGGAACCTGTTCAGAAATATACACACATTCAGCGTAGGTCTGGTAGAGTACCTAGACAGCCTGAAAGATATGTTGGACATATCAGTGAAGGCATGTCTTATAATGAGGATGATGATCCAAAGACCTACCAAGAGGCTGTTGATAGTCCTCAGTCAGGAAATGGCGAGATGCCATGAATTCTGAGATGCAGTCCATGTACACCAACCAAGTTTGGAACTTGGTAGACTTGCCTGAAGGTATTGTACCTATTGGGTGCAAGTGGATCTTTAAGAGAAAGATCGGTGCAGATGGACAGATCGACACTTATAAGGCAAGGTTGGTGGCAAAGGGGTATCGTCAAAGGCAAGGAATTGACTATGACGAAACTTTCTCACCAGTTGCCATGATAAAGTCGATCAGAATTCTTCTCGCCATTGCTGCATACTTTGATTACGAGATCTGACAGATGGATGTAAAGACTACTTTCCATTGAGGAAAAAGTGTATATGATACAGCCTGAGGGTTTTACATCCAAAGAGTGTCCAGATAAAGTATGCAAGCTTCAAAGGTCCATCTATGGATTGAAGCAAGTTTCTCGTAGTTGGAACATAAGGTTTGATGAGGCTATCAAATCTTATGACTTCATTAAGAATGAAGATGAACCATGTGTGTATAAGAAAATCAGTGGGAGTGCTATCACTTTTCTCATACTTTACGTTGATGACATCTTGCTCATTGGGAATGATGTAGGGATGTTATCATCAGTAAAGGTTTGGTTGTCAAAGAACTTCTCCATGAAGGATTTGGGAGAAGCATCCTACGTATTGGGAATACGTATCTATAGAGATAGATCCAAGAGGATGCTTGGCTTGACCCAATCATGTACATAGATACCATTGTCAAAAGGTTTGGCATGGAAAATTCCAAGAGAGGTCTCATACCAATGAGACATGGGATTAATCTCTCTAAGGAGCAGTCTCCTAAGACTCCTGAAGAGAGGGCAGTCATGGATAGAGTCCCCTATGCTTCGGCTATAGGGTCTATCATGTATGCCATGCTATGTACAAGGCCTGATGTGGCATTTGCTCTAAGTGTTACGAGCAGATATCAGGCAAATCCAGGTGAAACACACTGGATGGCAGTGAAATGTATCCTTAAGTACTTGAGAAGGACTAAGGATATATTTCTGGTTTATGGAGGAGGGGACTTGAAACTTCGGGCATACACTGACTCGAGTTTCCAGTCAGATCCAGATGATAGCAAGTCTACATCTGGGTTTGTGTTCACCTTAAACGGAGGTGCAGTGAGCTGGAAGAGTTCCAAGCAAGAAACCACTGCAGACTCGACGACAGAAGCTGAGTACATTGCTGCAGCTGAAGCCGCCAAGGAGGCAGTGTGGATGAAGAAGTTCATCACCGACCTTGGTGTGGTGCCGGGTGACTCTGATCCGATCCCATTGCTGTGTGACAACAATGGGGCCATTGCACAAGCGAAAGAGCCGCGGTCTCATCAGAAGTCAAAGCACATTCTGAGGCGATTTCACCTGATCAGGGAGATTATCACTAGAGGAGATGTACTGGTGGAAAGAGTTCCTTCAGTTGACAACATTGCAGATCCACTGACGAAGCCTTTGACTCAAATTGTGTTTGAGCGCCACCTAGAGTCTATGGGTTTAAGACATAAAGGTGATTGGCTTTAGTCCAAGTGGGAGATTGTTAGTTATGGGTGTCCTCAAGCCAATCATAACTTGTACAATCTTGTTCTTTGATAATAATAATAAGGCTTTTATATTCATTATGTGTAATTCGTTTACCGTTTCATTATGAAGTCCATGAATATACGCAATGGATATTAATTATGATGAGATCATAACAATGAGATTAATATCCTTTAAAGTATATTCTTAATTGTTCCTAGTCGGAGGATATTCGAGAAGGACATCGGATATCCGGTTAGACTAGTACAGGTTGCACCTGCTCATATGATGAGGGTGACTGGTCTCATAGTCACTTGTGTGGAGACACTAAGGTGAATCTGTAGGTGCTCATTGGAGAATGAGTTCACTGAACTGATCCGTTATGAATCGCTGGATGGTAATGTTACCTAACTGTCAACCAGCTAGATTCATTGTCACAGTGGCGTGATTGGTCCTTAGACCTGAGACACCAAGGACACCTTGTCGGTGGACTTCTAGATTTTGACCTTGACTTATAGATCTCTAGCCATGAGGTCTTAATCAGTTAAGTGTTCGGATCTAGCGGAATACCTTCGAAGGTGATTGTGTGGTCAACATGGGATCGCTCGCTCTCGGTAATAAGAGAGTGAATGCTCTAGGGAAAGATGCCTGATAGTCCCTGGCCAGGGCAAGACTACTTATCAGAAAAGGAGTTTTCTGATAATGTTATGCGGCATCTAAACCAAGTGAGTGCGCACATTAGGGTTTGACAGTTGACCATACCCTAAGTGCACTCGGGAGCATTGTACGAGCGAAGGATTATAGTCACGTGGTAACTGATGACAGAAAAAGGTTCCTTGATTGGGTTGCTGAACCCCAATGCTTTCCAGGATCAAGTGGTGTTGCTTGGCACCCAACTTGATTGGAAGCCCGATCAATTATCGTGAGACGATAATTGATTGTGTAATTAATTAATATGAGATATTAATTAATTACAATAAGTCAATAAAGAGTTATTGGGCTTAATGGGCAGAAAACTGGACTAGCACTTGGGCCTAGAGGGTCACACGCAATAGAGTTCCGAGCAGACTGGGCAGGATGGTCGTTATAGACAATAACTGGGTTTTTGTGAAAAACCGCAGTGTCTATAAGTATTAGCGGAGAGTCAAACCCTGGGCCAAGCTCCAGGCTCTCTCCCTGGTCGCCCCCCCCCTCTCTCTCCTTGGGCGCCCCACCTTCTCTCTCTCCTCTCTCTGGCACATGGTGGAGTTGAGATCCGGGAGACGCGTGGAGACCGAGGAGATCCCGTCTGCGTCCGGAGCTCGCGTGGATACGTCTAGAGGCCGGACACCTGAACGGCTTGAAGCACCAGCGCCTCCAGCGCCACTTCCTCCCCGGATTCGGGAGTTTCGCAACCCTGCAAAGGTAAAGATAAGATCTTCCTGTGCGCGGGTTTACGTTTTGTGTTCGATCCGACCGCCGGCAACGATATCTACCTGAGGGAATCGCGTTTCCGCTGCACTCTGTACGAAACCTTTCAAGCACTGCACTAGGAACAACACATGTGCCAAGAAAATAGAGTCGCAGTGGAATGAAAACTCCGAACAGGTCGCCAAGTCCCTTCTTTTTCTGAGAAGGCGATGCACAGGCTGTCGCCACCTGAAGGCGACACCCTGTCTATCGCGACCTGCCAGAAGGCGACAGGAAACTCGTCACGATCACACGGTGTAAACTCGAAGAGAAGGCGACAACCACCCTATCGCGACCATAACGCGACAGGGTGGGCGTCGCTTCCTTAAACCGGAAGGCGACGTATCGGGCTGTCGCGACCCAGTGTCGCGACCTCAGGTTTTGTACACCCGATAACACCACCTTCAAGCCATGCACCACCAATACAAATAAACTAAGGGGAGGGGAGCATGGATAACGATGTAAACAACTTGAATAGAATCAAACCACCCTTGTAAACAACCATGCATGCCAAGGAAAGGATCTACACTCAAATAACCTCACATGCACACATGGAACCCTCAACAACCATACCTCATCCCAAGCATGAATCATGCACCACAAGAACCATACAAGCATTCCTCATGATCCATAGAAAACATGCATCACCTAACATGATCCCTAGGCTTGGAGAAGGGGTTTGGATGCCCTACCATGCTAGAACTAGGGAAAGGTTTAGGCATCCCTACCTCAAAATGAAGATCCACCCCAATGGGGCCTTCTCGTAGGCATGCAACCCTCCTCCTCGCTCCAATCCCCACAGAGATGCTGTTCACGAGCCACGAATGTCCTTCACAAGCCGAGGAAGAGGATCACCATGGGGAGCATGCCACAAAGAAGAAGAAAGTTGAGAAGGGAGAACTTAACCCAACACACAATGCCAACACAAGAGCAACCCAACACAACCCTTACCTTCACAAGCCACCCAAACTCCTCTCCTCCAAGCTCTCCACGAAGCACAGGCAGTAGAGGGCTCAAGGAAGGAGAGCACCAGCCGAAGAGGAAGAAAGAGGGATGTTCTCAGGCCTGTGTCCATTTAAGCTTCAGAGATGAGAACGCGACAACTTGATTGTCGCGTTCACTCAAGTGAACGCGACGGCCAACCCGTCGCGATCCCATGGTCAAGGTCAATCTGACCAACAGAAACGTCACGCGTCGCCCATGCAACCCTGACGCCATGAACGCGACACCTGACCCATCGTGTTCATCATGTTAGTGGTTGACACTTGTCCCGTCTGTCCCGACAGCAAAACGACAAAGGATGCATGCTGCAGTCAGAGGCTGAACGCGACAACATGCCCGTCGCGTTCCCAACCAGAATGCGACGGTCATCCTGTCGCCTTCAGAAGGCGACAACCCAAGCTGGCTGACCAAGGGAAAGGAGGGATGTTACAGAAAGTTCCCCTACCAATGGATGAAACACAAATCCAACGCCGTCCTGACGTTCCCCGCACTCCTAAGCACCTCCTCGCACCGGAATCACGTCGAACGGACATCAAGAACCCTGAAATCTCCTCAAATCCCACATCAAACCTCCACAACACTCTCCCTTAGCTGAACAATGCACTATTCGGCCAAGGGCAGAGACCCAAAACACACTGAAGTTGAATCGCGACGTATCGGGCCGTCACGTTTCAAAATGCGACGTACCCCGCCGTCGCAATTAAACCTCGACGCTCCTGCATGCACCACATGGCGCGCATGCAGCGGCACCCATGTAAAGCGGTGCTAAAACGTGACGTACCAGGTGGTCGCGTTACACTCATAAACGCGACGTCTGTGTTGGTCGTGTTTCTGAGTGATGCGCCAGATGTCTGTTTGGGCTAGGATCTCCAACCCTCCAGCCTCCCACCTGCTACATAAACCTGTATAAACACATGTAGACTCATATGGTCTACCAATGGGCCACACATTGACCCCTAAACTCGGTAAACTATGATCCGAACGTACCGGCTATTACATTACTATCACCTAAAAAGAATTTCATCCTCGAAGTTAAATGAATAAGCAGAATTAACAAATCAACATATATAAGACTATCACCTAAAAAGAATTCAACGCTTACTCAAACAAGTATGGATACGTCTTGTACAACTCATCGGCCAACTCTCAAGTATTTTCACCACCCTGCTTGTTCTCCCATCTAATCTTTACCAGTTCAATGTCCTTATTTCTTAACTTCTGTGTTCGACAGCCTGTAATTAACACTGGATACTCTGGCATGGACATATCCAATTTTAAATCATCTCGCTGATAGCTGACTATCTGTGAAGGATCACAAATGTACCTTCTTAGCATCGAGACGTGGAACACATCGTGGGCATCTGTGAAATACATGTATGTCGTCTCACCAATCCTTTCCAAAATCTGGAACGAACCCACATACCTGGGACTCAATTTACCTTTCTTGCTGAACCTTAATACACCCTTGGTGGGAGAAACCCTCAAAAACACATAGTCACCGACTTCAAACTGTAGGGGTCTGCGCCGTGTATCCGCATAACTCTTTTGCTTGCTCTGCGATGTTTGAAGCTTCTCCTTGATGAACTTTACCATTTCTGCACATTGCTGCACCAATTCTGGTCCCATTGCCTGCCTTTCACCTACCTCATGCCAATTCAACGGTGTTCTACAAGGTCTTCCATAAAGTGCTTCATACGGTGCCATGCCGATACTTGTATGATAGTTGTTGTTGTAGGCAAATTTGACCATACCTAAATGCTGCTCCCATCCGCCTCCCCAAACTAAACAACATGCTCGCAACATATCTTCAATGGTCTAGATTGTCCTTTCCGTCTGTTCTTCAGTTTGGGGATGGTATGCTAAACTATATCTCAATTGTGTGCCAACAACCTGCTGCAAACTTCTCAAAAAACCAGAAGTAAACCTGGGATCCCTGTCTGAAATAATGGTGACTGGAATTCCATGCAACGACACAATTCTATCCACATATAATCTGGCCAACCTGTCCACTGCCCATGACATATTTACTACTAGCAACCTGCATACTTTTGTCAATTTGTCAACAAAGACCCAAATGCCATTATGACCTGAAGCCGTCCTGGGTAAACCTGCAACAAAGTCAATGGCTATGTCATCCCACTTCCACTGTGGTATAGGTAATGGCTGCAACAAACCACCTGACCTTTGATGCTCTACTTTAATCTGCTGGCATACTAAACATCTTGCTATGAATTCTGCTATCTCTTTCTTCATATTCGGTCACCAAAAATATTTCTTCAAATCTTAGTACATCTTTGTGCTTCCTGGGTGAATGGTGTACCTGGACCAATGTGCTTCTTCTAATACTTTCTGCTTTACACCAGCTTTACTTGGAACATATAATTTGTGTCTGAACCGGACCACACAATCATCATCTATGGTGACATCTTCCATTTTCACAATATCAGCCAAGTGCTCATCTATCTTTTGTGCTTCTATAATCTGCCAATACAAAGATGGCTCCACTGTACTGCTAGCTAACACTGATCTTCGTTGGCTACTTGGGACAATCAAGGAATTCTCTGCCACGTCTTCATACAACTTCCATTATCTCATCATTATGTGACTCATAATTGCCTTCCTGCTTAAAGCATCTGCATCCACATTTGCCTTGCCTGGATGATATGCTAAACTGAAATCATAATCCTTTATATATTCCATCCACCTGCACTGCCTCAAATTTAAATCTTTATGTGAAAAGATATACTTTAAACTCTTGTGGTCATGCCTCACCATACAAGTAATACCGCCATATCTTCAATGCAAACACAACCGCTGCCAATTCTAAGTCATGTGTGGGGGTAATTCTCCTTATGCCGTTTCAATTTCTTTGACGCATATGCCACCACCTTTCCATGCTGCATAAGCACTGCCCCAAGTCCTTTCGTGGA
The DNA here is from genome assembly GCA_014218235.1 of Colocasia esculenta. NCBI lineage: Eukaryota > Viridiplantae > Streptophyta > Magnoliopsida > Alismatales > Araceae > Colocasia > Colocasia esculenta. The sequence continues at coordinate 116,739,058 of CM024761.1, forward strand.
TGCATCTGTATATAACACAACCACCTCGGCCTGACGGAATTTCCAGTATAGGTGCTGAAGCGAGCCGCTTCTTTAGTTCCATAAAACTGCGCCTACAATCGAATGACCAAACAAATGGTACTCCTTTCCTGGTAAGCCTTGTCATTGGTGCTGCAATCTTGGAGAAATCTTGGATAAACCGTTTGTAGTTTCCTGCCAACCCAAGAAAACTCCTGATCTCTGGCAATGACTTTGGTTCGTCCCATTTCATTACGGCTTCCACCTTTGCTGAATCAACTGCAACACCTTCACCTCAAATAACATGTCCCAAAAACTAAATCTCTTTCAACCAAAACTCACACTTACTAAATTTTGAATAAAGTTGATGCTCCCTCAATGTCTGCAATGTAACTCTCAAGTGAGCTGCATGTTCTTCTTCTAAGGCTGAACATACTTAGATATCATCAATAAATACCACAATAAATCGGTCTAAATATGGGTGGAAGATCCTGTTCATCAAATTTATAAATGTTGCTAGTGCCATCCTGTATGGTGCCTTGGAGATGGGCATACTACCCGGCTGCAACTCTACTGTAAAGTCCACCTCTCTATGTGGTGCCAAACCTGGTAACTCATCCGGGAATACATCTACAAACTCTCTAACAACAGGTACCATATCTACTATCTTACCTATCTCAACCAAGCTAACTGATGCCAAATAGGCTACACACCCTGCATTAATCAACTTCCTAGCCTTAAGAGCAGAAATGATAAATTTAGGGGTATAGAATGGCATACCTTGAAATTCAAACATACTGCCTCCTGGATGGCTGAACCTTACTCTTTTCTTTCTGCAATCTATCACTGCCCCATATGCTTCCAACCAATCCATGCCCAATATCACATCATATTCCTTTAACTGTAGTGCATACAATCTCGCTGGCAACTAATTACCTTGAATCGTAACAGGAACCTCATCCAAATAACATGTAGTAAGCATGAAATCCCCGTAAGGTACCTCTACCACAAGCTCACACTTCCTCTCCTCAAATGGATGTACCATACTATCAATAAAGTCTTCAGAAATGAAAGAGTGTGATGCACCTGGATCAATTAACGTTCAGAAAATTCAAGAAGTGGTATAATACCTTCAATCAGATTTGACGCCTCCGCTTGAGCCCTTGTGATCGCCATCACTCGTCCTCGTCCTCTCTGGTAAGGTGTACCCCTACCTTGCTCAGCTGGTGGCTGCTGGAATGGCTGCTGCTGCTGCTGCTATGGTACCCCTCTACCATAAGTGCCTCTTCTTGGATATGGACAGTTCCTCGCCAAATGCCCCGACTGATCACAATTATAACATCTAAACTCTGTGGGCTGCCTAGCTGTGCTTTGCTGAGATTCCTCCACCTCCGGCTTATAACCTCGGCCCTGCTGAAATCCTTGCTTCCAGCCGCCTCCTCGGCCTCTAAATATCTTCTTCAACTTGTTTCCCCACTTGCCAAAGCCCGATGTAGAAGCTCCTCCCGAAGGTGCCTTGCCTTTGCTAACACCCGGTGATTGCTGTGGAAGTCGAAAGCTACCCCCACTTGATCCTGATCTACTGGACTGCCTTGCTTGCACTGTTCTTTCTAATATTGCTGCTCTTTGGGCTGCTTCCTCCACCGTCCCACACATAAGAGGAGTCACTGCATCTTGCAACTCCGGCCTCAACCCCCAAATAAAATACTCCACCATCATTGCATTGTTGGTTACCACGTAAGGGGCATACTTGCTCAAGGCCATAAACCTCATCTGATACTCCAATACCGACAAATTTCCTTGCTGTAGTGTCCTGAATTTCTCCCTCTTGGCTTGCTGAATTTACACCGGAAAGAAGGTGTTGTTGAATACTTCAAGAAACTCGGGCCATGGGATTGTATCTTCTGCTCTTCCAGTGAACACAGTTTGCATCTTGAGTCTCTACCACTCTTGTGCAAATCCTCTCAACTGGTAAGTAGCTAATATGATTCTATCTGCCTGTGGACACCTCATGGTAACAAATACTCTTTCTATCTCATGTACCCAATGCTCTGCTGTATCCGGATTCGGACCTCCCGAGTATGTAGGTGGCTGCAACCGCAGGAACCTCTCCACTAACACCGTAGACTCCTCCACACTAGCTGACTGCACTGGTGCAACTGGAGGTACAGGCACTACAGGTGGTACCTCTGCTCCAAATGGTGGTTGTAATGTCTCGCGTTTTTCGAATCCTTGTGGATCGTCTTTTGGATCCTTACGGATCCTTCGTTTGGTAGTTGTGGTGGCCAATGTGAGGCCAATGTGGCGTGTTCCAAGTGTGTGGATAGGTTTGGGGTGTTTGTGGGCTGGCAGGTTGGGCCCAAGACACCAGCCCGTTCACTGTTTGTGAATGTGACAAGGAGGGACGTCGCGTTCTGAATGCGACGGTCCTGCATGTTGTGTTCTTGTTGCCGCTCAGAGGCGGTTGCCATCTGCATGTGCACCGTGTAACGACCCTCCTCATACCGGTACGATTATACCAATCCCCATCGGTATAAAGAGCGTCATTACAGTGGGATAAAACCCAACACTAGCCGATAGGTTGAAAAGTAAGTAGATAGCAATTGATTTCAGCGGAATAAATACAACAATTTAACTTAGTCCATCATCATCCCATATTCCACAATCTATATAGTGCAAAAATAGAACGACAATGTCCACAATATTACATGATGAAAGAGCTACATTGTCCAAATAACATTTTTATTCAACTATGAAAGGAAAATACAACTACTACTTGCTCCTCAAAAGCCTCTCCTCCAAGATAGTGTCTCTCCCCCTAGCACGGGATACCTGTCAACCTGTACGCCGAAGCAAGGGTGAGTCCAAAGACTCAGCAAGTAAAAGAAAGACTTAATCTTAAACATATCACATTCACATTAGCTATTAAACACTCATGAATACATACTATCATTTAAACTCCCAAACACATAGAACATACTCTTAGCTATCAACACATTTTTAATCACCTAGACATGCTTCATTCTATCATATGTTTATTCTAAATCATGGATACTATTACTATACACTTGTACATATTCTCTACACTTAACACATAACATGATTCCTTCATTTCCACATTAATTCATTTCATGACATATTTCTACAACTAGAACATAGAATTAGACATAAAGGAATGAACAAACTAATGTGATGAATATTCACTTTTCACATGCACTTTTCATATTTAATTTCACATTTTGCTTGCTGTTTTAAATGTACATACATCTCATACACATGGTTTCATATTTTATAACATGAATTGAGAAGTTAAAACATGGTCAAATTGGTTGGCAACAATAAGCACTAAGCATGAAACTTTTTACTAAGCAAACATCACATCTAGCATGGAATCTAATTAATATTACATACATTTATCACCTTCATAACTACACTTTACTTGCTGTTTTGACATGAATTACATTCAATTACATGGATTTACATTTGTTCATATGTTATCTTATTCAATTCACAATTCTACATTTTCATCTTTCATGTTGCATAAATGACATAGTTACTCATGTTTATTCACATACACTATTACATGAAGAACAATAAACTACATGACATGATGATAAGCATGATATTGCAAATGAGGTAATTAATGCATGAAAACATGAACATTATGCATTACTACATCGGTTTTCACATGCAAGCACACTCTCAATAACATTAACTGTCTCTTACATATCTTTTCACACATTCTTCACATCATTTACTCTTTGGTTTTCATTTATCACATATCATATCATTTGCACTCATCATGTGCCACATTCGCATATAATCTTACACTTTATACATATTTCAATTACTTAAATGCCATGACACATAGTCCTAACTATCTTTTTGAGGACACAAACAATATCTCTTACTCATAACTCATCACATCTCATAACACAACTCATATCACATAACTCATATCACATACCCACCACCTAGGCAATGAAGTGGTGAATCTTGGTAACTGCGCAGACCGGGAGAAGCTCTCTCCACCCTATCCAGTGGTACTTGTCCACCTCCGGGTTTTTCCCAATGCCTTTAGGACAAACTTTTACAATGTAGAGCCTTCCATAGGGACTTTTCTATGTACAGCTCTCGAAGCCTCTAGGGTAGCAGTGTCATTCCTTGGCCCAATTATTACACATTCACTTTATCACATTCTTACACTTTATTTACATTGTTCACATATATTAATTGATCACTTTAAGTATCTTATTTGTCAATTGCACATGTCTTGATTAGCCTAATCATGAAACTACTATTTTCAGAAATAAAACATCTTACAATACAGTCTTAACATGCTGTATATTTGCAGGATTATATAGATCAAATTCAACACATCTAATATATTAAATTTCAACGGTTTAACTAGAAATTATAATTACTGTCATCAATTGAGGTCTAAATTTTTATCACAGGTTATCATCAATAAGTATGTCACATATGAAATTTTCTGGATTTTTCGGACAGTAAACATAATTTCTATAATTAAATCTAGAATTCAGATATATTATCGAAATATCATTAAGCATGAGACATATCAATATGTTTAGGCATTAACAGAACAGAAACCTAATACCAACATTCAATCTGTCATGGGAAATTTATGAAAACTAATTCACCACAAAATCCATTTATACTAGATTTAAACATGTTCATATCATGCTCATTACTAGTCACTGAATTTTAATAATTAACATGGTTCATAGAAAATTTAGGCAACCTCATGATATGACTTACTGACAGTATACAATTACCCATAAAAATTTCAGAGTATACCCATGTCCATAAATTATTTAAACAGCAAAAGAAGATCAAAAGTAACACTTTCAGGTCCTGAAGAAGTAGACGTCAAGGGATGTTGCCGTCAACTTCTTCTGTAGAACTTGACTGCAACCTATGTTGCCTTCTACTTGCTCCCAGCAGCACATACATACGAATTTTCATACAACGGTGAATTCGGGGTTCCAGGATGCGAGGAAAAATCCGTAAAAATACCTAGGACTTAGGGGACATGTATAGGATCAAGATCTAGGTTTACTTGCCTCTTAAAAAAATCTACAAAGATCAGAATCGTCGGTGAAGCCCTTTTCAGCCCTGCGAAAAAGGTGCTCGGAAACGCCTTAGATCTTCTTCTCCTGTCGATGTAGATGGCTCCTCGGAGTTGGGATCTCTTCCTCTATGTATAGGCTACCTCCCAGTTGCTGTAGCTCCTCGGGGAACACCTCCAAGTGACGGATCCGGCCTTCTAAGATCAGCTTTTCACCATCTCGAGCTAGGGTTTTCACCAAATGTTGAAAGCCTTTTCCTCATCCAAGAGTGGGTATTTTATAGGTTCAAGGGTTGGGGTACGCATTAGGGTAGGTTACCAAAGGTTTAGGAAGGGTTTCCTAATCTGAAACTAGCCAAAATACGGACATTAACAATTCTGGAACCGTTACGCAGCAGGATATTAACGTCAACATCGGTTGTAGTCAACCTGGCAGTTGACGTCAAGGTCTGGCCGCCCACTGGGGGTTGGCGTCCAGGTCTGGCCGCCCACTGTGGGTTGGCGTCTAGGTCTGGTCTGGCCGCCAGCAGTGTCTTGGCAGCCGAAACACCGATAAACCTAGAATTTCATGCATAAATGCACTAAAATAATTTAGTATATGCAAAAATAATTTCATATATCATTACCACATAAAATACTTGCATTATGTAATATTTAATTAATTACAACTTACACTAATCATAATTAAGAACAATATGCATCAATACATACATATATGCACACATACGTACACATTGCATAATTACATACATTACGCATGAACTTATGATTAAAATGTGTCCATTATTAGTTAAATATTGTATGCATATTATCATCCAAGTACTTTACATACCCTAATTAATTTAACACGCTTAAAGTAGATAAATATTATTTAAACAAGGATAACACATGTATGTATACATACGCACATCCATAACATTAACTACGTGCATTAAATAATTAAATACAATGGGCACCTCAATAATTAAATAATTCACACACATTTAAATATATATTTTGCATGCTCAGAAATAAACTCATGATCATTTACAAAGTGTATGATAACAATTTCTTACTATGTGTACAACACGCACCATATGCATGAGATTTACATACATTGATAACTAGATAATGCATGCACAATTATATATGTTTATACTTGTATGAAAATAACATACATATACTTACATGGTCCATAGCAAATTATCTATTACATGGACAATATTATCTATGTATTATTCACATACTATAGAGAATTGATGTACATAGATTAAATAGATAGATATCATATGTATAAGGTAGCATACATATATGTATATTTTTACACACAACCTCCATGGAATAGGTAGGATGGTATGCACTTCAAGATTTAGATAATACATGCATAATATTATTAAGATACAGTTTGGAATAAGTTATCTATGAATAATTTATACAACAAAAGAAATCCTTGCATGCACATACTTCAATTATCCTATGCATAAATATATAGGCATTTACAACATAATTATATACATTATGCTGAAATAGATAAACATAACATGCACATCGGTAATTAGATTAGCATGCATAGTATTACTTAAGTATTACAAGCCTAGTATTTTAGTATACACAATACACATCAATTTAGCTAATTACCCATTCTTACGAAAATATCATAATATACATGCATGAGTTCATAAGGAATATAGAAATTATAATACGCACAATTGAATACACACACTATACACACAACAAATAATTATACATGCACAATATAAAATGAATAAAAATTTCGGGGTATCACACACCGCGTGTCGCGCGCTGGGCGACCTACAGATGTCAGCCTTAAGAAGGCGACGCCCAGTTCCGTCACGACCTGGTTGCAACAGAGGGTCCGTCGCATTCTTAACCGCAGGCAGCTCTTAAACCCTGGCTGGCCAGACAGAGCTGAGCACGCTTTGTTTGGCCAGGGGGACGCTATTGCGGGTTTCTGGGGCAATTCGGCGTGGGAGCGTGGTTTTTTGGCGTGTTCTCGCCACGAGGACTTTGCATGGAGTGGGGGAAATGCCGAGGGTTTGTCGTTCTTTGCGTTCTTTGAGAAGGTAGGAGAATTCACCCATTTTGCACCATTTAATTGCATGAGATGCATGTGTGGATGGTTTTTGATGTTGAGAACAGTAGATACCATGTTAGGGAAACCATTAAAGCATGAAAAGTGAGAGTTTAACAGGATTTACATGGTTTGGGTGGTGATCTGGAGAGGGTTCCCCGGATTAGGGTTTTCGCCTGTGAAGGCAACAGAACCCCCTATCGCGTTCAGGTCGCGACAGGTCGACCCGTCGTGTTCATGCTTTGAACGCGACATATCGGGGTGTCGTGATCTGAAGGCAACACTATGCTATGTCACGACCTCAGCCGAGAGGTCCTATTATGCATGGTTTCAATGGTGGTATTATTCGATATTTGTTATTTATTGTGTATGGCTAGTATAAGCGGTGCATTGGCACCTGTTGCGCTCTGGGAGCGTGGTGCTTACGTGACTAGCGTACTGTTTACGAGGCTAGCGAGTGGTTCATGTGACTGGCATGTCGTTTACGCAGTCAGCGTGCTATGCTCACGTGGTTGATGTGAGGTTTCACGTGGCTTGTGCGGTGTGCACGTAGTTTGTGTGTGTGCGTGGCGGGTAGTACGATACCTACCGTGGTTACCTCTTCAGTTGGGTGCCCCAGGTTCTGTGTGAGCCAGGTTTGTGCTCGGGGTTTGTCCCAGTACTTGTGCTGTACCGTCGAGGTCTGTGTCGTCTATCCTGGACACCCTCACTCCTTAGTTTGAGTTGTACGTCTGGCTGAGGGAAAGACGACAGTGGGACAACAACTTGTGTGAGTTTGTTGTTTTGTCGCTTGTAGCACGCTCGTAGTTGGGGGTACGGATACCAGTAGACGTCACTGGTCCCCAACGAGTCTTGTTACTAGTGCCTCACTCTAGGGAGCTCAGGCCAGAGTCCCTAAAGGTGCCAGGCTTGGGCCCACGGCAGTGTGGTCCGCGGTTGTGGTGTTGGTTGGTCTCCACAGTTGTTTGACTTGTTCCCGTGGAGCGGCAGCTGGACCTTTCGTCCGTGGCTGCGAGGCTGAGAGGTAGACCTGTGTGGTTTATCTGAGTCAGTTGCTGGTGTCCCGAACCAGTCTACATGACTCGAGTGTGGCAGTCTCTACCTTACCCTGTACACCGAGTTGTGGTTTTGCCGTTTACTTATTTAAGTGGTTTGTGTTCACAACAGTGGTAAGTGGTATTTACAGCTTTGATATGCTACTTAGTTTATTCTATAAATTGCTGGCGTAACTTCCTACTTACGTACTTGAATTTAGTTTGCTCGGTCTTTGAAGGAGTTTTCCTACTGAGCCAGTGACTTGCGAGGCTCACCCCTACTCCCTACAGGTGAAGGAGAGCAGGAGGTTTCTCTTCCGTCTTCTAGTTTAGAGCCGCACCGCAGCGGTGTTGGGCCGATACCTCCAGCAGTGTAGCTTTTCTTCTGTTGTACCTCGGGGTATGCCCCAGGCTTGTGTACTTTTCTTTGACTTTTGTTGAAATTTGGCTATGTAAATCTAATGTGAATATGCAAGAGATTGTGAATCTTTTATACATATCAGTGTGTTCTTTTGGATTTTCACGGACATGTGCATGATATCTCTTGTGAGGCTACGGCTTGTTCGCGGGAGACGGAGTCGGGTCAAGCTCGTTAGTGGGTTAACAGGTTTGAACGACGTGGTCTGTTACAGTTGGTATCAGAGCAAGGTCCGTGTAAATGTAAAGGAACTGGGAAATTACATAGCCTTATTTCTACACTAGTCCACTGCTGGTAGCTGGCATTGGTTTTGTAATGATTTGTTTTTGTGTATGTGGGTTGGAATGTGTTTGTGCAGGAATTTGAAATGGCTGATAGGAGGGATTGGGGTGGTGGAGGAGATGACCCTGAGGAGTCTACTCAGCACATGATAAAAAGGATATGGGAGAGTCTCACGGAGATTCGGATGAGAATGGACCAGCAGGCACCGGTACCACCAGTAGCAGTACCACCATCTGCAGGAGAGGCCATACCATTGGCACCAGTTCCACCGCCACCCGGTGTGGAGGTACCTTTTCCAATACCTGTACCACTGCCACCGCTTGTTAGGGAAGCAGAGGAACCAATGATGCAGGTTGAAAATTTTTTGAGATTGGAACCGCCAACATATACAGGAGGACCGAATCCAGACACCGCGGAGCATTGGATTCATGAAGTTGAAAGAGTATTTGTGATGATGAGATGTCCACCATCAGACATAGTTGTGTTAACTGGATATCAGTTGAGGGGTTTTACTCAAGAGTGGTGGAGGTTAAAGATGCAGACTACTTTTGCGGGTAGGACAGAGGAGACCATTACCTGGTCAGAATTTCTTGAGGTATTTAATGACACCTTCTTCCCAGTGCAAGTGCATCAGGCAAAAAGGGAGCAATTCCAGACACTTCAACAAGGGAATTCTTCTGTTTTGGAATACCAAATGAGGTTTATGGCACTTAGTCGATATGCACCTTATGTTGTATCAGATAATGCTATGATGGTTGAGTATTTTATCCGAGGCTTAAGAGCAGAATTACAGAATACGGTGATACCGCTGATGTGCAGGACTGTAGATGTCATGCCCCGCCAATTTAGCAGCGGAATAAATCGGGGAGGCATGAACAACGTGTATGGTAACGTAAATTGCGCATACATTCACAAATATCAGAGCAACTAATGAACAATGATTGCAATAAAACTCATCATTTTATTGATAATTCATCTAAACTATTACAACCACTAATTCAGAGCCAAAACATAGGGCTCAATAACATCATTACATTGGAAGGGATAATTGAGCAAATTTCTAGCTAGACTCTAAGATACTACAGACATTCCATCGCTATGACTCCAGGTCGCTCATCACTCCAGTCCATTCCTGTTGTTGTGTGTAAGGTCATCACTTGACTTACTTGAAAACACAATAACAAATAACGAAGGGTGAGCGATAACGCTCAGTAGGACTAAATATCTCGTGTAAACAAGCATGCTTTAAGTGATTAATGTCTTGTCACGCAGGTTAACTAGAGAGAACGATCAAGTATAGTCAAAAGAGTAATAGTACAAGATAACGAGAGATTGATGACATACTATATCAAAAGAATGATAGCATGCGATAACATATGAACGATAATACATTTCACAAGAATATTGCAAAACTAGGACGATAGAGAATTGACCATATAACGAGATAGCGTGTAACAAGATAGTGTATAACAAGATAGCATGTATCAAAATGATATGTAATAGGATAGCTTGTATCAAGGTGGCGTGTAACGAGATAACTTATATATCAAGATAGCATGTAACGAGATTGCATGTAAAGAGATAGCGTGTAAAGAGATAACATGTATGGTTGCACCATGGTGCACTAGTCAAGTACGGCAATAGTCACTTTGGGACAGTAGCCGTTTCACGATAGTACAGTACGTCTGAACTCCTCAGACTAATAGTCAAACAATTAGATGTCTAGCCAAGTTAGTATAGTCAATCAGAACCGGTGCAATGCAGAACACTGTCAATAGCCTCTGCAGGTATTTTCGGGTGGCTCTCTGCCCCCAGGACTAGATTGGAGCCCCTCGAACACTCTCCGTGCCCTGCACAGTAGGCATTCAAGTCAATAGGGTCATCAGACCCATATTATGGCGCTAGACTGTCAAGTATAGTACAAGCAATGGGAGCCACAACAGCTCAAGAGTCTCAAGAGAGTACTAGATGAATAGACGAGATAGTAGAGTGAACATGAATAGAAGAGAGTACAAGGATAGTAGATGAGATAGGGGTATCATCGTAAAACAACATTTAAATCACGATAGTAACAGTTGCACAGTACCAGGTCGGGTACCGGCAGTCAGGTAGAAGTCACATCCGCCCATTAGCCGTGCTACGAATACAGGCTAGATGGTCTGGCATGATCACAAGATAAGAGAGAATCCACTAAGGCCATTTTGGATCATATTGACCCCTAAAAGTGTAGCGGGATTTAAAGGTACAACCAGCTCGTCGGCTAAGGACGTGCGCCAAAGCCAAGAAGACTTACGGAGGCCTTGACAAGGAGTCCCTGGTCCAATCGAGAGTATTCCCGATGGAGAGGTGGTCCAAGTCAAGAGAAAGTGTGTAGAAAACGGGTCCGTCGTGCCTCGAGTGCTCGAAGGCAGAGGGATGCGATAACGGTGTACAAATCACGTGAATAAAATGAAGACATGTGTCATTTAAATAATAGAGAAATTAGGTAATTAGTTTCACTTAATTACCAGATACATTATTGAGTAATTTACTAAGGTTTAATGGCAACATGAAGTTAAGTATGTGCAAGTGTATGAAATCAAAAGAGCATGATGGATTGTGCACAAGTCTTTTAAATTAATTAGATTCATGCAATTTATTGTACATTAATATTTATTTAGATCAAATTATGAATAACAATGTTTAATTAAGGCTAAAAAATGGCTAATTAGCAAGTAGAGTAAGGGTATATAAGTAATTTCAGGTTCTGGCTATTTTTCTGTTAACACGACGGGGGTACTCGTCGCGACTCCAGATCGCGACAAGGCGGCTGGGCCCGACAAGCAAACCGACCCCAGGCCCGGTTCAGGGGTGGAAACACGTCGGCATAAGCCACCGCATTCTTAACGCGACGTGCCAGCGGGGCGCGACCCGGCTGATATCGCGGCGAGTCGCACCGCCGCGATATCAGGAGAGTCCGACCCTTTTTCTCTTTTTCCAGGGTTGATCAGATTTGACACAGGGCTCTTCTAAATTCAATATAAAATCGTATAATGACCCAAAATTCACGAATCTAGTAAAAATGAAAGTAGACACATAGATCTATCGGCATGCACGATTAATTTGAAATTAGACAAGATTTAGGCATGCTTTGAACCGGTTACATTCTGATGACCTAAACAGGCACAGTCAAGGTTCAACAAATTAATTAGAGATGAATACATGATGAAAAATTCCAAAACTAGAGGCGTTTGAAAGCTAGAAAGATGTAGTATTTATGAGAATTTTCTAATGGTGTGGGATCAAGTATGCACGGAGTTCACAAGCAAACATGAAGGGTCGGGTGCATGGTTCTGACAGAGATTCAAAGAATTAATTCTCCCTAATGGGAGATCGAAATAGAGCAAGACTAGGGCCGTTTGAAAGCTAATAAGATGCAGTATATATGAGAATTTTATCATGGCATGAGAGCAAGTACATGTGGGGAATTAGAGAAAACATGAGATTTCATTTCATGGTAACAGCAGGGTTTCACGAATTAAATTCGCCCAAATGGATGAGCGAAATACAACGAGACCAGAGGGCTTTTGAAAAGGATCATGAATTCTACCTAGGGTAATTTTTTTCACGATTTTAACTTGAGAGATTGCCTACCTTTGACACTGTAATGATCTTAGGGTTTGGGGATGACGAATTTCCAAGTTCTTCTTGCTCCAAATCTCCTTCTTCTCCTTGCTCCTCGTCCTTAGCCACCTTTCCTTGTGCTCCAAAGCTCCATCAACGAAAATGGGGCTTGGTAGATATGAATTAGAGGTCTATTAGGTTGTGTAAGAGTCCTCCTTCCTTAAAACTCATCTTTCCCTTCAAACTCTTAATTTTCCATATTTATCACCCAATTTCTTGCCTTTATCTACCTAATAGGCTTGGGGAGAAGTCTAAATTCATGGTAATAGTTTAGGATAGGATTAGGACTCTTTTTAGGATATTTATAACCCTTTTTAGTATTTATTTTACCCCTTTTTAATTTATTTATTAATTGATGCGGTATGTTCTCGGCAGGTCTGCTAAGACCCGAGCCAAGCCGACCACATGGAAGACAAGGCGACGCCTTCCTCAAAATGCCAGCTATATGTGATCAGACGAGTATGGCCCGGCGGTTCAAACGTATCGACCGCCTCGGACCATCTTTCGAAGCTCGGCCAAGACGATCTCTCAGCATGGTTTTATCCGACCTGGTGCCTTTGTGCACGACATGCCCCGAAGTGGTACTCGCGACTGACGTTGAATGGCGGCCGAGCTACGCTCGACCCATCCGACCTATAGTCATCCCAGCGGCAGTCAGTTATGGCAGTTATGGCAAGAGCGGTCAGACAGCTCATCCAATCGCAGGATGCCCGAAAGATAGCTCATCCGATCGCGGGATGTCCGGAAGACACGTCCCCCCGAAGCCCGCGCGTGCGGTAATCGTGACCATGAAGGGCGCGACCTTTGAGAGCTCGCCAGCGGGAGTCAGTTAAGCACCATCAAAGGAAGTACAGCTGTCAGTCATCCCCCCACTATATAAGAGGCAGACACTCCACAGGCACAGGTACGCGATTCTCCCCCCACACTAGACCATTCTGCGCGGCTAGCAACTAACTTGAGCTTCATAGTGTCTTCCCACCGAGCCCACTCGGCGGGCTTTGCAGGTCAGGTCGTGAGCTCGGGAGCAACGTCACACGTCGGCCAAGCACGCCTCAGAAGGGATTCATCGGCTTGGTTGTCTCGGCTCAGTCTGGCGAGAAATGCCTCAGCGGTCACCTCGGCAGGAGCCGACCTATGTTACTATAGCAGTAACATTAATTAACTCTGAATTTCCACATTTATCTCCCCCTATTCTAGCATTTATCCACTAATTGGCTTGGGGAGAGATCTAATTTCATGGGTAATAAGTTAGGATAAATCTAGGACTCTTTTTAGGGATTTATATATGTCATATATTATTTATCTTAACCCTTTTTCTAATTATTACTATATTTAATCCGAATTTCACTTAATTAACTCCCATCTCATGATGGGCTCTTCCTATTTGGGCCCAACAATCCATGTTAGGTCCATTAACAAAACCCATTACTAATTTAACTTAATGGGTATTGATTTAATTCTAATTATTCACCATTTATTCTTATGTAAATCTATTTATCACACTTATTCAAGTAATTTCATATTTTTAATTTGATTAAATATTATTCATGCCAATATTTCTAACTTTCGTCATTTGGGCTTTTACTCTTGGCCAAATAACTCATGTGAGCTAAATTGTACAACCCATGTTCTTACTTTACTTATTAGATTTTTAATTATCCTTTTATTAGAGAATTTATTCATGGGCCAAGATTTGTCAATTTGTCCAAATATCATAATAGGCTATCGACCCATATTATCTAAAGTCTACCCACATGTTTATTTTAATTTTTAATCCACTTTGGCTCATAAAATAATGAGTTCTCTGACTTATTCCTTAATTACGATAATAAGTCGCGTAAATTCTTAAACTTGGTCTAAACGATTTTTCTGTGCCCAAATTTCATGATGTGTCATTAGAGAACATTATTTAAAGTATAACTATTATTTTTACAGAATGTTTATATGGGTTTATACGTATGTGATAATAATGCGTACCTTTTTGACTGGTTGAATTTATTAATTGATAAAATTTAATTTATCTAAAAATTTTAATTAATGAATTTTTCAGGGTACTACAGTAGAGAAAGCAGCCCAGAGAGCAGCTACACTAGAAAGGTCCATTCAGACTCGGCAGGCAGGAGAGTCAGGTTTAGGTAGTTTTCGGCTACCACGACAATCCACGGGGATTAGCAAAGGAAAGTCGCCAGTGGAAGCATCTTCCTCAGGTTTCAACAAATGGGGACAAAAATTGAAGAAGGTATTTCAAGGTCGAAGAGGAAGAGGAGGTCACCAACAAATGTTTCAGCAGGGGCGTGGCTACAGGCCAGAAGTGGAAGAGTCACAGCAGAGTACCGCCAGGTAGCCTACCCTTCCACCAGGATACAGGTGTTATAATTGTAATCAGCTAGGGCATTTAATCCGCAATTTCCCTTATCCCCGAGAGTATGGGTATGGCAGAGGAGTACAACAGCAGCAGCAGCCCCAACAGTTACCAATAGGTCGTGGTAGAGGAGAACCGCAGTAGCGAGGTAGAGGTCGGGTTATGGCTATCACCCGAGCCCAGGCAGAGACGTCAAATCTAATAGAAGGTATATTACCTATCTATGAATTTTCAGCAAGAGTTTTATTTGATTCTAGTGCTTCTCATTCTTTTATTTCCGAAGAGTTTTTGGATTGTATGGTGCATCCATTGGAGGAGAAATTGTGTGAGTTGGTAGTAGAGGTTCTCTCGGGTGAGTTTATGCTTACCTCCTGTTATGTAGATGAGGCTCCTATTGTGATTCAAGGGAATCAAATGCTAGGTAGATTATATGCTTTGCAATTGAGGGATTATGATATTATCTTGGGTATGGATTGGCTTGAAGCCTATGGAGCTATGGTAGATTGCAGAAAGAAGAGAATCAGGTTTTGTCATCCCAGTGGAGTAGTGTTTGAATTTCAAATATGTCTTTTTATACCTCCAAGATTATAATTTTAGCAATAGAGCTAGAAATTTGTTAAATGCGGGATGTATAGCTTATTTAGCTTCTGTAAGTTTGGTTGAGACTGGTAAGTCAGTAGAGGCAATTCCAGTAGTCAGGAAATTTGTGGATGTGTTTCCAGATGACTTGCCGGGTTTAGCTCCACAAAGAGAGGTAGACTTTACGATTGAATTGCAACCAGGAACTATGCCAATTTCTGAAGCCCCATATAGAATGGCCCCAGCAGAATTGAAAGAATTAAAGAAATAGTTGTAGGATTTGTTGGAAAAAGGATTCATCAGGCCAAGTCATTCTCCATGGGGAGCTCCAGTGTTATTTGTAAGAAAGAAGGATGGTAGCTTTAGAATGTGTATTGATTACAGAAAATTGAATGATGTCACTATAAAGAATAAGTATCCATTGCCAAGAATTGACGATCTGTTTGATTAGCTTCAGTCAGCTAATGTGTTTTCCAAAATTGATTTGAGATCATGGTACCATCAATTAAGAATAAGGGAGGAAGATATTGATAAAACAACATTCAGAACTAGGTATGGGCATTATGAGTTTGTGGTTATGCCATTTGGGCTAACCAATGCACTAGCAGCATTTATGAATTTGATGAACAGAAATTTTCACCCCTATCTGGATCAGTTTATAGTGGTTTTCATAGATGATATATTGGTTTACTCAGTATCTGAAGAAGAGCATGCAACACATTTGAGGCTTACATTGCAGCTTTTACGGGATAATCAATTGTATGCTAAATTCAGTAAATGTGAGTTTTGGTTAAAAGAAATTCAGTTTTTGGGTCATGTTATTTCAGAAGAAGGAGTTGCAGTCGATCCAGCTAAGGTAGAAGCAGTTATGAAGTGGGAAGCGCCGAAGACAATCACAGAAATTAGGAGTTTTCTGGGCTTGGCAGGTTATTACAGGTGTTTCATTCAGGACTTCTCCAGAATTGCAACACCCATGACTAAATTAACCAGAAAAGATGTGCCATTTGTATGGTCAAGTGAATGCCAGAAAAGTTTTATGGAATTGAAAAAGAGGCTTACAGCAGCTCCAATATTGACATTACCAGTAGGTAGTGGTGGTTTTGTGGTTTACACTGATGCATCAAGAAGAGGGCTTGGAGCAGTATTAATGCAACATGGTAAAGTGATAGCTTATGCATCCAGGAAATTGAAGCCAGCAGAGGAGAACTACCCAACGCATGATTTGGAGTTAGCGGCAGTTGTTTTTGATTTAAAAATGTGGAGGCATTATCTTTATGGTGAAAGATTTGAAATATTTACATATCATAAAAAGTTTGAAGTATATCTTTTCTCAAAAAGATTTGAATCTCCGTCAGCATAGATGGGTAGAATATTTAAAAGATTATGATTTCAGTTTGGCTTACCACCCAGGTAAGGCCAATGTAGTAGCTGATGCTTTGAGCAGAAAAGCATATATGAGTTATATGATGATAAAATAATGGAAATTATATGAAGAAATAGCGGAGAATTCACTGTATGTTTCGAGCAGTCAACGGTGAGCAGTACTAGCCAGTAGTGCTGTAGAGCCATCTTTGTATTGGCAGATTATTGAAGCCCAGAGAACCGATGGAAGCTTAGCAGAAATTGTGAAAATAGAAGGTGTTACCATTGATGATAATTGTGTAGTCAGGCTCAGAGGCAGATTATATATACTCGCAGAGAGAGAAGTCAAGCAAAGAGTTCTTGAAGAAGCACATAAATCCAGGTATACAATTCATCCAGGTAGCACTAAAATGTATCAAGATCTGAAAAAACACTTTTGATGGCCACACATGAGAAGAGAAATAATGGAGTTTATTACAAGATGCACAGTTTGTTAACAAATAAAGGCAAAGCATCAGAAGCCTGGAGGTTTACTGCAGCCGTTACCTATTCCACAGTGGAAATGAGACGACATTGCTATGGATTTTGTGGCAGGGTTACCAAGAACAGCTACATGGCATAATGGAATCTGGGTATTTATTAACAGATTAACTAAAGTATGCAGATTAATAGCAGTAAGTATGTCTTGGACAGTAGACAGATTAGCAAGAATTTATGTTGACAAAATTGTTCCGTTGCATGGCATCCCGAAGACAATCGTTTCTGATAGGGATCCAAGGTTTACTTCTGGTTTCTGGAGAAGTTTACAAAGAGTAATTGGTACGGAATTGAAATACAATTCGCTTATCACCCGCAAACAGATGGTCAGACAGAAATGACAATACAAATAATTGAAGATATGTTACGAGTTTGTTGTTTAGTGTGGGGAGGCAGTTGGGAACACCATTTGGGCATGGTCGAGTTTGCTTATAACAATAGCTATCATACCAGTATTGGAATGGCACTGTATGCAGCATTGTATGGCAGGCCGTGTAGAACTCCATTAAATTGGCATGAAGTGGGAGAGAGGCAGGTAATGGGTCCTGAATTGATTCAGCAAACAACAGAAATGGTCAGATTTATCAAAAAAAAATTGCAGATAGCCCAAAGTCAACAGAAAAGCTATGCAGATAATCGTCGCAGACCACTTCAGTTTGAAGTTGGAGACTTTGTTTTTTTGAAGGTTTCTCCTACTAAAGGTATTTTAAGATTCAGTAAGAAAGGAAAGTTGAGCCCAAGGTATGTAGGGCCCTTCAAGGTATTAGAAAGAATTGGGGAGACAACCTACAAAATTGATTTGCCAGTTGATTTCACTGATGCCCATGATGTGTTCCATGTGTCTATGTTGAGAAAGTGTATCGAAGACCCAGCACAAATAGTCAGTTATCAGCGGGATGATTTGAAACCAGATATGTCTATGCCAGAATACCCAGTACAAATCACAGGTCACATAACACAGAAGCTCAGGAATAAAGAAATTGAACTGGTAAAGGTTAGATGGGAAAATAGGAAGGGAGGAGAGGATACCTGGGAATTAGCAGAGGAAATGATTAAGGCATATCCTTATCTGTTTGAGTAAGTTTTTAAATCTTTTTAGATGATAGTACTTGTTGTTGTGTTCAAAGTTTTAATTACCTAAATTATGTTTTAAATTTCGAGGTCAAAATTTCTTTTTAGATGATAGTAATGTAACGTCTCGCATTTTTCAGATCCTTGTGGATCATCTTTTGGATCCTTACAGATCCTTCATTTGGTAGTTGTGGTGGCCAATGTGAGGCCAATGTGGCGTGTTCCAGGTGTGTGGACAGGTTTGGGGTGTTTGTGGGCTGGCAGGCTGGGCCCAAGACACCAGCCCATTCACTGTTTGTGAATTTGACAAGGAGGGACGTCTCATTCTAAAACCGACAGTCCTGCATGTCACGTTCTTGTTGCTGCTCAGAGGCAGTTTTCGTCTGCATGTGTGCTGCATGTTGTGCACTGGGTGACCTGCAGACGTCAGCCTTAAGAAGGTGACGCCCAGTTCCGTCGCGACCTGGTCATGACGGAGGGGTCCGTCGCCTTCTTAACTGCAGGCAGCTCTTAAATGCTGGCTGGCCAGACAGAGTTGAGCACTCTCTATTTGGCCAGGGGGAGATGCTGTTGTGGGTTTTCTGGGGTGATTTGGCGTGGGAGCATGGTTTTTGGCGTGTTCTCGCAGCGAGGACCTTGCGTGGAGCGGGGGAAACGCTGAGGGTTTGTCGTTCTTCGCGTTCTTTACGAAGGTAGGGGAATTCTGCCCGTTTTACACTGTTTAATTGCATGAGATGCATGTGTGGATGGTTTTTGATGTTGAGAACAGTAGATACCATGTTAGGGAAACCATTAAATCATGAAAAATGATAGTTTAACAGGATTTACATGGTTTGGGGTGGTGATCCGGAGAGGGTTCCCCGTATTAGAGTTTTCATCTGTGAAGGCGACAGAACCCCCAGTCGTGTTCAGGTCACGACAGGACGACCCGTCGTGTTCATGCTTTGAACGCGACATATCGGGGTGTCGCGATCTGAAGGCAACACTATGCTATGTCGCGACCTCAGCCGAGAGGTCCTATTGTGCATGGTTTCAATGGTGGTATTATTCGATATTTGTTATTTATTGCGTATGGCTAGTATAAGCGGTGCATTGGCACCTGTTGCGCTCTGGGAGCGTGTTGCTTACGTGACTAGCGTACTGTTTACGAGGCTAGCTTGTGGTTCACGTGACTGGCGTGTCGTTTACGCAGTCATCGTGCTATGCTTACGTGGTTGACATGAGGTTTCACATGGCTTGTGTGGTGTGCACATAGTTTGTGTGTGTGCGTGGCTGGTAGTACGACGCCTACCATGGTTACCTCTTCAGTTGGGTGCCCCAGGTTCTGTGTGAGCCAGGCTTGTGCTCGGGGCTTGTCCCAGTACTTGTGTTGTACCGTCGAGGTCTGTGTCGTCTATCCTGGACACCCTCACTCCTTAGTTTGAGTTGTACGTCTGGCTGAGGGAAAGACGACAGTGGGACAACAACTTGTGTGAGTTTGTTGTTTTGTCGCTTGTAGCGCACTCGTAGTTGGGGGTACAGACACCAGTAGACGTCACTGGTCCCCAACTAGTCCTGTTACCAGTGCCTCACTCTAGGGAGCTCAGGCCAGAGTCCCTAAAGGTGCCAGGCTTGGGCCCACGACAGTGTGGTCCACGGTTGTGGTGTTGGTTGGTCTCCACAGTTGTTTGACTTATTCCCGTGGAGTGACAGCTGGACCTTTCGTCCGTGGCTGCGAGGCTGAGATGCAGACCTGTGTGGTTTATCTGAGTCAGTTGCTGGTGTCGCGAACCAGTCTACATGACTCGAGTGTGGCGGTCTCTACCTTACCTCGTACACCGAGTTGTGATTTTGCCGTTTACTTATTTAAATTGGTTTGTGTTCATAGAAAGTGGTAAGTGGTATTTACAGTTTTGATATGCTGCTTAGTTTATTCTATAAATTGTTGGCATAACTTTCTGCTTTTGTACTTGAATTTAGTTTGCTCGGTCTTTGGGGGAGTTTCCCTACTAAGCCAGTGACTTTCGAGGCTCACCCGTACTCCCTACAGGTGAAGGAGAGCAGGAGGTTTCTCTTCCGTCTTCTAGTTCAGAGCCGCACCGCGGCAGTGTTGGGCCGACACCTCCAACAGTGTAGCTTTTCTTCTGTTATACCTCGGGGTATGACCCAGGCTTGTGTACTTTCCTTTGACTTTTGTTGAAATTTGGCTATGTAAATCTAATGTGAATATGCAAGAGATTGTGAATCTTTTATACATATCAGTGTGTTCTTTTGTATTTTCATAGATATGTTCATGATATCCCTTGAGAGGCTACGACTTGTTCGCGGGAGACGGAGTCGGGTCAAGTTCGTTAGTGGGTTAACGGGTTTGAACGACGTGGTCCATTACAGTGGTGCTAACGGTGCTGATGCTACCTCTTCCTGTACTGGTGGTACTATAACCTCTGGCTGAACTGGTGGCTGCTGGTCTAGCTGTGTTTGAATTTGGGTGATACTATCCCATAACCTCTCTATCATCTGATGTGTGGTCTCCTCAGGTTTATCACCACCACCTCCCCAATCTCTCCTATCAGCCATTTATAAACCTGCACACACAACATTCCAATCCACACAACGCACAAGCATATCATTACAAAAATAGGGCCAACTACCAACATTTGACTATAGTAAGGAACATACTATGTACATTTCCTGTTTCTTCATATTTACACGGACCTTTCTTTAATACCAGCTGTGACGGTCCACGCCGTTCAGGCCCGTTAACCCAATAACGTGTCCGACACGACTCCGCCTCCCACGATCGGGCCGAAGCCTCGCAAGGGATATTAACCACACATGTCCGTGAAAATATAAAGGAACACACTGAACACATATAATATTCCATTTCTCACATATATTCACATGAAATGTACATATTCAGTTCCAAATCATAGTCATTAAACAAAATACAACAGCCAGAGATAAACCCCCGAGGCTCGTCAAGTAAAAGTATTACTCTGCTGGTGACGAAGGCTCGACTCCACTACGGTGCTGACCGGAACTAGAAGAGGGACGGGAACCCTCCTGCTCTCCTTCACCTGGAAGAAGAAGGGGTGAGCCTCACAAGTCACTGGCTCAGTAGGGTAACTCCCCCAAAGCCGAGAAACACAATGTACAACACATATAGTAAGCTAAGCTGTAAAGCATTTAAAATATATAACCACCTACACATGATGCTACAACTGTAATTAAATAAACGGCAAACCACGTAGATGTGTATAAGCTAAAGAAGGGCACGCCGCACACGAGTCACAAGAACTAGTTCGCGACACCAGCCACAGACCCGGACAAACAACACAAGTCTACCTCTCAGCCTCGCAGCCACGGACGAAAGGTCCAACTGTCGCTCCACCCAGGGACGGATGCAGAAATTTTGTCCAGTGGGGTCATTCAAATTATATTTTAATATATTATATAATTATATATATAATATAAATATTATAAATAATATAAAAAAATATTTCAATAACAATGAGACGTGCAAAGGGAAATTTTGGTTTTAGGTCTTGGATCGGGTCACCCTCGGGTGAGATTTCAGTGGGGTCACCCCATATAAAAAACTCTAAAAAAATACAGCGTACATGGACATTTGGCAACAAAAAAATTCCAGTGGGGTCACGTGACCCCACTGGCTCTTCTCTGCATCCGTCCCTGGCTCCACCTCAACAGGGTCAAGAACTGTGGAGACAAACCAACACCATATCTGCAGACCACACTGCTGCAGGCCCAAGCTTGACACCTTTAGGGACTCCGGCCGAGAACCTAAAGTGAGGCACAGGAAATAGAACTAGTTGGGGACCAGTACGTCTACCGGTGTCCATCCTCCAACCACAAGCGCGCTACAAGCGACTGCACACCCACAAACATGAGTCGTTGCCCTCAGCCATCTTTCCCTCAACCGGACGTACAACTCAAACTCAGAGTGAGGGTGTCCAAGAAGACGACACAAACCTTGATGGTACTCATTGTACCGGGACAAAACCCGAGCACCTGGTGCTTGGGTAACCGACTGAGAGGTAACCACGGAAGGCGTAACAACCCAACTTGCTATGCACGCATTACCAAGTACCCATCGTTATCATTCACAATATACACAACCCATACAAACCCTACATTGCATAGCCAACACAGCTCAAGCAATGTAGGACAGAAACTGGATAAACTGGCCATAGAACCCTAAAGCTCGGGTGGCCACATTCTGAATCGCGTCCAACATAGTGGATGCCAATCAACTTGAATCGCGACGGACCAACCCATCGCCTTTCAACCTAAATCGCGACGTCTGGTTCCGTCGCCTTTCAAACGACAGAACCTAGACCTAAAACCTCATTTCAGAATTCACCATAAATTACTACACATGCAGATAAAGTAGGAAGTAAGAATGTGAATAAAACCCTAAGCATGATCTCTATCATGTTCACATGACTCCTAAACCAAATCTCACAAACCCTAATCCATACATGCCACACAAGCTAAAACGTAGGAAAGTTCCCCTACCAGCGGATGAAACGCAAATCCAACGCCGTCCGGACATTACCTGCGCTCCGAAGCACCTCCTTGCACCGGAATCACGTCGAACGGACAACAAGAACCCTGAAATCTCCTCAAAATCCCGCAGCAAACCTCCACAACCCTCTCCCTTAGCTGAACAGTGCAACTGCACCGTTCGGCCGAGGGCAGAGACCTAAAACACACTGAAGTTGAATTGTGACGTATCGGGCCGTCGCGTTTCAAAATGCGACGTACCCCGCCATCGCAATTAAACTCCGACGCTCCTGCATGCACCACGCGGTGCGCATGCAGCGGCACCCACGTAAAGCGGTGCTAAAACGCGACGTACCAGGTGGTCGCGTTACACTCATAAACGCGACGTCTGTGTTGGTCGCGTTTCTGAGTGATGCGCCAGAGGTCTGTTTGGGCTGGGATCTCCAACCCTCCAGCCTCCCACCTACTACACAAACCTGTATAAACACATGTAGACTCATATGGTCTACCAATGGGTCACACATTGACCCCTAAACCCGGTAAACTATGATCCGAACGTACCTGTTATTACAGAAGATAACGGGGGTTAACGTCAGGATCTAAAAAATATAACCTACATAAAGTAGGGACTATGCGACGCGGGAAAAGCTGACAATGATGGTAAAATAAGTCAACGTCACTATCAGGGACCAACAATTAATTCTCCCTAGATTTAAACTATTGGATGCGATACATCTCAAGTCCAATTGCTACGACAAATGCCGAAGTAAGAAATTTGTTTATTCAAAGTCCATAATTTTGCAATGTGAATAAGACGGATCCTAAGAATTTACCACTTTCAGCTTTGCGAACTCATTTTTTTATCTTTTTCAAATAACATAATTCAATGATATTAGGAAGTAGGTCAAGACAGTGGATTAGAATTAATTCTATTTCTAATTCCTATTTGCAATTTGAAGAATGTATCAAAATATCTAAATTATTTCTGATGATTTTATGAATAAAATAGGAACAGAAGGTATGAATTTCTGTGCGTCTCCCATCAGATGTTAAACCCACATTACTAGACTGGGTAATTCGGATTCGGACGAATAACAAAATGAAATATTCTGGTGATCTTATGAATCTATGATGGTGTTTAAAACTGTGGTCACGTTTTATGCATGGCGGTTATCAGATAGGTTAAAATCTAAAGAAAAATAAATTATCCTTAGTATCATTAAGTGTTAGGTTTTTTTATAGAAACCATTTTTATATAAGAATAATAAATCTATTATCGTTATTTAAGATATTATCAAAAATACCACTCTTAAGTCAGAAATATTGCGAATATGTCACTCCTGTTAGATGACGTTACCTCATATCTATTTAACGATGGGTTACACTAACCCATGAAGAAAATATCTATATTTTGCCCTTAGTCAAGTTGATCTCTCTTTTCTCATAAAATAAACTTTCTAAAAAAATAAAACTAGAAACAATGTGAATATTACCGGCGGACAAAGAGAGAAGGAGGAGGTCATGGTGGGTTTGTCCCCTATGTCGGAGAGCCCTCTAGGACGGCGAGAGCTGTATGTAGCTCTACGTTTATGGTTGATCGTGTTATTACAATCGTAGAGACATAACTAAGTCAGACCGTGTCAAGGACTCTTCGATTCCCTTATATACGATGTAGTTAATATATCATTTTTATTATTTAATATTTCTTTTACTTTCTCCATCTATTGTATTATTATTTATTTTAAATGGGTCATCCAAATCGAAACGTACTAGTATTGTACGCTTCAATCGGACTTGTGCCAACAGAAGTCCGGCACGGCTAATCCCACGTGGCATTGCCAACTTTAGTTGTGTCTTTCCTGGCAGTTACCACCCATAAAGATTTAAATAAAATCATAAAAAAATTCCCTTAGTCCAGTCAAGTCTCATTTTAGAGACATATTCACATAGTTTAAGTGCTAATTTGACAATTTAAATAAAATAATAAAATTTATACGCTTCAAGTGATAGACACATCTTTAATGATCTAAAATGTACTTTCTTTATTTATATTTATTATTTTTTGTGTCTTCCCTAGGCCGACTTGGGTGAGCCACAGGATGGCCCAACTACGGCCCACATTCAGTTCGCCGTGGTTCACACCTTACATTCAACTTTGGTTCGGGTCCAGCGGACTGGCTGCCCAAGTCCCATGACTCCCAACCCCTAACAAATAATTAAAAGGTGTGAATAGTAAATGCAAATATTAAATCTTTAGACGGAGAAAATGAGATATTTTTTTCAAAAAAGGTTTTTTTATAACAAATATGGCAAAATCTCCATCCTTCCTCAAATATTGTTAAAAATATTATTATTAGATCTCAAATGTTGCAAAAGTCCACTCCAATTAATTTCCCTTCAAAATGAATATTCTTTTCAAATCCTATTATTTCATTGATAGAACATTTTTTAATACTTTTACCACTCACTTTTTTCATACCGGAAGGGCATCTTAGCACCCATATTATATCCATAGGCAATCTTTTCATTTTCCTTCACGAGTTCACTAAATCATGGTTAGTGTTGATGCCGAGATCTCTTCAGCTGATAAAGACTAATAAGAGTTGTCACAAGGGGTGCACAAGAAGAGCTTCGTCGGATGTTGATAGAGTCATTGGAGACAAAGTATCGGCAACATGGTTAGTGTTGATGCCGAGATCTCTTCAGCTAATAAAGACTAATAAGAGTTGTCACAAGGGGTGCACAAGAAGAGCTTCGTCGGATGTTGATAGAGTCATTGGAGACAAAGTATCGGCAACATGGTTAGTGTTGATGCCGAGATCTCTTCAGCTAATAAAGACTAATAAGAGTTGTCACAAGGGGTGCACAAGAAGAGCTTCATCGGATGTTGATAGAGTCATTGGAGACAAAGTATCGGCTCTTTTGACCCAGATAGAAAGCCCAAAAGGGAGGTGAATGGATTACTTAGAAATATTACTGATGTTTCTAAAATCTAAAAGCACAAACAGTAAACGAAATAGTTAGTACTGTTAGTTAGCAGCAGAAATAAAACATACACACACATGAGACATACAAATTTATCTTGGTTCAGCACTGAGACACACCTTAGGCCTACATCCAGTACCTAAGTAATAACTTGGGAATCACTATCCAATGGTATAGTCTCCCTTATAGACATATACACCCAGCAGTAGCTGGTCTTCTCTATACAGGTCTTCCCTTCAACCTAGAAGGGACAATACCACCCAGCTCGCATGCTGGTCTTTCCTTAAACAAGGGAAAACAACACCCAGCTCGCAGGTTGGTCTACTCTTCTAATAAGAAGAGGAATAACACAGAATCTCAATGAGATCTTAAAGGCCATTGTACCAAGCTTACAATAACGAGGCTTAATCTGAGACAACGCCTAAAAGAGTAGAGATGAACACTGAATCTTTCTCTCAGACACAAACAACTCTCTCTCAAAGATGATAACAAGAATACTACACAAAGAGAGAGATGAAGAAAGCTAGAAGAGAAATGGCTTCGATGCTCTGCTTTCTTTGCAGGTTGAGGAGGGATATATGCGTTGGTGTGCTCTCTCAAACTTCAAATCTTTTTCATGCAGAAAAGATGTCTTGTGACAACATCCACTCCTTCTTTTATAGACTCTTCGAGGATGTATTCGTTGAGTCTTCAACATGCAGGTTCATGCAGGTTTCTAGGAGGATCCGTTGAGTCTTCAACTTCAACATCAAGCAGATTTATAGATCATTATATGCATGTTTCCAAGGTGAAAGTTGTGTCTAACGTATCCTTAATGAGAGCATTAGATATCTGTAGCATTTAATGCACAGAGAGAGGTGTTAGGTGAGATAAATCACATGACAATCAACACCCATACCTCTATTGTAGAAGTCTACAATTCCAACTGACAGATTGCTCTTTCAGATAGTTGCCTTTCTGTCTAATAAGAAAGAGAGAACTTTCAGTGACATGCTTAAGATGTGAACATACAGCCTAGGTCTGAACAAGTATAAACATTGTATTTAATGTTTGAGATACGCATGAGATCTTACGTGAAACACATAGACCAAATTTGAAATAAAAGCAACTTTGGGTGCCAAAAGAATTTCATTGAAGAATCAATGAAAACATGAAGTAATTGATACGAATAGGATGTATAGTCACTAATCAGAATCATTTAAGTCACTAATTGATATGTTGTTCACTAATCGGAACAACTTATAACACTAATCGATATAATGTTCACTAATCAGAAGAAGTCACTTCAGTAATCAGAATGTTCTTCACTAAACGATAGGAAGCTTAGTCACCAATTGCAATTCTTGGTCAGTAATCAATTGCTTACTTAAATAGCAATCGATAGAAACTTTTCTTCAGGAATAGATTGGCCACTTAAGTAGTAATCGAAACAATCATTTAATCAGCAATCGGTACAATTTGAACATCAATTGATTTGGCCTTTGTTTACTAATCGATAGAAAGCTTAGTCAACAATCGATATGGACCTAGAAATTTTTTCTTGAAATGAATAATATAGAATTAACTTGAGCCTCTTGGAATACTTATAGTGATGATCCTTGGAGCCATTATTGTACCTTTATTTTTATGTTGACAAACTTAATGAAAATTACATGTTAATCAAATAAAATTAGATTAAAGCAAAATATCACTAAGATTCATATTCAAGGAGATAAAAGGAGATTATTAAATATGAACAAAAAAACATAGGTCAACATATGATGATCATAGGTTGACACATGAACATCATGTGTGTTGTACTCTATAAATTTTGGTCATCACAAAAATACTAAGTGTCATTCATGTTAATTCCATCACAAACACTAATTCATGTTGGTGACCCAACAATTTGATTTATTTATATGTAATGTGAAGGTGTAATTTGTGTGTTAAGTGTGTAAAAAAATAGTCCAAAAGTCACACTTGAAGTGCATTTCACAAAGGCCAAGTTCTCGACTTAAAAGGAAATCTAGATTGTGCAGAACTGATAATCGGACGACCAATTTCAAGAAATTGGACGACCAAAATGTGCCAGTCGAAGTTGTATAAAGTGTCAGTTGAAGTTGTACAAGGGGCCAGTCGAAGTGGTATACAACGCCAGTCGAAGTGAAATAGGATGACCGACTTCAGCAAATCGGTCAACTGATCGTCCTAGTTGAAGTTCGATTATTAAAGAAAGCTTGATGTATTAGTTGAAGCAAAATCGGACGACCGATTTGGAAGAATCAGACGACCACTTTTCTCAGGACACTTGTTTGAAGACAATGCAAATCAGACTATCGATTGTGGGAAATCGGACGACCGATTCCGGCGATGAGGTTTCCTAAATTGAAATAACTCTTTCCTCCGTCAAAGGTCTTGCCAAAGATGGACTCTTTAGTTGTTGTAGTATAAGTACAAACATGTTCTCATGATTAGGAAGAAAAAATAGTCGCCTCCAAGAGATCATCTTGTGCCTTAGCATTCAAGAGATGATCGTGTTGCCCAAAAAGAGCCAACATAAGCTCTGAACCTATAAAAGCCTGAAGAACAAGTCTTCATCGTCCAGAAGTCTTCCAAACATTCCAAGAAGTTGCTCTTCTTCTGATAGGTGTTGGACCTGGTGCTGTATCCAATAAGTCTTTTTGCTGAAGTCTTCTACATAGGTCGGTTCATCATCATGATAGTGTCAACAGAGACATTCACAATGGCCGAACCTTTACTTCTGTGTTTAATTGCAATTCTCCTATCCATGTTCTTATTTGTTCATAACTGAATCAGAACGTACAGTGTGTTGTGCTCTTGTGTGAGCAGTGGTTGGTGTGTGGTGTGTGCGCACACTATATAACCGAGTTGTCTCATCCCTAGAAATGATGTGGGTTTTGTGTTGTCTCCTGAAACAACCATGTGTGTGAGGGGTTTGTAACTTGTACCCGGAATAATTTAGCAGAGAAATCCTCATGGGGTGTGAGGTAGTGGACATAGGCGCACACATGGTGTGTTGGCCGAACCACTCTAAATCTTACATGCAACCTATGTATGGTTTGATCCATCTCTTATACCTCTTTCTACGTATGTTAGGATAGTTGGTATCGCTATTATAATTATTTTTCTACTATGCATCTTGCTTAATAGATTTACTTAGTTAAGATTAATCTATTCTGTGTAAAAGAATTTTTATTTAGGCAATTGTAACGACCCGAGAACCTGACCCTCGGCCCACGCCGAGGACCTGATTTTCGCGGTCGCCGCCCATGGATCTGGGGACCCGAAAGGGCTATAATCTATGTCTAACAGGATATGTAACAGAAGTAAACGTCAACTGCTAAACTAGAAGCGTACAAGCGGAAACAGAAAAGAAAACGAGACCGCTGCGTACTGCTCTAAGTACAGTCTCAACGCACGCACGCTAGTACAAGTAAAAGGCAGGGGAAGAACAAGTCCCTTAGGGGCATACCCCGAGGGTGACGTACAGTGAAAAAGGGGAACCACTGCTAGCTACAGGGATTCCGACTACCGCCCCATCTCCTCCGCCCGGTGCGCGCCCTGCCGTTGCTGAGAAGTCTCACCTGGGAAAAGGAGGGATGAGCTTCACAACAGAAGCTCAGTAGGGACTACCAATCTCCTACTGGCTCTAAACAGTCAGAAGAAATAAATATATATATCAAATGAATAACAAAAGTTTATATCTTCTACCTACAAACGGAAGTGCGGAAACGGAACTACAACTAGCACGGTACGGAAAGTACACACGGTCAGAAACTCTGTACGACTGCTCGTCGTGACCACCACACGGCTAGTAAACACAGACGGAGGGAACTCCACCTGGACAAAGAACACTAGCTATGGAAACACTACCACTAGTTACGGTCATGTGCGTCCACCGACGTCTTATCCTCGACCCGGGTCCTGACCCTCACGTCTCGTCAGAGAGAGGTAGGACACAAGTAACATAACAGTAACCGCCGTAGTCTGGCCGGACTACGGTCCCACGCCTGACCTCCCCAAGCGGTTCCGGGGCCGCAAGGAGCGAGGTAGTGAGAAGAAGGACTGGCTGGCCTGCGCCGGGTAGAACTCCTAACTGTCCTCGGCGTCCTAGACCACCCACAAGAGCTCTGCAAGTGACTCACACGCCACTGTCCTAACCACTGTTTTCCCCTAAGCTCTAGAGTCCGCCTGGTGGCTGCCAACTCGAGCGCACTCGTAGCCCGGAGTACTCCCTCAATAGGCTCCCGAGGATGGGGGTCCCAGGCAACGGTAACAACCTCTCACACGGGACAGGCCCTCAAGTGCCGAGCACCGGGCGAAAGACTAGTGTAGACCGTACTAGGGGACTAGCATAGGTGCCATGGAAACAACAAGGAAAAGTGGAAACGGTGTCAGGAGAAAACCTGTCTCTCGGTCGATAACGCGACAGGGTGGACCGTCGCGACCATGTCGCGACTCCCTCGCGTGTCACGACCTTAACGCGACGCTCAGGAGCGTCGCGACCATGTCACGACCGGGCGCGCCGTCGCGACATGATCGCGGCCTCCGAGGCTGCCGCGTTTCCAGCCGAGCAGGGTTCCGGAGCAGTCCCTCCAGGAACCCTCCCCAAAACACAAAATACATTCACAAGGGGGAAGGGGATCATGCACAACGTATATTAAAAGCAATAAATCCACAAAACCACCCACAATCCCTCAAAAGTATGGATCTACGCTCGAAGGAAACCTCACTCAACTCGAGCATGGAGTTCTCACACTCTCAAGCCCCAAACCACAAGGAAACCATGGTCTAGATGGGAGGGGATCATGCTTAGGGCGAGAGGGTCGGACGTCCCTACCTCCACACGAAGAACGCACCCGTTGGAGCCTTCTCGTAGGAATGGCCGTCTCCTCCTCGCACCGCAGGCCACAAGCATGACCCCTGCACGAACGCCACGTCCACGCCTCAGCACGAGCACCACGAGTAAGGAAAAACACCGAGAAACCGCGAGAGAGCTCGAGAGGGAGAAGAAGAGGAAGAGGAAGAAGAGGGGGAAAATGGGGCGCGCTGTCGATTTTAAACCGATGTCCCCTCAGACACTGTTGCGACACCCAGGAGCGTCGCGACCATGTCGCGACCGCCCGCCACGTCGCGACACAAAAAGCACAGTCAAACCTCGAAGGTCGGAAAAGCAAACGTGGCGGCCTGGCAGGTCGCGTCAACGCTGCACGACCCTGCCACCTGACACGACCGTTCTGACAGACAGGACAGCGGTCAAGCCGTGTCAGAACACAGTCGCAATAGCCAGGGGTGACGTGACAAGGACGCGACGCTCATCCCCGTCGCGACACGAACAGCCAATCCTGTCGCGACAGGTCGCTCTGGCACGACCATGTCGCGGCCAGGGCGCCTGTTGCGACCTTGGGGATGGGGCCAAGGGCCCAAGGGGCCCGGGTATTACATCCCACCCACCTTAAGACATTTCGTCCTCGAAATGAAGGCAACTCGGTCTCAAACCGGAAAACAGCAAAGGGGAGATAACGACATACCAATCAATCAAACAAATAAGGGAACTACTCCCGCATCTCATCCTCGCGCTCCCAGGTGGCCTCGCCACCAACGCGGTTCTGCCAAACGACCTTCACTAGCGGAATCTGCTTCCTGCGCAATTACTGAACTCTGCGGTCGACAACATTGACTGGGTACTCCTGCATTGACAAGTCTGGCGCCACCTCAAGCTGCGAATAGTCCAACACGTGCGAAGGGTCTGCAACGTACCTCCTGAGCTGTGAAACGTGAAACACACTGTGCACACCTGCTAGCTCTGCCGGGAGACTCAATCTATAAGCCACCTCGCCGACTCTCTCGGTGACAGGGAATGGCCCGACGTACCTCAGACTGAGCTTTCCCTTTCTGCCAAACCTCATGACGCCCTTGGTCGGCGAGACCCGCAAGAAAACAAGGTCACCAACATTGAACTGTAACGGTCTCCTGTGGACGTCTGCGTAACTCTTCTGTCTGCTCTGCGCTGCCCGAAGCCTCTGCCTGATTAGACTGACTGTATCTGCACACTGCTGCACTAACTCTGGCCCCAAAAGCTGCCTCTCACCAACCTCAAACCAGTGAAGTGGAGTCCTACACGAGCGACCATACAAAGCCTCGTATGGTGCCATTCTGATGCTTGAGTGATAACTGTTGTTATACGCGAACTCCACCATCGGAAGGTGCGACTCCCACGTGCCGCTCTAGTCTAAACAGCACATTCTCAGCATGTCCTCTAGTGTCTGAATGGTCCACTCTGACTGTCCATCTGTCTGAGGGTGGTACGCTGTGCTGAACCTCAACTCTATACCCAGTGCTCTCTGAAGACTGCGCCAAAACCCTGACGTGAACCTCGGATCTCTATCAGAGATGACTGAAACTGGGATCCCATGCAACGAAACAACTCTGTCCACATACAGCCGGGCTAACCTGTCCACTGACCACGACATCTTGATCGGAAGAAAGTGCGATGCCTTGGTCAAACGATCCACAATCACCCAAATACCATCGTGCCTCTGCGGGGTGCGGGGCAAACCAACCACAAAGTCCATTGTGATGTCATCCCACTTCCACTCGGGAATGGGCAATGACTGCAGCTCACCACAGGACGCTGATGCTTGGCCTTCACCTGTTGACAGGTAAGGCACCGGGCAACAAACTCTGCCACGCCCCTCTTCATCCCTGGCCACCAAAAGGACCTCCTCAAGCAATGGTACATCTTGGTGGAGCCAGGATGAACAGCATACCTCGATCTGTGAGCCTCTGACAAAACTGCCTGGCGCGCCTCCTCAGGAACGTACAAGTGGCCTCTGAATCTGACCTCGCTGTCCTCGCCGAGCTCAACATCTAGTATCTGCAAAATGTCCTCCAACTGAGGGTCTGCCTGCTGTGCCTGCAACACCTGTCTGAACACTGACGGTCGAACTGACAGACTGCTCGCCACTGCACGGTCTCTGGTCCTCGACGGAACGAACACTCCCTGGGACAGCTCCTCGAACAGCCTCCACTCTCTGACCATCAGCGAACTCAAGCGCACGCGCCTACTCAAGGCATCGGCTATGACGTTAGCCCTTCCTGGGTGATAGGAGAGGGTTAGGTCGTAGTCCTTCAGATACTCCATCCATCGGCGCTGCCTCAAGTTCAGATCCCTTTGGGTGAAGATATACTGCAAACTCTGGTGATCGGTGAAGATCTGAAAAGCCTCGCCATATAGGTAGTGCCTCCACAACTTGAGAGCGAACACCACTGTTGCCAGCTCCAAGTCGTGGGTGGGGTAGTTCTCCTCATGCTTCTTGAGCTGCCGAGAAGCATAGGCAACAACCCCATCGTGCTGCATCAGCACGACACCCAAACCTGACCTCGACGCATCGGTATAGACCACAAAACCTCCGCTGCCCGACGGCAAGACTAACACTGGCGCTGAAGTCAACCTCGTCTTCAGCTCTCAAAAACTCTGCTCACAGTCCTCTGACCAAACAAACCTGACGTCCTGCCTAGTCAACCTGGTCAACGGCGTTGCTAACTTGGCAAAATCTTGAATGAACCTCCGGTAGTAACCGGCCAAACCCAGAAAACTGCGAACCTCTGACACCGACGTGGGCTGCTCCCACGACAACACGGCCTCCACCTTGGTAGGGTCCACTGCCACACCAGAACCCGAGATCACGTGCCCGAGAAAGTGCACCTCCCTCAGCCAAAATTCGCACTTGTCGAACTTGGCATAAATGCGGTGACTCTGCAGGGTCTCCAGCACGATCCTCAGGTGCTCCTCGTGCTCCTCTTCAGAAGCTGAGTAGACCAAAATATCATCAACAAAAACAACCACAAAACAATCTAGGTACTCACTGAACACCCTATGCATCAGATCCATGAACGATGCGGGTGCGTTCGTCAGCCCAAATGGCATCACGACGAACTCAAAGTGACCGTACCTGGAACGGAAAGCCGTCAAACTGACATCTGACTCTCTGATCCGCATCTGATAGTACCGGATCTCAAGTCAATCTTCGAGAAAACTCGGGCCGACTGCAACTAATCAAACAAATCATCGATCCTTGGCAACGGGTACCTGTTCTTCACAGTAACCTGGTTTAACTGCCGATAATCGATGCACAAACGAAGACTGCCATCCTTCTTCCGCACAAACAAAATAGGCGCGCCCCACGACGAACGACTCGGGCGAATGAAGCCCAGCTCAAGAAGCTCCTGCAACTGGCGCTTCAACTCACGCAGCTCCGCTGGGGCCATCCGGTAGGGTGCCTTGGACAAAGGTATCGTACCGGGCAAAAGCTCGATGGAGAACTCTACCTCCCGCTCAGGCGGCAAACCAGGTAGATCCTCCGGGAAGACATCGGAGAACTCAGAAAAAATCGGCACGTCAAAAACTGAAGATCCGCTAGGCTCCAAAGAACAAACTGAAGCAAGGTACGCCACACAGCCATCGCGGATCAAACGGCGAGCTCTACACAAAGAAATAAATGGCCGACGGGTAGACCGGATACCTCGGAAGAAGAGGACGGGCTCTACAGGTATCCTAAACAGAACGGTCTTCCGCTGGCAATCAACAACGGCTGAGTGAGCCTCCAACCAGTCCATGCCCAGGATGACGTCAAAGTCGCAAAGCTGCAGTGCGTACAACCTGACCGGCAACTGGTGCCCCTCAACCTCGACTGCCATACCCTCCAGGTAACCAAAGGAACGCATATAGTCACCAGACGGGAGATCGACCATCACGTCACACTGCCTCTTAGGAGCGTGACAAGCAAGGGACTCATAGAATTCCTCGGAAGCAAAACACAAAGAAGCACCGGGGTCGACCAAAACACGAGCAGCTCTGCCAAAGATAGGTAGAGTACTTATAACAAGGTTTGATGCCTCTGCCTGCTTCCGGGTGAGCACCATCACGCGACCACGACCACGCCCACGCTACTGCACCTGCTGGGGCTGCTGCTGCTGTGGCGGCTGCTGGGGGTACTGCTGCTGCTGCTGGTACGGCGGGTACTACTGTGGCTGCGGAAACTGCTGAGCCTGCTGCTGGTACTGTCCCCGCTACTGCTGACGTGGCGCCTGCTGCTGAGGAGGGTACTGGTACTGAGGCGGCTGCTGAGCGTACTGCACTGGCTGCTGCTGCTGCGGGACTTGCCCCATGGGGCAATCCCTCCTAAAGTGTCCTGGTAAGCCACAAGTGTAGCACACTGGCTCCTGATTGCCCTGCTCAGCTCCCTGAACAACCGACTGCTCTGCAAACCTGGACTGGCGCTTCTGCTGCTGGCTCCGACCACCCCCGCGAGTAGACAACTTCCTAAACTGCGAGCGAATCCCGACGTTGCCGGAACTGCCCGAGCCGGAGGAAGAGGAAGTCGCACTACCGCGGCTACCCGCTGAACGCTGGTAAGGCGAGGACCTGAAGGCTCCTCCCTGCTGCTACTGAGGCTTCCAGGTCTCTCTGTCCAAGGCGGTGGCCTTCGCCACGGCCTCTCCCAAGGTGGTACACATGTGTGCCGTCACACCCCACCTCAGGTCTGGTCTCAGTCCTGCTATGAACCTCTCTGCACATGCCTGATCGCTGCCTGTGACATGAGGCACATGCCTCAACAATCGGACAAACCTCTGGTGGTACTGCGAAACTGTGAGGTCGTCCTGAACCAGCGCGTGGAACTGGTCCCGTCTCTCACGTCGAGCATAGTCGGGGAAGTACTCGCCGTGGAAGACCTCCGAAAACCGCTGCCAAGTGATGTGATCCAACCTTTGCCCCTGGAAGTGCGTCTGCCTCTGAACTCTCCACCACTCATTGGCTGCTCCCTTGAGCTGGTACACTACCAGTCGAACCTGGTCCTCCTCAGCGCACTCCATCGTCTCGAAGATGCGCTCTAACTCATGGGTTTAGATCTCTGCCTTGTCTAGATCATACTCACCGTGGAACATCGGTGGCCGAAGGCGCAGGAACCTCTCAAGGAGAGCGGTCATGTTCTCCGTAACTTCCGTCCTCCGCTGCCCGGCCTGGGTACTCCCAGTGCCCGACCGCTGCTGACGCTCTGGCTGCTCCACCTCTGGCTCTACCTGCTGCTTCGGCACCACTGGAGGAGGCACCGGGAACTGAACACCTACTGCTGCCTGCCCGGGCTGGTACGCTCACTGGTACAAGTTCCTAAAGAACTGCTCTGCTAAGGGAAACCAGTCTGCGTACTGCTGCGGCTGAGGCTGGTACTCCTGCTGCTGCTGCCCACCTGCCGATGCTGCTGACGCTGCACCCTGAGGCTGTGCCACTGACTCATCTGCTGACACCTCCTACTGGACCTGCCCCTGCGCGGGCATCTCGGACTCATCCTGCTGCTCGATCAACTGTCTAGCCTGACTGTGCCTATGCGGAGCCATGTCCTACACGACACACAACCAACAAGGGTTAACAATACCACTCGGGCGGCCAGTAGTGTACTTGTACTACCGTTGGGACTTCCCGTTGCAGTTCAAATCCATTACAAGTCCTGTCAGACTCTCGCTCTGATACCAACTGTAACGACCCGAGAACCCGACCCTCGGCCCACGCCGAGGACCCAATTTTCGCGGTCGCCGCCCATGGATCCGGGGACCCGGAAGGGCTATAATCTATGTCTAACAGGATATGTAACGGAAGTAAACGTCAACTGCTAAACTAGAAGCGTACAAGCGGAAACAGAAAAGAGAGCGAGACCGCTGCGTACCGCTCTAAGTACAGTCCCAACGCACGCACACTAGTACAAGTAAAAGGCAGGGGAAGAACAAGTCCCTTAGGGGCATACCCCGAGGGTGACGTACACTGAAAAAGGGGAACCACTGCTAGCTACGGGGACTCCGACTACCGCCCCGTCTCCTCCACCCGGCGCGCGCCCTGCCGCTGCTAAGAAGTCTCACCTGGGAAAAGGAGGGATGAGCTTCACAACAGAAGCTCAGTAGGGACTACCAATCTCCTACTGGCTCTAAACAGGCAGGAAAAATTTATATATATCAAATGAATAACAACAGTTTATATCTTCTACCTACAAACGGAAGTGCGGAAACGGAACTACAACTAGCATGGTACGGAAAGTACACACGGTCAGAAACTCCGTATGACTGCTCGTCGTGACCACCACACGGCTAGTAAACACAGACGGAGGGAACTCCGCCTGGGCAAAGAACACTAGCTACGGAAACACTACCACTAGTCACGGTCAGGTGCGTCCACCGACGTCTTATCCTCGATTCGGGTCCTGACCCTCAAGTCTCGTCAGAGCGAGGTAGGACACAAGTAACACAACAGTAACCGCCGTAGTCTGGCCGGACTACGGTCCCACGCCTGACCTCCCCAAGCGGTTCCGGGGTCGCAAGGAGCGAGGCAGTGAGAAGAAGGACTGGTTGGCCTACGCCGGATAGAACTCCTAATTGTCCTCGGAGTCCCAGACCACCCACGAGAGCTCTGCAAGTGACTCACACGCCACTGTCCTAACCACCGTTTTCCCATAAGCTCCAGAGTCCGCCTGGTGGCTGCCAACTCGAGAGCACTCATAGCCCGGAGTACTCCCTCAACAGGCTCCCGAGGATGGGGGTCCCAGGCAACGGTAACAACCTCTCATACGGGACAGGCCCTCAAGTGCCGAGCACCAGACGAAAGACTAGTGTAGACCGTACTAGAGGACTAGCACAAGTGCCACGGAAACAACAAGGAAAAGCGGAAATAGTGTCAGGCAAAAACCTGTCTCTCGGTCGATAACGCGACAGGGTGGACCGTCGCGACCATGTCACGGCGCCCTCGCATGTCGCGACCTTAACGCGATGCTCAGGAGCGTCGCGACCATGTCGCGACCGGACGCGCCGTCGCGACATGATCGCGGCCTCCGAGGCTGTCGCGTTTCCAGCCGAGCAGGGTTCCGGAGCAGTCCCTTCAGGAACCCTCCCCAAAACACAAAATACATTCACAAGGGGGAATGGGATCATGCACAACGTATATTAAAAGCAATAAATCCACCAAACCACCCACAATCCCTCAAAAGCATGGATCTACGCTTGAAGGAAACCTCACTCAACTCGAGCATGGAGTTCTCACACTCCCAAGCCCCAAACCACAAGGAAACCATGGTCTAGAGGGGAGGGGATCATGCTTAGGGCGAGAGGGTCGGACGTCCCTACCTCCACACGAAGAACGCACGCGTTGCGGCCTTCTCGTAGGAATGGCCGTCTCCTCCTCTCACCGCAGGCCACAAGCACGACCCCTGCACGAACGGCACGTCCACGCCTCAGCACGAGCACCACGAGCAAGGAAAAACACCGAGAAACTGTGAGAGAGCTCGAGAGGGAGAAGAAGAGGAAGAAGAGGGGGAAAATGGGGCGCACTGTCGATTTTAAACCGATGGCCCCTCAGACGCTGTCGCGACGCCCAGGAGCGTCGCGACCATGTCGCGACCGCCCGCCACGTCGCGACACAAAAAGCACGGTCAAACCTCGAAGACCGGAAAAGTAAACGCGGCAGCCTGGCAGGTCGCGTCAACGCTGCATGACCTTGCCACCTGACACGACCGTTCTGACATACAGGACAGCGGTCAAGCCGTGTCAGAACACAGTCGCGATAGCCATGGGTGACGCGACAAGGACGCGACGCTCATCCCCGTCACGACACGAACCTCCAATCCTGTCGCGGCAGGCCGCTCTGGCGTGACCATGTCGCGGCCAGGGCGCTTGTCACGACCTTGGGGATGGGGCCAAGGGCCCAAGGGGGCCGGGTCTTACAGTAATAACCAATTCACTTCTCCCTCTTGGTTGATCATTGCACGTACATTTCTTTTCAATTGGTATCCGAGCAGGGCTCTTGATGTAAATATTGATCCTGTGTGCGATGGCCAGCATGAGTGTGTTTTTTAGGGTCATTCCATCCTTAGTCCACCTAGTTTTGATGAATTCAATTATGCTCTTTGGAAAACTCGTATGATTGTGTTTATTCGTGCCTAACGTTCTGAGTTGTGGAATGTCATCAAGAGTGGTTCTTATAAGTTGCCTGAGGATGAGAGAAAATGGACAGTTGAGCATGCTAGGAAGTCAAGTATTAATTTCACTGCATTGAATAAATTACAATGTGCAATTAATATCCATAAATTTCCTCAACTTCATGAGTGCAGGTCCGCTAAAGAAATTTGGGACAACTTGAAGGGGACTTATGAGGAAAGGACTGAGATGTAAGACAACTCATGCTTCCTAGCAATTGTTGAATAAGATGACAATACAGAGTCTCCTAGACAAGAAAATAATGAGGTAACTTTTGATCATGAGTCATTTACAGTCGAGGAACTAGAATCAATTTATACTGCTTTGCATGAGAAATATAATAAAGTAAAAAAAAAAGAGATTGAAAAGGAAGATTGAAACTTTTTTTGCATGCTGAGCCATGAACTCAAATTGTAATGTGAAAATTTAGAGTATTCTAATGAATTACTTTAGAGTAAAATCACACTATATGAAAATGAGATTGAATGCATGACACATGATAATGGTAATTTTGAAAATTTTAAAATGCTTGGAAATGAAAATACATCCCTTAAATATAAGATTGTAAAGAATTGAAAAACAAATTGGAGGTACTTGATGAACTAAATGAGCAAAACAAAACTCTTCAAGCTGAAATTGTTTCTCTAAAAGGAAAGAATAAAATTGATAACATATCTCATGATCATGAATTCTTTGATGTTGTAGAGCAACAAGAAAGTTTAGAATTAGTGTTTGAGAATTAAAGTCTTAAAATAAAAATTATTATGCTTGAGAAGATTTCAAAAAATTCTGAAAATCAGTGAAAAATCTACAAGGAACCATTGAGGATCTAAAGAACACTGTGTCTAGACTCATGAAGGGGAAACAGAATCGTGATGAGATGATTAGTGTTAAAGTCAACACTAATAGACATGGATTAAGCTATCCCCTAAAAATAAAAAGAACAAATCTTTTGTGCCTAAAATAGTAACATCTTTTGTTCATATTTCTAACATTCCATGCACATCGCATACTAAACCAAAAGAAAAGAAAGATCAATTGAACTCTCATGCTAAGAAAATTGTGCATCCTAAGAAACTAGGAAATGGTAAAAATTCTGCTAAGGCAAAGAAGCATGCACAATCAATGAAAGGAAAGCATGTCATCATCATGTAAGTCATAAGCCACGCCTTACACAACGTGCTTCTAATATCACATGTTATTTTATGGTAGGCATGGTCATATGAACTACACTTGTTCTTTGAAGAAAAATATTTATGTAGAAAATGAATTTTGTGTGGATTAGGAATGATTTGTTGTAGCAACTCTAAAATTTAGAACATTCATAAATAAATTTAAATTAGAATAAAATGGGATTAAATTAAAATCTATTAACCAAATTAGGAAATGTGTTACACTAATGGTCCATACATGAATTAATGGGCCCAAAAGAAAGAGCCCAAGTTGGATAAGAGATATTTAATGTTAAATTCGTACCTAAAATATTAATAAATATAAAAGGGTTAAGATAATCACTATTTAAACTCCTAAGTATCTCTAAAAGAGTCCTAGACCTACCCAAACCCTTTGCCCACAAAATTGGAGTTCTCCTCAATCCTATTAGATGGATAAAGGCTAGAAATAGTGAGATAAATGTGGAAATTCGGAGTTGGAGAAGAAGGAGGAGTTTTAAGTGAATTGGGAGTCTTAAAACAAACAAATACCCTCTCATTTCGTCCCAACCCAACCTTAGACTCTTCTGGAGCTTGGAGGACGAGGAGAAGAAGGTTTTGGACGTGGAGAGCATGGTGAAGGAGGCTCGAAACAAAGGGGATTTCATCATCTTCAACATCTCCAAACCCTAGGATTTTAAGCGTGAAAATGTAGACAATCTCTCAAGCACAAACTAATTAAGTTCGACCCTAGGTAGACCATGATCCCCTCTTGCAAAGCCCGATATTTTCCCCAATTTCTATCGTGCCATGGATGAGTATTTCATGCTCAAAGTTATGTCATGAACATGTACCTGACTTGACTTGTTTGCCCAAATCCCATGTCTATGCTTAATTTCGGATCATGAAACTTTAACTGTACATACTACTCGATGTCTGAAATCCATTGATATCATTTTCCCCAATTTCTATGATGTACCCTAATCGAATTAAATCGAATTCCAACACTGTGTATGATTTTAGGTCACCGAGAAGTAACCTATTCATAGTATGTCCATACCATGTCTATTCTCTAATTAATTATTACTGTAGATACCTCCGCATGTCAAGTTTCATTTAAAACTAGTTCTGTGATTTTTTGACATGTATACAAATTTATATATATATTTGAATGGCCCTGTGTCAAGTCCATGGAGGACTGGCTCGAAATCCCATGTGAACCAGTTCACCTTTGGGGTTCGGCCAGACCCTCTGGAACACGACGGCCCAACCCGTCGCGATTCTCAGGAGGGTCGCGACATGAACGTGACGGCTCGACTCATCGCGTTCTACATGCCTGAACTGATTATCCTGAGCACTACTGTCACGTCCCGACATTTAATATTTCCGTAAAATGCTGAGACGCGACGGAACGGGAAATCGGGAGCAAGTTAAAAATTTTATTTTTCTTCGAGCAAGAATTGCTCGGGGGACATGACCTAAAATAAAATATAAATTAACAGTTGCTCCAGAAAGTGGAGGTGATTACATGATTCTCACAAACTGTAATTCAAAGGTCCGATATGACAAGTGTTGAATCTCTCTGCACACAATTCCCTTTGCCCCGCCTTCTAGAACTAATGCATACCTGGAAAAAGAGTAGGTATATGAACAGTCTTGCCCAGTAGGATTTATCCTCTAATAACAAGAAATAGATATTGGAATCAAGGAAATTTGCTGCACACGAGGATAACAAATAATAGTGTTCAAGAAGAGAAGAATAATGCAAATCAAGATGTACAGTATTAAATCATGCAAGATTAAATCGATACAATAATGAACTGAATCAAAACAACGAGTGTCAGGCGCATGATGACATGCGATCATTATCAAACGTGTAATCAGTATCTAACAGTTCAGTGAATACGTACTGACAATAAGTGCAACTCAGTTATGTCATGCTGATGGGAAACAATAACATATAATTCATCAATCAGGCAGTAGGTAGTGTCCGCTGTTGAGACACTCAGTATGTCCGGTCTCGGACGGGTACATATTCGAATAGACCGGTTCAGGAGGCCGGATTTGGAAGGTCCATTCCACGACGGGTATATTTGAATAACCAATTCAGGGGAAAATCCACACACGACCGGTGTATTCAAATAGACCGATTCAGGAGGCCGGGTTTAGAAGATCCATTCCACGACGGGTGTATTCGAATTATGTCCGATTCAGTGGCCGAGTTCAGGCGTACATTTTCTCCCAGGGACTTGGACTTGCCCCTATCGGCAGCTGGATTCAGTAGAGTCCGAAGACTCGAACGGTAAGTATATATTCAGTATTGTTATGTTCCCGGTCAGTTATGCAGCACTTTGGAGTTTCAAGGATAAGGTACATGTAAAAGATAATACAAGAATCTCAAAAGGGTTGGAATGATTGGAATTTCAAGGGATAACACAGTTATGCAATATGAGATAATTATGATTGTAAACCACATTCGATGTGTACTTCTTTCAGAAGTCAATCGGGAGTTGATGTATCAAGTCGGTTTGCGAATCAAATTCTAAACGGAATTTCTAAATGATATTACTATGTCAAAACACTGTTCGTAGTACAAGACAGTCTTACAAGTTCTGAAGATATTATATAACATTTCTTACTCCTTTTTAGGCTGTAGAGGATAACTCTGTGATATGGTATTTAGACTTAACATAATAAGTCTTAAACCTTTCATCGGAAAGTCAACGGAAGAATAAATCACAAAGATGGTCATGAAATAAATATGGCCGATAGAATCATTCAATTACTAATTTTATTTAGAATTGGAAATGTTAACATATCAATGTAAAAGTCATTTCATTGTAAAATAAGGGATACGCAGGTTTGACTTTTCTTTCAGTAGGAGAGGGCTCCATTGGAGAAGTCATATATGTGTTTATCATTTTTCACCGGTCCTTGGATATTTAACATTCTACTAGGTTTATTTGAATTATGAGACCTTTAGGTAGGCCAAATTATGAGAGATTGGAAAGACGCTATTTTGATGGAATCGCCAAAATCGCGTTTTTCTTCTTCGATGGGAGAGTTGACTTTTTATTGGTAAGAGATATAATTTTGCTGATATTTTTATTAGATTTAAATGGGGGGTACTTCCTTATTTACATGTAATATCTTAAGTAAATGAAACATCAAATTATAACATTTACTGAAATGATATGGAATGTAAATAAGGTATGAGTTTGCAGTCTTGCAGGGTTCTTGTTAAAACTTCTGGAAGAAACAATCATACCTGAAGAAGCAGTAAAATCGGTCGACCGAAATGGCAAGGTCGGTCAACCGACTTTGCCAGGGCTGGAACCTGGGTTTTGGCTGAGGAATCGGTCGACCGATTTGGGGAAGTCGGTCGACCGACTTTGCCAGGACTGGTTTTCTGGGCCAGGACTATGGGATCGGTCGACCGATTTGTCAAGGTTGGTCGACCGATTCCGGTAAAAACTGGAATCGTTCAGACTCAAATCACACGGTCCAATGATGCTTTGAATAGAAATGAATAATCAAG
Source organism: Colocasia esculenta (assembly GCA_014218235.1). Classification (NCBI taxonomy): domain Eukaryota; kingdom Viridiplantae; phylum Streptophyta; class Magnoliopsida; order Alismatales; family Araceae; genus Colocasia; species Colocasia esculenta. The sequence continues at coordinate 116,782,720 of CM024761.1, forward strand.
ATAGATAGAGAGGAACCTACATATTTGGGCATGGCAGTCGGTTGGGGGTGAGCTTCCCAAGCTCCTCATCTCTCTTCTTTCTCTCTCCTCCATGCATCGTGGCCTCCTTATCTCTCTCTCTTCCTTACCTCTGCACCTTCTCCCTCTCTTCTTCTTTCCTTTGCACCTACTGCTCACTCTCTCCTCTCTCTCTTTCTTTCATATGGTGGGGATGGTAGGAGGTTGCAGCGGTGGAGATGAAGGGGGAGAAGAAGAAGCAGAGGAGGGAGAAGCGCAGGAAGAGGAAGAAGATAAGAAGAAGAAGAAGGGAAGGAGAACTGGAATGGGGGGTGGGTTTTATAATCGGAGGATGGTCCTTATCCTCCCCCCCCCCAGCCAACCCGATAAGATCACATCTGCCTTATCCAACTAATCCCCCCCCAAGCCTCTTACGTAAGGAAGCTTACGTAATGCTAAGTAATTCTATTTAATTAGTTTATGTTAATAGTTTTCTAATTAGATGATGTCCAATTAAGTTAAAATTCTAAACATAAGATAATTAAGATATAATTTAAATTATGGTTATTTTTATTTATTTTTTGGATTAATTTTCCGTTAGGTGGAAATTGCCCCTAAAAATCATTGTGTCGGCTTAATCTGGATATCCGTGCATCAATAATCCAGAATAGCTATATTTTTACGATCAGTACATTTTTCTGGTAATTATGGTGTTGTTAGATTTTACTTTTGTTACCGAATTCTGATGTCGCCCTGTCGGGGTGCGCACATCTGAAGACAGTACTGAAATCACATACATTTTGTGAAAGGACTCTAGATTCGACTGTAATCATGTTCTTGTATCTTTTATGGTAATTTAAAATCAATATCTTCTCTAACGCTCAATATTTTATTATTATAATAATTCTAGGTGTTACAGCTACAGACTCCGACGCCGTGTTCATGGATCGATTGCCTTAATCGCGACCGTTCACCCCATCGCGTTTAGTGCATCGGCCTATTTCTGTCATTGAGAACACGACCGACCATCCCGTCGTGATTTGAAACGCGACAGTTACCCCCTGTCGCGTTCTTACTGTTAAAACTCGAATCCTAATTCTTCATGCAACTCATGTTAATCTTGTACTTGACCATTGTTTCAACTTCCAAATTAAACTGTTATGAATAGTAACGACATGTTTAATATTAATGGGTGATGTTCATATGATTTCCATTAAATAAAAGCCACGTGCACAACTACATCTTGCTATCATGATTATCTTACACATGCACACACTAAATATAAATGTTGGCCATGAAACCTTACCAAATTTACTCAATAACATATCTAGTAATTAAGTGTAATTATTCATATAAATTCTCTATTATTTAAATGAACTTGTCTTCGTTTTATTCGTGCGTTTTGTATACCACTATCACGTCCCTCTGCCTTCGAGCACTCAAGGCATGATGGACAACTGTTTCATTACACCCTTCTATCTTGGCTTGGACAGCCTCTTCATTGGGAATACTCCTGACTGGACTAGGAACTCCTTGTCAAGGCCTCCATAAGTCTCCTTGGCTTTTGCGGACGTCCATTGCTGATGAGCGGGTTGTACCAACAACACCTATTTTACCCTTAGGGATCAGCATGATCCAATGGCCTTAGTTTGTTCTCTCTTACCTTGTGATCACGCCGGACCTCTCTCTGTGTTCATAGCACGGTTCTTGGGCGGTTGTGACATCTACCGGACTGCCGGCACACGACCGTGTGTTGTGCAACTGTTATTATCGCTTGTTTATCGTTGTTTTACGATTATGACCCTAGTTCTCATCTATGCTCTTTACACTCTCATCTATTCTCATTCTCTTTGGACTCTCATCTATTTGTCAATTACTCTCATCTATTCTTGGCACTCTAATTGGCCATCCTTTTTGATTGTCTAAGATAAAAACATGATCAATACTAGGCAACATTATAAAGGGCCCGATCTGGTCCTGGGAGGTGCACCCGAAAGGCTATAACTCGTGGGGGTTTAATGATCAAGATGTTCGGCATGCATCCAACGCATGACTAGCAAGATTTGATCTATGACAATCAAACAATCATTTTACATGATCTCGTGGTTGAAAGAATATCGGCCAAACATGCTATCGTGACTAGTGCACTTTTGTGCAACCATACATGCTATCTTGTTATATGACCAATTCCTTTTTATGCTAGTTGAGCTATTTTCATGTGAACGCATTGCTATCATGTGATATTACTCTCGTGACTATACTTGATCGTTCTTTCTAGTTATCCTGCTTGATAAGACATTAATCACTTAAAGCATGCCTGTTTATACGAGATATTAAGTCCTACAAGGCGATTATCGCTCATCCTGTGCTATTTATTTCATGTGTTTCATGTGAGTTTGATGGAGACTACCACACTCACGAGGAAGGGGATGAGGATGTACACGAGTGACCTATCTTTACAACAACCCATGCTTTTAGTAGTTAGTTAGTTATTAGTCAGTCAGTTTGTAATAGTTGGATTTGAATAAAGAATTCTGGGCCCTAGTTATTGCTCTGAATTAGTGATGTAATAGTTGGTTTGAGGAATTGTTAATGAAGTTGGATTTTATTTGGCGTTATTCCAAATTGTGCAATAGTTTGATGTCTATTATCGATCTATACTATTTATTTAACTGTAATATCGCTCCGATATTCCACGTCGGGGTGTTTCATTTGTTGTCTTCCAACACTAAAGTAGATGGACCAAAAACCATTTGGGTATCAAAAAAATCCACATGAGAGTTGTGGTTGCAAGTGTCTTGAAGAATTTGGAGTTGGATCATCAATGTTAAAAATAAGGCACCGGAATTGATCTATAATATCACGCTTATTTCTGTCTTTACGCCTCCAAGGTAAGACATAAATACTCTTGTGTATCTTATTGTTTACTCTTTTAGATTTTGATAATAGGCTGTGTTTTTGTTTTCTTTTATTAGAAAAACAAAAAAATAGAAAAATAAAAAACACAAAAAATGGTCATAGGTTTTAGTGCTTACTACATGCATATGTTTGCATATATATCCCTTGTGTGATTGCATGTATATTATATGTAAAACACCCTCTCTTTCTATGGCCTATACTCCCTTGCTATTATTATTGCATTGGCTTGGAACTTAGTATATATTATTTTAGCCATTATGGGGGAGTCAATTGATTCGGTGTGTGCATATATTAAACGGAAGCTAAATAGCTATGTATTTAACATGCTTCTCACAATACATTTGAAATGAGTCCAACACCAATGCACTCAAATATGATTAATTAATATCACTTCGATGATAGGTGAAATTTTTTCTTAACACTCTTATGATTCTTAACAACCACTTCATTCATAGTAATTCGTGAGGAAAAAGTTACATGTCTCAAGTTGAAAGTGAAAGAGGAACTGAGCTAAATAACTGGGTCTTTCCACTGAATAAGTGAGAAGCTTCGCGTCAAATGACAATACTTTCCTCAAAAATGAAAGAAAGAAAAGAAACAAAAAAATATACAATCAATTACTTAAAAAAAAAGGCAGAGTGATAGCTACAAAAAATCGAGGGTCTATTATGCATGAGTTGGATTCAGAGTATCTGTTAGAGTTAATTAAAATTTCTGTCCAATCTCGTGTGTGATGCCTCTTAATCATACTCACACAACACTTTTCATCGTTTTTAATTTCGAGTGTCCATTGAGAACTTGATTAAATTCATGGGTTATATCTTGGCTAATTCTTAGTGCATGCACTCCATCATCCTCCTTTTAATGATACTTTCATATCATCACTTTGTTCTTGAGCCAATTGTAGATCTTATCCTTATTACCACCCACTTTTTTATGCTGTAAAAAAGGAGCATGATGTGTCAAAAAGAGAATATGTAGATTTTACATTCTAGTTTGGGGGAGAGTTTGTGTACAAAAGAAAAGGGGAGTTAGATGTATTTTGAGAGGAAAAATCAAATGTTGAGATAGAACTCAAATGTTGTGTTTTGTGTGAAAAATCTACAAGTATTTTGTCATCATAAAAAATGGGGAGATTGTTGTACTCTGTAGATTTTGATAATCACAAAAACACTAAGTGTCATTCATGTTAATTCCATCACAAACACAAATTCCAATTCGTGTTGATGACCCAACAATTTAATTTATTTATATGTAATGTGAATGTTTAATTTGTGTGTTAAGTGTACAAAAAATAGTCCAAAAGTCAAACTTGAAGTGGAATTCAAAAAGGCCAAGTCCTAGACTTAAAGGAAATTTGGATTGTGCAGAAGTAACAATCGGACGATCGATTTCAGGAAATCGAACGACCAAAATGTGCCAATCGAAGTTGTATAAAGGGCCAGTCGAAGTGGCATACAACGCCAGTCATAGTGAAATAGGACGATCGACTTCAGCGAATCGATCTACCGATCGTCCCAGTCAAAGTGATACTTCAATTATTGAAGAAACCTTGATGTGTCAGTTGAAGCAAAATCAGACGACTGATTTGGAAGAATTGGACAATCGCTTTTCCCAGGAACACTTGTCTGAAGACAGTGCAAATCAGATGACCAATTGTGGGAAATCGGACGACTGATTCTGACAATGGGGTTTCCTAATTGAAAGGACTCTTTCCTCCGTCAGAGCTCTTGCCAAAGATGGACTCTTTAGTTGTTGTACTATAAGTGCTGCAGCACCCCGGAAAATTCAATAATTTAAAATTTGAAGAAAAAATAAATAAATAATTTCTATATTACTAAAATAATAGAAACATACGTACCATTATCGTATGTGTAAAAATACATCATAAAATTTCATAAAAATAATAGTTCAACCCTAAACAATATTCCTAAAAGATTCACAAAGAAATTTGTGCGACGAAAAATCCGATTGGACAAGTTTATGACGCATCGTGACCAATTATCATAATTAGGAAACTAAGACGGAAGACCATTATCGTGGGTAGAAAAGGTGCTCATAAATTAAATAAAAATGATAGAGAGACTCTAAACAACATGTATGGACAACCCATTATCAGAATTGAGCCAATGGATAACTCTTGGCCCAAGAATAAAATCAAGCAAGGAAAATACATGGAAATTCGTAACCCTAATCAAGCAGAAAATATGAAGAGGCTATTAGGGCAAATTCTAAGGCAATTAGCCTTACATGGCGACCCAAATTCGTACCTAACCTTACTAGAGGGTTTCCTAATGGCCAATACACTCTATTGGGGATGGGAATCGTCAAAACATGGTAGGGTGCATGCTAAAACCGTAACCCTTCTTTCCTAGTTGCATTAGGACCTCAAAACAACCCTAGATGCTTAAATACTCATCAAGAAACCTTGGGGACGAGTTACCATCTTGCTGGGGTCGTGTGGAGCTGTGCTAGAGCACCAGAGGAGGTGGAGATCGCCCCCAACCGGAGCCATCTTCCCCGACTAGCTTTCTACATCGACTTGCAAAAGACCTCTCTAGGAAGCGACCAAAGGTAGGTTGTCTTGGGCCAAACCTAAGCAAACCATATACCAATGTGTAGTTCATCAAGTCTACTTTCATGAGCATGCATTTTCCCAAATTTTTATCGAGCATACATGGAGTATTAAGCGTTTTCCAAAGGTGTGCATGTTTAGGATTTTCATGTTCAAGTCGTTTCTTATGCATCCCGAGGCCAATGCATGTGAAACCAAAGCTGTAGTTCTCTTCTACTCCTCGTACCCAACAAGTTTCATGTTCACACTTTTGTTCAAGGAACCCTAGTTTGTGAGTTATAAGCGTTGCATGCATCATGGTGCAGTTTTTTATGTTTTCAGGCTGAACCCAAAATTGCGACCAGTCCAGATGGACCAGACTGTCGCATTTATGGAATAGGCGACTGAGTGTCCCGTCGCGATTCTGTCGTTGACTTGATCGTTCCGACACCTCAAACTGTGCGCTGCATGGTTTTTCATGTCATGCATGAACACAACATAGTAGTACGTCACGATTTATACTATTTTTCCCGCCCAAGATTTTAGCATGTTTTTATATTCAGAGTTGAAATAGATTGTTGAACGCGATGGGTAGAACCGTCGCGATTCAACATCATCACGACATGTCGATCTGTCGCGTTGTTAACGAGACAGATGGGACTGTCGCGTTCTTGATTAGGTAATCGATCTGGCAATCAATTCCTGCTGTAAAAGGTGACACTTTGACCCATTGCGATTTGAACGCGACAGGTAGGCCCGTCATGATTTAGAAACATTGTACAGAGTCTTGTTTTGAACTGTGTACTGTCTTCTTAATTGCGACGACTGTGTCTGTCATGGATTTCAAGGCCTACCCGAGACCTGTTTCTACAGTGTTTAGTGATAGTCTTTCCTGTTATGTTCTTATCATGCATTGTACAGTCTGTCCAATGACTTAAAACTTGCTAACCCATGAAAAAGCCTTAACAACATGAATGTTTATTACATTGTTCTTAAATAATATGATCTATTCTTGCAAACTATCGATTGATCATCTTGCTATTCTAGCTTGTTAAAGTGAATAATTGTTATCTTAAAATACTGCAAATCATGTCAAGTTAAGTGCATGTTTCAATCTTATGTCTTCATGTTAATTGCTTTCTGCATGTTTGAAATTGATGGATTGTGGATTGAGACATGTACTTCACTACACACTTGCACTTATAGGCAGCCCTTTCTTGGGAGATTGGAAACTCATGGCCGGCCATTCCGTATCTGCAGTCTAGTGATCTTTTTCTTAAGACCTCCATAAATCTCCGTACTCCGTGGATTCCCTTATAGAGACTGAGTTGGTTGTACCATTGAAGTTCCCTAGAGATAGCGTTCACTTCCTTTCTTCTCTTGTTCTCGTGAGAGTGATTCATAATCTTAAGTTAAGCCATTAATGTAAAGAGTGAACTAAAGTATAAATTGTGTCGTTATGCTGCCGAAATTATCTCTTGACTATTGCTATCATGACATCATGTTCACATGACTTGCTACATATTGACCATCATCATCATGAACATGACATTATAATTGCTTACATCTTGAAACTCTTACTGGCCATTAATGACTGTGGGTATCTACATTTGAAATTAAGTGAGATGTTGATCGGGCACGGAGAGTGTCTAAGGGCTCCAGTCTAGCCCAATGACGGAGATTCATAAATATACTGTTAACCATGGGGTATAATGATTACTGGCGTTGCATCTGCGCTGTGAGTACTTGCATGTTGAATGTTAGATACAATAACCACATGCACGTGGCCTATTGTGCATTTCAAGGTGGATCTTTCCTTGGTGTACAATAGTATCTTCGTGCTTGATTCGTGTTACATGATCGTGCTTGTGCTTGCATACTTGCGTGATATGACCATCTTGCATTTATTGCAATTAAGTGATATCTTGCGTGCTTGTTACACACCACTCTCTTTATAGCTTTTGCTCGTTATATCTTGTTCAATCACTCATGTTCCATCAATCTTGTTCATGTGTCATGTTTAATGAGTTTTATTCGCACATGCATATCTTGATAATCGCGCTTACCTAGTTCTAAATTGCTAATCACTTATATCATTGCCCGCACATTGAGATATAGATCCTACTGGGCTAGTTTGCTCATTCCCTACTTTTCCACATCATAGGTGACATTGAGGAAGAGGCAGAGGATCAAGTCTATGAAGGGAATGCGTCAGAGTGATGAGCGTTCCAACACATGAGTCTATCTATAGTTAGAATGAGTGTTAGATTGATGTAGTAGGAAGTGAGATTAAATGTAATCTTTCTTTTATTGAGTCTTAGTCCTGTTATTCATTATTTAAAGAGTTGTACTAGTTCCATTTGAAACAATGAATTGAGATTTGGAATACACGTTTGGTTGAGTTCAATATTTGGGCCCTATTATGAAGTTGTGTTGATACATATCTAGTGCTTGCTAGCTAGAGGCTTAATTTCCGATTGCTTACGTCTCGAAATATCGACTTGAATTATCTAAATATTATCCGCTGTGTAATTCTCGGGATGTGACAAGTACAAACATGTTCTCATGATTGGGAAGAAAAAATAGTCGCCTCTAAGAGATCATCTTATGTCCTAGCATTCAAGAGAGGATTGTGCTGCCCAGAAAGAGCCAACAAAAGCTCTAAACCTGTAGAAGCCTGAAGAACAAGTCTTCATCGTCTAAAAACCTTTCATACGTTCTAAGAAGTTTCTCTTCTTCTGATGAGCGTTGGACCTGGTGCTACATCAAACGAGTCTTTGTTCTGAAGCCTTCTACATTAGCCAGTTCATCATCGAGATAGTGTCAACAGAGACATTCACAAAGGCCGAACCTTTGTGACAGGAAGAACCTTTACTTCTGTGTTTAATTGAAGTTCTCCTATCCATATTCTTATTTGTTCATAATTGAACCAGAACATACAATGTGTTGTGATCCTGTGCGAGCAGTGGTTTGTGTGTGGTGCGTGCGCACGCTACATAACTGAGTTATCTCATCCCTGGAAACAAGGTGGGGTTTGTGTTGTCCCTGGAAACAACCGTGTGTGTGTGTGAGGTTTGTAACTTGTACCTAGAGCATGTTAGTGATGAAATCCTTATAGGGTATGAGGTAGTAGATGTAGCTGCACACATGGTGTGTTGGCCGAACCACTCTAAATCCTACGTACAATCTATGGTTTGATCCATCTCTTCTACCTCTTTCTACGCACGTTAGGATAGTTGGTATCATTGTTTTCATTGTTATTTCGCTATGCATCTTGTTTAATAGATTTACTTAGTTAAGTTTAATCTATACTATGTAATTTTTTTATTATTTAGGTGATAACCAATTCACCCATCTCCTCTTGGTTGATCATCGCACGTACGTTTCTCTTCAATGTGTTGACACATAAGTAGACACATTTCATTCATGTGTGTCGACATATGGACATCATTTTTCGACACACAAGTCGACATATTTCATTCATAAGTCGACACAAATTAAACTATCCAGAATATGATATTATGAGTATGCTTTTGAGATGATGTGTAATTACTATTAGTTAATAAAAATATTTGACATTTATTTAAAGTATTGTCATCATTGAAACTTAAGAATATATGGAGATGATAGGTTCAACAATCTCCTTCTTTTTGGTGATGACAAAATTTTAAATAAATACTCTCTGAACATACTAAAATGATCATGATTAATACTCAGAGCATCAAAAATTTTAACAATAGGAATAGTACATGATACATAAGGAACTTAATGACTAATATTCAAATATGATATGAGAGTATGTGATTCAAAATATGATATGAAAGTATGTAATTCAGATAAATACTTCTCCCCCTTTTTGTCAATGACCCAAAAGGTGAGACCATAGGGATGAAAGAAAGAGATGATAGGTGGAAGAGACCAAACGATTTTATCAAGAGATTCTGAAAATTTGAGAGAAGATTCTGTTTGGCCTCAATTCAACTCTTCATTTCTGAATATTCTTCTACCTTTGATCTTGCAAAAACTGAAGATGTTAACTGAATTTATAACAATGTTACCTGAGTACACTGCATTCTCTTGTTGTTGGAGAGGCTTCTTCAATTTTCTTCAATAGAGTTTGAGGCTCCGCCTCAATCTGATATTCTCCTCCTTGGAGTTGAAGGCTTTCTGAGGAGCTCCCTGCTGCTCCCCCTATATGTATGCTCTCTTTGCAGCAAACTTCTCTGAGCATGTAGCCTCATATTTTATGCCTTAACAAGAGAAGAATTTAAAAAAGTATGTATGTGCTGGATGGGAAAGGAAATCTAGGATAAGTTAGAGCTCATGTATGAAGAAACATCAGGTGAATTAAGGAGATCCAAAAAGAAGTATGCTCGTAACTTAATTAATACAAGATGTTCAAGATTGAAGTAGATGAATCTATTTTAGAGATTTTTCTTAGATTTTCATAAATTGTGAATGAATTGAGAGGGCCAAATATGCAAAATATATTCTGAAGCTTAAATGATCAGAAAAATTTTAAGATCTTTACGTACTATCAAGTATGCCCCCATGGTCAATTATGCTTTGCTTTTAGTAATGTATTCATGGGATGGGATATGTAATTGTCAGTTATAAGTATCACTTTATAATGTATTATTCATTATTATTATTATGTTAAAGATATAAAATTAATCATCGAAAAGTTTAGCCATATTCCTTCAAACATTCATGTATTCTTTCGGGATTAATTTGGCCTATGGTTGAAAGGTTGGGATTCACCGTGTTGATTTCTCTCTTTTAGATTACAAGTCTAAAGTGGTCATCAGAATTAATTCTATCTGCCAAATATTTGTGAAACAATTAATAGGGTTTACTGTATGGCACTGTAACGGTGTGATACGGCCGTGTCGAACCATGCCCAGAGGTTTGAGGCACCAGACACGATCGACATGGCACACAAGCAGGAGGGGGAGTGGGGCAATAGAGGGGGAAGAAGGGGGGAGCTGGGGAGGATCGGAGGGGGAGGTGGTGCACAGAGGGGGGGGGGGACTAGAGGGGGAGGGGGAATGGGGGAGGGGGTGCACAGAGGTGGGGGGAAGGGGAACTAAAGGGGGGGGGGGCAGGCGAAAAGGGGGGCGGGGGGAGAACCAGAGGGGAAAGGAGGGGGTGCACGGAGGGGGGGGGACCAAGGGGGAGGCGAACAGGGGAGGGGTGCACAGGGGGGGGGGGGACCAGAGGGGGAGGGGGTGCGTAAAAGGGGGGGGGGGAACTAGAGGGGGAGGGGGGGCCGACAAATGGGGGAGGGGTGCACAGAGTGGGAGGGGACCATAGGGGGAAGGGGAGGGGGTACGAGAAGGGGGGGGATCAGAGGGGGAGGGGGGGTCGGCGAATGAGGGAGGGGGAGGGGGGCTAACGAACGGGGGACAAGTGCAGGAGGGGGGGGGACCAGGGGGAGGGAGACCAGCGAATGGGGAAGAGGGTGTGCTGGGGGGGTGGTGAGGGGGCATGACGATACGGTATAGACCGTACCATATCATGCCACAGAAAGCTCGGCACGCCGAACAACACACCAACCATGTGTAATAGGTTAGAAGCCTTGTCCAATTAAAAAAAAAAGTTTAGAAGCATTCACAGAAGTACCTACACATTTATGCCATGTGTCAGCCCAATTTCCTACTCAAAATATTTAGAGCACAAAAGGAACACACTCATGTAGAAGAAGAAAAAAAGGGAAAAGCCTATGGTAAAATGTTGTGTTCAAACTGACTTCGAACCAAAAGACTAGCATGGACAAGATTTTTAAATAAAATACAATCGTTGCATAAGTGATTCTATGAAAAGCTGTAGCCCCGGTCTTATATTCTTGTTGGCTCTGTTGCTATTTAGTAAGAATGAATGCTAATGCAAAATATGTTATTGCGAATATCAATGTATTAATATCCATGTATAAACAATGAAAAATAAAAAATTTATATATATTATTAAAAGTTTATATTATAGTCATATTTATAATAGTATTTATGTAAAAATCTATTTCTGTAATTTACAAATTATAGAGATGATGAAATTAAAATGTTACAGACATAAATTAAATATAGTGTTTTTCAGATAAAAGATAAATATATAAAGTTTGATGAGTTAATAAGATACTTTTTTTTGCAAGGGCTTTCAAAAGACATCACATATAATTTACATGCTATAGCCTATAGAATTTATCGCATATAAATAGACTGTATGCGACGGTCTATAGAAGTCGTTGTCTATAGTCAGCTTATATGCGACAGCTCCTACAAGCTGTCACATATATTATATGTGACGACCTATAGAAGTTGTAGCATATAAGTAGGCTATATGAAACGGTTTCTATAAGCGGCTGCAAATAAGTCCTCTATATACGACACCCTATAGAAGCCGTCACTTATAAGTAGACTATATGCAACAGTTTCTATAAGCGGCTGCAAATAAGTTCTCTATATGCGACAGCCTACAAAATCCGTTATAGATAGTCTACTTATATGCGACGGCTTCCGTCACATATAAGTAGACTTTAGTGATTGCCTATGGAAGTCGACGATTTCTGTAGGATGTCGCATGTAGTCTACTTATATACGACAGTTTATAGGAGTCGTCGCATATAAGCTAACTATATGTGACAACTTCTATAGGTCATCACATATAATCTACTTATATGCGACAACCTATAGAAGTTGTTGCATATATATAATATTATTGGCGATGGCTTATAAAAAAACTGTTGCATATAATTCATCGTGATAATTAATGGAAGGAGACAGTGGATCCATTATTAGGTCTCTAGGTATGTTAAAGCTTGTAATTAATGTTATATTGGGTTAGGTCCTCAGAGCCACACTGCTATGGTAGCCCTACATATCTTGTAGTATGAAAAGATATCTTAGACCCAAAATATGGAACAATACATGATTTGTGTTCATTTTAAGAGATAATATATATATATATATATGTAGATCTTTGTGGAATGGAAATATGAAATAAAATGAATTAATTATCCACAGGTTATGGAGGATTTGAAGTTAATATTCCACATGCACTACAAGAAAAATAATATTTATCAACGAATATATGTCAGCGGCTAAAACTAACCATTGACATATTCACCATTTGTCAGCGACTATATGAAGCCGTTGACATAACTTACCATATGACAACGACTCTTTTTAGCCGTTGACATATGCTTAGAATTTGTCAACGGTTCCACGTGAGTTGTTGACAACTATAATATTTGTCAGTGGCTAAAAATAACCTTGACAAACCCAAAGTATATGTCAACGGCTAAACATAGTCGTTCACAAAAGTAACAAATGTCAACGGCTGCGTCAATCCGTTGAAAATTGCTTAACATTTGTCGAAGACTGACATTTGTCATCATCTAACAACAGTCTTTGGCAAATTCTAAGCATATGTCAACGACTATATGTAGCCGTTGACAAATACTTAAAAAAGTGAAAAAATACTTAATAAAATAGTAAAAAAATGGCATTTATCACTAGCAACTTAACATTTGTCAGTGGCTACAGTTTAGCTGTTGACAAATGTCATATTTGTCAGAGACTTCATCGAGAGCGTTGATAAATACTTGATAAAACGGTGAAAAAAAATGGTGGGCAATTTCCCGCCAACATCTTAAAATTTGTCAGCGGCTGCAGTGTAGCCGCTGACAAATATAATATTTGTTAGTGGCTTTAATGAGCCGTTGATAAATACTTCATAAAATAGTAAAAATATGGTGGGCCGTTTCCTAACCTTCAAACTTTCTTCTCCTCTGTTCTTTGGAGCCCGACGACCATGGCGTCCTCCCACTGTTAAAGGCCTCCCGCACAGCCTACCCCTCTTTTGCTAGCTCACCGGTGCCAGGAGGGAGCTCGTCGTCGTCGGCAGGTGGAATTCGAAGACCTGAGTGGCGTTCGATGAGATCCATGTGTACGACTTCATCATCGGGGCGTGGCTCTGTGGAGCCCGCATGCTCGGTCCCTGGGGGTCCTTCTTCGCCTGTGCCTCGGATGGCCGCCGGACGGTCTTCGTTGCCGGAGGGCATGACGAGGACAAGAACGCCATGCGGTCGACGATGGGTACGACATCGCACGGGACAGGTGGACCCTACTGTCAGACATGGCGAGAGACCGGGACGAGTGCAAGGGGATGTTTCGGCACGGTGCCTTCCACATCGTCAGCGGGTACTCCACGGAGATGCTGGGGCGGTTTGGGAAGAGCTTCGAGGCCTTCGACCTGGCGGTGGGGGCCTGTGGAGGAGGACATATTGGAGGCGGGGGTGTGCTCCAGGATCTGCGTCGCCTGTACGGACGAGAGGGTGTATCGGTGCTGGGTGGGAAGCATGGTGGTGATGGAGGGAAAGGGTTGGCATAGTCGGTGGCGGAGAGGTCGCAGACGATGCCGTGGGGGCCAGAGAGGTAGAGGTTGTCGGGGGTAGCGCTGGAACAAGGGGGGGATGTAGGGCTGGGGAAGGGGTTGCAGGGCAGAGGAGTTGACTCTTTTTAAAAAAAGACTTTTGTCAGCGGCTTCAAACTCCGATGACATATTCTTGATATGTTAGCAACCAACGACTGCTGACATATGTTTCATATATCAACAACTATTAGTCGATGATCTATTTGTCAACGATTTTATTAACGGCTATAAAACCGTTGACATACATTTATATCAACGGTTTTACATATTTTGTCAACGATTTTAACCGTTGACATATATACTGTTTCTTGTAATGACATAAGCATGGTTGACGTGCTTGTCATATATGAGCCATGAATCATTTCGGCAAGCGACCCGGTGGGCCTGCAGAGGCCCACAGTTCCAAATCCATTTTAGTCCAAATCCAGTCGCAGGTCCACTGTTACAAATCCATTACGGCCCAAACACCCGTTCCGAGAGACAAAAGTTTTAAGATATCTTAAAGCTATCATTTCTTCAAAAGTATATAATAACACACTTCGACCAGCACTATACCATTTGGCCAAGTTTGGTGGAACAGCTTCTAAATTGAAAGCATGCGAATGCAAGTCCAACTACGAACAGACACACGGCTAGCTTATTCCTTGTCCTTGTGTGAGTTTAATATCAGACTTATTACATAATTAGAAAGGCCACCTTTAAAGCATAGTCTTGTATTAAACAAAAATAAAATATGAAAAAGTTCAAAATCATATGAGTTGCCTCCACTCAAAGTACATCGAAAGACTGGCTACAAAATAGGGGAATGATCTCGGGTGAGATCATTTAGCAGAATTTTTTTTTGTAGGAATTAATGACGACGGCAGTGAATTGAATGAGCAGAAGCATTGGGTTGTCTCAGAGAGTTGGGAGGTTGATTCGTTAAAAGTATCAATCCTTTTGGTGTGCCAACCTCTCCTTCCAAGTGAAGGGGCCCAACCAACAGCCCACTACACGGTGCCCATCTCATAATTGTCCAGGGCCTGGCTTTTGTACTACCTGCATCTTTATGCATGTAATCGGCATCAAATAATTACTGGCGAATAAGATAAACAACAGATTATGTTCTCCCATCCCATCCACACAACCCCACAAAAGGCGTCCATTGCGACCCACCCAGGCAGGAGTTCATCAATGCTTAGATGATGCCCTCAAACTTGGATATGCATTTTCGTGCCCACTTGCCAGAGGACAACGATCAAATTAACTACATCACACGATCGATCATATTAACTAACGAGAAATCTGCAAAAGGAAGCCCCTCCTGTGATCGATGCTCTGGCCACTGAGCGCTAGCAAGAGATACCAAGGTTCAGGATGCCACGGCATCTACGAACAACATCCAAGCCAAGGGCATGATGCTGAACCAGCAGCAGCAAGAAAGGGCCCTGCCTTTCCCCACAAAAGTCTCCCTTCAACTATATATAAAGTGCCCTCCAAAATCTAAGTCCTGACTTTGCCAAAGAAAAGAATCTGTACTGTTGAGAAATGATGTGGATCTATGCATACACCTATGTGTGTGTATATATATATGCATACATACAAAGAACGAACAAAGTGACGGAGCCTCCCTCGGATATGTCCGTTCCGTGAGAACAAGAACGAACGAACTGCGTGAACTGGCTTCTCTTATTGGATGCCAACGTCGATCGACTTTAGATTAAAAACATGTGCAAGTTGGTGGAAAAAGAGGTGGAATAGCCATTTGTTTAGGGAGGCTTCTGAGGCGTCCATTGGCAGACGAGGCATCCGATGTTGCTCTCCCCTAATGCATGACAGGTACCCAAGAAACACGGACCCATCTTCTCTTCTAACGTCGACTCGAAGGGAGGGCGGATCGAAGAGACTCCAAGCAGACCAAGTACGGGTGACATGAAAAGAGGCCATCCGCTAACTATATAATTGGAGATTATAAGTTTTGTATATATGACCAGATGCATGATCTTTATTGGGTATACAGCAGGTGTCCGAAACTTGGTGATTCACGTCTTTCAAGAGAAATATTTATTATATTTTTATAAGTGTAAAAATTTCATGTCTAGCTGCATTTTGAATTCTCATTCATCCACCTCGATCGTTCGCCTTTTTGTACTGTACTATATCTGTTTTAGAGTCTAATTTTTATTTTGAAGTCTAATTTTTTTTGGGAGTCCGTCGATATAACGCAGTGCAGAAAATAACGTGAGGCGAATGAATGAGAATCTAAAAGTATAGTTAAGACATAATATTCCTGCACTAGAAGAGTAAATTTTCCTCATCTATCAAATATCCACTACTAGCACTGTGAACAACACAACCATGCACGCACAGGAATAAGAGGATGTGTTCCTCACGTCCAGACCAAATCATCGTGATGGAGACCTCTGATCATGATTCTCCACCCTCTCCTCTTTCCCCTTTATGCCGACTCAGCCTTTGCTGGCTTGATGCTGCAGCAGCGCCGTCTCCTTTCGAGGGTCATACCATTGCAAGTGCAGTTCTTTTTTTTTCCTTTTTTGGGTGTTGGATGCGAATGTAACTTTGTACAATTCTCACCATTTCAAAACATCTGTTTTTTTTTTTTTTTTGATGCAGTAGATAGATGCTAATCTCGTACAATTAAGGCTCCAAATAACAAAAAACGTTTCTTGTCTTTTAACACATGCATAAGCATTCGAAAATATAGTAATATGCTTCTTTGAGTGCTTAAATACCGATCCTCTACCATTTCATCTGTATGGCATTTTACAGAACCATGTGACACCATTGTTTGATGTGCGCGTATAATAACAGCTACAGAAACATAGGAGCAGTCATGGCATTAATAATGTCTGGGGCAAAGTTGGGTGGTGGTGGTGGGTATTGCAGTGGGCAACCATATGCTATTTGGTGTTCAAGACATTCCCCTTTAGGGGCTGTGAGAGCTTTTTCTCTCTCGCATTCTTCCCCTGCAAGTAGCACGGGGTGCGTGTGTGTGTGTGTGTTTGTGTGGCCGTGGTCCTTCGCCTGTCGTTCTCATATCCCATTGGAAAGCCAATGGCCATGGGCATGGCTGCTGAGAATCCCAGGAGCCCCACCAATCCTATCTTAAAGCTAGCAACCGGATAGGTGTATGTATGTCTAAGCTCACTGTTTGGCGAAAAGGGAGGGGAGCAACTGCACTACCTCCATTACTTGAGTTACTTAATTGTTTGTTTCATCCATCATATGAGAATACTCTTCTGCCTTTGGAATGGAGACCTTACTAAAGGGCAGCCAATTATTAATGGAACCTCCTAAGTCTACAGAAGATGCCACACACCGACATAGAGATTGGGGGGGGGGGGAGATGTTCTAACCTCTATATATATATTGACAGTACTGTTGTAGTCCTCATGGGCGTCCAGACCTAATTAAATGAGCGCATAGTTTTCTGCCATTTCTTCTTTCTACATAAGATTGTATGGAGGAGAAAGATGGAAGTTTTCATTTGTTTCCCAATGGAAGTTTTGGGGGATTCTACACACATTTTGTATTTGCATGTATCAAGCAATTTTTTTATCTGCAGACCAACTAATCTAGTTTAAATGTTCTGTTGTTTGAGTACACTCAATATCCTTTCTCCATCCAATTGTTGAGCAAAGTGTCTAGAGATTAAAAAAAAAAAAATTAAAAGGGCATAATCTAGCCTTATTATTAATAAAAGAAATAGAGAAACGGGAGGCAAATGCCGCATAGAGACTGTGGGACTTAGCCAAACGAAGGGTAGCCCTTTAACAATGTGAAGGACAGCCCAACAGAGAAATGAATTAGCTAGGCTACCTTCTCTTTTCCTTCTTCTCCGTTTCTTTCGCAGCATGCGAAAAAGGGAAATTAAGAGGGAAGGTTTAACTTAAGGAAGTACAAGAACATTAATTACATGCATCATATCTTGAACAACGTATATATGTGCAAGTTATATTTATATAATGACACACTTTCAAATAAATAACTTGAGCACCAAATGATCTCTATCAAGCTCGTAATCGCATTGAATACTGTACTATTGTGTATGCCCACCATATACTGAACCCAATATAATTTATTATCTCATGTAATTCACAAAATAAAAAAAATGCTATCTATACAGCTAATAATATGTGAACCTCGCAATGCAAGATGGTGGACTACATGCAAAACGCGGGTCATATGGCCATGCATGGATATGACTAAGAATTTTCCATATGGCCATCTGCAATCTTCTAGTATATGCCTGCTGCAGGCCCTTTGAGAATGCAGGTTATATCACTGATATGTTCATGTAGTTTCACAGTCTTCTATCACCATTTTTAGAGTTGAAGCTGGTTGCTTTCCAGTTCCACCTTCACTCTTGCCTACGAATGAGTGGACTAGACTGCCCACAAAGACATATGAAGCAAAAGTTAGAAGCCAATAGATCACCGTCCTAATATTCTTACTCATGCCGATTGGAATATATCATTTTCTTGCAAGAAGTTTGCTACTTAATTTGTACTCCCATCGACACGTTATGGATAGCTGCAGTCAAAGAGTGAATCTTCCAAAGAGATAGGGTGTGGCAGCCGGGGGAAGCATGTACCAAGTTGCCAGAGCGCCTACAAAGCCTAGCTTCAATTCTTCAGCCTTTACTTGTACAAGTCTTCAATTCTTCGGCAATTGCTGCAACCCATGTGTTGCTGACATGCTGTGGCTTTGTTAAATAAAGCTGATAGGCTAAAAACGCGCATCCCCATTGCACCTTTCCCCTATCTGTTGTTGTTCCCAAGCACAAAACAGCCATCTTCCGTGAAGAGAGACAGAGGGCCGGGTAGAGAGAGAGTTTATATATGTGTGTGTATATATATACATACACTTGTGTGTTGTAAACTTTTGTGTGAAGGACATTGATAGTTAGAACATTACTATGTGAAGAGGACTTAAAAAGTGTAAAAAGCCAAGTCTAGCATCCACTAGTAAAGGCAAATCTTGCTCCGGTAATTAACTTATCCTACCCTCGCACGATCCAACAAGAAAGTAAATAAAAATATGGTTTTGGCAAAAATTAACAATATAAACAATTACATGAATATAGGGAGGGGGGAGAAAAAATAGATTTAGGTGGTTTGGACATATGTACCGTCGCCCTAACTCGGCGCCGGTTAAAAGATGTGATCAAATTTTAGTAGATGCTAGTAAAAGAGTTAGGGGAAGGTCTAAAATGAGATGGTGCGATATTATCAAGAAGAATTTAGACTTTTTGAGTTTAAACACGACTATAGTACTTGATAGAAATCTTTGGCGGAAAAAGATTCATATAGCCGACTTCAGATAATGGGATAAGGCTCTGATGATGATGATGATAATGAGGGAGGGGCGAGAGAGAGAGAGAGAATTTTGGAATTTGAATATGGATCTAATGCAAGGGATTAGGACCTTCTTTAGACCTATTCTTGCCAAAGTTCTGCTCAGCCTAATACGGCCCACCAGTAACTTCTAATTTCACTATCGTTCTCCATGAATTTTAGATTCAACATCTAATGAAAATAAAATATTTTCGATATAACGCTTCTTTTACGTGTAATGCAGCCCATTGGTGCGTGGGTTTTCTCATCTCCCTTGGAGAACACCTGCAAACCATCTTACCAGCTTCGTCCATCGAGAAACCCCTCGCCTCGGTATGTGATGGAATGGTCTAAAAAAGAAGTAATAGAACTGTTCATATTATTTAATAACAAGAAACCTATCTTATATAGAGAGGTGGGTGAGAGAAGAGAGCAACACGTTGTTGTACTGGAGTAGCAGCCATGAATGCTCCCCTCGTGCACTGATAAAATGTCAGCAGCTGTGGAGAGGGAAGAGGTTGCTCAGCTCAGACGTGGGGTGTTGTGGTGTAGTGTTTGAATTCCAAACCTAGCTTTCATTCTGGGAGCAGCAAGCGGCAGAAGGGGAGAGAGAGAGAGAGAGGGGGGGGGGTGAAGAGGGCAGAGCAGGAGAGGGACAAGAGACAAATGGAAACAGGGGGGAGGGGTGGGAAAGGGATTTGGGTCAAAAAAAAAAGATCGGGGGCCAAGGACAAAGGAGTCCAGGCTCTGCCGTGTTCCGCCACCTGACACCTCCTCGTGCATTCTTGAACCACGCGAAGATTTGAGGCGGACGCAGACGGACGGCCTCCGAGAAGAAGGGAAAAAAAAAGAACCCGCCAGAGAGGATGCCCGTGAGGAGAAAAGAGGGAAAAAAAACTTCTTCTTTTTAATGCAGCTGGAAATTATTAAATAAAAACAAATAAGAGAGAGAAAAAAAAAGACGGAGATAATGATCCCCAAATGCAGGCTTTGTTTTTTTTTTAGTGATGGATCGATCAGATAGTTGCCTCAATCAGAATATCTACACGCCCGTCAAGCCAGGTTCTTGCATGCCATTCTTTGAGTAATGTGTCATTGGTTATGAGCTAATTAATTGCAGCCGGAAATTAAAACAAGATAAGATAAGATACCCTTGTGTTTATAAAGCACAGTAACACGCACCTTCTCTCTTTTATAAATTATTTAATAAAGACGACGTGCATTACTCAAGCTTCAAGAACGTGCGTGCGCTCTCCTTTTGCCCTTGTGTTCTCATATGTACAGGGCGAGGAAAAAAGACGTGGAGAAGATAATGCGCCCTTGGAACTAATAACTTTGAGCGACCCGAGGTGGTGCATGATATGTTGGCAGATCTTGTGTTCTTTGACTGGTGGAATCTACTCCGAGACCTTCGAATGGCTGCCCAGTGCCCACTCCCACCCACCCGACCCATCTCACTGTCTCATACTTCTTTTGTTTTTTTGTTCTCCTCCCCCCCCCCCCCCATCACCCAACCTCAGCATGTCAAGTCAGCACCATGTCAATCACCTCAGCCAATAGCACTTCAGATCTTCTACAGTTTCACTTGATTCCCGTCAATAAGCGATTAGGGAAAGAGTTGCAAATGAATTAACACACTCCAACGAGTAATTTATGATTCTACTACTCGTTTGATAAACTCGACTCAACTTATATATTAAATTAAATAAAAAAAATTGACTCGATTATATTATTGAGCAATTTGTTAATCGAGTCAATTTTTTTAAGATATTCAATAATATACTAGTTAAAATTTCAATAATACATTTGCTAAGCTACTCAGGTTGTGATACGCGATACCATACTCGTTAATATATTCAAAATTTTTTATAATAAATATGAAGATATAAATATATTTATTTATTTTCATAAATTATTATTAAAATATAAAATATTTATGAAGATGTAGATACAAAAGATTAAAGTCAATGTATTTATACACAAATCATATAAATAGAAGAATATACATGAAATCGAGTTTTAATCAAATTATGCAAATAGATGTACATACATAAAATTGAGTTTTAATCAAATAATATAAATAGAGAAATATAAACAAAATCTGGTTTGCGAAGGTCCCTAGACATTGCACAAGTCATCTTCTTCCTCGCGAACATCCCTATATAGGTCAATCATTGAAGTTTTCAACGATCACCACAAATCCTCCGTCAATATCGAATGGAAGTCTCGATGGTAGCGGCCACAGTATTGAAGTTGTAAAGTCTCGTCCTGATAGTGCGGACACCCACGTGGTTGTTCTGATAATGTTAGACTTTGTCTACATTGATCACGATGACGTCCTCTGGCCGCCCCACCCCCTACACCTATTGCCCACCCCACCCATTCCTAGCCCCCCCCCCAATCTTGCATTGTGTATGATGCATTAGTGCTATATCGAAGATAGAAAGTTATTTTGTAGACTAAGCTAGTACAAAATGGGCTCCACAGTCTGGTAACGTATATTTTTCTCAATTTTTTGGCTCTTAAACTTGAGTTTGAACCTAAGCTTTATCGCGTACGAATTTGAATTTGAGCTTGTTTGTGTAATAAAATAGTTTGACGATTCAAGTTCAAACGTCATAAATAATTAAAGAACCAAATTTAAATGAAGATGACAAATATTCGACGAATATCGAGTTTGAATTCTAACTTGGCAAAAACTAAGTCTTAGTTTAGTAATAGGTTGAGTTAAAATTAACTTTAACTTAGAACCAAACTTAGTCAACTTTTAATTCACTTTTACTTTGTTTGCAATTGAGTTAACTCATTTGACTATATTGAGTTAACTTATTTTTCTCAAATGTATTTTGGTAAAAAAAAAGTGAGTTAACCTATGTTAGGAAAAGAAAAAGTAGCAATTAATGTTGTGTACCATGAGAGTAAAAAGATAGTTAACTCAATAAATTAACTCCAACCCATCTCTAGATCCACCTCTAGAGGTGGGTTGAAAAATTATGAATTAACTCACATTTGATTCACTTTTAATCTAACTCATTTGAATTAACTTTGTAATCTTTTTAAATTATTTTTTAAGTTAACTCTAAATTAATTTTAATCTAATTCATTATCAAACTGAGGCTAAATGAGTAGAATCTGAACAAAAGTGCTACTTAACCCGATTCGGCTCGTTTGTAACTCTAATTAAGGACTTTAGCAACCGGTTTGATATGTGGAATGTCTTCTTAAAAGTTAGTCCCAAGTTAGATAAACGTCGGTGTAAGAAATTGGATACCGGAAATCTCACTTCAAATCAAGGGGAACCACACGCCGGGGTGTTGTAGACTGAAATGACAGCTTACGCTCCTCCGAACCCGTTTTCATGCTACGCGAAGTGACTTGGATGGAATGATGAATAACGTATCCAATCTCTCTCTCACACTCTCTGTGGTGCTCTCTCTCTCTTATATATATATATATATATATATATATAAATGTTGGTCAACTTTGTTCCCTGTTAACCACAGGATCCGACATGACGGGGGATCTAAGATTGCTGATAAATCCATGAGTTGGGTGTGTTGACGGTTGACCATCAAAATCAAAATCACCTGCGGCCCGTGTGCAAATTCTTGTCACGTCGCAGTGGCACTCGTAAAAAGAAGAGAAAGGTGAGGTAACAAGGCGCACGTGAGATGAACACAATTAATAAGAAGGCCATGCACGAGCATCATATCCTCCCCACTCGCACGCACAAGTGCGCCAAGAGGTCTCCTACCTTTCTTTAATAAGAAAGCTATGCATATATAACTTTCTCACACTTCATTGTTAATGATATGATCTTTGTTCATATATATGAATGTTGTCCGCACTGCAGATATTATTTCTTTCTTCCACTGTTCGCTGCTCCATCCTCCTCCCACTCGAGGCTGCTTGACATTATGCGTCAAACAAGTGCATGCGAGCCAAGGATGGGGTGAGAAATTAATTAAAAGGATGATGGGCACAGAATAAAGTCCCTAATATTTTCCTTGCAACACCTATCATGTTAGATTTTTTTTTTTTCATAGGTTGAAGGCCAACTCAGTTGGGTCAGGAAGAAAACTAAGACAAAAAAAAATACAAATTGACCGGGATAAAAAAAACAGATAGAGGAAGATGCTAGCTAGCTACAGTGGGTTCTAGGAGATTTCTACGGTGTGAATTATTTCTTGATAGTAGATCTTATATGGAGTTTCTGAAGCAGTGCATAAATCTAATCAATTCAAAAATTTAGCTCTTCTGACTTCTACAACTCGCCAATTTAATCTGCAACTCCATTAATGTTAGATCTTTTAACATGTGTTATCTTGATGTCCTCCAAGATATATACTTAAAAGCTCATTCAATTTGTTGATCACTAAGGTTCTGATTTCTTGTGGGACTGTTGATGGGTTTTGGATGGCCTCTATAACCTATTGATTATCGCCTTCAAACTACGTCAGTCCTTGTGTTTCAATTTGTCTTGTTCGAGTCAGTGGTAGATCTATAGTCAATCGATCGAGTCCTATGACTCCACACTGAATTGAAAAAAATTCTATTAAGATATGTAAATTTTCATCATTAATAATGATTCTACCAGATTAAAAACATAATTTATAGATGCACCGTTAAAAACTTCACTGAATTAAAACCTGAGTACATCTGCCGCTGATTCGAGTTCCTGCATCGAAACAGCTCGTCTATGCATGCTGCCATCAAGCCACCTTGCTCTATATATCGTGCCTGCATATCATTTACATGGGACTACACTGCCTACGATATCAGACAATGTACGTGGTGGTTTTCTTCTTTAATCTTTCAGACGATTAGTTATCATGCGGAATGCATGTAGCAATTCATGAAGCTAGATCCCTTTTTATGAATACCGAGCCAGCTGGTACCGATCGAGTGTAGTTTATGACCAGCTGGGGAAAGGAAACAGTGCCCAAATCTAATTAATTTTCGACATTTTATTCTCCCAAGTTCCAGCTGATTAACCCTCGATTCGCGGTTAAAGACTTCATGACGGTGATGATAAAAACGAATCTAAAGGTCAATATATCCTGGGAACTTCAGGATGATTACATGCATATGACCTGCAAGCCGACCATCGTTTTGATTCTGGACCAGTTAACACTACAAGAAAAGGGACTATTAGGGACGGGGTATTGGCGACGGCTTTAAAAAATCGTCGCTAAAAAGAGTATTTGCGACGGCTATAAAAAAGCCGTCCCCAAAAGTATAGTATTGGGGACGGCTCTAAAAAGCCGTCGCTAAAAAGAGTATTTGCGACGGCTATAAAAAAGCCGTCCCCAAAAATATAGTATTGGAGACGGCTGTAAAAAAGTCGTCTCTAAAAATATAGTATTGGCGACGGCTGTAAAAAAGTCGACCCCGAAAATATAGTATTGGGGACGGCTCTAAAAAGCCGTCGCTAAAAAGAGTATTTGCGACGGTTATAAAAAAGCCGTCCCCAAAGTATAGTATTGGGGACGGCTGTAAGAAAAGTCGTCCCCAAAAGTATAGTATTGGGGACGGCTCTAAAAAGCCGTCGCTAAAAATGTACATCATGTTACTTTATATATTTTGATGAACATAACAGTTTGTGTATGTAAGTGTCAATAGATTTTGTTTGCATGTTGATGTAAATATTTTTTTTATATCACAAAATGTATTTCATTTCATATTTTAAGTTATTTCATATTTTAAGTTCTTATTGTCGACTACTTAATTAACTATATATTATAAAATATTTATTTTTATTAATCATAATAAATATATAACATTTTTCTATATTTAACATGAATCATATAAATCATTAAATTTTTTAAAATTTTTATTTTAAGTATAAGCGACGGTCGCCAACAGTTGCTAATAATTCCTTTCTTGAAAAAAATTACTTAAAATTACTTATTGTGCTATTTCATGTGTAATTATCTCTAAAATATGATAATATCAGTTAAATGTTGAAGAAAAAAATAAAAGTTTTTATAAAAATTTATTTTTCACGCACATCATGTTATTCTTGATGCCAAATATTTTCATAAATGACCACTATTTAATTTTTACATTGTGACGCCCCGAGTGCAGCGAAAAAACTCAGGTGCACATAGATGCCATTTGATTAAGAGGAACAACTTGCAGGTGGAAGGAAAACATGATATTATATTTACATACAATAGCCTTATATCACACAGTCATAGTTCTTCTTCACTTGGTAGGTACCAAATAATTGTACAATAAGAGACAAAAAAGAAAAGTATAAAAATGGTTCTTCATGTTCACTCCTCAGTCTCTTGCTCGCTTCTTTATCAGTGTCACTAGAACCTAGAAAAAATGTTGTAATAACATTATGAGTTAATTGCTCAATAGATAAATTTACATTGCCCGAGGTTTAAGTTATAAGACATTAAAATAGTGGTACATAAACTTGATGAATAAGTATACTGAAAAGAGAAAGACTTACTGCACTTCTAGGAAGTGCACAAGTGCAATCCACGTAGGATTGCAGCCCATGTGGCGTCCAACGTGGCGCCACATGGTTTTTGTTTTTTTTTTTGAAATTTAGTCTTTCTATTTTAGAGTCCAACCTTTCTATTTTAGAGCCCAAAAATTTTATTTTGGAGCCTAACTTTCTATTTTGGAGCCTAAAAAATAGTTGAGTTCTAAAACAGAAGGCAAGTTAGGCTCCAAAATAGAAAGTTAGGCTCTAAAATAGAAGGGTTGGGCTCCAAAATAGAAGGGTTGGGCTCCAAAATAGAAAAGTTAAATTTAAAAAAAAAAACAAAAACCATGTGACGCCACATTGGACGCCACATGGGCTGCAATCTTACGTGGATTGCACTTGTGCACTTTGTTTGATGGTGTATGTCCAGTGATATGTGATGTATGTGTGAAAGTTGGGCTCTAAATGACTGATGTTTGGAGTCACAATAGCAGTGATGGACTTCAAAATAAGCTGTTGGGCTCCAAACTGTGTAGCAGTTGGGCTCCAAATTAGCTAATTTTGGGAAACTCCATGGTTTTTAATATTTCATGTTTTGGGATATGTACTTGTCTCTTGAAAAATTTTAAGTTCCAAGAATATCACTAATATTTTTAAGCAACTTGTTTATTAGAAACAAATCACGAAACAACAAAAAACAATGACGTTTCCCAAAACACGGTAGTTTGAAGCCCAACTGCTGCAATTTTCGAGTCCAAGTAGATATTTTGGAGTCCATCTAATGTGTTTTGACTCCAAACTTGAGTATTTTAGAGCCCAACTACTGAACATATATCACCATTAGATTTTAAGTTTTTTTTTTTTGGATTATGATGACCCTTCCACTTGGACATGTACTTGTCTCTTGTCAAATTTTAGGTTCAAAAAATGTGACTAATATTTTTTAACAACTTGTTTATTAGAAATAAATCACAAAATAACAAAAAATAATGATGTTTCCTAAAACTGGGTAGTTTAGAACTCAACTGCTGCACATGTTGGAGTCCAACAAGGACTTTTGGAGTTCATCTCAAGTGTTATGACTCCAAACAGAGCATTTTGGAGCCCAACTTCTGCATATACCTAAACATTGGATTTTAAGATTTTTTTTTGTCGTGATGACCCTTTTTTTGGGACATTATTTGTTTATTGACAATTTTTAGTTTCCAAGAATGTGACAAATACTTTTTAACAACTTGTTTATTAGAAATAAATCACGAAATAATAAAAATTAATGATGTTTCCCAAAATTGGGTACTTTGGAGCCTAATTGTTGTACATGTTAGAGTCCAACAAGCACTTTTGGAGTCCATCTCAAGTGTTTTGACTCCAAAGCTAAGCATTTTGGAGCGCAACTTCTGCACATAGCTGGACATTAGATTTCAAGATTTTTTTTTGGATTATGATGACACTTCCTTTGGGACATGTACTTGTCTCTTCACAAATTTTAGGTTCAAAAAATGTGACTAATATTTTTTAACAACTTGTTTATTAGAAATAAATCACGAAATAATAAAAAATAATGATGTTTCCCAAAACTAGGTAGTTTGGAACGCAACTGCTGCACATGTTGGAGTCTAACAAGCGGTTTTGGAGTCCATCTCAAGTGTTTTGACTCCAAATCAAGCATTTTGGAGCCCAACTTCTCCACGTACCGGAACAGGGTTACGGTCTATGGCTGTCGACAACCATACTATAGTTGTCGACAACCCAATAAGAAACTTGCAGGCGGGCCATAGTATGGTTGTCGACAACTATAGTATGGTTGTCGACAGACGGTTGTAGGTTGTCGACAGCTATTATTGGGTTGTCGACAACTGTAACCCTGTTCCGGTATGTGCAGAAGTTGGGCTCCAAAATGCTCGGTTTGGAGTCAAAACACTTGAGATGGACTCCAAAAGTCCTTGTTGGACTCCAACGTGTGCAGCAGTTGGGTTCTAAACTACCCAATTTTAGGAAACATCATTATTTTTTGTTATTTTGTGATTTATTTCTAATAAACAAGTTGTTAAAAAATATTAGTCACATTTTTTGAACCTAAAATTTGTCAAGAGACAAGTACATGTCCAAATGGAAGGGTCATCATAATAAAAAAAAATGTAAAATCTAATGGTGGTAAATGTTCAATAGTTGGGCTCTAAAATACTCAAGTTTGGAGTCAAAACACATTAGATGGACTCCAAAATATCTACTTGGACTCGAAAATTGTAGCAGTTGGGCTCCAAACTACTGTGTTTTGGGAAACGTCATTATTTTTTGTTGTTTCGTGATTTGTTTCTAATAAACAAGTTGCTTAAAAATATTAGTGATATTCTTGGAACCTAAAATTTTTCAAGAGACAAGTACATACCCCAAAACATGAAATATTAAAAACCATGGAGTTTCCCAAAATTAGCTAATTTGGAGCCCAACTGCTACACAGTTTGGAGCCCAACAGCTTATTTTGAAGTCCATCACTGCTATTGTGACTCCAAACATCAGTCATTTAGAGCCCAACTTTCACACATACATCACATATCACTGGACATACACCATCAAACAAAAATGAAATGCCACATGTAGAACACTTTCTGGAGGGCCTTAACATTTCATTATCATATAAATGTGTACCTGTAATTACAAAAGTATTCTGTCGACAACCTCATTCCCAGACAAACTCAAATGAAAATGTAACAACATCATTCATACATTGTTTAATAACATTGACAAAAAATCACAAGCGAGTTGGAGCCGAAATTTGTTGAAATCAATGTCAGTGAAGTCCCAACATAATTTATGCTTCTTCGTTAGGCAGTCTACATACATCAAACAGTACATAGCGCAATTTATGCTCAAACTTAGTTGTTGAGGAGGTGGCATAAATAATTTTATTGTGATGAATTTGAAGATAAGTTCAGCTCCAAAATACTTAATGTGGGCTGCAAATGACTCATGTTATCCTACAAAATAGCATAGTTGTGCACCAAAATGTGAAACTTTCTTAACCCCAAATTAACAGCTCATGCCAAATATATTGAAAATTTATAGATATGTGAAGAATGTACAAAATTTTGGCTGAAAGTGCTCATAGTTCCTAAAACATAGCCACAAGAAGTACAAAACCCCGTAGGCATCCCAAATTAACGATCCATCTTCTAAAATAAAATTCAAAAAATCTTAATATGTGAAAAATGCACAAATTTGGAGCTGAAATTTAATTAACATGCTTATGCCATGTCAAAAAAAGGGGATCCAAACAATCCTATTAATGCACAAAATCTTAATACTAATAATATAATAATAATATCTCTAATCCCAAAAATCGCGCCAAGCTTCTCCCCCTCCACCCCCCCCCCCTTTTCCTTCCCGCCCAGCCCGCGAAAACAACCCCCCTCCCCGCCAACACTAGGCTTTTGTGGCAACTTTTTTCGGCGACTAAGTAAAATTGTCAAATCTTTTATAACAATGATAATTGTCGCCGTAAAAGAACTTTCGCCCCCCGCCCAAAACTTCCTACCCCCGCCCCCCTTTTCCCTCTTCTGACTTCCGAGCCCCTTTTCCACATTCCCTCTTCCACAGCGGCGGGGGACTGAGGACGAGATCTTTTGGAGCAGCAAGAGGCGGAGCGAGGACTCTTCCCCTTCCACAGTGGCGCTGGTAGCCGTGACGAGATCTCTTCCACAGCGGCACGGGGAGCAGGGGCTCAGCGGCGCGGGGGAGCAGCGAGAGACGCAGCGAGGGACTCTTGTTGGCGTGAGGGATTCGACGCCATTTGATGCATCGGCTCTTGTTGGCATCCCAGGAGTAGCATTGCCGCTGGGTTTTGAGCTCTGTTTCGATCGAAAGTTTGCTGGTTGTTGTCTCCGTACTCCGGGGGACTTTTCCCAGTCCTTGAAGTTGGGTTCTTGGCAGGTGCTCCAGTGGTTGGGTGAGGGGTTGGTGGTGTTACGAGTTGGGAGGGTGGGGAGGTATCCGTCAACAGTTGGTGGTGTTACGAGTTGGGAGGGTGGGGAGGTATCCGTCAACAGTTGGTGGCTTCGGGATACTTGCAGGTGGCATGCTTCGGCGGCATTGCGGAAGATTCTCAGCTGCATTTGGAATCTGTGCTGACTGAGGCATCTTGCTGCGCAGGTACCTCCTTCTGGAGAAGCCCGGGATTTCTGCAATCCGTCTGTTTCTGTATTTATGAGGATTTTGTATCTATCTTGCTGGAAGAAGGTTTAGATGATCTTCTGATCATAAGGCTGCTGAAGTTTGGTGGAAATTAGATATTCGTGTTTCTAGAGTCTACTGTGATCTGCTTGACTGACGGGTTGCTTCCTTCGATTTGCTCACACGGGCTTTTCCTATCTTTTGCTAGAAGAAATGGCATATGTGATAATAATGAAATTGATGAGGAAATTGTGGATGATGATTGATTACTCAAAGTAGGTCTTCTTGTTTGCTGGTTTTCCTGTGCTAGAAGGTTTGGAACAGAGCTATTTCAGTGGAGAACAATACTATGGACAGTGGATCCTTTAATGTTTACATGCTCTTTTTTCTTTTTTTTCCTCATTCCATATTGAAGATATAAATCATTTGTTTTTGGACAGTGATATTTCCAATTCTTAGGACTTCATATATGTTTTTATTCTAATGGCAATTATGTGGGAAACATGTGGTTTCTATTCAATACAGGTGGTTGGCTATTGCCTTTGTCGCCTTGGATGCCTTGGCAATTATGGTCCTATGTCGGTTATTTATATAAGTGAAAATTGTTAATATTATTGCAACATTGCTTATTTGACTATAAAATGTGCATAATTCATTTTGTGCATTCATTATGTGGATTATCTCATCTGATATTATCAGTTCTCTATCTACTTTAAATCAAAGAGGTATCATGGAAATCTCTGCATATATACACATATATATGTGTGTATAGGAGAAATACCTTTGATTTACCAGGTAACAAGAAGATGCTCATAACCCTTTTTATTGCTAGTTGTCATTTGTCTTTACTTTGGTTTAGATCCTTGTGCTCTTCTAGTTTGCACATGGCTCTGTAAGGAGATATCGTTTATGATAATATGTCTATAGAGTTTATGATTCAGTTGAAAGGTTCATGAATGGAGGCTGCCTTAGTATTACTGTATGATCTTTTCTTAGTGAAACAATTTGTTAGATGGTAGTTTGTGGGTCTGTGGCTATGTCATAAAATTGGATCATCGAAATGGAAAGATTCTAGTAAGATAAAACAGAAATCTGATGTACTGCCCTCTTCCTTTATATATATATATATATATTTTACTATCTCAAACTTTGCGCTTCAATTTTTGTTACCCAAGAACCTTGAATAGGTAGTTAAACAGAGCTAAATGGCTCTGTCAGATCAGATGTATTATACCAGTCCATCTGACCATACCAAAGTGAACTCTCAACCCAGATCAAATCAAACTGATTCGTTTGGAGGTGTTTGGAGGTGTTTCACTTCCATTTTTCTGGACTTGCCATCTCCATGACATGGAACTTGGTAGATCCTCATTTCTCCGAAATAGAAGAAACATGTCAACAAGTATTTCAGATAATTTGATTCCATTTTATTTTGCAATTTGGTATTTTGCAGTATGCTGTTGCATCATCATTAGCCCAAGAAGCAGAAACAGTAACCTTCTCGAGGTACATATTTGAGATTATTCTACTTATTGAGATAATGCATTTTCCTGAATTTTATCTCTATCTTCTACAGGGAGGGTCCTGGAGTCTCGTGGCCTTAAATGGGCTTTTGCTGGTAGAGGTATAATTGTAAAGGAAGGTTGTGACAGTGCATTTAAAGAAGTTTGTGACAGTGCATTTCTCTGTCTCTCTTAAAATATAGGAAACTGTCAAAGATAAATTAGAAGAGCTTGCTTCACAACCATGTGACTCTCACGCTTGGAGACATTACACTTGTTTCCAAAATCTTTCTACTGCTTGTTAGTTGGGGATTTTTGATAGTACTAAGTTATGATTGTGTATATGTTTCCAGAAAATTTGAGTTATGTTATATTAAAGTAGTAATTAAAGTACTGCAAACATTTTTCCGATTGTAGATTATACACATATTGATTTGTGTTTTGTTTCTCACAAGTTATTGGAAACATTTTTCAGGATGGTATTCTACTTCTGGATATCTTTTCTTCACTTGGTTGTGAGCATAACATGGCAAATGGATTCATGCTGCCCAGTTTCTCCAACTTGATCTCCAGAACAAATCAACTTCTGTTTAGCAGTACTATATATCACTTTGTAAACACTTTGGAAACACTTTTGGTATAATTTTGGACAAATAGATGTTGTGGATGTATATTTGACATTAATATATTTTTTGTAAACTATGATGATAGGTTTTGTTTGGAACACGTGTGGAGATCGAGCTAGTTGCTTTCATTTTTTGAGGTAAGATCCAGCGAGCCTGGGTGGTGGCTCATTTTTATTTAATCCAGGGAGCCTGGGTGGTGGCTCATTTTTGTTTAATCCAGCGAGCCTGGGTGGTGGCTCATTTTTGTTTAATCCAGCGAGCCTGGGTGGTGGCTCATTTTTATTTAATCCAGCGAGCCTGGGTGGTGGCTCAACTTTTATATTATGTATGGATGCGTGAATATATTTTTTACAGGATGTGTGAATGTATTTTAATATATTTTTTATAGGATGTGTGAATGTATTTTATGCATGGATGTGATTCATATCTGATATTTATTTTCTATTACTTCTTAATTCTACATTATTTTGAAATAGCTGGAGTTGTTAAGAGTTAGGCATGTGTTACCCACATCAGGGGTAATCTATCAGAAAAGAGCAAGAGTTAGGCATGAGTTTCAAACAAAAATAAAACAAGACAAAGATATCACTGTAGTAGGGATTCTGTAAATCATCATATCTTAATTCCAACAAAAATGCTCCAAGAATACCCAAACTTTCACATGGACATCACGATCTATTTTCTTAGATTCTTTTCTATTGTAGTAGCACACCTCCATGCAATCGCATACCTTCTACCACATATACTTATTCCGCTTCATATATATATATATAAGTTTTCTTAAATTTAATTTATTTAATATGTGCAATGTGTAACTATGAAAATTTCATCCTTTGTAAGGTCTTAATCTTTTGTTTTGAATGACATGCCAAGTGCAGTATGCATGCATATGGCTATATGTGTGAAGTAAAGTTGAAGTTAGTGTGGATGGATTCAGAAGAGAAGAACATTTATTTTTCTTGCACATCAAATAGTCCTCATCCACTGTTTTAAAGTATATTTGGAAATAAGAAGGGAATGACATGCCAACCTCCCTTGAAGGTAAGGTTTACAAGAATAGGAAGCGGCCTAATTACATGCAAACTCCTGCTGCACAATGGCAAGTGGCAACATGTCCCTCCCCTAACTTCAGACTATTTTGCTAAATTCAGAGAAACTAAGCTTGAAATTTAAGAAAGAAACCATGGAATCTTGTATAAACTGTTGCTGAGTGGATGCTGTAAGTGAAAGGTACATTAATAGGGCAATCAAAGAGGCCATCAGTATCACACCACAGTTTCATGTACCCTCTTGATGTGCAGCAGAGGCCACTGAACCCTTTATTCCAATAAGAATGCCAACCTTCAGATCCAAGGGAAAACTACCATAGCATCAACAGGTCCTTCATGTCACTTGGATGCAGATGAGCAAGGCTTCTATAAAAACTAACAAAAATACATGAATCTAAAACTTGGGGATCAAAGATTGCAGCACCACTCAAATGTAAGTTCAAAAGAAATTTTAATGTTGAACCTATATCTGATTGGTGTATATATAAAACAACACATTTAGTATACTGACATACCATGTCATCAAGCTTACTATAAGCACAAAGATAAAAGCTCTTATCATGGCATTTGAATCACCATGCCTCGGAAAATACAATCTGGCATGAATGCAGTTTCATGATACTACAGAGATTTCCATGTCAAATTTAAAGTATTGTGTGATTTTTCTATGCATAATATGATCAGGGATGCAAGACAGTTGTTTCTATATTGGTTTTTGTGCTTTAGATGGGACTTGAAATGTTAGGTTAGTGTGATTTTTTAGTTCCTCATTGGTCTTTTGACTTTCATATTTTTGTTCTATTCATTAATTGTAAATTTTGCACAATCTTTGACTCCTTGTTTATCAGAATTTTGAACGTCTACTTGCCCCATCTGTGTTGACTGTATATTTATTCCGTGCGGGTTGCTACTACTTTGATATCAAACTATCATGAGGTGACTGCAAGATATCATTTTGCACTGTACTTTTTGAAATCAAATAGAGACATGTAGTGGTCCAAGTGATTCCCAATTTTGGTTTTAGAATCCTAATTGAGTTTTCTTTCTTATACACTTCACTTGTTTTAAGTATTAATCAAACACTCTTTATGTATTGTATGCAAATCAATTAAATAGATCATCAAAATGGATGTCCTCATGTCTATGAATGATGTACTTTCTAGCTCATTTACTTTTTCTATTTCTATTCTTTTTTGCATCTTAGTTAATTTGATATTATTAATTGTTTCAAACACCATTTGACTTTTTTTGCATTTTTTTTTGCTATGTCAGTTGCTGAACGTGCTAAAGTTGAGAATATCTTTATGCTTGGGTTTACTTGTCATTCTGAGGCATCCGAAATGGATTCAGATGAAGAAGAAATGGAGAGATGCTCTCGTCGACCGAGTCTACGTCTTCGGGTTGTTTTATGGCGAACTCACTCCTGGGATAGATCATCTTTAAAGTTTTAGCTATCTCTTACTTGGATTCTCTTTGTTGAGTTGGGCTACTGTCAATGTTTATCTTCTTTTCAATGTATAAATAATATCGGCCATCTTTGGCCTTTTTATTAAATTTTTTTTTGTTGTACTTTAGTCATCTTTTCATAATGATTGTTTGTTTCTAGAAACGGAATTACGTCCATTGTTAGTTAACATCAAATTTTTTTGGGATTGATTTATTTTGTCGTTAATCTATCACAATTTTATGTGGTGGAAATTTTATTTTATTATTTTTTTAAATTTGAAAAATTATTGGGGACGGTTAATCAACCGTCCCTAATAATCTTATTGGGGACGGCTGCAGTCAGCCGTCCCTAATAATCTTATTGGGGACGGCTGATGAGTCGTCCCTAGTATGATTATTGGAGACGGTTGGCCAGTCGTCTCTAATAATCTTATTGGGGATGGCTGACTAGCCGTCCCCAATAAGATTATTGGGGACGGTTGACCAGTCGTCCCCAATAAATTATTGGGGATGATTGCACAGTCATCCCTAATAAGATTATTGGGGACGACTCGTCAGCCGTCCCTAATAATCTTATTGGGGACGGCTTTTCTTCAGTCGTCGCTATTGTATTGGCGACGAGGTTATTGGGGACGGCTTTGCGACGGTTGGGAAGCCGTCCCCAATAGTTTTTTGGGACGGCTTAATGACTTTTGGGGACGGCTCTCAGCCGTCCCCAATAACCCTTTTTCTTGTAGTGTATAAGCAGATTCATATTTGCCTTTTTTAGTAGCAAATTAAAAGAAGGCCGTAGTATATATATATAATTAAATAGGCATGCACGCTCAGGTCATGTAACGACCAGCATAAATTAAGTAAATACCTAAACAAGAGAAACTACTAAAAAAATGATGTTTGACCGGAGTAGTCAAACTTCTATCTAGTCTTAGGCACTATTTGAGAACGAGTTTGTAACGATTTTGCCCTGCAAAATTATTGACAGAATAAGCCGCGATTGAAAAATTTTAGACACACGCGATAATATTTACTATTCATTGTGTCTAGGTAGGTTGAAGATTTTTTTTTAATTATTATTTCTTTACACCATTTTTTGTGGCCTCATCATTCGCACATGCAAAGGTGTGGAAAACGAAACTGTAAAGCCTCACCCGTACTGCGCCTCTGCTAAGAATCGACTTTTGGCGATTTTACACTACAACAAAATTGGGCAACACTTACGGAAAGTCCGTTATGGTTTCTGGTTTCGTAAGTATATTAGCTGCTGTACTTACGGTTAGTATAACATTTATTAATATTTTAATATGATATCTCCAAGGCCGTAACTACATCGTAAGCATAGGTTGTGTGCTAAACGTAAAAAAATAACAACCGTAAGTATAGACCCAAAAATTCTGGGCGGTCTTCACTCACACAAATCCCGCCCTCTGAAAACAAAACCCCAAAACCCTCGAACCCCCGAACCCATCACTCACACAAATCCCGTCCCCATCTCCTCTCCTGCGCTTTGCTGTCCCCCATCTCCTCCCCCTGCGCTTTGCCGTCCCCCATCGCTCTCTCTCTCTCTCTTCCCGAAGGCCGGCGACGCCTTCCTCTCCCTCTGGCGATGCACTGACGACGGACGAGGGCTCCGGCGACGCCTCATCTCCGACGGCTGCCCCCACCACCCCACCCCCCCCACGGTGAGTCCCTTCGGCTGTCGGCTCCCTTCCCTCCGGCTGCTGGCCTCCCTCCCCAGCCGCCTTCGATCCCTCCGGCGGCCCCCATCCCTCCCTCCCCCCCCCTCCGGCAGCCCCCACCCCTCCCTCCCCGGCCCATTCCCTCCGTCGGCCCCTATCCCTCCGGTGAGTCCCTCCGACTGCCGGCTCCCTTCCCTCCGGCGGCCCTCATCTGACCCCCCCCCCCCTCCTTCCATCCTCTCCATGTACTGATATCCTCTCTACCTTTGACTGCCAGCCCCTCTTCCCCCACTGCTATTTCAGCACTCCTCCTATGACCCCCTCTTCACCACCCGTCTCACCCCCATTTTTCTTCCCCCTCCGCCCTCCCTCTCCTACTCTTTGTGCCGCCCCTCTTCTCCACTCCGGCTACTTTCCTAGCTTCCCCTCCCCCTTTTGCCCCTTGCTGTCCTCCGGACCCCTTGCCTCTTCCCGATCTTCCATCCGTCTTCATGCCCTTCCCTCTCTTTGCCCCCCCCCCCCCCCGGTTTGGGTTAGATTGTCTCTGACCCAGAGAGCTATTTCATGCTTAGTAGTTGAGGCACTTCTCTGTTTTACTCATTTATCCATATGCTGAGAGGATTTCCTGCTTATGCTAAATCTTCAAAATTGTTTTGGAATCTTCTATTGCCATTGTCTCCATAGTTCCATTCAGTAGCTTAATTTTTTCTATAAATCTTGCAGGGAACTGATTCATGTGTTGATACGTACTTTGGCCTTTGCACATATCCAGTTAGAGAGCAGCGGCATCAAATTGATTTTAAGGTGGAGTATCCTACAACATAAGTAGGTTTCAAGAACTCATAATGCAATACATGCATGACTTTCATGTAATCTTCTATGATGAGGGTTTGGATTTCTCTGAATGAAAGAGATGCATAAACAACTAATAACTTCATCTAATATCACCTCCCTGCATAGTATCATATTTATTGCACCTCCACTCAAATGTCTAACATGTGTGCTGTGAAATAGAGGCTGGTTTGGTTTAGATATAGTCTACAATGCTTGTCAGTATTTCTGATCTTGGTAATCTGTAGCACCCTTGATTTTTAAAATCAAGAAAAATAAATTTTATTATTTAATATATGAGATAAATTAATTTAATTAGAATAAAATGGAATTAAAACAATACTCATTAAGCTAAATTATTAATGGGTTACTCTAATGACCCAAACCTAATAGATTGAGCCCAAATAAGGTTAGCCCATAATGGGATGAGAAATAATTAAGCCAAATTCGGAATAAAAATAAGTGATAATTAGGAAAGAGTTTAAATAATTATTAAATAGTCCATACCCATCCTAAAAAGAGTCCTAGACTTATCCTAAACCTCTATCCATGAAATTGGATCCCTTCCCAACTCTATTAGGTGGATAAATAAGAGAAAGTGGGAGATAAATACCAATTTTCGGAGTTGGATGAGAAAGAAAGAGTTTTAGGTGATTTAGAACTCTATAAGCCATCAAAACACCCCCCATTTGACCCTAGCACCCCACAATTTCGTGCTAAGACTTTGGAGAATAAGAGGAGAAGATCTGGACCAAGGAGCACGGAAGGAGAAGGCTTAGAGCAAGAAGGGTTCTCTTATTTTCGTCATTCAAACTAGGGCTTTCTTACTTCACGAAAAAGGTAGGCAATCTCTCAAGTAAAAATCGTGAAATAATTATCCTAGGTAGCCTTCATGTACCTCTTCAAAAGCCCTATGGTTTCGTTGCATTCCGCTCATCCATTTGGGCGAATTTAATTCATGAAATCCTGCTGTTACCATAAACCCGAATCTCATGTTTTCTCTAATCCTCTGCACGTACTTGTTCCCATGCTATGAGAAAATTCTCATTGATACTACATTACAATAGCTTTCAAACGCCCCTGGTCTTGCTTGATTTCGATCTACCATGAGGGAGAATTAAATATTTGAATATCTATCAGATCTGTGCACTCGACCCTTCTTGTTTCCTTTTTAACCTCATGCACACTTGACATCATTCTATGATAAAATTATCATAAATACTACTACATGTTAGCTTTCAAACGCCGCTAGTTTCAGAATTTTTCATAATGTATACATCTCTAATTAATTCATTGAACTATGACTGCGCCTGTTTAGGTTACCTAAAAGTAACCTGATCAATGCATGTCTAAACCTTGTCTATTTTCAAATTAATAAACATGTTGATAGATATACATGTCTACTTTCGTTTAAAACTAGTTTCATGCTTTTTGGATCACCGTGCGATTTTATACTGAATTTAGAATGACCATGTGTCAAGAAGGGTCTACCCAGAGAAAAAAGGGAAAAACTGGACCGCCCCTATTATCGCGACGGCGCGATACGCCGCGATAAGAGGAGTGTCGCGGTCGGCCTTCAGGCCGCGTCATGAACGCGTCGGGCCTCGCCGCTGCGTTCCCAAAATCGAACCGGGCCAGGCCGGCCGGTTCGCCTGTCGCGCCAGACCGCACTGCCGCGGCCAGAACCGCGACGGGATACCCCGTCGCGACACCATGAGTAACGCGCCCATGCGCACCGTCGCTACATGATCGCGACGGGCAACCCTGTCGCCTTCTTTAAATTTTGGTCAGAATCTTATATTATGCATATACCCCTGCTTTAATTGTCATATAACCCTTATAGAAGTTAAACCATGTACTGTTAGGCTTAAAAATCGACCTGAATATTTTTATTTAAATAATTCTTGTTAATTTAAAAGCCGTGAGCACGACTTGTCACATCCTCAAGATTTCTTTACACTTGCACACACATAACATTGTAAATTGCCATTTGACCTTGATAAATTATGCAATAATGTATTCGGTAAATTATCGAAATAAATGACTAAACTACCCTATTTTGTTAAATACAATTGTTTCCATTTTGACTCGCGTATTTTATCTACCGTTACCGTTTTCCCCCGGCCTACGAGCACTCGAGGCACGATGGACCCGTTTTTACACACTTTCCCTTGACTTGGACCACCTCTCCACCGGGAATACTCTCGATTGGACCAGGGACTCCTTGTCAAGACCGCCGTAAGTCTTCTTGGCTTTGGCGCACGTCCTTAGTCAACGAGCTGGTTGTACCTCAAAACTCGTTACACCTTAGGGATCAGTACGATCCATACCTTAGTATATTCCTTCTCGTCTTGAGTTCACATTGGACCACCTGACCCGTGTACACAGCACGGCTAAGGGGCGGTTGTGACTTCTACCAGACTGCCGGCACCCGACTTGGTGCTGTGCAACCGTTACTATCGTGTTTATCGTGTTTTACGGAATTGTCCCTATCTCATCTATTATCTATATCCTCTCATCTGTTCACGCTCTCTCTACACTCTCATCTATCTCGTCTAGTACTCTCTTATCTCTTCTTGGTACTCTATTGGCCATTCGTGTGATTGTCTAAGATAAAAGAAATGACTAATGCCAGCGCAATAGGGCCCGATCAGGTCCTGGGAGGAGCGCCCGAAAAGTGCCAGTACCCATGGGAGTTAAAATGATCATAGGATGTGTTACGGCATGCATCCAGCGCCAGTTTACTATCTAGATTAATCTATGACAATCAAAGTGCTATCTCTACAAGTGCAAGCGTGATAGTTACTAGTGTACCGTTGTGCAATTTACATGTTATATCGTTACATGGCCATTCTATTATCGTTCTCATTGTACTATTTTCCCTGTGCCAGTTGCAATTATTCTCTCGTTATCGTGACATGCTCTACATGACTTTACTCTCTAGTTAACCTGCCATTAAGACATTAACTATTTAAATCATGTTTGTGTTCATGAGATATTAAGTCCTACTGGGCGTTATTCGCTCATCCTGCGTATTTATTTAAATGTGTTTCAGGTGAGTCGGATCATGACCACACTCACGAGGATGGGACCGATGAGGAGGCTCAGGAGTGACCCTTCTGCAACCAGTACTGTCTAGTAGTCAGTTAGTATAGTTATGAGTCAGTTAGTCATGATGTAATAGTTGATTTAGAATAAAGTACTCTGGGCCCTAGTTTTGGCTCTGATACGTTGATGTATTAGTCAGTTTATGAAGATGATGAGTTTTTAGTGAATGTAATGGAGATTGTTGGATTATTAATAAAATTTGGAGTTCATTTGGTGTTATCCAATTGTGCAATGGTTTGCATTTATTTTCTCGCTCTGTACTATTTAATAACTGCAATCCCGCTCTGATATTCTGCGTCGGGGAGTTACAGTTTTGTGGTATCAGAGCCTAGGTTATTCTTAAGTATAGGATGATCTAGGTTTGACCTGGCTTGACTTAGAGTCTAATTCCATACCTATGTGAGATGGGTAGAACCGTGGGTAATGAGATAAAATAAACTCACACACGCACAAACCTAGTGCAAACTCAACGACTTACATTTTAATTCTCTTTTGAAGGAATTTAAACAATGGCAGCGGAGCGTGCTCAACTCCGTGACATGCAGTACACAATTTAGCAGCTCACTCAAGCTTTACTCCAAGCTGCTGGAGCCAATAATAACAACAACAACCGAGGAGCTGGTGAATTGCACCGGAACTTCCGCAACCTAAACCCGCCTCGATTCAGTTGTACCACAGACCCTGATGAGGCCAAGAACTGGCTCAAGGAGACTGAGCGTATTTTCCGCGTTATGCAATGTGCGGATGGAGATAAGATTTTACTTGCCACATTCCAGCTGGAAAGGGACGCCCGTGCGTGGTGGGAGTCCATTGAGGATACTCGAGCAAATGCACAGTTCACATGGGAGGAGTTCAAGGAGAACTTTAACTCCAAATACTTCTCTGAGAGAGTTAAAGAGAGGAAGGCCTCTGAGTTTGCTGCATTGAAGCAGAGGAACCTCACAGTTGCTGAATACGAAGCACAGTTCTCCCGATTGGCTCGATACGCCAATCATCTGATCAGTACAGAACGAATGAAGGCAAAGAGATTCCTTAATGGGCTCAGGCCCGCTTACATCACGCAACTTGCGCCATTTGATATTCAGACCTATCCAGAGATGGTCAGGAGAGCACAATGCCTGGAAGATGTGAATGAACTCACTGAGCGCATCAAGGGTAGGATGTTCAGGAAAGAGCAAACTTCTGGAGCATCGAGCAAGCCTACTAACGGCAAGAAAAGGCCGTTAAGTATCACTGACGGGCCAAGCCAGGAGCGGAAGCCCAAAATCCCCACCACTACTGCTCCGAACAACAAACCAAGATGCAAGCATTGTGACAAGCTTAGTCACACGACAGATGAATGCTGGAGGAAGGCAAGTGCTTGCCTTCGCTGTGGAAGTCGTGATCACCGCATACAAGAATGCCCTCTATTGAAAGAAAATGAAAAGCATCCTACAGGACAGAAGAAGCCAGCCCGATTGCAGGCTCTGCAAGAAGTGGACACCACCGAGGAAGGTGGCGTGGTGGAAGGTACACTACCGGTCTTTTCTCATTCGGCATTTGTTTTGTTCGATACTGGCGCAACGCATTCGTTCATATCACAAGCATTTACTGATACCCTAAATGAGAAACCTGCATCTATGACATTTGAATTATCTGTCACAACACCACTAGGAGAAAAGGCTCAATTAAATAAATATTTTCCATTAGCTGATGTTAAGGTTGGTGAACTTAACCTTAGAGCTGACTTGATCTGTATGCCCATGGAGGGCTACGATGTCATTCTGGGAGCCGATTGGCTATCCACGTATGGGGCTATCGTGGATTGTAGAAGAGGGAAAATTTCTTTTAGTGAATTCCCTAAGCTAATCTTCACAGGACGTAGACACAAGAAGCACTTGTCTCTCGTCTCTGCTATAAAGGCACAGAACATGATAAGAAAGGGCTGTGTGACATTTCTCGCCACAATTGTAGTTGAGAAGAAAGCAACTAAGATAGCAGACATCCACATAGTGCAAGAATATCCAGACGTGTTTCCCGATGAGCTGCCAGGCATTCCACCCGAGAGAGATGTAAATTTCTCAATTGATCTTGTACCTGGAGCTGCACCGGTTTCACGCCAACCCTACAGGATGTCCCCTGCTGAATTAAAAGAGTTGAAAGAGCAACTGATGGAACTTCTAGAAAAGGGTTTCATTAGACCAAGTACTTCTCCTTGGGGAGCACCAGTGCTGTTCGTCAAGAAGAAGGACGGATCCATGAGGTTATGCATCGATTACAGGCAGTTGAACAATCTCACTATCAAGAACAAGTACCCTCTGTCGCGTGTCGATGAACTATTTGATCAGATATCAGGAGCAAAGTACTTTTCTAAGATTGACCTTAGATCGGGATATCATCAAATGAGGATTAAAGATGCAGATATCTACAAGACAGCTTTCAGGAGCAGGTATGGTCATTACGAATTTATAGTCATGCCTTTTGGACTAACCAATGCTCCTGCAGCTTTTATGCAATTAATGAATAGCATCTACCGGCCCTACCTCGACAAGTTCGTCGTGGTATTCATTGATGATATTCTCATATACTCCAAGACCAAAGAAGAGCACGAGGAGAATCTAAGGATCGCTCTACAAATCTTGCGGGACAACCAACTCTACGCCAAATTGAGCAAGTGTGAATTCTGGCTCGAGGATGTGTCATTCCTAGGCCATGTCATTTCCAAGGATGGTATCGCTGTCGACCCTTCCAAGGTAGAAGCTGTGCTGAACTGGGAAAGGCCGACCAATGTCACAGAGATAAGAAGTTTTCTTGGACTGGCTGGTTATTACAGACGGTTCATAAAAGACTTCTCCAAGATAGCTGTACCTCTTACGCGTCTTACGCGGAAGGAAAACCCATATGTCTGGAGCAAGGAATGCGAGAAGAGCTTTCAGACACTCAAGCAATTGTTGACATCTGCACCAGTCCTCGCATTACCAGTCGAAGGCGCAGGATTCTCAGTCTACACTGATGCATCTAGAATCGGTCTAGGCTGCGTATTAATGCAGAATGAGAACATGATAGCCTATTCATCAAGGCAATTGAAGCAACATGAGGTTAACTATCCTGTCCATGACTTAGAGCTAGCTGCTGTGGTATTTGCACTCAAGATCTGGAGGCATTACCTATATGGGGAACAATTCATTGTTTACTCCGACCACAAGAGTTTGAAGTACTTATTTTCTCAAAAGGAGCTCAATATGCGACAACGAAGATGGCTGGAGTACTTGAAGGATTTTGATTTCAACATTCAATATCATCCAGGCAAAGGTAATGCAGTAGCTGATGCACTCAGTAGAAAGCCAGTA
Organism: Colocasia esculenta; assembly: GCA_014218235.1. Taxonomy (NCBI): domain Eukaryota; kingdom Viridiplantae; phylum Streptophyta; class Magnoliopsida; order Alismatales; family Araceae; genus Colocasia; species Colocasia esculenta. The sequence goes on from CM024761.1 coordinate 116,826,132, forward strand.
GCTTCATTATCCTATCTAGTCATGGGCGAGATGCAATTGTTAGAGCAATTCGCTAGTCTAGATCTGAATATCGAAAAGAGAAGTGATAAGATGTTAGTGGCTAACCTTAAAGCTCAACCCGATATATTTGTCGAGATCAAAGAGCAACAAGCAAATGATCCATTTCTAGTCAGAGTAAGGGAGACCATAGCCGACAAGCCAGACTTCTCCATTGCTGAAGATGGAAGAATATTATTCCAAGCCAGGACATGTGTGCCTGACAATGAAGAGCTGAAAAGGAAACTGATGGATGAAGCCCACAAGACCAAGTACACAATACATCCAGGTGCAACCAAGATGTACCAAGACATGAAAAGGTCATTTTGGTGGCCAAACATGAAGCGTGAGGTGGCTGAGCATGCCGCGCACTGCCTCACTTGTCAACAGGTGAAAGCCGAGCACCGTCGTCCTGCGGGTGTACTTAGGCCCCTGGACATACCTGAATGGAAATGGGAAAGCATCGGAATGGATTTCATCATGGGTTTACCCCGAACTCGTGGTGGACTTGATGCTATATGGGTTATTGTGGACCGTTTAACCAAGTCCGCACACTTCCTTGCCATTAAGAGCACTTGGAGTGTGGATGTGTTAGCAGCTTTGTATGTGAAAGAAGTAGTCAGACTACATGGAGTTCCAGTATCCATTGTCTCAGATCGTGACCCCAGATTCACTTCTAGATTCTGGAAGGGACTCCAGACTGCCCTAAACACAAAACTCAACTTTAGCACAGCTTTCCACCCACAGACGGATGGACAGACTGAAAGAACAAATCAAATAGTGGAAGACATGCTACGAGCTTGTGCTATAGACTTTGAAGGGTATTGGAATGAACAACTGTCTCTAATAGAATTTGCCTACAACAATAGCTATCAGGCCAGCATTAAAATGGCACCATTTGAAGCACTGTATGGCAGGAGTTGCAGATCGCCAGTATGCTGGAATGAAGTAGGTGAACAGCGATGGCTGGGACCAGACATGGTACAGAGCACTAGCAGAGACATACAAATTATCAGAGACAGAATTAAGATAGCTCAATCCAGACAAAAGAGCTATGCAGACAAAAGAAGAAGAGACTTGGAATTTTAAGCTGGAGATCATGTAATGCTCAAAGTATCCCCGACCAGAGGATTCCAAAGATTTGGGATGAAAGGCAAATTGAGACCAAGATTCATAGGTCCGTTTGAAGTGTTAGATAGAGTGGGCGAGGTAGCGTATCGACTGGCACTACCACCCCAGTTTGCAACAGTACACAATGTTTTCCATGTATCCATGCTGAGAAAGTACGTGTACGATCTATCACACGTAATCAGCCATAATGACATTATTTTGAATAAGGATATGACCTATGAAGAAAGGCCAATGAAAATTTTGGACAAGAAGATGCAACAGCTTGGAATCGGTCTATACCCGTTGTGAAGGTATTATGGAGAAACCATGAAGTCGAAGAGGCCACGTGGGAGCCCGAAGCGTTATTGCGACGGAATTATCCGGAATTATTCAGTAAGTCATTCTTCCTCTTACGATTCTATGAATTTGGGGACCAAATTCCTTTTAAGAGGGGGAGGATGTAGCACCCTTGATTTTTAAAATCAAGAAAAATAAAATTTTATTATTTAATATATGAGATAAATTAATTTAATTAGAATAAAATGGAATTAAAACAATACTCATTAAGCTAAATTATTAATGAGTTACTCTAATGACCCAAACCTAATAGATTGGGCCCAAATAAGGTTAGCCCATAATGGGATGAGAAATAATTAAGCCAAATTCGGAATAAAAATAAGTGATAATTAGGAAAGGGTTTAAATAATTATTAAATAGTCCATACCCATCCTAAAAAGAGTCCTAGACTTATCCTAAACCTCTATCCACGAAATTGGATCCCTTCCCAACTCTATTAGGTGGATAAATAAGAGAAAGTGGGAGATAAATACCAATTTTCGGAGTTGGATGAGAAAGAAAGAGTTTTAGGTGATTTAGAACTCTATAAGCTATCAAAACACCCCCCATTTGACCCTAGCACCCCACAATTTCATGCTAAGACCTTTGGAGAAGAAGAGGAGAAGATCTGGACCAAGGAGCAAGGAAGGAGAAGGCTTGGAGCAAGAAGGGTTCTCTTATTTTCGTCACTCAAACTAGGGCTTTCTTACTTCACGAAAAAGGTAGACAATCTCTCAAGTAAAAATCGTGAAATAATTACCTTAGGTAGCCTTCATGTACCTCTTCAAAATACCTATGGTTTCGTTGCATTCCGCTCATCCATTTGGGCGAATTTAATTCATGAAATCCTGCTGTTACCATGAACCCGAATCTCATGTTTTCTCTAATCCTCTGCACATACTTGTTCCCATGCTATGAGAAAATTCTCATTGATACTACATTACAATAGCTTTCAAACGCCCTTGGTCTTGCTTGATTTCGATCTCCCATGAGGGAGAATTAAATCTTTGAATATCTATCAGATCTGTGCACTCGACCCTTCTTGTTTCCTTTTTAACCTCATGCACACTTGACATCATTCTATGATAAAATTATCATAAATACTACTACATGTTAGCTTTCAAACGCCACTGGTTTCAGAATTTTTCATCATGTATACATCTCTAATTAATTCATTGAACCCTGACTGCGCCTGTTTAGGTTACCAAAAAGTAACATGATCAATGCATGTCTAAACCTTGTCTATTTTCAAATTAATATGCATGTTGATAGATATACATGTCTACTTTCGTTTAAAACTGGTTTCATACTTTTTGGATCACCGTGCGATTTTATACTGAATTTAGAATGACCCTGTGTCAAGAAGGGTCTACCCAGAGAAAAAGGGGAAAAACTGGACCGCCCCTGTTATCGCGACGGCGCGATACGCCGCGATAAGAGGAGTGTCGCGGTCGGCCTTCAGGCTGCGTCATGAACGCGTCGGGCCTCGCCGCCGCGTTCCCAAAATCGAACCGGGCCAGGCCGGCTGGTTCGCCTGTCGCGCCAGACCGCACTGCCGCGGCCAGAACCGCGACGGGATACCCCATCGCGACACCATGAGTAACGCGCCCATGCGCACCGTCGCTACATGATCGCGACGGGCAACCCTGTCGCCTTCTTTAAATTTCGGCCAGAATCTTATAGTATGCATATACCCCTGCTTTAATTGTCATATAACCCTTATAGAAGTTAAACCATGTACTGTTAAGCTTAAAAATCGACCTGAATATTTTTATTTAAATAATTCTTGTTAATTTAAAAGCCGTGAGCACGACTTGTCACATCCTCAAGATTTCTTTACACTTGCACACACATAACATTGTAAATTGCCATTTGACCTTGATAAATTATGCAATAATGTATTCGGTAAATTATTGAAATAAATGACTAAACTACCCTATTTTGTTAAATACAATTGTTTTCGATTTGACTTGCGTATTTTATCTACCGTTACCGTTTTCCCCCGGCCTACGAGCACTCGAGGCACGACGAACCCGTTTTTACACACTTTCCCTTGACTTGGACCACCTCTCCACCGGGAATACTCTCGATTGGACCAGGGACTCCTTATCAAGACCTCCATAAGTCTTCTTGGCTTTAGCGCACGTCCTTAGTCAACGAGCTGGTTGTACCTCAAAACCCGTTACACCTTAGGGATCAGTACGATCCATACCTTAGTATATTCCTTCTCGTCTTGAGTTCACACCGGACCACCTGACCCGTGTACACAGCACGGCTAAGGGGCGGTTGTGACTTCTACCAGACTGCCGGCACCCGACTTGGTGCTGTGCAACCGTTACTATCGTGTTTATCGTGTTTTACGGAATTGTCCCTATCTCATCTATTATCTATATCCTCTCATCTGTTCACGCTCTCTCTACACTCTCATCTATCTCGTCTAGTACTCTCTTATCTCTTCTTGGTACTCTATTGGCCATTCGTGTGATTGTCTAAGATAAAAGAAATGACTAATGCCAGTGCAATAGGGCCCGATCAGGTCCTGGGAGGAGCGCCCGAAAAGTGCCAGTACCCATGGGAGTTAAAATGATCCTAGGATGTGTTACGACGTGCATCCAGCGCCAGTTTACTATCTAGATTAATCTATGACAATCAAAGTGTTATCTCTACAAGTGCAAGCGTGATCGTTACTAGTGCACCGTTGTGCAATTTACATGTTATATCGTTACATGGCCATTCTATTATCGTTCTCGTTGTACTATTTTCCCTGTGCCAGTTGCAATTATTCTCTCGTTATCGTGACATGCTCTACATGACTTTACTCTCTAGTTAACCTGCCATTAAGACATTAACTATTTAAATCATGCTTGTGTTCATGAGATATTAAGTCCTCCTGGGCGTTATTCGCTCATCCTGCGTATTTATTTAAATGTGTTTCAGGTGAGTCGGATCATGACCACACTCACGAGGATGGGACCGATGAGGAGGCTCAGGAGTGACCCTTCTGCAACCAGTACTGTCTAGTAGTCAGTTAGTATAGTTATGAGTCAGTTAGTCATGATGTAATAGTTGATTTGGAATAAAGTACTCTGGGCCCTAGTTTTGGCTCTGATACGTTGATGTATTAGTTAGTTTATGAAGATGATGAGTTATTAGTGAATGTAATGGAGATTGTTGGATTATTAATGAAATTTGGAGTTCATTTGGTGTTATCCAATTGTGCAATGGTTTGCATTTATTTTCTCACTCTGTACTATTTAATAACTGCAATCCCGCTCCGATATTCCGCGTCGGGGCGTTACATAATCTCTTGCTGCCATTTTCTTGTTTTATCTTGCTACAAACTGCAACTAAGTATGTATGACTTATAAGAATGATCATTATACATGTAGAAATCTTTGGGGATTTAAAATCTGTTTTTTGTAATTTATTTTTTGTCAATGAGTATATGATGAGATTTTTTTTTTGTTAGAGTAAAGTAATCATTATGAAAATGGATTGGAGTTGGATGGACAAGCCAAAGCACTCAAAGGAATATCTAGATGGAGTGGACTTGTTCATTGATTTTGCATGTGGGTATTCTGATATGTTGTCAACTATCAAGTGCCCTTGTGTTCATTGTGCATGTATGTGTAAATGGGACAAGAACGTAGTTAGGGAACATTTATACTTCAATGGAGTCATCAAAGACAAAAAAAATTTGCGAGTTTCATGGGCCTAATTCATCTTGCAGTAGGCCGACATCCCTAGATTCTGCATGTGAAGATGTCTCAAAGGATGGTGGTATGCGTTCAATGTTGCGATATGTATTTGGCTTGGAAAATAAAATATACATGGAAAACATCTCTGTCAATCAGAATAAAGGGGACAATGGTACATTCGAAAATCTACAGGAAGATGTTGAACAACCATTGTATCCAGGATGCAAGACTTTCAACAAACTATCATTTATAATCCGATTGTTCAACATAAAATGTATGGGTAAAATGAGTAACAAATCCTTCAACATGCTATTGAAGTTGTTGAAAGAAGCTCTTCCAGAAGGTGAGGTATTGCCAAGTACATTTTATGAATTGAAAAAAATCATTAGTATGTTGGGATACAGTTATCATAGAATTGATGCATGCCCAAATGATTGCATTTTATATTGGAAAGACTATGAGTCTCATGAGCAATGTCCCAAATGTGGAGAATCTAGATGGACTACAAGGGAAAAGAGTGGGTATAAAAAAAAAAGATAGCCAAGAAGGTTCTTCGGCACTTTCCCTTAATTCCAAGGTTGAAAAGATTATATATGTGTAGCAAATTTTCAGCAAACATGAGATGACATAGCGATGAGCGGCAAGAAGATGGTATATTGAGACATCCAGCTGATTCCCCTTGTTGGAAAGCTTTAGATGCCATAGATGAGTTTGGTTTAATCTCGCAATGTACGTTTAGGTTTGGCAAGTGATGGTTTCAATCCTTTTGGAACAATGAGTACGAGTCATAGTACATGGCCTGTGGTATTGACACCATACAACCTACCTCCATGGCAGTGTATGAAGCCACAAAATATTTTTGTATCTTTAATCATTCCTGGCCCTAATGGACCTGGAAATGATATTGATGTGTATCTTCAACCACTAGTAGAGGAATTGCAAATACTATGGCATGGAGTTGAAACATATGATGCTTCTAAAGGTGAAACCTTTTGTATGCGTGCTGCATTACTGTGGACCATTAATGATTTTCCTGCATATGCTTATCTGTCTGGTTGGAGCACCAAGGGTCGACTAGCTTGTCCTACATGTAATGTAGAGACAAGTTCACAATGGTTGAAAGCAAGTGGGAAGTTCTGTTACACAAATCATCGTCGATGGCTGAAACATGATCACAAATTTCGTTCTTTAAAATGGCGGTTTGATGGAAAAGAAGAACTGAGAAGTAGACCAATTTCATTATCTGGGAGTGATATATTGGAGCAGTTACATGGACTGACGTTTAATTTTGGCAAGGTTTCTAAAACGAAAAAAAAGGTAAAGGGAAAACATAAGGAAGACACATCTATGAGTAATGTTGAAGGTTCTACCAACTATTTATCATGGAAGAAAAAAAACATCTTTTTTGAATTGCCATATTGGAAGTTGTTACTTCTCCGACATAATCTTGATGTAATGCATATTGAAAAAAATATTTGTGATAGTATTCTTGGTACTCTTTTGGACATTGATGGAAAAAGTAAGGATGGCTTGAAAGCTTGTAATGATCTACAACATTTGGGTATAAGGACTGCACTTCAGCCACAAACTTTGAGCTCGAATAGATTGTTGTTGCCGCCTGCCATGTTTACATTGAGCAACATTGAGAGACAAACCATTTGTAAAGTCTTTAAAAATGTGAAAGTTCCAGATGGTTATGCATCTAACATATCAAGGCATGTGAACCCCAACGATCGCAAGAAGATTTGGGGTTTGAAGAGTCACGATTGTCATGTGCTCATCCAACAATTACTTCCTGTGGCAATGAGGGGAGTGGCACAAAAGAATTGAGGTCTGTAATTATTGATCTTTGCAATTTTTTTCACAAGTATGTTCAAAGACATCATCTTCAAATGATTTCTATACTCTACGGCAAGAAGTTGCAAACATTTTGTGTCGCTTGGAGATGATTTTCCTACCAAGTTTCTTTGATATCATGGTACATCTTCTCATCCACTTACCTGATGAAGCAAGAGTTGCTGGCCCTGTACATTATAGGTGGATGTACCCCATTGAAAGGTATGTGTGTAGGCTAAATTTATAAAATATTTATTGCTATTAATAATCTGATTTCTGTCTAATATTAATTTGTTAGGTTTCTGGTGAGACTTAAGTCCTATGTTCGAAATAGGGCATGCCCAGAAGGTTCAATGGCCGAAGGCTATATCGCGGAGGAGACACTTACATTTGCTGCTAGGTATTTAGATGATGATGTTCTGACATGGCTTAATCAACCCTTAAGAAATGAAGATGATGGTAACATTCCAATTGAAAAGGGATGGGAGATATTTTCTGAAGGAGGCCGACCTTTAGGCGCCGGCACCAATTGTTATCTAAGTGATGAAGAGTTGAACCAAGCTCATCAATATGTCTTGTTCAATTGTGAGGCAATTGCTCCTTTTATTGAGTAAGTAAGATGATCACTTGTATATTATATGTTTCCCTAATTGATAGTCTTTATATGTATATCTCATAACAAGTGTTTTATATAGTATGCACCTTGCTTTTATACGGAGTGGAAGACCACAATCAACAGAAATGGAGATCGAGAGGTGTCATACATTAGAATTTCGGCAATGGTTTAAATTTAAAGTGAGTGATGTAGACCATTCTCATTTTACTTATGGTTTTCACCCACGTGTATTCATTTTCGTGATGATAACCCACATGCATCATGTTATGTAGGTTGACACTTTGCAAGCACAATGTGGAGATGGGTTGGATAGAAATGTGCGTTGCATAAAGGATCGACCAATAAATATGGTGAAGAAGTTTGACTCTTGTTTAGTAAATGGGTTTCGCTTTCAAACTCAACATGTGGAACGACATAGGGTCACACAAAATAGTGGAGTTGTCATGTCTGCAAAAACCTCAAGTTTCTCAAGTTCAAAAGATAAATCTCCTATTCGAGGGCAAGTGACATATTACGGCATTTTAGATGAAATTCTGGAGTTGAACTATTATGGTACCAGAACAGTGTTGCTCTTCAAATGTGACTGGGTGGATATTCAGCGAGGAGTGAGAGAAGAACAAGACTTCACAATGGTCAACTTTAAATATAAGTTACGTACCACTGAGCCATATGTTTTAGCCTCTCAAGTGGAGCAAGTATGGTACATAGATGATCCAAAAGAGCAAGGATGGTGTGTGGTGAGGAAGACAAAGCCAAGAAATTATTTTGATTTGCAAATTGAGGAGAGCATTGAGAATGATGTAGAAAACAAAATACTGGGCATTCATGATGTTGATAGTGATAATTTAGATGATATCCATGTTACATGGGAAAGGGTGGGAATTGATGGGAAGAGATTTTTATTTGAAATTTTGTTTATATATATATATATATTTTTTTTTACAATTCTGGTGATGATATTGAGTGTGGTATGCTTTCAGTGGGACAAAGGATAGAATCAGCCAATGGGAACTTTGTAAGTGGTTTTTGGGCTTCTCATTGTTGTAAGTGGGTCTCCATAACTCCTCATTCTTTTTTGTCTGTGTTCTTGTCAAAGGGTCTTTACTGTCATGTTTTCTTGGAGATTTTTATTTAACTTTAAAAAGTGTGCACTGTCACCTCAACTTTACTGTCATTAATTATGGAACCTGGGGTGTTGAGATTTTTATTTTTTTGTATATGCTTTCAGTATTATTTAACTTGATCTTAACCATTCTTCAAATTTGATCTCAATTTCAGATATTGCTGATAAAGAGACATGTAAGTCTTATTTCTGTCTTCATTTTAATGTTGAGAAAGAGGATTAAATTGTGTCTATAATATTCAGTATTATATTGTTTGCATGTAACAGGGGGAGAAAAAGAAGTGTGGACTATGTAGGTGAGTCTGATAAAAGTCAGGCTGTAATGAAGACGAGCAAGCCTTCTGGCCCTATTGCAAGTGCAGATATTTTGAAGGCAAAGAAGAAAGACTTGTCAGAATGTTATGGGGTTTCTCAAGCAGATGGAGAAAGCCAAGAAACTGGCGGAACTGGAGCATCTGAAAAGTTGGATACAAATACCTTCCAACAACATATTGAGTGAGTTTCTAATTTTTTTTTTAACTTGAAGCCTTCCATTATAATTGATATAATTTCTAACAATAAATGGAATTGTAGTTATCTATGGAGTATTCTGTCAGCTGAGCATTTGAAAAAGTTTGATTGTTGGGATTGCTTATGGTTTCCATATTATAAGTCCAATGCTTCTCAACGGAAAAAGATGTTGACATGGGTCAAAGATAAAGAGGTATTTTTAAAGAAGTACTCATTCGTGCCGATATGCATGTGGTAAGTTAAAAAAAAAATAGCATGAGGAAGTTGTTAAAAAAAATAGGCCTTATAATTTTGTTGTTATGTAGGGGGCATTGGAGCCTTGTAATATTGTGTCATGAGGAAGAAGATGATTTGCCATTCATCATGCTTCTTGATTCTCTCCATAGTATTGACCCAACAAAACTTGTTCGGCCAATTCAAAGGTTAGTGTTACATTAGTTCTATGATTCATAGGTAATATATTGGCGACCTATCTCTAATATATTGATTCTTTTTTTTTAGATTTTTGAAGGACATATATGCTACAAAGAACAAGGCAGTGATTGCTGATGCAATGTGTTCTATAGATATTTCAATTCCATCGGTAAATGATTAGAGACATATATGCTACATGATCATGATATATATTTTATTTCTACCACTTGTTTATGTCTTTTTTTTTTCATAGGTTCCACAACAAACCAATGGCACTGAGTGTGGGTTTTTGTATTATACTTCATCTACCACTTCATACAAAATGATCCACCCACATTTTCCTTGGATGATTACCCATCATTTGTGAGTTATGCTCCTCTTTCAAATTACATGTCTTGTTTTTTCATCCAACATACTAATTTCCTGTAATGTTTTCAGCTTACATGTGATTGGTTCAGTAGAGCAGAATTTGAGAAATTTGTGCATGACTTGATCATAAGAAAAATAGAGGTGCAAGAGGTGGTGGTGGAAGTTTCTAAAAAGAAGCACAGAGGATCAACAAAACTAAGTTCTGTGCATGGTTTAGATAATGGTAAACGAATTGTTGTCCAGATAAATGAACTTGGACAACCAGTTGGAGAGGGTGGCCATTCTTTGAAATTATTTTTAGGAACAATTGCCCGTCTTGGTGATAAAATGCCAATTGATGCTCCAACTTGGAGGGCAATGTCTGCCACCCATAAGGATGATGTGTGGGAGTATGTCCAGGTGATTTCTAGAATACATATGTTACTTTTCTATGTTCAATCTATTACATATTAATTATATGAGTATGTATTGTAGAGAAAATATGATATTCCAGCATATTTGAAAGAGTGGGTGATGAAGGACTTGGATCAAAAGTGGAGGTCTTGGAAATATGAATTGAGAAACAAATACTTCAACCCAACTTTGAAGCAAAATGAACAACAAATACCACCTGATCCAAGAGTTAATGCGGAACAATGGGCAAGAGTTGTTCAAACATGGTCTTCTAATAGTTGGAAGGTAAAATGCTTAAAATGTTTTTCTTATAGAAGGTATTTTTTTTTTTTGCTGAAGACATGTTCATCATATTTTTTTGCTAAGAGTTATGTTTGTGCTTTATAGAGGTATAGTGACATAAACAAGAAAAGTAAAAGTCATCATAAGTATTTTCATTGTGCTGGGACAAAGAGCTTTGCAGACATCAATGAGGAGGAGGTAATCCCTATTTTTTCCTAAGTTTTATGTCTGTGCTTTCTGTTCTCATTTTTTTCTAACACTTATTTCATAGATTCTCATTTTTTTCTGTTCTACAATTTGTCTTCTAGTATGTAAAAAACGGAGTGAAACTTGATCGCGGGGACCTGTTTATAAGGACCCGTGTGAAAAAAAGTGGGCAACCTGTTAATGAAGAGACTGCTGCCATGATTGTATGACATAGATTGTTGTTTTCCAATTTTATGTTATGTCCACTATGTGTTTATTTCATTAATACTATATATGTGTTTATTGTAGACAAAACTTCAAGAAGTAAAAATCACACAACCATCATCATCCTCAAGTTCATCAATTGCAAGTGCAGATGATATTTACTCACAAGTATTTGGGAAAGAAAGGCCTGGCCGAGTACGTGGAGTGGGCACAGGTCCGACACCAACAAGTTTGTGGGGTACTTCAAGCCAATGCCAACCCCAATTAAGAGCAGAAAATGCTCAACTCAATGCTATGGTTAAAGAATTGGCAGAGAGATTGGGTAAAGTTGAGTCTATCGTTGTTGAGGTAATTCTAAAATATTTTCATTTCATCCATGTAAAATGTGATTAGCAAGTACTTTAGATGGATTTGCATAATACATTTCAAATTTCTCAAGAATGCCTTCTTGTCACTGCTTACTTTTTGTCTTATTGATTATTAACTCTTTGGAAAATTGAATAATCTCTTCACTGCCTGACTTCTATTTTATGTTATCTACCTATATTACTCTTTCCCCCATTTAGATGACAGTAGGAAGTTGCCTAGAGTTTCTCCTGAAGTGGCTCGGGAGTGGGTGGTGGGTTAGATAGTCTGAGCATGTCTTTGGATCTTTATTGGTGCTGTCCTCGGTGGCTAGGTAGTCTGAGCATGTCTTTCTGATAGGCAGGAAAGTTTCTAGGCTTCAGGGTGGTCCGACCCAACTTGGGAAACTAAGTGGATGCCTGGTCAACAATGGTCTCAGTTACAATCAATGATTACAAAATTAGGAATAAGACCATAAGATATTTAAATAATAAGGTTTTGACTAGTTACAGTCCAGGAATCAATGACAGTTTTGTTTTTCCTGATTAACTCTTGGATCAGGTGGTAGATTACCTGATTACCTGATTATTCTGATGTTTATGAAGTCTTGTTTGTGAAAAAAAAAATTTCTTACTAGTCTTCTTCTGTCTTGATAGTCAAAACAGGTAGAAAGTACTCCCAATATGGAAAGATGCGTGCAATCATCTGCAAGTGTAATAGAACCTAAAGGAAAAGAGGTAAATATGTTCATATCTCATTATGTTCTATATTCTCATTAGAAACTCAATTGTGTCTTGATGTGTGATCTATATAATGAATTGAATAACAGAGTTTGATGTTGGGCAAGAAAGTGAAGTTGTGTGACATGACAGGACAGCCGGTAGCCAATGCCATAATCATGTCGTTAGATAAATCTAAGATGGTTATGGGTAAGAGTTTGGGCGAGGAGTATTATGAGGTAGCTATTTTGTTTGCTTACAAACCCAATGCACCTCTATTTGTCAAAGATAATGAACAAAAAACCGTCCAAGATGCTGTTGGAAGTCACATTGTGTGGTTCAGAGACTTTGTAAGTTTATGACACCTGAAGTTTTATTTTACAGAATTATTTTGGAAATATATGAACTTGTTTATATGTATACTAATTGAATGATTTTTATTTTGCAGGTTGAGTTAGATGAGACTTGAAGTTTTTATTGTGACAACAGAACAGCTCTCCTCCCTTGAGAACTTTCTCCACTTTTACATTATGAAACAATTATGGTCATTGGATTTATGTTATGACCAAAACAATTATGATTGCCTTATCCTCAGGACAAACAATGGTGTATGCGATGTTTAAATTTTATGTTGTACATTTGTAATGTGATATAAATTAGTGCTATATGCACTAGTTTTGGCGGTGTAATTATGTGAATATTTCTTTTTAAACAGTGTAAGTTATGTAATGTAAATATGCAAGTTGTGGGTTATGTGTGTGGATTGTGTATGTAAATCTGCAGGTTGTGTGCTATGTGTGTGGATTGTGTTGTAAATATGCAGGTTGTGTGCTATGTGTGTGGATGTATGTTAATATGTAGGCTATATTTTTAGTCAAATTATGGATTATATATGTTTGTACTGGGAGTTTTCTTACGGTTCAGAGGTGCGTAACTACAGATAATAGCTACGGTTTCTAACGTAGTGATTAATTTTCGTATGTCATCTTCTATTTGGATATTTCTTACGGTCTTTCATATGTATACTTACGCTTTATAAAAGTAGGCCAAGTCTATATTATTACGGTTTATAAACGAATGTATTTATTACGTATTCTTAACCGTAAGTAAGGCTATAGCCACGCTTGCTGTACTTACGAAAACGAACCGTAGGAAGTTCCGTAAGTATAGGTCTGTTCTTACGGTTTTGACACTTACACTTACGCTTTTTCGACGTAAGTGTTGCCCAATTTTGTTGTAGTGTTAGCTTCGCGAGAAGCAAAACCAAACGCTGCCTTAGACTTATAACCAAGTCCTAGATTGATAACCGATTCCCAAACTTTGAGTAAGAATCAAGATAATTATAGGTCTTTTCAATTAGTACAAAGGTCCATATCGATTAGCAAAATAATTACTAAGTGTCTTTTCAATTAGTATTAAGGCCTATATTAATTAGCAGAATAATTTTTTATAGATTACCAGAACATTTCCCTATCAATTATCAGTTAAGTCCATATCAAATAGTAGAACAATTTTATATTGATTATTAGAATAATTTTCTATCGATTATCAGTTAAGTCCATATCAGTTAGTAGAACAATTTTCTATCGATTATCAGAACAATATCTCTATTGATTATCAGTTAAGTCCACATCAATTAGCAGAACAATTTCTTATCGATTATCAGAGCAATTCCCTATCAATTATCAGTTAAGTCTATATCAATTATCCGAACAATTTCCTACCAATTATTGCTTCGATTAGCAGTTCAATTTTCTATTGACTTCAATTAGCGGTTCGATTTCCTATTGATTACTATTTCGATTAGTAGTTCAATTTTTTATCATTTACTATTTTGATTACCAATTCAATTTTCTATCGATTATTGCTTCAATTAGTAGTTCAATTTCCTATCGATTACTGCTTCGATTAGTAGTTCAATTTTCTATTGATTACGGTTTCGATTAGCAGTTCAATTTTCTATCAATTACTATTTCGATTAGCAGTTCAATTTTCTATCAATTACTATTTCAATTAGTAATCCATTTTATCTATCGATTATTGCTTCGATTACTGTTTCAATTATCACGTCTATTCTCTATTAATTAGTACTTTGATTAATGCTTCAATTATCACTTCTATTTTCTATCAATTATATATTACTTTGATTAGCATATCTATTATCATTTCTATTCTCCCCAGATTATTACTTTGATTAGCTCAATCATCACTTCCATTTCTTATCAATTATTGCTTCGATTAACAGAGGATATGAAAATGGATTTGTGAATTGATTGTCAATTCAATTATAGCCATTTTCCACATCAATTAAAGAGACCCAAATAGAGCTTCGATTAGCATTTCGAGTACTACGTACCAAAAGTTATATCGATTAACACACTATAATTTTCTATTAATTTTGTCTTGATGACCAAGGTTTCTGAGCATCATTGGGAGGAGTTGGTTTAGAAAATCTGATAATGATAATGGTGACTAAATTTGAGGTGTCCACAAATTATTACTTAATTCGATTAGCTCAATCATCACTTCCATTTCTTATCAATTATTGCTTCGATTAATAGATGATATGAGAATGGATTTGTGAATTGATTGTCAGTTCAATTATAGCTATTTTCCGCATCAATTAAAGAGACCCAAATAGAGCTTCAATTAGCATTTCAAGTACCACCAAAACTTATATCGATTAACGCACTATTTTTTCTATTAATTTTATCTTGATGACCAAGATTTCTAAGCATCATTGGGAGGAGTTGGTTTAGGAAATCTGATAATGATAATGGTGACTGAATTTGAGGTGTTAACCAAAATCCTAGTGTACTTTCCCTCAGTGAAAGTTCCCATCCTACATCATGCATGGAGGGATATTTGCTAAGGGTATACCGTCAAACCAATGGCAAGGTGATCCACACCTAAACTCCAATCCTCTATAGTTGCCAAAGCAGCTTTTGGCCAATAGGGACAATCCTGAGAGGGAGTGCTCTGCAACCGATCTACATGGGAGGAAGTATAAACCAATAAAAACATTTTGTAGTGGAACCTTCTGAAACCACGCCCACCTACCCTAACCAATGGAGCCAATGAGATGGTCGGGTGGTAGGAAGGATCTTTACTGTGATCTATTAAAGTAGCTGTGGGTCAATAAGGGCACCATATAGGGACTCAGCATAACCTTGAATTTCTCCCCAATCAAACCTTTAAAAATTGGGAGCTCTTGAGCTCAGTTTAAATATAACGGTACGGTTGTTCGGATCCAAGTTTATCGGGTCTATGTGTGGTGCTCTTGACCAAGAGATGGTCAATAGGTTGTGTTTGGGTTTTCTGAGCACAGAGTGAGCATTGTGGGCCAGATATGCCAGCCCAATTGCACTGCTGGTTCACTGTTTGGAATCGCGGCAGAGGTAGGCGATGCGATTTGAACGCGTCGTATAAGCTGGATGCATATCAGCGAACCGCCTCTGTGATGCGTGTCGCGCGGTTGCTTTGTGGCAACAGCTTGGGTGGACGCATTTAAAAGGTTTAAACGCGGCGGCTGTCAGCGACGTAATTCTGAATGTAATGTTAAAAGCTTTGTTTCGGCCAGACAGAGCAGAGGATGCTCTGTCCGGCGCAGGGGAGGAGCTGCTGTGGCTTCTCCGGTGATTTCCGATGGGTTTTGGTTTCGGATGGCTCGTGCGGCGCGGGAACCACGCGAGGACGATGCTCGGAGCGTGGGTGTGCCATTGACGAGGAGGTTTTAGCGTGCTTCGGCGTCTTCTGCCGGTTGGGAGACTTCCTACCCTGTTTACAGTTTAATGGCATGTTTGAATGGGGTTCAAGGGTTGGAGCATGTGAGGGTGGTTTTCCCTTGTTGTGTTTTACACGTTTACAGCTTTATATGGAATGGATGTTTAGTTTTATGGTTGTTCTCCCGTGTGGGAGTGTGGGTTTGGCCTGTGAGCTGATCCCCCTGCCAGTGTTGAAATGCGGCCAGGACAGCCGACACGTTTCTGGTTTTGTCCGTCATGTTAAGGCGGCGTTGGGGTCGCATCTGGTTGACCTGACACGTTCATGTGGAAACACATCTGTATTGGTGGACGCGACTATGTGTTGACCGTTGGTTTAACCAGTTTGGGTCTAGTGGCGTCGTGTAGCATCGTGTCGGGACGACGCGACTTGCTCGCATCGCAAAGGCCTGTTGCGACAGCAGTTTGAATAGCATCTAGACGGACCGATGCGATCTGGTCGCAGCGTTGGGTCTTGGCACGATAAGCTTCTGTGTGGCGTCCGAATAGGTCTACAATACAGATGGTTATGGGTATGTGGATGTTGTAGCGCGCTCGTGGTTGAGGGACGGACACCAGTAGATGTACTGGCCTCAGCTAGTCCTGTTCCAGTGCCTCACTTTAGGGTTCTCGGCGGAGCCCCTAAAGGTGTCAGGCTTGGACCTGCGGGGTGTGTGACCTGCAGTTATGGTGGTTAGTTAGTCTCCACTGTTCTTGGCTTGTTGTTGTAGAGCGGCAGTTGGACCTTCCATCCGTGACTGCGAGACTAGAGGTAGTTCTTATGCTGTGTTGTCTGGGTTGGATACTGGCGTCATGAACTAGTAGTCCATTCCCGAGTGGTGGCGTCGTCTCCGTACTGACTCGTGTTTGACCACAGGTTGTGGTTTGTGTGTGAATCGTTGGTTAAGGTTGTAATCGTGAAACTGTTAATCGTTGTGGTGTCCCTGGAGGTGGCACAGTTCTGTGGTTCGGTGATGTACCCCTCGTGGGTAGAGTTGTGTTGTGATGGTACGTGAGTCCCGACCTCAGCTGGTGTTGAGGTGAGACCGTGCGTACTGTGGAGGTCTTGTGGTATGACTCTCCACGTGTTGTGTGTTATTTATATTCATACCGTGTATTTCTAGTTATGGTTTGGTATGTGGGTGTTGGCTGGTCATTGCCATACCCGATGCTTTGTGTGGCTGGTTTGTATGTGAGACTGTAGCCTAGGCAGTGGTTTGCCAGTGAGGCTTATGGTCGAGGTGGTTTGGTTGTACAGCGGACTAGCGATGTTAAGCTAGTCCTATGTTTCCCTTTACTTTCCAAAGACCAGGGTTTAGCCGGTGTGTTTATAGTTTGTTGCTGATTAGCATGTTATGTTTCGGCTACCGGTGCTGCCAATGAGACCCTTTGGGGTTGAGATCTCTTGTGTAGTTGTGTTTTCGTTGTGGGAGGTCCCTACTGAGCCAGTGACTTGTTGAGGCTCACTCCCTTACAGTCTGTTTCAGGTGTTGGACGACTTTAGCGTGGTTACGTAGGAGTATGCAGACTTGTACCACCAGCAGTAGAGTAGTTGAGTCGTTGAGCTTGTGCTCTCTCGGGGTATGCCCCAGGTTGTTGTACTCTATTTGGACATGTAATATTGTAATTGTGGACTATTATACATTGTGGTTACAGTTATATACACTTGTACTTTCCTGTGTTATATACTGTAATTGTGGTCTTTTATATTCTTACTGGACACGTGTTAGTGATATCCCTTGCGAGACTTCGGTCCCATCTGTTGAGTTGAGTGTATATTATATCATTTCTCCTATTTTGATGATGACAAGAGGTGTTTTTAAAAGCAATTAAATGAAACATGTCAAAAACATCATACCTGAAGTCAATGTTCAAAAAGCATGTTTCAAATCACATTTATCATTTATGTTCATGATAAATCATTTAACTAATGATATAGTGTTTAATTTTCAGGTACAAACACTTTTTACAAAAGAAGTGTCGACACACCCCTCAATGGTGTCGACACACACCTTAGTCTCAAAGGCAAAAAGCTGAAGAATGCCTAGACTGTGTCGACACTAGTCCAGAAGCAGGTCGACACGAGTTGCAGATTCCAGGATTTACACTACTCAGGTCGACGCACTCTCAGGGCAGGTCGACATGGATCCTACTCCCAGAACATCAGTTTTCAGAATTGGGGATAGCAGGTCGACGCAACACCAGAGCAGGTCGACACTGGATCCTGCTCCTAGAACAGCTGTTTTCAGAACCAGATAGCAGGTCGACACAATACCAAAGCAGGTCGACACTGGATCAGTTCCCAGAACAGCCTGTTTCAAGATTTGGGCAGTGTGTCGACACCACCACCAGGGCAGGTCGACACACTACGGAAAGATTCCATCCTAAGATGGATGTTTGCCACGTGTCAGCCTAGGGCGATTGGGTATCAACCTAGAATCGTGTGCCCTTGTACCCAAAGGGTATCTTTGGAATCTTTGGGTATAAAAGGTCCCTAATCGGCCCCCCATCACATCAGAAGAGACCCAACTAACTCTTAGAGCCTCCAAAAAGTTTCCTGGCGGCTACAAGAGGTCGTCTCCCTCCTCTGCTCTCGTGTGTGCTTCCAGAAGACCAATTCTCACCAATTCAAGTGTGAGAATTGGAGTGTGATCCCTGTAGAAACCTCTGAAGCATCCCAAGGAAGCAGATCCAGTAGAAGCCTTCGTTGGAGAAGAATTCAAGGAAGATCCAACAATTCCAAAGTGCAGAGCATCGGTTTTGGACTTCAAGATTGCAAGCCTCTTCCCAATCCAAGCTTCTACAAGGGAGTACACTTGAAGAACGAAGTTATTTAATACAATTCATTGTACTTCTGTTCTTCTGAGATATCTTTTGAGATTATGCAAGTGTTTCTGCATAGCTCTCATTAATGCTCTCATTTTCGACTAGATCTGTTGCTAGAAGGTCTATGTCTTGAGTGGTGTCTAGCAAGTCTTATGTGAGCATTGTGCTCAAGTTGTGTGAGCATTGTGCTCAGGTTGTTGTGAGCCGTTGTGCTCAGTTTGAGTTGTCTAACTCAAGGTTGTGTTGAGCAGTCTTGCTCAGTTGTTCTAGAGTAGTCTTACTCTAGAAGTTGTGTGAGTTGTAAGCTCTCAAGTGTTGGAGTTGTTAGGCTCCAGTGGGTGTGTTACCCAGTTGTTTTAGTGAATCCTCACGGGGTGTGAGGGGTGGATGTAGGAATCACTTGGGTGATTTCCGAACCACCTAAAAATCCTTGTGCATTTGTCTAATTGTGGTTTGATCATTTCATCCGTTAGATGCTTGCATAGGATCGGTTAATATTCACTTAATCACCTTGTTTCACATCTATTTTACCAACTCACTCAATCTCATCAGATCTGTGGTTTTTCACTGATAAAATTGCCTCTGATTCAAAAGTGTT
The DNA here is from genome assembly GCA_014218235.1 of Colocasia esculenta. NCBI lineage: Eukaryota > Viridiplantae > Streptophyta > Magnoliopsida > Alismatales > Araceae > Colocasia > Colocasia esculenta. The sequence goes on from CM024761.1 coordinate 116,845,515, forward strand.
TTTAAACTGTTTAAGCTTCCGCAAAAAAGTGGCTTAGATCTATTCATCCCCCCCTTCTAGATCTTCTCCACACCTTCACTTCGATCCTTCAATTGGTATCAGAGAGGGTTTACTTTGATCTGATTTGATCTGAGCAGTTTTCGTTTCTGAGTGTTGTGTGTTTGAGTGTTTGCCTGTTTGTTTGCTAAGCATTTTCTTTCTACTTTAGAGTCATGGATTCCAAGGTTTCATAGCTGAGGGTCATTCCATAAATAGGCCACCATTCTTTAATGGTACCAATCTTCTCCACAATATTTTCGTCAGAAGACAATTAGGTCGACACAGTCCCCTGACAGGTCGACACCAGTCCACAAGAACAAGGCTTCTGTGGCTGCTATGTCGACACCAGTATAGGAGAGGTCGACCTGCTCAACATCAAAAGCTGTAAACAACTCAACCAAAAATTCAAATAAAAATTTGAAAAATAAGAAAAAGTCAAAAGAAATAATTCATGAAAACCTTGGACCTCCAAGACAACATTTCAAGATGATTGGACCAATCCTTGGAGCCAATGGTATGAAAACCCATGTTGGTATCATCCTCAATTCCTTTATCCAAATTTCTTGATGTACCAACAAAATCCTTGGATTCCACCTCCTCATCTGAATTCCAATTTTCAAATGAAAAACTCCTCTCCTACCAAAAACAAAAATCTTGATGCTTTCATTCCTAAAAGAAAGAACAAATAGAAAAATGCTGAAAACACCAATGTAACAAAACAAAAATAAAACAAGTCAAATTTGGTGAGAAAAGATTTACTGACAATGTTCAAACATTCTGATGGTCCCAACTCTGTTTGGGTACCAAATCTTCTCTCCACTGATCTTTTTGCAGGAAGGTCGTGCACCCACACCATGTATGGTTTCTTGACAGTGGGTGTTCACGACATGACGGGAGACAGAGCCAATTCTCATTCCTGCTTGAAAATGAGGGAGGGTCAGTTACATTTGGAGGTAAAAAAAAGGAAAGATCATTGGATCTGGAAAGGTTGGTCAAACTTCTTCAAACTCAGTAGATAATGTTTTATTAGTTGATGGTCTTGATTATAATTTGCTCAGTATCACCAACTATGTGACAAAGGTCACAAAGTTGTGATTGAATCTGATTTTTGTAAGATAATTGATTCATCACTGATAAAATCAAATTCTTTGGAAAAAGAGAAAACAATGTCTACATGATCAACCTTAATAAAAACTTTTCTGAAAATCTTTGCTTTGTTGCAAATAAAGATGAAATTGCATGGACTTGGCACAAAAGACTTGGCCATGCAAGTTTCAGAACATTGAATAAGTTGTTAAGACTGAACTTGGTTAAGGGTCTTCCTGAATCTTTTTCTAATGTTGAAGATCAAGTTTGTGGGATATGCGCTAAAGAAAACAACTAAGAAATCTTTTAAAACCTTCAATGAGGTACTTACATCTAGGCCACTAGAACTTCTTCACATGGATCTTTTTGGGCCAACAAGAGTTCTAAGCTTAAGTGGCAAGAGATATGGTTTTGTAATCATTGATGACTTTACTAGATTTACTTGGGTTATCTTTCTATCCCACAAAAGTGATACTTGCCTTGAATTCAGGAATTTCTATACCACTATCTTAACAACTTATCCATATAAAATCAAAAACATTTTAACTGATCATGGGGTGAATTTGATAACACATCCTTTTCTGATCTATGTGCTGAATTTCAAATATTTGACAAGTTTTCTTCACCTAGAAATCCAGAACAAAATGGAGTTGTGGAAAGAAAGAATAGAACTTTTATGGAAATGGCTAGATCCATGCTCTTAGGAAGTAATCTGCCCAAATCCTTCTGGGCTGAAGCTGTTAACACAACCAATCATATCCTAATAGAGCTTTGATCAGACCAAAGATCAGAAAAACCCCCTATGAATTGTTGAAAAACAAAAAGCCAACTGTTTCTTATTTCAAAACTTTTGGGTGCAAATGCTTTGTACACAATAATAACAAAGAAAACCTTGACAAGTTTGATGCTAAGAGTCAGGAAGCTATCTTCCTTGGCTATTCTGAAGTGTCAAGGGCTTTCAAAGTGTACATTCTAAAACCAAACTGTTGAAGAATCTCCACATGTTTTTTTGATGAAAATTCCTTTTCCACTAATGATTCTAAATCTTGCAGGGAAACAAGACAATGAAGAGGATGACCTCATTGTGGATTCTTCACCAACTGTTGAGGAGCTTGTCAATAATGAAGAGAACCTGAACAACAACTCACCATCTTCAAGTGGGTCAGGTAACATTGCTCCAGAAGTGGATACTTCTCAACAGGTAATTTCTGAACCTCGATATCTGAGAGATCACCCATTAGACAGTGTAGTTGGCAATTTGAATGATAGAGTAAGGACCAGATCATCCTTCTTGCAAAATATTGAAGAAGACCCACTAGCTCTAATTTCCCAAATTGAACCAAGTCAATTGATGAAGCCTTATCCAGTTCTGATTGGATTAATGCCATGCATGATGAGCTTCATCAATTCGAAAGAAATCAAGTATGGGAATTAGTACTAGACCTAGTGACCAAGCAGTGATTGGTACTAGATGGGTTTTCAGAAATAAGTTAAATGAAACTGGTCAAGTAATAAGAAACAAAGCTAGGCTAGTTGCAAAGGGGTATAACCAAGAATTTGGAATTGACTTTGAAGAATCATATGCCCCTGTAGCTAGACTAGAAGCTGTCAGAATTTTCCTTGCTTTTGCATCCTCCATGAAATTCAAAGTCTATCAATGGATGTCAAAAGTGCATTCTTAAATGGATATATAAAGGAAAATGTTTTTGTTGAACAACCTCCTGGATATGAAAATGAAAAATATCCTAACCATGTTTTCAAGCTTAATAGGCTCTCTATGGTCTTAAGCAAGCTCCAAGAGCTTGGTATGACCGGTTGAGTTCCTTTTTACTTGAAAAAGGATATTTTAGAGGTAATGATGATCAAACATTGTTCACAAAAATAGTTAAAATCAAATAATTGTAGTCCAAATTTATGTTGATGACATAATATTTGGATCAACCAATAAAGGCCTTTGCACTGAATTTTCAAATCAAATGAAGAATGAATTTGAAATGAGCTTAATGGGAGATTTAACATTCTTTTTGGGATTGCAGGTTAACCAAACACATGAAGGAATCTTCATCAGTCAAACCAAATATGTCAAGGAGCTATTAAAGAGGTTTGACTTTCAGAACTTAAGCACTCAAGCACACCAATTGCAATTAATGCTAAACTAGAAGAAGATCCATCTGGTAAGTCAGTAGATCCAAAGACCTACAGAGGTATGATTGGCTCTCTACTCTATCTTCTTACAACTTCTAGACCTGATATTCAGTTTTGTGTGTGTTTATGTGCTAGATTCCAATCTAATCCTAAAGAAAGTCACATGCTTGCTGTTAAACGAATCTTCAATATCTTGTTGGAACATGTGACTTAGGCATTTGGTATCCTGCTGGTTGCAAGTTAGATCTGTTTGCCTATTGTGATGCTGATTATGCTGGGTGCAAATTAGATAGAAAAAGCACAGTGGCTTGTGTCTATTTCTAGGTGGGTGCCTTATCTCTTGGGCTTCTAAGAAGCAACATTCAGTTGCTCTGTCAACTGCAGAAGCTGAATATGTTGCAGCAGGTAGATGTGGAACTCAGATTCTCTGGGTGAAACATCAACTTCTTGATTACAACCAAGATTTAGGGTGTGTACCCATCCTATGTGATAACACTAGTGCCATAAATTTGTCTAAAAACCCCATTCAGCACTCCAGAACAAAACACATTGAAATTAGGCATCATTTTTGAGAGATGAGGTTGCCAAGAAATCCTTTGAACTCCACTTCATTGAAACTGAAAAACAAATTGCAGACATATTCACTAAACCCCTTCCTGAAAACAGATTTTCATCTTTAAGGAGAGAACTTGGTCTTTGTAAATGTCCACCTTCATGATCTCTCTCAAGGTTTGGGTTGAGTGTAATGCATTGTCTAAGGGGAGTTCTTTGCATCTCATAATTCTTTGCTTCCTTGAGTTACATTGTTCATATCTCTCTCACTTTCAATTCTATTCCCCTTTTTACAATAAATTCTCCAACTCTTATTGTGTTGAAATTTCTTGGTATATCAAATGGTGATTTGGAGAAGGACAAGTTATGCCTGTCTGGACACTTTCACTATGCGAGAGTATATGTCTCCGCCAAGTACTAAGAAATTGATATGCAATTGTTGAGGGGGAGCTTCTATTGTTCAAAGAGGATACTTTGTCTGATTTCAAAATCTTGCTTATTTTCACTTCCATTTCTTTTTGATAATGATTCTTCAACTCTTATTGTATTGAAATTTCTTGGTATATCAAATAGTGTTTGGAGAAGGACAAGTTAGGCTTGTCTGGAAACCTTTCATTATGCGTGAGTATATGACTCCGCCAAGTACCAAGAAATGGATATGCAATTGTTGAGGGGAGTCTTTGTTGTCCAAGAAGAAAACTTTTCTGATTTCCAAAATTTACATATCTTTATTTTGATGAAAAGTGATTGAAATCATCATCTCAGGGGGAGCTAGAAAATTCACAAGTCATGACTTTGCAAAATTCAAAACTTTTCCTGAATCTCATCAATTCCTTGCATGATGTCATCATTTCGAAGTCTAGAGTCTCAAAATGAACCTTGAGTGATCTATTATATTTTTTACTAATCAACTTTCAACTATATCTCTCAACCCACAGAAATTCAGATCTCTTCCTAGACTAAACATCAACTTGTGCCTTGAATTTAAAACATTTCCTTGTTTGCAACTGATGATTGGATGTATTTGATTTCTATCTCACAAACTCTCCAAAAATTTTAAAATCCAACAGAGCAATGGCACTTGTGCTGAGAAACTGCACACCTTCACAATGAATGAAGTGCCATGTATGTCATGAGGCACTATTGCTAACTCTGTTCAAAGGGGGATCAAAATAAAAATAAATTCAAAACAAAAGCAAAATGTGCTATGCTTTTTTGATGATGACTGAGTAACTGGAAATATTGGCGTCTACAAAACGTATATTTTCATGTCAAAAGGCCATCATTTACCCCTTTGAGACTTGACAATGACTAAATCTTAAGTATCCAGGGACTATGGTGTGTAAAAAGCACTAGTACTTGAGTGAAAGAGATTTATATCATTTGATAGTTTGTTAAAAGAACAAAATGTGAACATTATTGGAGATGTGTCTAGAAAGAATCATCTTCATTCCTCATCCAGTTGTTCTTTGAGATTGTGTTTTATTTTAAAATAATTGTATTTAGTCTAGATGACATCTTTAATTCTTTAAAGTTGAGAAATATGGTAGTTTATAGTTGATTGTTAGATATATTATATCCCTCAATTTCTCATTTTGTTGATTCAAGTCTTGGAATGCTAATATCCTGTTGGAAATTGTTTGAAAACTTGAATTGTGATGAATTTTTGCAAAATATATAAATAAAATTTTAAGCCTCTTAAAAATTCTTGAAATGATAATTCCCCTCATTGCTCATCATTCTAAAGATGTCCCAAAATTTCTCAAATTTTTCCTCTCACAAAATTCAAATTTTCTTCAAAGGTCAGGTCGACACCATTCCTTCTCGTGTCGACACACTTCCTAAGTCAGGTCGACACTACCTTCTTCCTGTGTCGACACTGCCCTCTTGCCAGAACCTTTTAAGTCATGGGTTCCAGATAAGCCTTGTTGTTCCTGCGGGTTTGCACCACTGCAACCCCTTTTAGGTTTAGGTCGACCCGACGATGCTTTTCCTCTCATTTCCGGCAAGAAATCCCTCACATTCCTTCCTCAATCAAAACCCTTTCTCAATCATCTCTTCTCCTTCATCAACACCCGATTCCATTCCATTCTTGCACCATGGTGGAGATAGTTGGGTCCTCGTCGTGGAGCAAAATCTCAGGCTTCCTCCAGTCCAGTTTCGGAAGAGGATGATGTTCCTCAGCTCGAAAGGAGAACCAAAAGGAGGAATGACCCTGCACAGCAACCAGGGTCCTCCTCTGCACCTCAGCCAGCACCCAAAGAGGGTAGACCATCTTCTTCAGGCAGAGGTAGGGTTTCTAGAACAGAGAATCCGGGCTCCCCTTCTGGAGACTCTTCAGATTCATCATCATCATCTTCAGAGTCTTCCAAGTCTCAGACACCACTAGTGAAGCCAAGCTTATTTTAAAGCCCAGGATAGTGGACTTATCATACATTCAGCTAGCTACTCATTTCCAGAAATTCAGACCTATTTCTCTTTTCAGTCTTGGTTGATATTCATTTCTGAATTTCAAATTAGTTATCCAAGACTTGTTAGGGAATTTTACAAGAACCTGAAATGCATAGAGGATGGATATAAATCAAAGGTTAAGGGCATAGTCATTGACATGCCGACTGATATAGCTGCCTCTATTTTCAAAGTACCAGATGAAGGGGCAGATTATCATCAATTTGAATTTGATCTTCATGAAGCCTATTCTATCTTGACATGCCTACCTTCTGATGCATCTGATCCCAAACAAACCCATGTTACCAGATTCAACACAAATTCCTTTCCCCCTGTGTTGAGAGTCCTCCACCACATATTGACCACCATTATCACTCCTCAAGGTGGTGGACGGGACAGGTTGACAGATATTTAGAGGTTTATTCTGTATTGCATGGTCAAGATATCAAAATCAATCTTCATGTCATTATGTATCAATCATATCTGAAACAACAAGGAAGGACCTCAAAAGATCTCTACCATATGCTGCACATCTGACCTCAGTCTTCCAGCATTTTGGTGTGCCTTTGGAGAATGAGAAATCCCAATCTATTCCTAAGCCCAACATCTACACCTTCAAGAATATTCAAAAATTTATGGGATTTAGACTGGAGGGAAATCAAGTTAGGAGAGGGCCAGTTGTGGTTGAGGCCCCCCAAGCTCAGGAGGAACAGCCTCATGATCAAGGGGAACAGCCCCAAGCTCAGGAGGAATAGCCTCAAGATCAAGGGGACTAGCCCCAAGCTCAAGAGGAACAGCCTCCAGCTGGGGGACCATCCCCAAGTCAAGAGGATCAGCCTCCTTTGAATGAGGAACAGCCTCAAATTTCAACTGGAGGTGACATTCCTTTTCATGCCCCACTCTCACCTCAGTTTCCCCATTTCTCACCACAACCCAATTTTCAAGCATCCACATCTTCTGGTGGGCCTCCTGTTCCACCAGAATTGATCTCCTTCCTAAATGATAAGTTTGAAACCTTGAACTCCTCCATCCAAACCATGTCAGAAACATTTGAGTTGAGGATTCAACGGTTGGAGAACACTGTATCTGCCAAATTCATAGAACAAAAGCTGCCTCAGACTATGCAGCTCAAAGATTCAACAGACTGATTGGTACCATGGCAGATGCCTAATTACAGCTTAAGGAGCACCAGCAAAAGTTGAGACAGTTCTCAAGGGATTCTGACAAATTCTCAAGCTGATGTCTTCAACACCCAACAGACATTACATGAGATCACCAGCACAAGACTGTCCTTTGCTCATTTTGTAGATGATTTGGAAAGCATGAGGAACTTCAATGAGCACTTGATACACAGATATCTGATTTGACAAAGAATTCAAGATCATGCAAAGACCTGGTTGGTCAGCTGGATCATCTTCATCCTCACAACCCATTGCAGCTGATCTAGCAAGAATTCAAGCTACCTTGATAGAGAATTCAGATAGAATGGAACACTTCTTGCACACCAAACTCACAACCATTCAAGATCAAATCAAGTCCAGCTTGACTTTTATGGAGAAAAGAATGTCTGACATTGAGACCATCTTACTTCCCCTTCCTCCTCCTCCTCCATCTTCTACTTAATGTAATTTTTCTTTGATGATGTCAAAGGGGGAGAAGAAAGAAAGAAAGAGAAATGTTAATGTTCTTTTGTAATCTTTTGGAATGATTGTAATGGCTCTCTTGATGAATGAAATGAAATGCTTTTCTGCTTAGCTTGAATGAAATCTTCAATTGCGACTTCAATGTGAATGAAAATCTTTATGTGAATGTGATTGTTTGAATACTTGTCAAGTTGCTTGACTTCTGTGTACAAAAATTCTCATTTCAAGTAACATTGTGTTCCACAAATACATCATCAACTGTTACTGAAAAATATCAAAAGGTCTTTGACAAGTTTAAACAAAAGAAATAAAAATGTGAAAACAAAAATTGCTTAAAATCACACTTCATCAAAACACATTGTAATATGGATTTATTGTTGCCATCATCAAAAAGGGGGAGATTGTTGAGTTGAGTGTATATTCATATCATTCCCTCCTATTTTGATGATGACAAGAGGTGTTTTTAAAAGCAATTTAAATGAAACACGTCAAAAACATCATACCTGAAGTCAATGTTCAAAAAGCATGTTTCAAATCACATTTATCATTTATGTTCATGATAAATCATTTAACTAATGATATATGTGTTTAATTTTCAGGTACAAACACTTTTTACAAAAGAAGTGTCGACACACCCCTCAATGGTGTCGACACAACACCTCAGTCTCAAAGGCAAAAAGTTGAAGAATTGCCTAGACTGTGTCGACACTAGTCCAGAAGCAGGTCGACACGAGTTGCAGATTCCAGGATTTACACTACTCAGGTCGACGCACTCTCAGGGCAGGTCGACATGGATCCTGCTCCCAGAACAGCAGTTTTCAGAATTGGGGATAGCAGGTCGACGCAACACCAGAGCAGGTCGACACTGGATCCTGCTCCCAGAACAGCTATTTTCAGAACCAGGATAGCAGGTCGACACAATACCAAAGCAGGTCGACACTGGATCAGTTCCCAGAACAGCCTGTTTCAAGATTTGGGCAGTGTGTCGACACCACCACCAGGGCAGGTAGACACACTACGGAAAGATTCCATCCTAAGATGGATGTTTGCCACGTGTCAGCCTAGGGCGATGGGGTATCAACCTAGAATCGTGTGCCCTTGTACCCAAAGGGTATCTTTGGAATCTTTTGGGTATAAAATGTCCCTAATCGGCCCCCCATCACATCAGAAGAGACCCAACTAACTCTTAGAGCCTCCAAACGTTTCCTGGCGGCTACAAGAGGTCGTCTCCCTCCTCTGCTCTCCATGTGCTTCCAGAAGACAATTCTCACCAATTCAAGTGTGAGAATTGGAGTGTGATCCCTGTAGAAACCTCTGAAGCATCCCAAGGAAGCAGATCTAGTAGAAGCCTTCGTTGGAGAAGAATTCAAGGAAGATCCAACAATTCTAAAGTGCAGAGCATCGGTTTTGGACTTCAAGATTGCAAGCCTCTTCCCAATCCAAGCTTCTACAAGGGAGTACACTTGAAGAACGAAGTTATTTAATACAATTCATTGTACTTCTGTTCTTCTGAGATATCTTTTAAGATTATGCAAGTGCTTCTGCATAGCTCTCATTAATGCTCTCATTTTCGACTAGATCTGTTGCTAGAAGGTCTATGTCTTGAGTTGGTGTCTAGCAAGTCTTATGTGAGCATTGTGCTCAGTTGTGTGAGCATTGTGCTCAGGTTGTTGTGAGCCGTTGTGCTCAGTTTGAGTTGTCTAACTCAAGGTTGTGTTGAGCAGTCTTGCTCAGTTGTTCTAGAGTAGTCTTACTCTAGAAGTTGTGTGAGTTGTAAGCTCTCAAGTGTTGGAGTTGTTAGGCTCCAGTGGTGTGTTACCCAGTTGTTTTAGTGAATCCTCACGGGGTGTGAGGGGTGGATGTAGGAATCACTTGGGTGATTTCCGAACCACCTAAAAATCCTTGTGCATTTGTCTAATTGTGGTTTGATCATTTCATCCGTTAGATGCTTGCATAGGATCGGTTAATATTCACTTAATCACCTTGTTTCACATCTATTTTACCAACTCACTCAAATCTCATCAATCTGTGGTTTTTCACTGATAAAATTGCCTCTGATTCAAAAGTGTTTTAAAACTGTTTAAGCTTCCGCAAAAAGTGGCTTAGATCTATTCATCCCCCCCTTCTAGATCTTCTCCACACCTTCACTTCGATCCTTCATGACCGTGGGAGGCGATCTGGATATGGACTCTTATTGGGTATAAATATCCAGGGCATTACATTAAAGGCCAAGTCTGACTGAGTTCCTGTGACGATCCTTGCCGTTCAGGCCTATTAACCCAATAACGTGCCCACACGACTCCGCCTCCCGCGATTGGCCGAAGCCTCACAAGGGATATCAACCACACTTGTCCGTGAAAATATAAAGGAAACACGCTGAACACATATAAAATTCCCTTTCTCACATATATTCACATGAAATATACATGTTCAGTTCCATATCATAGTCATTAAACAAAGTACAATAGCTCGGGACAAACCCCCGAGGCTCCACAAGTAAAAGTATTACTCTGCTGGTGGCGAAGGCCCGACTCCACTACGGTGCTGACCGGAACAAGAAGAGGGACGGGAACCCTCCTGCTCTCCTACACCTGGAAGAAGAAGGGGTGAGCCTCACAAGTCACTGGCTCAGTAGGGCAACTTCCTCAAAGCCGATAAAACAATGTACAACAGATAAGATAAGCAAAGCTGTAAGCATTTAAAATATATGATGCCTATACTTGCTACTATAGCTGTAAGTAAATAAACGACAAACCACGTATGAGTGTACAAGCTAAAGAAGGGCACGCCGCACATGACTCACGAGAACTGGTTCGCGACACCACCCACAGACCCGGACAAACAACACAAGTCTACCTCTCAGCCTCGCAGCCATGGACGAAAGGTCCAGCTGCCGCTCCACCTCAGCAGGGTCAAGAACTGTGGAGACAAACCAACACCACACCTACAAACCACACTGCTATAGGCCCAAGCTTGACACCTTTAGGGACTCTGGCCGAGCTCCCTAAAGTGAGACATTGGAAACAGGACTAGCTGGGGACCAGTACGTCTACTGGTGTCTGTCCCCCAACCACGAGTGCGCATTATCTAGCAAAACCCATCGTTATCATTCACGGTAGAGGCCGACACAACCCATACAGACCCTACATTGCATAGCCAACACAGCCTAAGCAATGTACAATAGAAATCAGACAGACTGGCCACAGAACCCCAAAGCTCTGGTGGCCACACTTTAAACCGCAACCAACACAGTGGTCGCCAATCGGCTTGAATCGTGACGGACCAACCCGTCGCCTCAAGGTCTGAATCGCGACGGACCATGTCGTCGTGTTCTTAAAACACGACGACTGGTTCCATCGCCTTTTAGATAGCTGAAACCCACCTTCAACCTACAATCCGGAAAACACACCAAGAGGCTATACATGCTGTGAAAGCAGGAAATAGAAGTCCATATAACACCCTAAGCATGCTTTCTATCATCCATACATGATTCCCAAGTCAAAATCCATAAACCCTAATCCATACAGTCCATGCAAGAGAAAACAGGGTAAAGTTCCCCTACCAACAGAGGAAATGCAAATCCAACATCGTCCGAACATTCCCTGCACTCTGAAGCACCTCATCGCACTGGAATCACATCGAACGGATAGAAAAACCTCCAAAATCACCACAGAATCCCATAGAAAAGCTTCCCCCAGCTGAACAGTGTAACTACATTGTTCGGCCAAGGGCAGAAGCCAAAAACATACTGAGTTTGAATCGCGACATATCAGGCCGTCGCGTTTAGAAATGCGACGTACCCCGCCGACACGATTCAATCCCGACGTCCTGCATGCGCCACATGGCACGCATGCAGCAGCACTCACGTAAAAGTGGTTCTAAATCACGACGGGGCAGGTGGTTGCGTTCATGTAAGAATTGCGATGTCTGTGTTCGTCACGTTCTTAATGAGCCTGACAGAGGTCTGTTTGGGCTGGGAATTCTAACCCTCCAGCCTCCCAACCTGCCACACCAACCTGTATAAACACATGTAGACACACATGGTCTACCAATGGGCCATACATTGGCCCCCAAACCCGGTAAACTATGATCCGAACGTACTGGTTATTACATTATATCACCTAAAAGGAATTTCATCCTCGAAATTAATGGAATAACACAATCAACAGTTCATCATATATAGAACTATCACTTAAAAAGAATTTAACACTTACTCAAACAAGTATGGATACATCTTGTACATCTCATAGGCCAACTCCCAAGTGTCTTCTCCACCCTGCCTATTCTCCCATCTGATCTTTACCAGCTCAATGTCTTTATTCCTTAACCTTTGTGTCTGGTGACCTGTAATCATCACTGGATACTCTGGCATGGATATATCTGGATTCAAATATCACGAGTGTAGCTAACAATCTGAGAGGGATCTCGAATGTATTTTCTTAACATTGATACATGAAACACATCATAAAAATCAGTGAAGTCTGCTGGAAGCTCCAATCTATACGCTGTCTCACCAATCCTTTCCAAAATCTGGAATGGACCCACATACCTGGGACTCAACTTACCCTTCTTGCTGAACCTCAATACACCCTTGGTTGGAGAAACCCTCAAAAACACATAGTCGCCGACTTCAAACTGTAGGGGCATGCGCTGTGTATCCGCATAACTCTTTTGCCTACTTTGTGCCGTTTGAAGCTTCTCTTTGATGAACTTTACCATTTCTACACATTGCTGCTCCAATTCTGGTCCCATTGCTTGCCTTTCATCCACTTCATGCCAATTAACGGTGTTCTACAAGGTCTTCCATAAAGTGCTTCATACGGTGCCATGCCGATGCTTGTGTGGTAGCTGTTGTTGTAGGCAAATTCGACCATGCCCAATGCTGCTCCAATCCGTCTCCCCAAACTAAACAATATGCTCGCAACATATCTTCAATGGTCTGGATTGTCCTTTCCATCTGTTCATCGATTTGGGGATGGTATGCTGAACTATATCTCAATTGTATACCTACAACCCGCTGCAAACTCCTCCAAAAATCAGATGTAAACCTGGGATCCCTGTCTGAAACAATAGTGATTGAAATTCCATGCAATGGCACAATTCTTTCAACATATAACCTTGCCAATCTATCCACTTCCCATGACATGCTTACCATAGCAACCTGCATACTTTTGTCAATCTGTCAACAAAAACCCCAATGCCATTATGACCTAAAGCCATCCTTGGTAAACCTACAACAAAGTCCATGGCTATATCATCCCACTTCCACTGCGGTATTGGTAATGGTTGCAATAAACCACCTGGTCTTTGATGCTCTGCTTTAACTTGTTGGCATACTAAACACCTTGCTATGAATTCCGCTATCTCCCTCTTCATGCTCGGCCACCAAAAATACTTCTTTAAATCTTGATATATCTTTGTGCTTCCTGGGGGAATGGTGTACCTAGACCGATGTGCTTCTTCTAACACTTTCTGCTTTACACCAGCTTCACTTGGAACATACAACCTGTGTCTGAACCGGACCACACAATCATCATATATGGGGACATCTTCCATTTTCACAATATCAATCAAGTGCTCATCTACCTTTTGTGCTTCTATAATCTGCCAATACAAAGATGGCTCCACTGTACTGCTAGCTAACACTGCTCCTCGCTGGCTACTTGGAACAATCAAGGAATTCTCTGCCACATCTTCACACAACTTCCATTCTCTCATCATCATGTGACTCATAACAGCCTTCCTGCTCAAAGCATTTGCAACCACATTTGCCTTGCCTGGATGATATGCTAAACTGAAGTCATAATCCTTTAGATATTCTGTCACGCCCCTCCAATTTAGTAGCGGAATATCGGAGGAAAACGTGAGCGACAAGTATGGTAGTGAATTGCGCATACAGACACAAACATCAGAGTATCTAACGAACAATAATTGAAATACATTCTTCATTTCATTATAAATCACTAAAACTATTACAACCACTAATTCGGAGCCATACCTAGGGCTCAATGATATCATTACATTGAAAAGAAATCTAAAGCAATAACTATTAGACTCCATAGTACTAGGGCAACTTCATCAACTGACTCCAGGTCGCTCATCACACTAGTCCCGTCCCATTGGTGTGTGTGACGTCATTGTCTGACTTACCTGAGACACAATAACAAATAACGAAGGGTGAGCGATAATACCCAGTAGGACTTAAATCTTAGGCTCAAGCAGGCTTTAAATAATTAATGCATTAAATGGAAGAGTAACTAATGATAGAGAGAGAGAGTCAAGTAATGTAAGAGATAGCATGATAGCACGTGATTGAAATAACGTGAGTGTCCAGATATAGCACAAGAATCGAGTATATCACAATGATTATGAACACAAGTAACGTCAACATCAAACAATAGCAAGTAACATGTATAGCGAGGAGAGAGAAAGTTGATGGTCACGTAGAGAGAGTAAATTGCACTTTGATTGATTTTCCTCAATCGAAATAGTATGGCACTTTGGTTATCTGTAGACAGCCGAGAGAAAACATAGCACTTGTTTTGATTATTAAATGGCACTTTGTTGTCAAAGGACAACGAGAGAATATAGTTGAACAATAACAGTGCAGTAGGAGAGTACGACAGTAGTCGCTCAATAACAGGACAGTAGCAGTTCAGTAATAGTCAGTGGTAGTGCAGTACGTCTAAACAAACAGACTAACAGTATAACAGTCAATGTCTAGCTAATTCAGAACAGTCAGTCAGAACCGGTTCAAATGCAGACACCGTCATTAGCCCCTGTAGGTATTTTCGGGTGGCTCTCTACCCCCAAGACTAGATTGGAGCCCCTCGGACACTCTCCGTTCCCTCAGCAGTATGCATTCAAGTCAGTAGAGTCACAAGAACCATTTAGCGCTAGACAGTCAAGAACTGTACAAAATAGTAAGAGCCACACAGCTCAAGGGTACCAAGAGAGTTCCAAATGAATAGACGAGATAGATGAGATAGTAGAGTGAACTTGAATAGATGAGCGAGTAGAGTGTAGATGAAATCTTATGGTCATTGCACGTGAAACGTCGAGTAAACAGGCGATAGTAATAGTTGCACAACACGCGCACTTGGTGTGGGCAGTTAGGTGGAATACACTACCTTTCCACTGGCCATGTTACACACAGGTCCAGAGGTCCGGCGTGATTCAAGATAAGAACAAGAGAAAACTAAGGCCGTTTGGATCTTGCCTATCCCTAAAGGGTATCATAGGTGTTAGGGTACAACCATCTCATCGACCATGTGGGAATCCATGGACAGAGGAGACTTACGGAGGCCTTGGTCAAGGGGTCACTAGTCCGGCGAAAGGAATATCCGACGGAGAGTTCACCACAAGCCAAGAAGAGGCTTTCCTATCGTGCTAGAGTGTATGTGCATGCCACGCGTGAGAATCGCTCAAGTGCGTATGTGAATCCGATTATGGAAACTCTAGTTATAAAAACTCCGTTTATGGAAACTTCATTTTTGGAAACTCTATAATGGCAAGTATAATGAGTACTAAAACATGCATGACCAATTTTAGCAAGTAACTATGTGTTTTTAGCAAGTTTGTTAACAAGGCAAGAAAGTGAATAATCGGTAGGTAGAGAGCACGATCATGAACTTAAGATCAATTAAAAATGTGAACATGTTTTAACTTTTATATGGGTTGTTAAATGCATGAAAAGACTTTCTAGAACCTTCCAGAATGGATCAAACTCACACATGCAAAGAACGACACAAATGATAGAAACCAAGACGTATGCCCTTTAGAAGGCAAATGCAGTCCCATCCCTTCACTTCCTTAGGTCATAACTCATTGATTTTTTATTCAAATCTCACACATGAATATACCAAATTGAATCCTTGAGGAATCCAGCAAAGAAAATGGCTTGTCAATCCGAGGTCTATAGAAAAAGTTATGGCCGATTAGGTGGACATAGGCAGAACGCGACACATTGCCTATCGCCTTCTGAAAGTGAAGGCGACCATCATCTTTCTGCCTTCTGAAGAAGACCACAAAACTGTCTGATTTTTGGTATGGGTCGCGACCATGATGTTGTCACTTTATGGTAGCGACGTGTCGACCTGTCGCTACCTGAAAATGACGTTTGGGTTACTTTTTCTACCTATTTCCAACTCCGACTTGGATTGGGTTTGACACCTATGGGTTTGAAAAATCAAAACAAATGCTAGGGTGATCCAAATTGGGTGAAACCACCTTTGTTAGTTAGAGTACTTCTAATACTTTGTACAGTAGCAAATAATCAAGAAACAAAGGTCGTTTGACTATGTAATAAGATGTATTGGGATTGACTATGTGAATCTAACATAGTGTTCATGTTCAGATTAATACTCTCAGCACAGTCAACGAAAATTGGAGAAACTAGTGCCAAATGAAAATACGCTCATAGGGTAACAAGTTCTATGTTGAACACTTGGTCTCAAAACGACTCCACAAAGAGGTATGGAACTTGTAACACAAGTCAAGGTTAAATTACGACAGTACATCGTCAAGATCATGCAAGATTTAATTCATGACGTAGGATGGATGAAAATTAGGGTTTCTAGGGGCAAAATATGCCTAACATCCGTCAGTAAATCTAGTTAAAATTTGAGAGCACGAGGTTGAGTATACATGGAGATTAGGAATAAAGAAGAAGGGTTGGGTTCATGGTGTTTGCAGAACTTCAGAAATCAACCATAAAAGATTAGCTTGATGGAAAATATGAAACTTGAGGGTTTTGCTCGTGAGAATGTCTACCTTTAGTCATTTTACTCTTCTAGGGCAAGAACTTGAAGAACTCGGGATGAAGCTTGATGAAGCCTTCAACCCACGAAATCTCCTCCTCCTTGGCCTCTTCTCCACGTCCATCAAGTCCAGCAACATGTTAGGGGCGGCCATGGAGAGATTGTGGAGTATTTATGCTTGTTGGATTTCTATTTCCTAATAGGACTCCAACTCCTATTTAATTACGAATTTTCCTATTTAATCCCACCTTCCAAGCCTTGCCATGTCCTATTGGGGTTGGGTTGGGATCCAATTCGTGGCTAACCTATTTGGTTAGGTTTAGGAATCCAATTCCAACAAAAACTTCCTATTTAATGCATTAAATACATCTTTTCTATTTAAGATAATTAAGTTGCGAATTTAGAGTATTTTCCTATTATTTATCTTTTTAAAATCCTTATTTTGGCCCATAAATTTTATATGGTCAATTTAACCAAACCCATTATTTATTGGAATTTATCTTATGAGATTTCCCTTTTTAATTAGGAAATAATGGAAGTTACAGATTTTATTGTATTTTCTTATTTGAATTTATTCATGGGCTATGAGTGGTCCATTGGTCCAAACCCGATAATGGTTAATCATTACATGATGTCGTTGGAAGTCTCTCTGACATGTTCGCTAAATTTATGGGCACGTTATTTTTCCGTGTTAACGTTTTTCCGACTTAGTTCCCTAAGTTGGATAATGAGTCACATTGTGACATATACCTGGCCAATCAGATTTTTCGTTGCTTAAATTTCTTAGTAGAACATTTAGAAATAATGTATGGGGTTGATTTATCATTTTTACGGAATTTTTATACGTGTTCTTGCACATATGATAATGGTATGTATGTTATCTATTATTCTGTTTTATAGAAATTTATTATTTTGAATTTTTAAAATACTGAATTTCCCGGGTTGCTACATATTCCATCCACGTGCGCTGCCTCAAATTCAAATCTTTCTGTGAGAAGATATTCTTCAAACTCTTGTGGTCCGTGAAGATCTCAAACCTCACCATACAAGTAATGCCACCATATCTTCAATGCAAACACAACCGCTGTCAATTCTAAGTCATGTGTGGGGTAATTCTCCTCGTGCCGCTTCAACTGTCTTGACGCATAAGCCACCACCTTTCCATGCTGCATAAGCACTGACCCAATTCCTCTCCTGGATGCATCTGTATATAGCACAAAACCACCTTAGCCTGACGGAATCTCTAATATTGGTGCTGAAGTGAGCCGTTTCTTTAACTCTATAAAACTGTGCCTGTAATAGGATGACCAAACAAATGGTACTCCTTTCCTGGTAAGCCTTGGAAATGGGCATACTGCCCGGCTGCAACTCTACTGTAAAGTCCACCTCTCTATGTGGTGCCAAACCTGGTAACTCATCCGAGAATTAATACATCCACAAACTCTCTAACAACAGGTACCATATCTACTGTCTTACCTGCCTCAACCAAGCTAACCGATGCCAAATAGGCCACACACTCTGCATTGATCAGTTTCCTAGCTTTAAGAGCGGAAATGATAAACTTAGGGGTTTAGAATGGCATACCTTGAAATTCAAACATACTGCCTCCTGGATGGCTGAACCTTACTCTTTTCTTTCTGCAATCAACAACTGCCCCATATGCTTCCAACCAATCTATACCCAATATCACATCATATTCCTTTTAACTGTAATGCATATAATCTTGCTGGAAACTGATTACCTTGGATTATAACGAGAACCTCATCCAAGTAATTAACATGTAGTAAGCATGAAATCCCCGGAAGGAACCTCTACCACAAGCTCACACTGCCTCTCCTCAAATGGATGTACCATACTATCAATAAAGTCTTCAGAAATGAAAGAATGTGATGCACCTGGATCAATTAACGTTCTAGCAGAAAATTCAAGAAGTGGTATAATACCTTCAATCAAATTTGATGCCTCCGCTTGAGCCCTTGTGATTGCCATCACTCGTCCTCCTCCTCTTTGGTAAGGCGTGCCTCTACCTCGCTCAGTTGAAGGCTACTGCTGCTATTGTTGCTGTGGTGCCCCTCTACCATAGCTACCTCTTCTTGGATACGGACAATTCCTTGCCAAGTGCCCTGGCTGATCACAATTGTAACATCTGAATTCTGCGGGCTGCCTTGCTGTGCTTTGCTAGGATTCCTCCACCTCCGGCTTATAGCCTCGGCCCTGCTGAAATCCTTGCTGCCTGCCGCCTCCTCGGCCTCTAAATATCTTCTTCAACTTGTTTCCCCACTTGCCAAAGCCCGATGTAGAAGCTCCTCCTGAAGGTGCCTTGCCTTTGCTAACACCCGATGATTGCTGTGGAAGTCGAAAGCTACCCCCACTTGATCCCGATCCACTGGACTGCCTTGCTTGCACTGTTCTTTCTAGTATTGCTGCTCTTTGGGCTGCCTCTTCCACTGTCCCACAAAGGAGTTACTGCATCTTGCAACTCCGGCCTCAACCCCCGAACGAAATACTCAACCATCATTGCACTGTTAGTCACCACATATGGTGCATACCTGCTCAAGGCCATGAACCTCATTTGATATTCCAACACCGAAAAAATCCCTTGCTGTAGTGTTCTAAATTGCTCCCTCTTGGCTTGCTGAATTTGTTCCGGAAAGAAGGTGTTGTTGAATACTTCAAGAAATTCCGGCCATGTGATGGTATCCTCCGCTCGTCCTACAAACACGGTTTGCATCTTGAGTCTCCACCATTCTTGTGCAAATCCTCTCAACTGGTAGGTAGCCAAGATGACTCTATCCACATGTGGACACCTCATTGTAACAAATACCCTTTCTATCTCACGCACCCAATGCTCAGTTGTATCTAGATTCGGACCTCTCGAGTACGTAGGTGGCTGCAAACATAAGAACCTCTCCACTAGCACCATGGACTCCTCCACACTAGCTGGCCGCACTGGTACAACTGGAGGTAAAGGTACTACATGTGGTACCTCAACTCCATATGGTGGGACAAATAGTGCCGGTACGGTCTCCTCCTCCACTGGTGGTGCTGTAGCTGCTGGCTGAACTGGTGGCTGCTGATCCAATCATGTCTGAATATGTGTGATACTGTCCCATAACCTCTCTATCATCTGATGTGTAGTCTCCTCTGGCTCATCACCTCCACCTCCCCAATCTCTCCTATCAGCCATTTATAAACTCTGCACACACAACATTCCAATCCACACAACATAGAAGCATATCATCACAAAAACAAGGCCAACTACCAACAATAGACTATAATAAGGAACATACTATGTACATTTCCTATTTCTTCATATTTACACGGACCTTGCTCTGATACCAACTGTGACGGTCCTCGCTGTTCAGGCCCATTAACCCAATAACATACCCGACACGACTCCGCCTTCAGCGATCGAGCCGAAGTCTCACAAGGGATATCAACCACACTTGTCCGTGAAAATATAAATGAAACATGCTGAACACATATAAGATTCCATTTCTCACATATATTCACATGAAATGTACATGTTCAGTTCCATATCATAGTCATTAACAAAGTACAATAGCCCGGGACAACCCACGAGGCTCCACAAGTAAAAGTACTACTCTCTGCTGGTGGCGAAGGCCCGACTCCACTGTGGTGCTGACTGGAACTAGAAGAGGGACGGGAACCCTCCTGCTCTCCTGCACCTGGAAGAAGAAGGGGTGAGCCTCACAAGTCATTGGCTCAGTAGGGCAACTTCCTCAAAGCCGTAAATAATGTACAACGATAAGATAAGCAAAGTTGTAAGCATTTAAAATATATGATGCCTATACATGCTACTATAGTTGTAAGTAAATAAACGGCAAACCACGTACGAGTGTACAAGCTAAAGAAGGGCACGCCGCACACGAGTCACGAGAACTGGTTCGCGACATCAGCCACAGACCCGGACAAACAACACAAGTCTACCTCTCAGCCTCGCAGCCATAGACGAAAGGTCCAGCTGCCTCTCCACCTCAGTAGGGTCAAGAACTGTGGAGACAAACCAATACCACACTTGCAGACCACACAGCTACAGGTCCAAGCTTGACACCTTTAGGGACTTCGGCCTGAGCTCCGTAAAGTGAGGCACTGGAAACAGGACTAGCTGAGGACCAGTACGTCTACTAGTGTCCGTCCCCCAACCATGAGCACGCTACAAGCGACCACACACCCAGAAACATGAGTCGCTACCTCCTGTCGTCTTTCCCTTAGCCGGACGTACAACTCAAACTCTGGAGTGAGGGTGTCCAGGAAGATGACACAAACCCTGATGGTACTCACCGTACCGGGACAAGCCCTAAGCACCTGGTGCTAGGGTAACTGACTGGAGAGGTAACCACGGAAGGCGTAACAACCCAACTTGCTATGCACGCATTACCAAGCAAAACCCATCATTATCATTCACGATATAGGCCGACACAACCCATACAGACCCTACATTGCATAGCCAACATAGCCCAAGCAATATACAATAGAAATCAGGCAAACTGGCCACAGAACCCCAGAGCTCTCATGGCCACACTTTAAAACGCGACCAACACAGTGGTCGCCAATCGGCTTGAATCGCGACGGACCAACCTGTCGCCTTAAGGTTTGAATCGCGATGGGCCATGTCGTCACATTCTCAAAATGTGACGACTGATTCCGTCGCCTTTCAGACAACTGAAACCCACCTTCAACCTATAATTCGGAAAACACACCAATGGCTGTACATGCTGTGAAAGCAGGAAATAGAAGTCCATATAACACCCTAAGCATGCTTTCTATCATCCTACATGATTCCCAAGTCAAATCCATAAACCCTAATCCATCAGTCCATGCAAGAGAAAACAGGGTAAAGTTCCCCTATCAATAGAGGAAACGCAAATCCAACACCGTCCGAACATTCCCCGTGCTCCGAAGCACCTCCTCGCGCCGGAATCACGTCGAACGGAACAACAAACCCCAACAACAGAATCCCACATCCACAGAATCCATAGCAAGCTTTCCCCCAGCTGAACAGTGCAACTGCACTGTTCGTCCAAGGGAAGAAGCCCAAAACATACTGAGTTTGAATCGCGACGTATCGGGTCGTCGCGTTTAGAAACGCGACGTACCCCGCCGACGCGAATCAATCTCGACGTCCTGCATGCGCCACGCGGCGCGCATGCAGCGGTGCTCCATAAAAGTGGTTCCAAATCGCGATGGGGCAGGTGGTCGCGTTCATGTAAGAATCGCGAC
This sequence comes from Colocasia esculenta, assembly GCA_014218235.1. NCBI lineage: Eukaryota > Viridiplantae > Streptophyta > Magnoliopsida > Alismatales > Araceae > Colocasia > Colocasia esculenta. The sequence goes on from CM024761.1 coordinate 116,867,431, forward strand.
GTCTGTGTTCGTTGCGTTCTTAATGAGCCTGACAGAGGTCTGTTTGGGCTGGGAATTCCAACCCTCCAGCCTCCCAACCTGCCACACCAACCTGTATAAACACATGTAGACACACATGGTCTACCAATGGGCCATACACTGGCCCCCAAACCTGGTAAACTACGATCCGAACGTACCGGTTATTGCAATTCCCATCTGCCATCTCTGAGTCCTCTTGGAAGGTAAGAAGGTAAGTTCCTTCTTACCGAAGTGTATATTCTAACCAGCTCATTGTATTAACCGTTATGCCTTCATTCATTCCTAGATGATCAATCCATCCTGAGGATTTGGAGCTGGAGAATTGCACGTCAAAGGAGGTTTAAGACAAGATGAATTTGGAATTTCCCATCAAGGTAGGGATTCTCAATGAGCACCAAACTTAATTTTCATGTATTTCTTTTCACAATGTGGTTACCATCGTCTTACCATCAAGTTATGGGAGAAACATGCAGACCATGGTTTCTTGAGGATACCGGATGTTGTTGGTAGGGATGTCGACCTTGGATTTTTCTTCCCAGTATAGCCCTATTCCTTCGTGATCCTATGCCAAGACGAGTTGCGTGTAGATAAGTTGCCATGCATGCAGAACCTAACTAAGAACGTTCAAAAGATACGTCAGCATATGATTTAATCCGTTGAAATGTAGGGCAGACAATAGAATTTTACATTATCTTCTCATCATCCAAGACCTCATATGATACTACTTCTTGAATCAACAAAATTTCTCTAGTGTACTTGAACTTGTCATGGGATGGGTAGACTTTAACTACCAGTGTCACAGTGTGTTTTACATGGTCGACCGATTTATAATGATCAAGAGACACAAATAGGATTGGCAAGATATGCCTTGTTGCCACAATACCCCAGAACACAACCATTGAAATCTTCTGCTTCCAGAACTTTGCTTACCTCATCTTGCTTTTACCCCTTGCATGATTCTTCTACTGCTATGTGCTTGCCTACTTATATCTAATCTTGGAACACCATATGGCCATATCTGCATGTGACCGGAAATATCATGGGATATATGCAGTGGCGGATCCAGAATTTTTTTTCAGTGGGGTCCTAATGGTGCACCCACATAAATTCAGTGGGGTCACTCATGGTAAATTTTATACCCTCAATAGTATTTTTTTATCCAGTGGGGTCACAGGACCCCACTGGCTATATGCTGGATCCGCCCCTGTATGTATATGGGACCATGAGGGAAGAGCACCTGAAATATTCGTTGACCATGGGAACATGGACGTACGTGAGGTGTGGCATTGCACCGGTATGATATGTTTGATTTGTGTACGTATGTGTCTTGATATTTTTCCAACAAAAATATGTGATTAAATTCATGGTGTTACTTGAATATGTTCTGAAAGTGGTCATTCCGTAATATGAACATGTGGTGTGATGTGTTGATATGAACCCTTATCTTGATATATTCGTTCTGAAGAGATAAACCTTGAGTTATTGTTGGTTATCAGAGCTCTTAGGCTACTATTCTTGCAATCAGATCTTTCCTCATCTGATCTTCTAACTGAAAGTACCACGACATGTTTTTGGTTATTATTTAATTTAGCCATATGATTTGTGCTTCTGAATGGCCCTGCAGCATGTACTGAGAATATCCTGATTTTTATCATCATGCTATCTTGTACATTACTTATCAAAACTTTATAATGTAAATATTGCTTCCAGAAGATGTAAGTCCTACTGAGCTCTTATAGTTTGCCCCTCATTTTTTCAAGTAACTCTCAAGAGTAGGAATTGGACCTTGAGTCTTCTGATGGGGTGGATGTGTGAAGAGAGTGGCCGAGTTCCCGGAGCCATTTTGAGATAGTTTCATCTAGAGCCCCTATTTAAAAGCATAAGAGAGTTTTGTGGCATAAAATAGCTAGGTTGTAAGATATACCATATGAAAGAAACTGTGAATGTATTTTGTACTAACTTTGTGGCACCGACAGTGCAAGAACTAGTTCTGGGCTATTGATCTGAATAGCAACGTTTGTGACATCCCCATGTGTTCAAAATTTTCTCTTGGTGGCATATGTGTTAGCCGCAACATGATCACGCTTTAGAATTTTCCGCTGCATTAGACAATCCAGTTTCTTGATCGACACAATAGAAAGGATGCACATGTATATATTTTAGGTTAAGTAATTGTGGTTGTCACAAGTCACCTATTAGATGTAGTAGTTATGGAGTATCCTACCAGCTACCAACATTTCAAGTAGTTTCATATATATGACTTGCACAACGCCTTGAAATCCTAGTGTATGACCCAACACCCCAAGCACAAGATCACTAAGCAATAACTAAAGATTACTAAGAACAAGGCTGTATATACAAGTGAACAAGTCCATTAGTCATGAGAAAGGCTTACTGCACTGAGGGAAGTGCAGTCTGTCACATTTAAATGAATGTCCCATTGGTCTATCTCATGTGGCTCACTGTGCCACATTGTGTTGCAGTTTTTTTATTTTAAAGTCTAATTTTTTATTTTGTTGCCCAAATTTCTCTTTTGATCCCCAATTCAACTCAATGCATCGAAAGAGAAATTTGAGTGCCAAAATATAAATTTAGGTGACAAAATCAAAATTTGGGCTCCAAATAAAAAGTTGGGTTCCAGAGTGAAAAAAACAAAGTGACACGGTGCGGCAAAGTGAGCCGCACGAAGTGGACCAATGGGCTTCTCAAAGTGCATTTAAACGTGAGAGAATCGCACTTTCTGCAGTGCAGTAAGTTTTTCTCATTAGTCATATGATGATCTTAGTTGAACTTAAAGGCCCCTTGATCAAAAGATTGTGCACCCTATAATTAAGGAGACGATCACACACAAACAATTTTTCTTTCTCCTCTTATAAGAAATGATAGGAAATAAAAGTACAATGGTCACCTTAGTTGCGGTGTGTTGCCTAGGAGATGACAAACCTAGAGAGGGTGAATGGTTTATTTTAGAAAATACTTACAAAAGCCTTTGAAATAAAATGATCTACTGAGACCCCAAGCGACTTAAGTATGTGTATATTATGCAATGGAAAAGTTAGAGTCCTTGGATTCTCAAGACATGCAAACCACATATGATGAAATAAATGCAGTCATACATAAGAAGACATGAGATTTATCTTAATTTGGTACTAACCAACTTAGCCCTATGTCCAGTCCCTAGAACCACTTGTTTTAGAACTCTAGCAACTATTAGTTTTCGTCTATTACAAGGTAGAAGGTGGCTCACTTCTCTTATGAGTGAGAAGTACACTCACTGGACAACAATCCAATAGTGTTTATGAGTAAGAAGGCAGATCACTTCTCTTACAAGTGAGAAGAAACACACGGGCTACTCTAGCAAGCCTTTCCTATTACGAGCTATGATGGATACTTATTAGTACAAACCTAGTCTGATCCCCCTTCAAGGTTCTATGACAACTTCTACAATGTCTCTATGCAAGTTGATTGTGGCTACAATGAATGTTCGTAAGTGTTCGACATACAAATCAAAAGTAAATAGGAGTGAAGAATTGAATGGTTTTGTGCGGCTTTAGTTGCATGATGATGAGCTTCTTATCACTGAAGACTTGATTATCCTCTTCAATGTTTCTTAAGATGCTGAAGGAGAGGAGGACGTTGAGAGCTATGTAAGAGATGAAGGAGCTTTCTACATATCATGATTCTCCTTGGCGCTCTCTTTTTCTTTTTCTTTGTTTTTCTACTCACCCTTTTTCTTTGGCTTACGATGAATGTTTTTTTCAAAACGTATGTGTATGCTTTTTCTTCCCAAAAATAATTGATCTTTCTAAAGGATGTCAGGTTAGCTGGATGCATTTTGAGCATTCTGTTTTGGATTTTTGGCAAGCTTCCGAATCGATTTTAGAAATCCAAAATAGACGTTAGGTCATCTATATGTGATTTTAAGCTATCCTATTTTTAAGTGTTCTAGGCAAAGGCGTCGACTTGACTGGATGCACTTTTAAATCACGTACATTATGGATGACCTGATTTAGCAGTTTTACTCCTCCGCAAAATTTGAGCCCAAGTCCTCTATAAATACCCCTCTACTCTGTTGTTTCAAGTGGATGCCCAACCTCTGAGTGCTTACGAGAGGGGTTTGAGCTCTTGTTTTAAGAGCCTTATTGCCAAGGGGAGGTGTTGCTAGATTGATACCATACCGCCAGAGCACACCGAAGATTGAGGAGGAGTTCTCTAGAAACCCAGTGTTGCTAACCTTTTCTCAGCGCCATCTTCTCCCTCTTCCTTCTTTTTCCTCTTTTCTTTGTTGTTTCTTTTACTAGTTGCATGCATTACACCACACACCACACACCTCTCAAATCTCTTTATTTCATTCCATTTTTTTGACCTTATTCTTCACACACATCACATCATTCACACACCCAATTGTAACTTTGTGACTGTCCGGATCATGGTTTGATTGGTTTGTGGGCCAATGTGTGGCCAATAGGTGGTGTTTGGCATTTTAGCTGATTGTGTGGGTGTAGTGGGCTGGAAAATTGGGCCTAACACAGGTTCTCTATTTGAGAAGGCGATAGGGTGTGTGCCTTGTTCTTAACGCGATAGACACCAGTGTCGCATTCTCATCACCGTTGTTTTAGTGTGCTTGATTGCATGCCCAACGCGTGGTGCGTGCATGGCTGTTGCATGGTGTCGGGGTCAAGAAGGCGATGGCCTAAACTGTCGCGTTCTTGATGCGACAACCGATCACATCGTGTTCTTCGCATAGGTAGGGAGTTTCTGCTCATTTTCTCATTGTAGATGGTGTAATCGCTGTGTTTGATGAGTGGAACAAATTCTAACTGTTAGATGGCATGTTAGTGTAACTGTTAGACTAGTTGTATTTGATTTGCATGGTTGTTTAGCTATGTTTTATGGAGTTTTAGGAAGTGGTACTTTCGGATTGGGGTTCTATCTGTGAAGGCGACGGCCTCGGGTGTTGCGTTATATATGAACATGACAGCTCGGCCTGTTGCGTTCACGTTCAGAATGCGCCGTATCGAGACATCGTGTTCTGAACGTGACAGATCCCCTTGTCGCCTTTTGGCTTCCGAGGGCTGAAAGCCTATTTTACTTGTTATGAATATAACGTAATGCCATTTTATGTATTTTTAATATTATAACAGTGCTTTGGCACATGCTGAGCTTAGAGGATATTGTGTTGATGTGGCTTGTGCGTATGTGGTGAGTTGGGCAGTATGAGCCTTCTGTGGTTACCTCTCGAGTCAGGTACCATAGGTTCTCTGTGAGCCAGTCACGTTAGTATTCGGGGTTTGTCCGGTACTGTGTGTACCGTCAAGGTTTGTGTCATCTTCTGGACACCCTCACTCATTTTTCGAGCTGTACATCTGGCTGAGGGAAAGACCACAGTGGGGAAATGACTTGTGTGTGTTGGTTCTCTGTCTGGTCGCTTGTAGAGCGCTCATGGTTGGGGGATGGACACTGGTAGACGTATTGGTCCCTAGCTAGTCCTGTGTTCTGCAACCTCACTCTAAGGGTTCTGGAACCCTTGGAGGTGTGTCAGGTGGATCTGAAGCGTGTGACGTTGCAGATGTGGTGTTGGCTGGTCTCCACAACTTGTTGGCACGATAGAGGTGGAGCTGCAGTTGGACCTTCCATCCGTGACTGTGAGACTGAGAGGTGGTCCTGTGTGGTGTTGTTCGGGTCAGTAACTAGTGTCGCGATTTAGGCTTCGTGACCCTAGCGTGGTGTTGCGCTTCTTTAGCTCGTGTACCCGTGCATGGTTTGCCGTTTATTTATGAAAGTACATTTCATATAATTGTTTACTTAATTTCAGCTTGTAGTTCCATGCATGTGTAGCTTGTTAAATTTTAATTTATTCGCTGTTTACTCCTGATGCTCATGAAATCATATGATATCAATTTTGAGGGAGTTTCCCTATTGAGCCAGTGACTTTGAAGCTCACACCACTACACCCCCTTTTAGGTGAAGGAGAGTAGAAGAGTTTCCATCCCTCTTCTAGTTCTGAGCCGCACCGTAGCAGAGGTAGGCCTACGCCACTAGTAGTGTAATTTCTTATCTTGTTCTCACCTCGAGGTATGCCCTAGGATGCTGTACCTTCATTTTATGTTGACTCCAGTTGGGATGTGGCTATGTAAACTCTGTGTAAATATGCGTAGGAATGTATAAAAGTGTGCACTCTTATGTATGTTTAAATGTCTCTTTTATGTTCTCACAGACTCGAGTAATGGTATCCCTTTTCTACACCCCTACACCCCCTTGTAGAGGCTCACACCACTACACCCCCTTTTAGGTGAAGGAGAGTAGAAGAGTTCCCATCCCTCTTCTAGTTCTGAACCGCACCGTAGCAGAGGCAGGCCTACACCACCAGTAGTGTAATTTCTTGTTCTTGTTCTCACCTCGAGGTATGCCCTAGGATGTTGTACCTTCATTTTCTATTGACTCCAATTGGGATGTGGCTATGTAAATATGTGTAGCAATGTATAAAAGTGTGCACTCTTATGTATGTTTAAATGTCTCTTTTATGTTCTCACAGACTCGAGTAATGGTATCCCTTGTGAGGCTTCGGTCTGTTCGCGGGAGGTGGAGTCGGGTCAGACTCGTTATTAAATTATAGGTCTGAACAATGAGGACTTCTACAATTGGTATCAGAGCAAAGTCCGTGTGAATATAAAGGAACAAGGTGATTTATATAGCCTTGATCTCTACTTCAGTCCATTGCTGATAGCTGGCCCTAATTTGTATTGACTTGTTATTGTGTTATGTGGTTTGTAATGATGTATATGCAGGATTTGAAATGCCCGATAGAAAAGATTGGAGAGGTGGAGAGATGAACCAGAAGAGTCTACGCATCGGTTAATTGAAAGATTGTGGCAAAGTATTACTGAGATATAGAGAAGGTTGGATCAGTAGGGTACCGGTTAGCCAGCAGTGATAGAACCTCAGGTTGTAGAGGAGGCAGTACCTGTAGCACCACACCCACCACCACCAAGAGTTGAGGTGCCACCCGTTGTGCCTGTACCCCCTATAGTACCGACATGTCCAGTTAGTATAGAGGAGCCTACGCCATTAGTAGAGAGGTTTTTGAGGTTGTAGTTACCTATTATTCAGGAGGTACAAATCCAGACATAACTGAGCATTGGGCGAATGAGATTGAGAGAGTTTTTGTTACTATAAGGTGTCCATAGGCAGATAGGGTGATCTTGGCTACGTATCAGTTGCGCAATTTTGCACAAGAATGGTGGAGATTAAAGATGTAGACGATATTTGTGGAAAGGACTGAAGACTCCATCACTTGGCTATAATTTTTGAAAGTGTTCAATGATACTTTCTTTCCAGTTCAAATCCAGCAAGCAAAAAGGGAGCAACTTAGAACATTGCAGGAAGGGAATTTGTTAGTATTGGAGTTCAGATGTGGTTTATGGCATTGAGTAGGTATGCACCGTATATGGTTACAAATAATGCAATGATGGTGGAGTACTTTATTCAAGGTTTGCGACCAGAGTTGCAGGATGCGGTGATTCCCCTTATGTGCAAAACAGTGGAAGAAGCAGTTCAGCGAGAAGCTATCTTGGAGAGGATCATACGGGCCAAGTAGTCAGGGGAGTTAGGTAGTTTTCGGCTTCCACAACATTCCCCATGTGTTAGTAAGGGCAAAGCACCATTAGGAGCATCTTCATCAGGGTTTACTAAGTGGGGTTCCAAGTTAAAGAAGATATTTAGAGGCTGAGGATGTGGAAGACAACAGGTATTCTAACAAGGTCGGGGATTCAGGCCAAAGCCGGAGGAGAGTCTCAGCAGAGTACAACTAAACAACCAACAATTCCTCCAGGTTACATGTGTTATAATTGTAATCAGGCGGGGCATTTGATCAGAAATTGTCCATATTCCCACTAGTACGGTTATGGTAGAGCAGCATCACAGCAGCAACAGTAACCCCAGTAGCCACCGACAGATCGAGGTAGAGGTCTACCTTTCCAGAGGAGTCAAGGACGAGTTACGACCATCACCAGAGCGCAGGTATATGCATCCAACTTAATTGAAGGTATATTACCTATCTTTGAATTTTCTGCAAGAGTGTTGATAGATCTAGGTGCATTGCATTCTTTTAGTTCTGAAGGTTTTATGGATATTATGGTTCATCCTTTAGAAGAGAAGCAGTGTGAGTTGATTGTGGAAGTCCCTGCAGGAGGCTATATACTTACTTCTAGTTATTTAGATGAAGTTCCAATAGTGATTCAGATAAATTAGTTGTCGGTCAGATTTTATGCATTGTAGTTGAAAGAATATGATATGATTTTAGGAATGGATTAGTTAGAGGCCTATGGGGCAATAGTTGATTATAGGAAGAAAATAGTCAGATTTTGTCATCCCAGTGGAGCAGTATTTGAATTCCAAGATATGTCATTTTATACTCCCAAGCTTACTATTTCTGCACTTAGAACTAGAAGGTATCAAATGCGGGATGTGTAGCATATTTAGTTTCTGTGAGTTTAGTAGGGTCTGATAAGTCTGTAGAGAAAGTTCCAGTGGTCAAGAAATTTGCAGATGTGTTCCCATAGGACTTGCCTTGGTTAGCTCCACACAGAGTGATTGATTTTACAGTAGAATTGCAACCGGGTACTATGCCAATCTCAATGGCACACCAGCTGAGTTGAAGGAATTGAAGATTGCAGGAACTATTAGAGAAAGGTTTTATTAGGTCCAGTCATTCGCTGTGGGGTGCTCCAGTGTTGTTTGTTAGAAAGAAAAATGGTAGTTTCATAATGTGTATACATTATCGTCAGTTGCAGTCAGTTAAAATATTCTCTAACATTGATTTGAGATCGGGGTATCACCAGGTGACAATCAGAGAGAAGGACATTGATAAAATAGCTTTCAAGATGAGGTCTGGTCATTATGAGTTTATGGTTATGCCGTTGGGTTGACGAATGCACCAGTAGTTTTTATGAATTTAATGAACATGATATTTCACCTATATTTAGACAAGTTCATTGAGGTATTTATAGATGATATATTAGTGTATTCAGCATCAGAGGAGGAGCACGCCGCACATTTAAGGATCACTTTGCAAACTTTGCAGGAACATCAGTTGTGTGCTAAATTTAGTAAGTGTGAGTTTTGGTTACAGAAGATTCAGTTTCTGGGTCATGTAATTTCTAGAGAAGGAGTAGAAGTGGATCTATCCAAAGTTGAAGCAGTCATGAAATGGGAAGAGCCAAAGATAGTGTCAGAAATCATAAGTTTTCTAGGTTTGGCAGGATATTACAAGCGTTTTATTCAGGATTTCTAAAAAATTGCAGCCCCTATGACAAAGTTAACTAGAAAAGATGTGCCATTTGTGTGGTCAATAGATTGTCGCCAGAGTTTCATGCATGGAATTGAAGAGGAGACTCACGTCAGCACCTATATTAGAGTTATCATTAGGCAGTGGAGGATTTGCGTTGTACACAGATGCTTCTAAGAGAGGGCTCGGGGTAGTATGGGAAAGTTGTAGCATATGCATCCAGACAGTTAAATCACCATGAAGAGAATTATCCAGCACATGATTTGGAATTAGCAGTAGTGGTATTTGCTTTAAAGTTATGGAGGTATTATTTGTATGGTGAGAGATTTGAAATTTTCAGAGATCATAAGAGTTTAAAGTATATCTTCTCTCAAAGTGATTTGAATCTTAGGTAGCGCAGATGGATGGAATATTTGAAGGATTATGATTTCAGTTTGGCATATCACCCAGGTAAAGCTAATGTAGTTATAGATGCATTAAGCATAAAAACAATTTTGAGTCAGATGATGATAAAGGAATGGAAATTGTATGACGATATAGCAGAGAACTCCCTGTTTGTTCCAAATAATCAGCAGCGAGCAGTGTTGGCCAATAGTGCAGTGGAACCATCATTATATTGGCAGATAGCGAAAGCGTAAAGAATAGATGAAAATTTAGCTAAAATTGTGAAGATGGATGATGTTACCACTAATAATGATTGTGTGGTTAGGCTCAGAGGCCAATTATATGTTCTAGCAGAGGCAGAAATGAAACAAAAGGTATTAGAAGAAGCACATAGGTCCATATATTCAATTCACCTAGGCAGTATAAAGATGTATCAAGATGTAAGGAAGCACTTTTGGTGTCCGAATATGAAGAAGTAAATAGCAGAATTTATAGCAAGATGCTTGATTTGTCAACAAGTGAAAGCAGAGCATTAGAGGCCAGGAGGATTGTTGTAGCCATTGTTGATTCCATAGTGGAAATGGGTGATATTGCCATGAATTTTGTGGTAGGATTGCCTAGAACAGCATCAGGTCATAATGGAATTTGGTTTTTTTGTTGATAGACTGACGAAAGTATGTATGTTATTAGCTATAAGTATATATTGGACAATTGATAGATTAGCCAGATTGTATGTGGATAGAATAATACCATTGCATGGCATTCCAATTACTATAGTTTCAGATAAAGATCCAAGGTTCACATCTAGTTTTGGAGGAGTTTGCAACGAGTAATTGGTACTGAGTTGAGGTACAGTTCAACATATCATCCGCAATGAGCAAATAGAAAGAACAATTTAGACAATAGAAGATATGTTGCGAGCCTGTTGTTTAGCATGGGGAGGCAATTGGGAGCATCACTTAGGAATGGTGGAATTCACTTACAATCATAGGTGTCATGCAAGCATTAGAATGACACCATATGAAGCTTTATATGGAAGATCATGTAGGACACCCTTGAATTGGCATGAGGTAGGAGAAAGGCAAATTATGGGACCAAAATTATATCAACAATGTTTAGAAATGGTTAAATTTATAAAGGAAAAACTTCAGACAACTCAAAGTCGCCAAAAAAGTTATGTAGATACAAGACGTAGGCCATTGCAGTTTAAAGTTGGAGATTATGTATTTTTAAGGATTTCTCCCATGAAAGGTGTTTTAAGATTCAGTAAAAAAGGTAAATTGAGTCCGAGATATGTAGGTCCATTCTGAATTTTAGAAAGAATTGGAGAAACAGCTTACAGAGTAGAACTCCCAACAGATTTCACATATGCATATGATGTATTCCATGTCTCCAAGTTACGAAGATATATTGGAAATCCTTTACAAATAATCAGTTATACTCGAGATGATTTAAAGCCAGATATGTCTATGCTAGAGTGCCTAGTTCAAATTATAGGACGAAGAATATAGAAATTGAGAAATAAAGAAATTGAGCTAGTAAAAATCAGATGGGAAAATAGACAAGGAGGAGAAGACACTTGGGAACTGGCAGAGGAAATGCAGAAAATGTATCCATACTTGTTTGAGTAAACTATTAATTCTTTTTAGATGATAGTCCCATGCATGATTAACTGTGAAATTTATGTTAGGGTTCCTTTCTAAATTTTTAGGATGAAGTTTCTTTTTAAGTGATAGTAATGTAACGTTGTGACCGCTTGGATCGTGGTTTGATTGGTTTGTGGGCCAATGTGTGGCCAATAGGTGGTGTTTGGTGTTTTACTGATTGTGTGGGTGTAGTGGGCTGAAAAATCGGGCCCAACACACCCTGGTTCTTTGTTTGAGAAGGTAACAGGGGTGTGTGTCGCGTTCTTAACGCGACAGACACCAGCATCGCATTCTCATCGCTGTTGTTTCGGGGTGCTCGGCTGCATGCCCGATGCATGGCGCGTGCATGGCTGCCTCGTGGTGTCTGTGTCAAGAAGGCGATAGCCTAAACCATCGCATTCTTGACGCGATAGCTGGTCACGTCACATTCTTAACTCTGATGAGTTAAGAACCCTAAGTCGGCCAAATAGAGCAGAGGAAGCTCTGTTTGGCCAGGAGGAGGTTTTGGAGTTGGGTTTGTGGTGATTTGGGTGTGGTGTGTGGTTTGGCGTGCTCTCGACGCAAGGTCGTTGCTCGGAGCATGGGAAACACCGATTTATCATTGTTCTTCACGTTCTTCACATAGGTAGGGAGATTCTGCTCATTTTCTCATTGTAGATGGTGTAATTGCTGTGTTTGATGTGTGGAACGAGTTCTAACTGTTAGATGGCATGTTAGTGTAACTATTAGACTAGTTGTATTTGATTTGCATGGTTGTTTATATGCATTTTATGGGGTTTCTGGAAGTGGTACTTTCAGATTGGGGTTTTGTCTATGAAGGCAATGGCCCAGGGTGTCGTGTTATGAATGCGACAACCTGACCCATCGCATTCACGTTCAGAATGCATCGTATCGAGATGTCGTGTTCTGAACACGAAAAATCCCCCTGTCGTCTTTTGGCTTCCAAGGGCCGAAAGCCTATTTTACTTGGTATGAATATAATGTAATGCCATTTTGTGTTTTTTTAATATTATAATGGTGCTTTTTCACGTGTTGAGATTAGAGGATACTGTGTTTAAGTGGATTATGTGTTTGTGGCGAGTTGGGCGGTACGACACCTTCCATGGTTATCTCTCGAGTCGATACTACAGGTTCTCTGTGAGCCAGACATGTTAGTGTTCGGGGTTTGTTAGGCTATTGTGTGTACCGTCACGATTTGGGTCGTCTTTCTATACACCCTCACTTGTTTGTTGAGTTGTACGTCCGACTGAGGGAAAGACGGTAGTGGGGCAGCGACTTGTGTGTGTTGGTTCTCAGTCTAATTGTTTGTAGCGCACTCGTGGTTGGGGGACAGACACCGGTTGGTCCCCAGCTAGTCTCGTATTACACAACCTCACTCTAAGGGTTCCGGAACCCTTGGAGGTGTGTCAGGCGTGGATTTGCAGCGTGTGACATTGTAGATGTGGTGTTGGTTGGTCTCCATAGCTTGTTATCACGGTAGAGGTGGAGCCATAGTTGGACCTTCCGTCCATGGCTGCGAGACTGAGAGGTAGTTCTGTGTGGTTTGTCCAGGTCAGTAACTGGTGTCACGAACCAGGTTTCGTGACCTGAGTGTGGCGTTGCCCTTCTTTAGCTTGTGCACCCGTGCATGGTTTGCCATTTATTTATGAAAGTACATTTCATATAATTGTTTACTTAATTTCAGCTTGTAGTTTCATGCATATGTAACTTGTTAAATGTTGATTTATTAGCTGTTTGCTACTGTTGCTTGTGAAATCATATGATATTAGTTTTGAGGGAGTTTCCCTACTGAGCTAGCGACTTGTGAGTCTCACACCCCTACACCCCCTTTTAGGTGAAGGAGAGCAGGAGTGTTCCCGTCTCTATTCTAGTTCTGAGCTGCACCGTAGTGAAGGCAGGCCTACGTCACCAGTAGTGTAATTTTCTGTTCTTGTTCTCACCTCGGGGTATGCCGCAGGATGGTGTACCTTTGCTTTCTGTTGACTCCAGTTGAGATGTGGCTATGTAAACTCTGTGTAAACATGTGTAGGAATGTATAAAAGTGTGCACTCGTATGTATTTTAAATGTCTCTTTTATGTTCTTACAGACTCGAGTTATGGTATCCCTTGCGAGGCTTCGGTCTGTTTACGGGAGGCAGAGTCGGGTCAAGCTCATTATTAAATTAATGGGTATGAATGACGAGGACCGCTACACCAATGATACACATAGGGGTTTAAAAAAGCACCACAGGGTGTGTTTGCGTGCATGTTCTTCTTTACACTTTCATGCAAGAATTAATACCGCACACTTAGTTTCTAATCCAATATTCTCTTCTTGTTTGTTTTTTGTTTGCAGGGCAACCATATTTAAAACCTTCTTCATTGACTGACCGATTGGAAGAAGAAAGAGTCAACTCACAATCCCCGAGCTCCAAGTCACGGTATGCGATCCCTTTTTCTTTCTCTTTTCATTGAAACCCACAATTTTTGACGATCATACTCCATCCTAGTGCACACACACACTTTTCTCGTTTCCCACCATCTTTTCCTCCTTTCTTTTGTATTCATCATCATATTCTTCCCCCTTTTATTCCTTTATTTAAAATATCAATTTTTATCTTCAGTTTCCTTCATGGTGAAAATCACATCCACAATATGCACTTCTTATTTTATTCCTTAGAAGATATGCTGAAATTTAAATAATTATTTTAAGTTTCAAATAAAATTGTCATGCTATAATTTGGTCTCTAAAGAAAATCACGAGATTAAGTATTTTAGAATTGATTGATCAAGCTTTTCAATGTAAGGTTCGTTTTCTTATAAAGAAAACTTGATTTTGTAGATGAGACTTGTTTTCTTCTCTATGAGTAAGACTCATTTCAGAGTCTTAAAGTGACTCATTTTCTATTTAGAGACTCAATAAATGTTGTTTTCCTAAGAAGTCATTTTTATAAGACTTGTTCTTGTCTCTAAGACTCGTTTTACGTTCTATATGAGAGATTCATTTGAGAGTCCTGTCATTTTTTGTAGTCATTCTTATGACTTTTATCTTTATTATGAGACTCATTTTTAGAGTATGAGTGAGAATCATTTTCAATTCTGAGAGACTTGTTTTTAGTCTTAGTGTGAGACTCATTTTCTCCTTTAGGGTTAGACTCAAGTCTCAAAGTGAGACTTATTTTTTTGAGAGTGGATTTACTCTTGAGAGTAAGACTTGTTTTTGTTCTCTTATTCTTGAGATGGATTACTTATAATGTGTATGAGACTTGTTTTTCAATTACACCTGAAGTTCAATTTTCACATGAGTATGAGATTTGATTCTACTTATGTGTCTATGACTCATTTTCACCTAGAGTCTAAGACTCATTTTTCTCGGTGAGTCTAAGACTTGTTTTATCTTGTACTTGAGACTCATTTTCTATTCAGTCTAAGAGACTTGTTTATAAGACTTATTTTTAAATTTCTTCTAGACTTGATTTTTATTATTCTTAGAAATAAATCTTTTCATTTTGAAAATGTTTATAATTTTGGTTTATCATTTAATTTTGTCATTGATCATCATCATACTTTCTATGATAATTCTCAATTTTGTTATTACCAAAACTACATTAATTAAGGATTTTGTTATCACCAAATGTGAATTAATTTGGGAGATAATGCAAATTAATTACACCCTATTCATCAATATCTCTTTTTTTGATGATAACAAAATTAAATATTCATTAGAGCATGTTTTTCATGTTTAATCGAACATTCATATCTGATGTCTCAATTTTCAAATAAGACAAATATGAATTTATTTGATTATTTTGGGAATGTTTGATGAATATTTTTCTCCTTCTTTTTGAAAATCAATAAAAAAAGGAAGGGCAAAACAAACTGAATCAGTGATATATATGGAAAATTATTATGAGAAAAATTTTGGGAAACTCTCCAAGGTTAAGTGAAATCTAGAACAGGAGAAGTAGTAAAAGAATTTTAGTAATGGAAAAGACCTTGAATATATCTGTATAGTGTATGCCAATAAAAGAATGATAGTGAACTTGGCAAATAGATTCTGAAGCATGATCCACTGGCTAACTAATTCATCTATCTATTCAGTATGATGGAGAAACGAAGAGAAATGGGGATGAGAGGGTCCCTCTGAGTGTGTTTAACTCCTGCTCTCCCTAACTTTATAGCACTTGCTCCCCCAGAATTTATGCTTATTCTAATAGATTTTTTTCAAGACCTTGGTGGTCTTGGTTCAAAATTCACTTGGTTGTTGATATCAAATATATGCAGTCTGTGCACCTTTGTTCATCAACTTTAATGTTTGAACGTATTTGCTATGTTGACAATTTTCAATTATAAAATACACATCCCAATTTCCCTCCAAAGGGTAGTGAACCTTTCTTATAGGAGTGGCTTTGTAAAAAGGTCAACCAACTTATATTTAGTATAAAAAAACTAATGTTTATGATACCGTCAACAATAAGATCTCTAATAAAATGAAGGCATACCTCTATGTATTTAGTCCTTGATGTTGAACTGAATTTTTGGTCAAATAGATCGCACTTGTGTTATCATATGCTTTATCCAAATCAGTTGAGTGCAGCATGCTCCAATAATATACATATATATATATATATATATATTCAACTTTTGCTATTAATAAGGCTTATAAATTTTGTTTCTTTAGCAACAAGGAGATCAAGTACCCTACAAAAAATTGACTGCCAATATTGGTGCTCTTTCTATCTTATTTACATCTAGCGTAGTTAGCATTAGAATATCTTATCAATTCTAGACTACACTTCCTAAGATACTATAATTCTAAATTACTAGTGTTGATTAAGTATTAAAAAAAATTACACTTAGCAAATGTGACTCCCTAGGATTTGAGTAGAATTTGGCACACATACAAACACTGTATAGAATGTCAAGCCTACTAGCAATCAGATATAAGAGTGATCCAATCATTCCTATATATATCTTTTGATCAATCTTTTTACCTGATTCATCCTTATCGAGTTTAGTTGATGTACTCATGGGAGTGGCCAACAGTTTTGCTTTGTCAAAACTAAACTTTCTCAATATGCCTTTGATGTAGTTGCTTGACATATGTGAATTGCATCCTTTAATTGTTTGATATGTAGTCTAAAGAAGTAGTTTAGCTCTCCCATCATGCTCATTTCTAATTCACCTTGCATCAACTTTTCAAATTTCTTGCACACAATGTCATTAGTAGCAACAAATATTATATCATCTACATAAATTTGAGTAATTAAGGTACCATGAGATGAATTCTTAATAAACAATATGCTATCACTTTTACCTCTTAAAAAGTCATTACTTACTAAGAATGCATTGAGTCTTTCATACCACGTTTTTGGAGCTTGCATCAATCCATAGAGTGCTTGGTCCGCTTGTACACACAGTCTGAGAATTTAGTGTCTTCAAACATAGGTGCTTGTTTAACATAGACTTCTTCTTTTATATATCCATTCAAAAAAGCAATTTTGACATTCTGATGATATAATTTGAGATTTAATGCAACTGCAAAGGCTACTAGAAGTCTTATTGGTTCCAATCTAGCCACTTGTACATAGGTTTCCTCATAATTTATGCCTTCTTTCTATGAATATACTTGCACAATCAATCTAACCTCATTTCTGGTTCTCTCATGCTTCATTCATCTTATTTCTAAAAACCCACTTTATACCTATTATCAGATGATCTTCGAGCCTTGGTACTAGATTCCATGCTTCATCTCTTAAATTGGTTAAGTTCATCCTACATTGCTACAATCTATGACTCATCTTGTAGTTCTTCCTTGACATTTTTATGCTCTACTTGTGAGACAAATGTCAATAATTACATGTCAGAAATCTACTTCTTGTTCTTATGCCTTCTTGTGCATCTCTTAGTATATTTTTCTTTGGGTGATCCTTGACAAATTTTCAGCCTTTTGGCAGATTTGTGAGTTCTGGGTTTTCTTCATTTAATTTCTCTTGATCTGTCTCTGCATCGTTTATGTTTAAGTCTTGAGTTATTTTGATTATTTCATCAAAATCATCTGCTCTATTTTTTTCTAGGAGAGAATTTGACTCATCAAAGATGATATGAGAGGATTGTTCAATTACCAATATTCTCTCATTGAAGACCCTGAATGATTTGGACTTGGACATATATATTAGAAAGATGCCTTCATGATCACTTCTGTGACATAGTTTTCCTAATTGATTTTTACATTATTTTAAATATAACATTGCAACCAAATCGGCTAAGGTGACTAATGTTTGGTTTTTTTTTCCTTTGTACAACTCACAAGGTGTCTTCTTGACTAGTGGCTGAATCATTGTCCTATTAATTATATAATATGTTGTGTTTACTACTTCAATCAAAAAATATTTCAGAATGTTTCTTTGAGCTAATATTATTCTGGCCATGTCTAATAGTATTCTGTTATTTCTTTCAACTACTTCATTTTGTTGTGGGGTCTTAGGTACTGAAAGGTTATACTCAATCCCATGATGGTCAGAAAATTCTTAGAACTCATCATTTTGGAATTCACCTCCATGATCACTTATAATTCCAATGATATTAAACTTTTCGTCCTTTTGTACCTTCTTACTAAATTTGACAAAATGTTTCAAATGTTTTTGATTTCTAATCTAAGAATGTCACCCACATGAATCTTGTATAATCATCTACAATCACAAAGTCGTAGTTCTTTTCTCCTAGGCTGGTGGTTCTCATGGGTCCAAATTAATCAATATATATTAGCTCCAATGGCTTTGATGTTGTCACGACAGTCCTTGACTGAAAAGTTTACCTTTAGCACAAGCATTACATACTATTTAACTCTTAAATTTCTGCTTTGGTAGCCCCTCAACCAAGTCATATTTAATGAGCTTATTAACTACATCCTAATTTGCATGTTCTAGTCTTCTGTGCCACGGTTCTGCTCTATCCTCCTCATTAGCTAGAAAGCATTTGTTTTGATCAACTTAATCAACTAGATATAGAACATACATATATATTCTTTTCTTTATGGGTTGTGAATTTGACGATTTTATGATCGTCTTCTAATACTTTGCATTTATCCATCTCTAATTTTATATGATATCCCTTCTCACATAGTTGATTGATACTAATTAGATTGTGTTTTAATCTTTCCACATACAAAACTTCCTCAATCAATTTTGAGTGACTGCTACCTATGGTTTGTATACCTAGTACTTGCCATGTTTCATTATACCCATAGGTCACTATTCCTGATTTTTTGTCCTTGAGTCCCCTAAACATATTCCTATTTCCTGTCATGTGCAGTAAGTAGCTACTATCTAGGTATCAACTTCTCTTGGATGATCCCTGAGTAGCTACTATCTAGGTATCAACTTCTCTTGGATGATCCTTGGACCTCCTATACAATATGGATTAATTCTAGGTTTTAGGTACCAAGTTTTCTTGGGTCCTGATAGATTAGCAGGAATAAAAGCAGATGACTTTATTACACAATTTTTTCTTGTTGGATAATTCCAATGAATGTGTTGTAGTTTTTCACAGTGATTGCATGCATCATTTTGTTTAACTTTGGCATTGATAAATTTTGTGTGGGGTAAGTTTCCAGATAAACTATATTTTCCTCATTTTCAAAAGGTTGATACCCAATTTGTTATTTCTTCTGATTTTTTGTTGTGAGTTCATTATCAATTGTAAGTTTTTTATTCCTATAGTAAATTTTTGTACAATTAAAGTTAGCTTTGCAATTTTAGCTTAACTTTCTTTTAACTTATTGTAAATTTTGTTTCTTTCTTTAATCAAATACATTACATGTTCATGTGATTTTTCACTAATTTTAATAGTATCAATTAGATCTATTTCTATGAAATTTAATTTAATTTTAATATTTTACAGGTCTATAGTTAGTTCTTTTACTTTGCCTTTTAGTTCACTGATTCCATCAATTTTTAAAAAGTTTTGCTGCAATTTTTTGTTTTCTTCTCTAGACAATTATTCTTTCTTTACTGATTTTAATGTTTTACACATCTCCTTAAATGCTTATTCTAGATCAAAATTAATATCCAAATTGGAAAATTCAAAAATAGACATAAATTCATAATTTACCTTACTGTCAGATTTGGCCGTAAGGGCCAGATTTGCCTCCTGATCTTTTGATTTTGATGAGCTTGAAGTTGATGAATCTTCATCTCCCTAAGCTACTGTCATGGCCTATTTCTTTGAAGGTTTCTTGGGCCTTTTGTACACCTTCTTTCTTTCTTTTTTCTTTTCTTCTTTCTTTTTGAAAAGAGGATATTCTGGTCTGACATGCCCTAGCTTGTTTCAGTCATACTAGATGACATCATTTGTGGCCTTCTTCTTGAATCTCTTTTGATTAAATCCATATTGTTTTTTTTCTCTTCATGACTTCCTTCAATCTTCTTGGCAGCATGGAAATTTCTTCATCAATGTCATCTTGTGATTTAGAGTCTTCTTCATCTATGTTTGATTCATCTATAGCTTTTAGTGCAATGAACTTCTTAGGACTATTCTCAAACTAATTCAGATGAAACTCGTGTGAGAGAGCTAATGAGTTCTTCCACTTTCAATTTGCTCAGATTATTGGCTTCTTCAATAACTGTTACTTTCAGAGCCTAGTTGCTTGGTAGTAATCTTAATATCTTTCTTACTATTTCATAAGATGTGAATTCTTTTTCTAGAGCTGCAAGACCATATGTAATATTGTTAGTAAATCTACCATACATTTTAGAAATGGTGTCACTTGATGTCATCTTAATTGTTCATATTTATCCATCTATATGTTGATCTTTGTTTCTTTTACTTTGCTCGTTCCTTCATAGGTTAGCTCCAATTTGTTCTACATATCCTAAGATGATTTGCACGCTGACATTGTATTGAATTCTTCTCTTAAAAGAGCATAGTAAACACATTCTTTGCCCTAACATTTAGAGAAAGATTGTCCTTGTCAATCTTTGTCCATTTTTCTTTCTCATTTGCAATCACTCGGTCACCACTTTCAATCACATCCCAAAGATCATATTCTTGTCCCATGAGGAAAAACTCCATCCGAGTTTTTCAATAAGAAAAGTCACAACAAGAAGAAGGGAGGGTGACTGATTGACCTTTGACTCCCTCAAAAGCCATAGCTTTTTCTTTACTCTCTTGACTGTTAGGTCATGAAATATGCACTTATTGTCCAGGATATGACTAACCCAGAGAGGGTGAATGGGTTATTTTAGAAAATAATTACAAAAGTCTTCAGAATAAAGTGATCTAACAAATTGTGCAATGGGTTTACTACAAGAAAAATGGGATTTTCGATGGCAAATTTCTGTCAGAAATCCGTTGGAAAGGCACTTTTTTGACCACTTTCCGATGACAGCCTATCGGGAACAATCCGTCGGAAAAGAAGCGTCAATAATTATCGACGAAACAAAACCCGTTGGTAAATGTGTCGGCATTTCTGACAGAAGTAATCGTCGGAAAATAAATTTTATGACTAATTTACAGACGAAAAAAAGCTGTCAGCAAATTCTGATGGAATATTCGGTCAGAATATCCGTCGGAACTTCCGACACCTTGGTCGACGGACATGAGTGTCGGAAATAGGAAACTTCTGACAGAAAATATCCATCAGTTATCCGTCGAAAAATCTGACGTTTTTACCGACGGATACGTTCCGCTGGAAAGAGCATTTGCCGACGTTTTTTCCGACGGAAATATTTCATTGACAAATCCGTCAGAAATAATGTTTTTATTATTTTTTAAAAATAACATTAGATAAAAATGATAAATTGAAAAACCGCTAAAAATAATATTCATAGAAACATCTATGATAAATAAGAATTAACATAACATCATCAATCACAACAAAAATGGAACATCCACAATAATAACAAATAAAAATCAAGAAAGATCTATTGATCATCCTCTCTCTCCTCGCCTCATGATGGTTAGGTGTTGGAGGATCCTATATTATAAAAATATACATTAGAAACATCAAAAAAGTATATACACACCATATTTTTTAAAATTTAAATTCAAAATGTATGAATATTCACTAAGATTAATTAGAAAATATTTATGATCCTTTACACTTGGATTTTTTTTTAAGATTACTGGTTTGAGCACTGAACCCAAACTAGGAATCCGATTAGGATTCCGTCAGTTCCCACACGTCACTCTCACCCACCTGGTCGTGTCAGAGTGAAAGGCACGCTGATCAGATCCCTATTTCACATTTTGGACCCCCGCTTGCGTGTTCTAACCCTTTTCATTTGGGTTTTTTTTTAGATTAGTGGTTTGAGCTCCGAACGCAAACCGATAATCCGATTAGGATTCTGTCAGTTCCCACACGTCACTCTCACCCACCCGGTCATGTCGGAGCAAACGACACGCTGATCGGAGCCTTATTTCACATTTTGGACCCCGAATTGCGTGTTCTAACCCTTTTCATTTGGTTTTTTTAAGATTAGTGGTTTGAGCGCTAAACCCAAACCGAAATCCGATTAGGATTCCGTCAGTTCCCACACGTCACTCTCACCCACCCGGTCGTGTCAGAGAGAATGACACGTTGATCGGATCCCTATTTCACATTTTGGACTTTCAGCTTGCATGTTCTAACCCTTTTCATTTGGGTTTTTTTAAGATTAGTGGTTTAAGCGCCGAACCCAAACTGAGAATCCAATTAGGATTCCGTTAGTTCCCACACGTCACTCTCACCTACCCAGTCGTGTTGGAGCAAACTACACACCGATCGGATCCCTATTTCATATTTTGGACCCCTGGCTTGCGTGTTCTAACCCTTTTCATTTGAGTTTCTTTAAGATTAGTGGTTCGAGCGCCGAACCCAAACCGGAAATCCAATTAGGGTTTGCATTAACTTATTTATGCCCCATCTTACATTACATAGGTACATGGGGTTTCTTATCACCATGCTTGAGTCAAAGCCCCATTTACTTTACTTTCCTCATACGAGAAAAGGATTTTAAGCTCGTTTCTTGAACGAGTCGAGTATGAGCAAATGCCTACTCGGCTCGTTTAAGCTTGTGAACAAGCTCGTTTAATTTTTTTATTATAAAAATTATAAATATAATTTTAAATATTTTAAACTTTATACTAAAATAATTAAGAATTAATTTTATACTTGTAGATTAATTGGGCTTATATATACCTATATATATAATTTATATTATATATAATTATATATAACTCGTAAATTCAATTGGGCTCGTTAAGATGCTCGTTAAAGACTCGAACTCGAGAGTATTTAAACGAACCAAGGTTGAACAACCATTTTAACCAAGCTTGGGCTTGAAATCGAGAGTAATTTAAATAGCCCTCTCCTGATTTATCTCCTATTTTCTAATTATTGAAATTATGTGGTGCTATAAGTCAGTATCTTAAGAAGGTAGGCTAATCTTAATCAAGCATGTACTAACTTCAATACCCACATATACGTTGGCAAGCACTGCTTTGCCCTTAGTTAAGCTTTTCTGGGATAGCTCATCATATGGCTTTAAAAAGTATCAGATATCATGGTCTAAGATATGCAAGCCTAACAATGCAGGAGGTCTGGGTGCCATGACCTGAAATCTTGGAGTAAGCAATGAGGGTCAACATGCTTTGGAGGGCATTGAATTCCAATTCTATTTAGACCACCTACTTTAGAGTTAAACATATGAAGAATGATCAACTTTCGGAAATAAAATTTAAAACTTTCAAAGGCCGTACTTGCACTGTGTGGCTACAGGCCAAAGAGTTGCTTCTACAATACAGAAAAGCAATCATTAGTACAAGCTCTATTGGTATGAGAATTGGGATTGGGGACAAAGATTTAATCTCATACACCCTTGATGAGAATTCATAATATATTATTATGTCAAATTTTTAAAAAAAATCATATATAAATAATTAAATACATTATAATTATATAATCATATAAAAACCACACAAATATGACATTATAAACATAATGTGAAAAATTTGACGTTACAATAGTGCACCAAAATTTGGGAGGGGGAGTGGGGGCACTGTGGACTATGGATGAGGGGGGGGGGCACTATGGAGAGGGAGCAGTGGAGGGGGAGGGGATCGCCGGGTGAGAGGGGGATCAGTGAGGGGAGGGGTCACCAGGAGGGGCTGGGAGGGGGAGGGGCAGGGAGGTGGAGGGGGTGGCTGGGAGGGGGAGTGGGGGCACTGTGGAGGGGGTGGGGATGAGGGGGTGGGGTGGGGGTGTCCTAGATGAGGGTGTGGGGGCACTATGGAGGGGGAGGGCAGAGACAGTGGGGCTAGGAGGGGGAGGGGTAGCGTCAGGGTGGTGGTGGGGGGTTTTGCACAGAAGGGGGGAGGCAGTGGCGGTGGGGCGCAGGAGGTGGAGGGCAGTGGCGGGGTGGCACAACTGGCGGGGTGGGGGTGTTGCTAGGACGGGGGGAGGGGAAAATGGGGGGTTGAGAGAGAGAGAGAGAGAGAGATAGAGAGAGAGAGAGGAGAGAAGCGAGAGCAGAGAGAGCGGGAGGGGGAAAATGGGGGGTTGCCCTAGAACTTCCGACGGAAGTTCTGTCGAAATATCAGTCGTATTTTCGACAGATTCTTCCGACAAAATAAAACGCGTCGGGATTACCGAT
>CM024761.1:116891475-116960580 GCA_014218235.1 Colocasia esculenta
GCACGAGCAAGGCGACGACGCGGCGAGATGGTGCAACTAGGGGTGAACATGGTTCGGTTCGGTCCGGGTTGGCTCATTTTTTGGCCAAACCGAACCGAACCGAATCCCAAGGTCAAACCGAACCGAACCGGTTCAGTTTGATTTAAACCGAAGTTTAATATCTTTTATGACAGAAGCTAGCGCACGCCTTAGTGGCTAAGGCATCGTTTGGAACAGGGTTTCAAAAAGTGGAAATCACCAAAATCGAATGGAGCACATATTTCTGACATGGCTTGGGATTTCACCCAGAGAGATGTGACACTCTTTAGCTGTTTGGAAGGATGTGTTGGGACAGAAAAAATTTAGTTGAGATTTTACAATTTTGACCCCGGAAGAAGAAGTCATTTGTACTGTACGGTGAACTGATTGTGGGTACTTTGGTATTTTTGCAGCAAAAGCGCTGCAGTCTTGTGGGGAAGCGGCCTTGGGGTGACTTTTGTAAGATGGGAGAGAGAAATTTTATTCTCTCTATCTCTCTCCTCTGTCCAAAAGCAGTTGACACGAAAGCCTATATATGAGTAAAAATATTTGGAAATGCTTTTGATTTGTCAGAACTTTTGCACAGCCAAAATCGGATACATTGTTGATGCCAAACGGTGCCTAAAGCACTCACGCTTCCTCTCACTGGATGAGGGTTCGAATCCCTGCTTTTGCCATCTTTTTCACAGAATTTCTCAAAATTTTTCACCAAAAAACACGCTTGCGGGAGTTGAGCATCGAACCCACGCCAGCGCAGGCGGGCACAAATGCGTTAGCCAACCGGTCTATAGTTAGTTTGAATATATATTATATTTATAATATATATATTCGGTTTCAGAAACTGAAACCGAACTGAATTGTGTAAGATCTCAAACCGAACCGAACCGGTCGGTTCGGTTTTTTCGGTTTGAACCGAATTCTGAACAGCCCTAGGTGCAACTGCGGCAGGGTGGGGAAGAGGGGGTTTCGGGTGAGGGTTTTAAGGAAGGCTGTCGGCGTTGGGAATGCCGACTTCTCCGAAGTCGGCATTGAGAATACCGACTCCAAAGTCGGTATTCTCAATGCCGACTCCGAAGTCGGCATTCAGAATGCCAACTCCGAAGTCGGTATTCCCAATGTGGATCGCACTTCGAACCCGTCTCCCAGTTGCCAACGTGGCAACTTAGTGATTATTTTAGAAATTATTTTTAAAATATAATTATTTAAATAATTAAATAATAAAATATAATTATTTTAATAAAAACCCAAGTAGAAAAATACAATACCTTAATTATCTTCGCCGATATTATTATTTAACTAGGTACAAAGCGTCGGAAGGGTTTTACGCTCCTTTCCAAAACCCCCTGAATTAGGGTTCCTCTCTCTCTCTCTCTCTCTGCGCGTTGGTCTCCGAGGCTCCGAGCTCGGTCTCAAAGATGAAGCTTGTTAGGTGATTTAGCTGCATGTTGCTTCCCTCGATCTCCGTTTCAACCTTGCTTGATTTTCCGGTTATGTTCTCTCCCAACTCGTCTTTTTTATGTTTTGTCTGCATTTTTTTCCTCTCCAGGTTCTTGATGAAGCTGAACAACGAGACCGTCTCGATCGAGCTCAAGAACGGCACGGTTGTCCATGGCACCGTCACAGGTGTACCTCATTCTCCCCACCCATGTCTTCGTTATGTTTTCTGCTTTTTTGTGTTCGTCTTGCTGTGCTTGCTGCTGGGGGTTTCTACTGAGACAGCATTTGTGGGCGTTTTCGACGACTTTTGACAGAGGGGTTTGCTTCCCCCCCCTGGGTTTGGGTTTTCGGCAAGCTGTGCTGCCGATTGGTTAATTAGATGTTGCCAGGAGTTGCCGTCTGTTGGGATCCTGAAAAGAAGGATATGTATGGCTCCAATTGAGATAGATTGGTAAAACGGCTCGTAATGCCACAACTTTTCTTCTTAAAATTCAAAAACATCAATGATGTGTTAGTGAACTTGTGTCAGCCGACTGCGTAATAAAAAAAAGTTTTGAAGACCAGTTTGGTCTGAGTCGACAAACTTTTCAGCATAGCGTGATTTTGGTTCTGTATGAATTGCGGAATGATGTTAAGTTTGTTGGGAGGGATGGGTCGCCATACCATGGGTTTAAGCCTCTTGAATTCACTCTGTTTGGTCGGCAACTTGGCATATTCTCATTTCAATGGTGCCTTTCTAAATGATGCGTTCAAGTCTACTGACCACATTATTTTTTTCTTATGTCTTAACTGTTGTTATAGAATTCACACAGTGCCAGATTGGACTATCCAAAGTTATACCATTCCTTACAGGCCGTAGATTGATTTATGCCTATTTAGGGGGAGTTTGCATTATCTAAATTCTCTGAGAAATTTATTTTCTCCAACCAACTTTCACATGTCATACAAATGCATGTAAATGTTAGATGGAATTTTGTTTTCCCAGATGCTGATAATATTTCCCACTACTTTTCTCTCTTCCCCATGTGGACTCCTCTCTCTTGTGGCAAGATTTCCATCTTTGCAAATGCAAGATTTCATTTACATGGGATTTTCATAAAAGATTGCAAAACAGGTTTTACTTCATTGAAAATGACTTCCCATGAATATTCAGTTTCCCAGGAAGGGTTTCCCATGATTTTTTATTCCCTGAGAAATTAGGAGAATGCAAAGCCCGCTTAGGTGGTCAGCTTTCCAGAACATTCAGTGTTTTGTGCTTTCCTTCAATGTTCAGCATGCCTGTTGTTTTACAGTGAATGGTGATCATAGAACATAAGGGTTGATCAGATGTCTGATTCCAATTGAGATACCCAACAGTGGTCCTTAGTGTTTTTTTTTTTTTTTTTTGGGAATTTCTCTTATGCATATGGTTGCTTCCAAAAAGAATGTCACACATTGCATATTTTCTTGTACATAAATTTCTGGCTTGTTGCCGAGGTGGGTGCATCCATCCTGTTCCAGGGATAAGATGTGGATATAGTTTGTTTGATGTTGAGAATATATTGTATTATACAATTCCAATATGCTTCGTAGGTTCTCCCTAGTTATTCATTTTTAACAGTTGATTACATGAACAATTTCTGAACAATCCTGGAAAACTTCGCACTGCCAACAAAACAAAACTGCCAGAGTGGTATATGGGTGGCAATCTTTGACATGCAACATCACTTTAAAACTGTTACAGCACCTAAGGAACAGACTAATTGTTTTTCCATTAAAAGGATATGATAAAAATGATATACATAGATCATTCTGTTCTCTGACTGGAGGGCTGCTTACAATGATATCTAATTGCATTATATGGCACTTTCAATAAAAGTTAAAGTGTCAAGAATCCTTGGGACCCTAAGTTATGTAAGCCTTGGCTGTTAAAGAGTTAGATCTGATATATGAGTTGGATGGCATGATGCTTCTCTCAAAAATGATTAAGACAGCATGCTTTGCAAGTAAACTTTATGTTGAGATCAGAATACATGATGTGCAGGACCCTCTGTAATGATTCCTAACCTGATTAGTTTTAAGAAAGTGATTTACATGCATGGTTTAGGATCCTCCTTATTGCTTTTAACCTAGCATTATCTGTTGCCATGCCCTCATTCTGGAGTTTATATATTGTTTGAAAGTTTCAGGTTTGTATTGTGGATGGGTAGGAATAGTTTGAGGAAGGAGATGATTCTGAATTGTTCTCATATTCTACTATAGAGCTGCCTAACAGGCATAGTTGTCAAGGCACCAAGGTGCCCCAAGGCATTCTTGGGGTCCTTGAGTGCCTAAGCACTTAGGCACTCGCCTAGGCAGCACTTAGGCATCCAAGGTGGTGTCCAATGTGCTATCTCCCTCCTGTACGGAATTTAAGTATCTTAAGATGTATAATAAATGAATAATCAAAATGCAACAAAAAATAGAATATAATAGTCACTCCAAAAAATATTGAAAACACAATAAATTTAGATGGTTCTTGAACAATTGGATTTCTTTTAACATTTAATGACTAAGACAATGTTCACAATCTAATGATTGTGAATAGTGTTAGAATATGGAGCTTGAGGCCCTGAACTTTCATGTGCGGGCACACGCAGATCAACTTGCACTGTCAGGTTGCATGGATCAACTTGAGCTGTCAAGTCATGGGGTTCAAGGGGGCAGCACCCCTTGGGGGGTGGGGGTGGCGGGGGGGGGGGGGTTTTTCAGGGTGGGGGGAGCCCATGGAAAGAAAATTTTAACTTGTGAAGCAAAGTGACGGCCTCATTAGATCTACACCAGGTGCCCAGATGGGCTGAGGTGCCTGCCTAGGTGCCACCTTGGGGTGCCTTTTGGGGTCCCAATAAGTCAGTCCTGCACTTGGCTCATGTTTGGGTTCGTTCCTATCTAGGCGCTGCCTAGGTAGGTGCCTTGAACCTGACAGCCCGTTTTACTTTGAAAATAAAGATTGGGTTAGGTAGACAACCCTTTCTCTTCTAAATTTACTTATGATTAAAAAAATAAAGAACTTGCACATTTTACGATGTATATAGTAGAATATTATTAAAATAATAAGTGAACAAGTTTTTGAAGAAATAAAACAACTTGCCCTGCGTTAACCCCATCTACCCCACCTCTTGGGGTAGGGTAGGCTTACCCCGGGGCAAAGGGGGGTTGCCCCGGGTTAGGCAACCCCCCCTCCCCAAAGTGGGGCAGAGAGTTACCCCGGGGGTACCCGTCCTCTACCCCCCTTTACCCCCTCAACCAAAGTAGCCAATTAGGCATTACATGGAGTGTTTGGTTGCATTTAGCTTATAAACTTCAGTTTAGCATGTGGAGAACTCCACCACACCTTCTAATCAGACATCATAAAAAATGCATGAACTGGTGAAGGTCAAGAGGGCACCTTTTAGTGCCAAGCCATTCTGGGGTTTCTTAGGAAGAAATCAAATGCTCTTTTTTTTTTTAAACAGAAATTTAAGCTTGAATGGTAAGGCCTAACAGAGAAGATGCTGAGAAAATGCAGAGTTCTGTAATATGTTATACTTTCAAGCGAAGCTATGTTTAATTAACCATTATCTTATGAAATGCTGTCATCTTAATGCGAAGGGAATTTTTTTTCGATATTCTGATCTTTATAGGGCAGAGCATTGCTTTCAGAAAAATCAAAAGAGAAAATGCATGACATGGATTTGGGTCATGGAAAATATCAAGAATTTTGGGATTTGGGTTGTAGTATCATGATCATTCAATAAGATGGGTTTCAGTTTATCATAGTGAATGATTTCAACACTTGTTGATTTGAACAGATATTGCAGAGGTTTTTGTTAGTTATAAAATTACCCTATTATAATGCCCTTAGAAGTTCCTTATAAACCTGTTCTCCATGGGATTTGAACCTGCGAATTTCTCATGGTGTATATTGCAGAGTTTGTTGTTTGCACCTTTTAATTCATAGATGTGGATCGATGACGTGGGTGCATAGTGTGTGGAATTGACCGATCTAGATCAGGATCCGCAGATTCCAGCCTGGATTACCTGATTCTAGGGGATATGGTCGGTGAATTTCTGGTCAGATTGGCCAAAATTGGGCCGACTTTCCCCAGAATGGGGTCTATCAGCCGATCAAAAGCTGATCCCAATCTGCAAATTTTGAAAACTTCCTTTCCCCTTTATTTTCCTCATGCACCCCTTCCCCCTTTTCCCCTATGATGCGGAGCGTGGGGAAAGAGGAAGAAAAAAGAGGGAAGAAGTTGGGGATTTCGCTGGGAGGAAGAGGGAGAAGCAGAGAGAGAGAAAGGTATGCAGGGAGAGAGACGCAGAGAGAAGAGAGAAAGGGAAGGTGGCGGCTCCAAAAGATCTCTTTAATTTCTCATTAACATCAATGCCTCCATTTGTTGTCTACAAGACTTTTATATAGGGATTAAACCCTAAGACTTTCAAAAGACAAAATAATGACAACATAACCCTGAGACCTAAATTAATAAAATTCGCAATAATAAATAACAGAAAAATATCAAAGACCATGTTGGGCCCCTAACGGGCCAGTACTCACAATAGGACTGCTCAAATAAATAGGAAATACATCCACATAGAGAATCATCAATCCTCAAGCCAAATAGATGCCGATGTCGAATCTGGATGTCTCCTCCGACGATAAGCGTATGCCGGGTCAAAATGAACACGAGCTCGGGTGTCCTTACCAATCCTCCTCGTCGGGGAGGAACTCGACCCCGTCGAGTAAGGGTCCAGGGCGCTCTGACGTCACTCCAAGAGATCTAGATCGAACCGCTACAGCTCCTCGCGTGTAATCCACGTGTCCTCAGAAGGAGGCTTGCCTTTCCAACGAACCAGGTAGCGCTGATAGTCGCCGCTCTGGGAAGTAATGATCTGCTCGTCCAGTATCTGGTCAATTTGCTCACGCCGTTTTGCATTGAAGGCTGTAGGTGGACACTCGGGAGGTGGCTCACCCACAATGGTGGAATTAGGCTCGAAAGGCTCATTGGGAATCACTGTCGGTTCTCTATAAGCAACCAGATCAGATACATTAAATGTGGAACTGATGCCATAATCATCTGGAAGTTCAATCACATAGGCGTTGGACCTAAACACGTTTGAGCACTTTAAAGGGCCCAACTCCTCGAGCATGTAGCTTTTTGACAACTCCCGAAGGGAACCGCTCGGGTCTAACCCGCACCATGACGTAATCACCCTCCTGAAATTCATGGAAGTGACGATGTAAATTTGTTGCATTCTTAAAATTTTCATTATTCAGTTTAATTTGGTGACAGATGTGCTCGTGCAGACTCCTAATGTGCTCGGCAAGGACTCAACTGACTCAGAAACTCGGGTGTGTGGGGGTAGGGGAGCAAGGTCTATAGGTTGCCTAGGTCTATAACCGGAGACTATTTCAAAAGGGACTCATACCTGTAGACCTATTGACCGAGTTATTGTATGCAAATTCTGCCAGAGGTAGGATCAGATCCCAGTTCCGCGCATGGTCTCCCACCAGACAACGCAGCAAATCCCCCAAACTCCTATTGACAACCTCCGTTTGACCATCGGTTTGGGGGTGATAAGCTGTTGAAAACTTGAGTTTGGTCCCCAAAAGATGCCAAAGGGTCTTCCAAAAATAACTCACAAAACGGACATCCCTATCCGAGACAATAGTCTTAGGAAGGCCATGCAGACGGACGACCTCACTCAGGAAGAGACGGGCAATTTTAGACGCATCAGAAGTTTTGGCACAGGCAACAAAGTGGGCCATCTTAGAGAATCTATCCACCACGACCATGATAGAATCATGCCTTCGAGCCGTACGTGGCAACCCAAGGACAAAATCCATACTTAAATCCTGCCATGGACGGTCAGGAACTGGGAGAGGAGTGTACAACCCAGTATTTTGCTTGCGCTGCTTAGCTATGGCACAGGTGCGACATTGAGCCACGATGCAGGCATTGTCTCGTTTGAGACTGGGCCAGAAGAAGCGATACTCTACCAGTTCGATGGTTTAATTCATGGAAGTGACGATGTAAATTTGCTGCATTGTTAAATTTTTCATTATTCAGTTCAATTTGGTGACGGATGTGCTCGTGCAGACTCCTAATGTGCTCGGCCAAGGACTCAGCTGACTCAGAAACTCGGGTGTGTGGGGGCAGGGGAGCAAGGTCTATAGGTTGCCTAGGTCTATAACCGGAGACTATTTCAAAAGGGACTCGTACCTGTAGACCTATTGACCGAGTTATTGTACGCAAATTCTGCCAGAGGTAGGATCAGATCCCAGTTCCGCGCATGGTCTCCCACCAGACAACGCAGCAAATCCCCCAAACTCCTATTGACAACCTCCGTTTGACCATCGGTTTGGGGGTGATAAGCTGTTGAAAACTTGAGTTTGGTCCCCAAAAGATGCCAAAGGGTCTTCCAAAAATAACTCACAAAACGGACATCCCTATCCGAGACAATAGTCTTAGGAAGGCCATGCAGACGAACGACCTCACCAGGAAGAGACGGGCAATTTTAGACGCATCAGAAGTTTTGGCACAGGCAACAAAGTGGGCCATCTTAGAGAATCTATCCACCACGACCTGATAGAATTATGCCTCCGAGCCATACGTGGCAACCCAAGGACAAAATCCATACTCAAATCCTGCCACGGACGGTCAGGAACTGGGAGAGGAGTGTACAACCCAGTATTTTGCTTGCGCTGCTTAGCTATGGCACAGGTGCGGCATTGGGCCACAATGCGGGCAATGTCTCGTTTGAGACTGGGCCAGAAGAAGCGATACTCTACTAGTTCAATGGTTTTGTTCCGGCCGAAGTGACCCGCTAGCCCCCCGCATGAATTTCCCACACCAAGAAATCACGGACAGATGTCCGGGAAATACACAATTTGATGCAGGACAGCGTGGGGGACGGCGGAAGACGAAGAAGAAGATGTAGCCGGCGTCGGAAGACGAAGAAGAAGATGTAGCCAGCGTCTCACCGGAGCCTTCCCGGCGAGGCTTCTCGCCCAACCCTTCGCGGTTCTTCTCCGTCGCGGAGGAAGGAGAACAGACGCAGCACACAAGCTTTTTCTCCAAATCTGTTCTATTTTCTCCAAATCGGATGTTACATGTATTTAAAGGAGTTGGACTAATTCCAATCCTAATGGACTTCTAATTAAAGAGACTTTTATGCCTAATAAAACTTAACATATTAGAACCTAAAGAAAGGAAAATACAAAATCCTACCCAAATTGGACTTGACTTAAATATAGAAATGCAAAATTACATAATAAAAGCTAATTGGACTCTAATATGACTCTTTTGGACTACTTTATCCTTGGACTTAAAAATAGTGTGAAAATTGCACCAAAAATTACAGAAAAAAAAAAATTTCCAAATGGTCTCCAAATGGCCAATCCATTGCTTGGGCTTCTCGCTCCCCATCATTCTCCCCTGTTTCGAGAAAACTCGTCCTCAAGTTTTGAAATGTCGTAATATCCATACAGTGGCAGGAGAATGATGAAGTCATGCACTAATAAGTTGCCATAGGGATATCCAAACAATAAATCTTCTGAATAGTTGCAGTCTGCATAGAGTGTGTGCCTGAAGATCGGACCATATCATATCATAGTTGCACTGATCTTTGGTAACATCTGGCAGATCATTGGTTGCTGTCAATGATGGACTTATCTCAAATACATCATCACATATCAAATGAAGTCCAGACTCGACGAACAGATCTTGATCCCAAACTTCAACAAAAGTAGTCTTCACACATACACGCTCAGTAGTAGTTACCACTCCAAGGGCTTTTCATCAATCACAGTCTTCTCTGGAGCGCTGGCTTGGCCGCAGGAGAAATATACTTGAGAAAACAAAATTTACCTCTTAAATGCGGTGGCTGGATGAAGCACTGGTTTGAGTCGAAAGTAACATGTCGCTCTTCCAACCACTCTTTTCCCAAAGTAATGTAAGATCTCGAGGGATCATTAGTGCACCAAGCTCCATCAAAATAATTAACTGATCTCTTTTGAGTTCTACTTAAAAATTTTAGGTGAAACTCTACAAAAGCTTGATCACCATCAACAATGATCTCACCAGTTTGCAACAAAATGTCAACAATAGCCTGAGAAATATAGTTGTTCTGATTCTCTTCATCGAGTATAATTTTTGTTGGCTTCTCATTGATAGAAGGATGAGAAAATTAAAATTCATGTGGCACATGTAGAGATTACCCAAATTGACATGACATTGGGTGGACGGATGAGGGCGTGGGCCGCTGAGTGACAAGAATTCGTCGTGACGATCACAACGACGCAACGACACGTGAATCGGAACACGAATGACGCTTTGTGCTGGCGGTGCGATAAGAGCACTGGTGCACCGCTCGGCTACTGTAGCGGACCGGTTAATGCAGCGGACCTGGGTCTGGTCTAACCAGGTCAGCCCTGATTTGACCGTTTCTCCTTAAAAGGTTTGCATCTTCTCTCCTCTTTACGTAGGAACCAAAGGGGAGAGGGGAGGGGCTGGGGCGGCCGCACGCGTAGAAGGGGGCACTGGCGTTGGTGCGAGCAGGTGAGGGATGCGGCGCGGCCACGAGCGCGGGCAGCCTGGCAGCGCTCGCAAGGGCACGGCGCGTGCGGCGATGGCTGGCGTGGGGTGCGGCCGGTGGCAGCGCGAAGGGGGGCCGCACGGGGCGGCGCGTGGCGCTCGCGGGAGAGGGAGCAGGGCAGGGCGGCGCGAGCAGAGAGGGGCGACGCGTGGGGGGAAAGGCAGGCGGAGGGGGCGGGCTGGGAGCGCCTGGGAGCGAGAGAGAGGCGGGGTGCCGGCGCTGGGCGCGCCTGGGAGAAGGGAGGAAGGGGGGCTGCGTGGCAGTGCGGCGGGGTTGTTGCCGCGGGAGGGGCAGGGGGCGGCTTCTTCTCTCCTCCCTCTTTCCTTTAACCACGCACGGGAGAAGCCAGAGAGAGGAGACAAGGGCACAGTGGCGCGGGCGAGGCGGGGTGTACGGCGTCGGGGTGACGCGGCTGGGGCGGAGGTGCTGCGTCGGGGACGCGGCTGGGGCGGAGGTGCTCCCGGGGCGGGCTCGCAGTGCGAGCATGGAAGGGGGGCGCACGAGGCGGGCGCTGCCGCAGCGACGGACGAGACGACAACGGCAGCAGTCGGTGCAGCAACGCCCGGGCGTTGGACGAACTACGTCGGAGTGATGTAGACAACGTGCGACAGTGTAGGAATTTCGGCTCTGATACCAAACTGATGCGGGACAGCGTGGGGGACGGCGGAAGACGAAGAAGAAGATGTAGCCGGCGTCTCACCGGAGCCTTCCCGCGAGGCTTCTCGCCCCCCTTCGCGGTTCTTCTCCGTCGCGGAGGAAGGAGAACAGACGCAGCACACAAGCTTTTTCTCCAAATTCTGTTCTATTTTCTCCAAATCGGATGTTACATGTATTTAAAGGAGTTGGACTAATTCCAATCCTAATGGACTTCTAATTAAAGAACTTTTATCCTAATAAAACTTAACATATTAGAAACCTAAAGAAAGGAAAATACAAAATCCTACCCAAATTGGACTTGACTCAAATATGGAAATGCAAAATTACATAATAAAAGCTAATTGGACTCTAATATGACTCTTTTGGACTATTTTATCCTTAGATTTAAAAATAGTGCGAAAATTGCACCAAAAATTACAGAAAAAATAAAAAATCTCCAAAGGGCCAATCCATTGCTTGGGCTTCTCGCTCCCCATCACAATTGGTCGCCCCGGAAAATGAATCCATCATGAAGAACATAATCCTCATACTCTCGTGAGGGGCCAGACTGAAGGCCAGAATAAATAGGACCGAAATCTGGGCACTCCGCATAGCTCTCCTGGAGTTTCTCGAACCCAATAACTTCAGTGTGGACAATAGAGAGCAGATTCGACCGCCGAATTAGTGCATCGGCCACACGATTCTCCACGTTGGTTTTATGCGTAAGAACAAAAGTATAGACATGGAGGTATTCGATCCATCGACTATGCCGAGAATTGAGTTTTTTCTGGGCTTGGAGAAATCGGAGGGCTTCATGATCTGAGTACAACACAAATTCATTTGGTAGCAAATAATGGCGCCAGTATCTCAAAGCTTGGACTACCGCATAAAACTCTCTATCATAGGTGGAGTACCTCAGCTTCGCGTCATTCAACTTCTCACTGAAGAAGGCTATAGGGTGTCCCTCCTGACTCAATACACCTCCTATGCCAACTCCGGATGCATCACACGAAACTTCGAACACCTTAGAGAAATCAGAGAGTCGGAGCACTGATGCTTGGGTCATTTGCTCCTTGAGTTCTTGAAAAGCTATCTTAGCAGCCTTGGTCCACATAAAATTGCCCTTCCGAAGGCAGTCAGTAATGGGAGCGGTGACCGTGCTGAACCCACTAATGAATCGGCGGTAGAAAGTGGCTAGGCCATGAAAGCTTCGCGCATCATGAAGATCTGAGGTTCTGGCCACTCTATTATTGCCTTAATCTTCTCCGGATCAGCAGAAACTCCTTCACGGGAAACAATGAACCCCAAGAAGGTCACTTGATTAGTCACAAAAGCACATTTCTTGAGGTTACCGTATAGGCTCTCACGACGAAGGGTAAGGTAGACTTGACGTAGATGCTCCAAATGTTCTGCCCGAGTGTAGTTGTAGATGAGGATGTCATCAAAATAGACGATAAGAAATTTTCCGATAAAAGGCCGCAAAGTCTCGGTCATAAGCCGCATGAAGGTACTAGGAGCGTTGGATAACCCAAAGGGCATAACCAACCATTCGTAGAGCCCATCTCTGGTCTTGAAAGCAGTCTTCCATTCATCACCGGGTCGAACTCTGACTTGATGATAGCCACTCTTTAGATCAATCGTAGAAAATACTGTGGCCTCCGCCATCATGTCTAACATGTCATCCAAACGGGGAATAGGAAAACGATACCTAACGGTAATGTGCCATCCTTTTGGGAGCAAGAAGCGCGGGTACTGCATATAGGCTAGTGCTGACCCGAATGTAACCGCGCCTCGAAAGGGCTTCGACCTGCCTCTGGAGTTCAACAAGCTCCGCTGGATTTAGGCATCGTTTGGGATCGGTCCATGGAAAGTTGTATATTTGAAAAGCCGATTTCCACATGTTTCTAACAATTGTTTAGATTGTCATGATGACATTTAAAAAGCAAATGTACTATTTGGCAAGAGTCTCAGGCATCCCGCTTTTGGGAATAAAATAACTATTGTTTTTAATAAAAATAAATTTATCCATCTGCCTGCTACTTTAAAGAGAGACAATTATTTTTTATTCCCCAAACTTGGTTGTAACCCTTTAGAAGCGACCTGCCTTGCGCTTTTGACAGAAGGGAGAGAGAGAAAAAATTATGTCTATCTCTCTCCCTAACCTAAAAAGTGCTTTGTGCAAATTCCCATGCCACCTGCTTCATTTGGAAACCGAAACAAGATTTGTCAGAGATTTTAGTGTCAAAATCGCAAAAAACTTCACTACCAAACGTTGTCTTAGGCGATAATGAGGCAGGTTTGGGAGAGAGGAACCCAGAATGAATTCTATGGCATGTTGAATGCCACGCATGGGAGGTAAACCATCTGGTAAGTCCTCGGGGAACACATCCGCAAATTCTTAGTGAAGAATGGTTACTTCCGCGGATTGCTCATCAGTTGCCTCGGCATCCGACTGAACGATGTTAATACGCAACAGCAGGGCGAATACATCGTCGGTTTCTTGAACCTCTTCCTCAAATTCCCTAGCAGTGATGAGTTGTAAGGTGGTCACAGTAGGTGTTCGCACTTTCTGGGTATGCGAAACATGCGCCTTACTAGGTGGTGGTGTGGAAAGATGAGTGGGTGTGCGAGAGGGAGGGGTAGCGGGATTGGCCTGATTGTTGGGAGATGGGGAAACTCGAGGTGGCGAACCTTGCGGCTGAGTTGGATGAATGGTGATACGTTGTCCGTCATGCTCGAAAACACGTGTTGGAGCGACCATAGAGAGTGGCATCAACATCATAAATCCATGATCGGCCCAGAATGACGCTCCCAACCTCCATGGGTAAGACATCGCACCAGATTTGAGCCTCATAAGAATGGAGTTGGATCGGGACGAGGCATCTCAGATGAATGGGAATAGTAGTGTCCACCTAAGACACCTGATAGGGGCGGGGATGGTCCACGGTCACAAGGCCCAGACGGGTGACTGTGCTGGTGGAGATTGCATTGATGCAAACTCCCACTATCCATGATGACTCGGCAAACCTTGCCACCCAGACGGCAGTAGGTCTGAAAAATGGCCATGCGGCGCCAATCATCTCTCTTTTGGTCTGGCAAAAATGCACCAAACCACCCCAAGTCGTTCTCCTTCAGATGCTTCTGCAAAATTTACGGCCTGGCTGGTACCATTCGCTTCTTCTTCCAGAAAATACTCATCCGCCAAGTCAGCCCCGGCCTCATAACTTACATCCATGAGCGGTGGTGAAGAGTCCACTGGATCACTGCTCTCCATAGCTAGGGCTTTGTGTGGACGAGCTAGAAATGTGCCCTATTCCCTGGCAATTAAAACATCGGATGCGAGAGCTACCTTTTGAGGAGTAGCTTCCTTTATTGGCGCCTTCCCTTTGTCCTCCCGAGTGAGCGGTGGAGGTCCAAGAAGGGAACAAACGGGAGGAGGTGGCAGAGCGGGCGCGACTTCCCTCTGGCGTTGCCCTTCAGGAGCCCGAAAGGGGGAACTCTCTGAGAAGAAGCTGGGGCAACACACTGATCGGTATGACGCTGGAAAGTGGGTCTGACTCTAGGTGGGGACTCTCTCAAACTGCTCCATCTCTCACACCACCTGATAGGCGTGGTCAAGGTCGGTCACATGTTGGCGGAATAATTCCTGCTGATAGACTCGACGAAGGCCCTCCGAAACCGAGAAAGGGTTAGTGCACCCCTCGCGGACTCCACACCTCAACAGGAGATCATCAAATTCATCTATATATTCTGACACTACCCGAGATCCTTGGGAGACATTCTGCCACCGATCAATCAAACGATGCCTGTACGTCGAAGGGACGTACTTCTCTTGGAGCCTAGCTTTCATTTCATTCCAAGTATCAATAGGCTCCTCATATTGTTGAGCAAGGTGATCCTCCAGGTTGGTCCAAAAAGTTAGGGCTCGACCCCTCAACATGGTCTTGGCAAAGAAGGTTCGCCAAGGATCAGATATACCCGTCCTTTCAAAGTAGCGGTTCATCCGCGCTTCCCAGTCAATATAATGTTGTGGTTCCAAAGATCCGTCAAAACTGGGAGCCTCAATGCGGGCGTTTCGTATATCTTGTTCTCGCTCACGAAAGGCCCACCGCTCATCCTCAAACTCTGGGTCAGGTCGATGACCATATCTCTTGTGTCTCGGGGCTACAGGAACTCGAGGGGTCTCGCCCACCTCCTCACCAAACGACTCACGGTCATAGTCCCCTAAGTGACCCCGACGATCCCCAACACGGGCAGCTTGGGGAAGGGGGGCTCCGAGGGAGTGGGGGCGCTGCGGTTGTGGCCGGTCCACAAATTGTTTATGCCTCGGCTCACGGACGACCCCTTCGAGTACCGCAATACGACCAACTATCCCCTGGACCGTGCGACCAGACTCGGTGACTCTCTCATCTAAGCCCCCTAAACCCTCTCCTAAACGATGGTCCATCCTACGAATGTCCTCCCTGAGTTGTTACACTAACTCGGTCAAGGCTTGGACGTCAGGATTTTTAGTGCGCGACCCTGGAGCTGGTGGGTGTGATCCCGACATGGCTGGATGTGAACCTGACATAGGGGAGGTGACGTGATACACTGCACCGCTACGTGTGGGTATGGAACAAGGACTTACCCCAATTAACGAGACAGAAATTAAACATGAGAATTTGACACACTAAGAGTACCTTTTTTTTTTGATTGGATTCGATTTTTTGATTTTTTTGGATTTTTTTGTGTCTAAATGCTGATTTGACTAATTTCTGATTTTTTTTGCAGCAAATTACATCATAAGATGAACTTCAGGAAAATACTTACGACTAATGCGTGCAAGCTACACTATCGAAAAACTGTCCGTTGAGCACTACAAAATGTCAAGTCAAACACCAGTGTGAACTTCCACAATGTATATGAAATTAATTCCACATGTAATGTCTCTACCAGTGCTGCGAGATGGGAACTCACGACTCACAAATCAATAGTGACAAATCATTTAGCTAGCTAGGAAATCTATCTCACACACGGCGGCAAATTTAATCGAATACTAGAAAAGCAAGTGAGAGAGATACGTGCGACTAAGCGCTAACCGACTCTCTGAAAAGCGAGGTCCATCGAGAAACGTGGACACGCACATCACGCTTTCGAAGTCGAAGTCAAACGCCCGCTGCTGTGGGGCAGTTTCTCGCTGTCCCGGTCCGTTTCAATCTTCAACGCAGCAAGCAAGCGTTGCACGGACTCCACGTCTTGTCTCGTCAAAGGAGAGGCGACAGGTCTTTTGGGATGCTGGCGCGGAGGCATACGCAGACGGGGTGGCTGAAAAATCTCGTGTGGCAGTGCTGGGAGGTAGACAAACACTGGAGGTTCTCCGTTGACGTATGGCTCTCCGTGCTGGTTCATCCGACACAGTAGGACGTCGTCCGGTGGCCCGAACAGTCGTGGGAGATATGACAGACGTCGAGGACGGCTGCACAGGGACGACGTGGGCTGCAGGTGTCGGCCCACACAGTTGGTGAAACCCACTGGCGGACCGCTCATTGCTCCTGTGTGTGGCTCCGAAGACAGGAGAACGGGACGACGGGGAGGCCGCCGGTGCTGAGCGTCAGGGCGAAACGCCGCCGGGCAGACGTCGCGTGGGCGGGGAGCGTGGGCGTGGCGGGACGTGCCTGCTCACGCGACCAGGGAAGCAGGGCGCTGGGGCTGCTGGCGAGGCGGCCTGCGGTCGCGGTCGCGGCGGGGCCGCGGGCTGGCTCGCGTGCGTAGGGACGCGGGGCGCGGGGTCGCAGCCGCTCGCGCGCGCAGGGACGCGGGGTGCGGGGGGTTCGCAACCGCCCGCACTCGCAGGGACGCAGGCGCGGGGGCGCGTGCAGGCTCGCACGCGCTGGACGCGGGGCGCAGGCCCGAGGCTGCCGCGGGCGACCTGTGCCCGGGGCGGAGGGGGGCAGTCCCGGCTTGGCTCTCTTGTGCGTTGGGGTGCAGCGGGCCACAGTTGCAGAGGGACAAGGAACTTCAGACGCCGGCCACTACGTAGGAACCTGTCTCTGATACCAGTTGATGCGGAACGTGGGGAAAGAGGAAGAAGTTGGGGATTTCGTTGGGAGGAAGAGGGAGAAGCAGAGAGAGAGAAAGGTACGCAAGGAGAGAGACGCATAGAGGAAGAGAGAAAGGGAAGGTGGCGGCTCCAAAAGATCTCTTTAATTTCTCATTAACATCAATGCCTCCATTTGTTGTCTACAAGACTTTTATATAGGGATTAAACCCTAAGACTTTCAAAAGACAAAATAATGACCAACATAACCCTGAGACCTAAATTAAGTAAAATTCGCAATAATAAATAACAGAAAAATATCAAAGACCATGTTGGGCCCCTAACGGGCCAACACTCGCAATAGGACTGCTCAAATTAATAGGAAATACATCCGCATAGAGAATCGTCAATCCTCAAGCCAAATAGATGCCGATGTTGAATCTGGATGTCTCCTCCGACGATAAGCGTACGCCGGGTCAAAACGAACACGAGCTCGAGTGTCTTCACCACCCTACCCATGAAAAGGGGGAAGGTGGGAGGCTGCATGGGGAAAACAAAGGGGGACAGCCTGTTTAATGAGTCCCCCTCTCCCCCTTTTTCCAGGTGGAGTGGGGGCGCATTAACAGAGGGAATTAACCCCTTCCCCATTTAACATGCCCCTTTTCCCTCCCCCGTTTAATCCTTTGTGAGAGGGGGGTGCATGAGTCTTTTTGTCCCTTCTTCTTCTTATTTCATCGCCGCCTCTTGTTTATTATTTTTAATTTTCCATGATTTTTAATGACTTCTAATGACCCCCCCCCCCCCCCCCCCCCCCCCCAAAAAAAAAAAAAATCCATTGGATTTGCTGATCCAACTAATCCGAACTAGATTGGATCAGGATCAGCTCAGTGCGATACCTAGGCTGATCCAATCCTTTATTCATGTTTGGGTGAGGAACATGCAGAGATTTGGGAGTATCTACATCATCATCATCAGAGCCTTATCCCATTATTTGGGGTCGGCTACATGAATCTTTTTCCGTCAAAGATTTCTTTCAAGTGTTGTAGTCGTGTTTAAACTCAAGAACTCCAAGTCTTTCCTCATAACATTGCACTATCTCATTTTAGGCCTTCCCCTAGCTCTTTTACTGACATCCACTAAGATTTGGTCACATCTTTTAATCAACGTCGAGTTAGGGCGATGGTACACGTGTCTAAACCACCTAAAGTCTATTTTCTCTCATTTT
This sequence comes from Colocasia esculenta, assembly GCA_014218235.1. Classification (NCBI taxonomy): domain Eukaryota; kingdom Viridiplantae; phylum Streptophyta; class Magnoliopsida; order Alismatales; family Araceae; genus Colocasia; species Colocasia esculenta. The sequence continues at coordinate 116,909,403 of CM024761.1, forward strand.
TCTATCAATTAGAGCTATCCTCACATTCTCACGGAAGTTCTCATTCCTAATCTTATCTTTCTTAATCTTACCACACATCCATCTCAACATCCTCATCTCTGTCACACACATTTTGTTAATGTATCTCTTTCGCACTGCCCAACATTTAGTATCATATAATAAAGTAGGCCTCACTGTCTTTCTATAAAACTTTCCTTTAAGTTTCACTGTTATACGACGATAAGTTTCACTGGTATACGACGATCTACAAAGGGTTGAAAAATAGGAACTCCCACCTTTTATTTTGTGGTCCCTGGCTTAGTGGTATGTCGGAGGGCATAGTTCCACACATGTTGACACTTGAACCCTGAAATTTTACAATCCTCACAATACCCCCCCACATTGACACCTGCCAGATTTTACTTGAGAATCTAGGATTTCCAGGTTTCTCAAGTTCAAGTTGGAGCCATTGTGCCCGTTAACTTGTGGATGATCACCTTCATTGAGGAGGAAGGCATGCTTAGTGGAAGTGAATGCATTATGCGGCAATGAAAATCATGGGGGTGAGAGAATGATGCCTTACGAACCAGAATACTGGAATGACTGAAAGATGAAATTAATTATTGTCTATGATCTGGTAGATTATTGCAGAGTCAAAGATAATGCAATGAGTACGTTCAAATCGGTGATATTGCTCTGTTATCTATTTTAACTAAATGATGTGCATTTTTTTCCTAGAAAGAAGATACACAAGTCCTTTTATAATCCATGTTTGTGAGTGATCTAATTTAATGATCAGACTAAGGCTACGTTAGAAATGTTCAAGTAAATGAGCTACATCTTGAGATTATTGTCAGAATGTACATAGGATATTCATCTGATCTTCAGCAAGTTAATATTTCATGCGACCCCCTTATTCATGGATCACACAATAGAGTTGTTTCATGAGTTTGATTTACTTAATCCACTGTTCTACTTGCATTGTGTTGTGATTGTAGGTGAGGCAATATCATATCACATACAAAGAAAAACTAAGACGAGTTGTTTGGGCATTTGCTGATTAGAGATTGAATATTTACATATGTAGGACGGGGGCACATTACTATTATTTATTTTGCAGAAAATTGGAAAATGAGTAATGAACGGATGTAAGCAAAGATACCTGCTGTGTTCAATTGAATTCAATTGAAGAGGTATATTTATTGTTCAAGTATTGGCAACTTTGGATAAGTTTGAAGCAGTGGTGTCCCTTCTTTTCTTGTTGCCCCCTCATGGAGAACTAGTGAAGTCACGTGGGTAATGAATTTGTACAATAGTATTTTTTTTCACCATAGAGAGGATGTGAGAGCGTGCAGCATCAAATTTCCGAAATGTTGGCGGAAATATGTGGTCATTGATGTTCAGGTCATTTTAGGTCGAGGAAATAATTTATCCTGAGTGAATTCTGAATATGGTATCTTATTGATGTGTTCGCCATATTTTATGTGCAGTTTATATTTGCATGAATTTTGACACCCTTGTTGGCTTACAGGGGTGGACATTAGTATGAATACACACTTAAAGATGGTGAAACTTACACTGAAGGGGAAAATTCCGGTGACTCTGGATCATCTGAGTGTGCGAGGAAACAATATACGGTATTACATTCTACCTGACAGTTTGAATCTTGAGACGTTGCTGGTTGAAGAAACACCAAGGGTCAAGCCGAAGAAGCCAACTGCAGGTTTTTGAATCTTTCTCGTCCTCACCCGATATAATAATTTTTTATAATCTATTTTCCTAACATGTTAATTCAATATCTTTGTTGCTTTTACTCAGGGAGACCTACGGGTCGTGGCAGGGGCCGTGGGCGTGGTCGTGGCAGGGGTCGTGGCCGTTAATGGGGACCGACCTCAACTTTTACACCATCTGCTTTGTACAATTGAACTGAGAAAGTTAGTGACCATTTTCTGGTGGATGTGAAAGGGAAAAAAAGGTACATCGGATTGTTGACAGTGCATCTCTGTATCCTTCCTTCCTTGAATTGAAATGACATGCTTGATCAAATCTTGCTTGGTACTTCTTGGATAGCTTTGGATGTATAATTTTCTGCACTTGCCACTGAAAGGCTTCTCTGGACTTGCTTTCTGAAAGCTGTGCCTATCGATCGTAGATTTGTACTGATTTTTGTCCTACGAATGACATCGACGTCTGTTGAATTTATAGCCCTTTTATTATTCCACTAACCTTATGTTAGGGCAGGAATGTCAGTACCTTTATATGGTTAAGAACAATATTTTGCATAGTTTCTCTTGTCAAAAAAAAAAAAAAAGGTTTTGCATAGTTTCCAACTGGAAGTATATGTGGGCCGTCATCTCTTCTGACCCAGTTATTTTTTGGGTAGGGGGATCAAACCTTGTAATCAACCTTTTTGGTCTTTTAACTTCCAGTTTAAGTACTACTAAATTGTGGCCGGATTGGAGAGAAAATATGACGGACATCTGCTTTTGTCAAGCATACGAGTCATATTGTTGTATTGTGAAAGATGCAATTCATGATTTGGCTTCCCTGTACATTGCTCATTACCATCAAATTTCTGTCAGCGATAGCTGCTTCGTTAAATTCGTGTTGTGCACTTGTCTTCAAACATTGTCACTGTCTAAGCATCTCCTACGTTCTCAGGGTCGCCAAAACAAGGGTCCCAATCCCCGTTCTCCGCCTTCACCCCTTGTCCTATTTGACGTTGGAAAGATATAAATCAAGGCATCTATAGAAAGAGGATATAGATCGTTCGAACCTACTTCTTCCCGAGTTGAGAAAGAAATGAGTTTGAAGACGAAGATGAGGTGATGTTGATCGAGGCACTTTGACAAATTTCATGAAAAGAAGTACGACGTACGTGAACAAGACGGTGCACGACGGAGATAATTGGTTAGATGCAGCTGATGAGATACCCAATTAACTTGGATCCTACGTTTAAATTTCATAACGCATTTATTAGATTGTCACCGCAGGAGACACTAAAGTATGAAATTCCCTCACTAAAGCATGAATTTAACTCCTTATATATGAAATCTCTCTAATTAGGTCACCAAAATGTGAATCCAATTCTAGATGAATTCACTTAGCTCACTAAAAGCATGCATGAATTTAAATCTTTAATAAATTCTCACTTACATGTGAATTGCAATTCACAATTAAAACTCCAATGGGCGAGACTTTATTTCCAATCTGTTACAATATATGTAACACAGGTCGGCTTAGGTCGAGGTGACCGCTGAAGTGCTTCTCGCCAAACGTTGAGCCGAGATGATCAAGCCGATGCATCCTGTGAGGGCCGCCTGGCCGACGTATGACGCTGGTTCCGAGCTCCCGACCTGACCTGCAAACGCTCTTTTAGTTGTTAGCGAAGTAGAATAGCCTAGCATATAGGGTCGAACATCGTACCTACGCTTGTGGAATGTCTGCCTCTTATATAGTGTTAGGACACCTATGTAATAGCTGGACGACCTTGCCAATCTCGCTAGGGCTCCGTGATTGATGCCGGATTGAAGTTGCCACCGGCTTGTCAGGTCATTGTGACCGTGGTCTTAATAGCCGCAGTTATCGGTCCCGCGATCCTCAGACCTTACCTTATTTGTCTTGTCAGTCACGTGAGCAACGTTTCGGGGAACCGCGAGAACACTGGGCTCCAGGTCAGCTCTATCCGTCCCCAGCCGAGCTGAGGAAGATGGCCCGAGGTGTAGAGTAGATTGATCCTTCCGACCTGACTCGTCGGCTCGTATATCGCTAATGTTTCGCCTGAGAAAAGACATCGGTCTATGCCCTCAATGAGGTCGACTAAGCCCCAGAATTCAGCCGACCTGCAAGGATATCCCAATATCATTGGCCCCCCAGGTTCACCTCGGACTGTAACCATGGCCCGAGGTGAAGCTGTGGAATTTTTTCAGTAAAGACATGTGTCTGGCCACATGGCTCTGCCAGCCAACGTGGCCCACTTCGTGCACCATCACCAAGCTGTCAGACGTCGCCCTGCCTTAAAGCCACATCATGATGCTGTCAGAGCCGCCCTGTGCCGCGTCGTCGCCTCGACTACTATACGGTGACGTCAGTCGTCGCGTCGCCTCCTCGACTCCCGCGTGCCATCATGGCTATCCTCGTCAATCGGGCTAGTCAGAATCCGAGACGATGCTTGTCAACCAATCACGTTGCGCCGTGTGTCAAGATCTTAACCGCTGCCGTGAATGCTGAATACTGACTGTTGGATTTGATTCTCCCCCCGACACTATAAATAGTGGGGTCTGTTTCCGAAAACCCACCCTTGCTCTCACGCGCGAGCATCCTTCAGACGACCAGCCGACGTGTCGATGACCTTCGTGCCGACGTCCGAGCATTCGTCTCTTGTTCTCTGCTTCTTCCCTTCAGAGGTAAGCCATGAGCTCTACCTTGTATAGTTCTTCCTCTTCCTCGTCTGGAAGTTCTCCTTCCAAGAACTTCTTTGCTTCGAATTATCTGGAGCGGTTTCACCTCATCCTTCTGAGACAAGGACATCTCTTCTGGAGGCTGCTCAACCCGAACCTCAAGCGTCGAAACCCGCCGAGGAGTCTTTCAACCTGGAGGTCGATGCTGGGGCCTATGTTCCCGAAAACCCTCTTCTCATACCTCAGGATCTCGTCGGCAAGCCGACACCATTGCTGATGCTCGGTGTGAGATCGACGAAGAGACCTTGCAATGGATGAAGACTCATCCAGGTCTCATCCTCCCCGAGGATTCCACCATATATTCCGCTAAACAACTTCGAGCCCACTACACCATGCCGAGCAGAGTCTACATCTACTCCGAGGCTGTTCGAGCCGGTTTCCGCCTACCCCTTCATCCCTTCATCATTCGCTTACTCATCAAGCTGGGAGTCGCTCCCTCGCAGTTGACCCCAACTCCTGGAGGTCGGTTGTCGGTTTCTTGGCCGTTTGTGCCCTGGCCGAGGTCCTTCCGACCACACGGCTTTTCTTCTATTGCTTCTCGGTTAAGGCTTTTGGTGACTGGTTGTACTTCGCAGCTTGGTCAGGTCGGCAAATTCTTGACCCAATTCCTTCCTCTGTCCACCACTGGAAGAGGAACTTCATTTTTGTTCACTCCCCGTCCTAATGGCCCTTTCCGATCACATGGTCAGCAGTGAACATCCGAGACAAAGCTTTCCGCCCTCCAAATCTCGTTGCATCCGAGCTCTCGAAGTTCGAGTCTCTATAGGCGGTGGAGCCTCCTGACCTGTTCGAGCCTTCCGAGAAGTTGTTCGAGTTTATTGCTGAGGCTAGCCGAGGTCTGATCTTTAAGCCGACGCTCTTTCTTTGGTCGTCGTCTAATCATTTCTAATAACTGATCGATCTTCTCTCGCAGTGATGGCTGACAAGTGTAAGTTGTCAGCGCTATCGGCCAAGGCGAGGGGAAACATCCCGCTCTCCGAGATGGCTATGCGTGAACTAATGTCTAGGAGCAAGAAGAGTGCAAGCCGAGGTGCGAAGCGCGGCGGCCAGGCTGAAATCGACAACCCCGCTGCTGCCCCGTCGCCATCGGCCCCTAAGAAGATGCAGTCGTCGGAGAAGAGGGCGCCATCCAAACGACCTCGGCCTGCCATAGCATTGGCCGAGGTCACCGCCTCGGGCTCCTCTTTCCCGACGTCACCCCGTTGGTTGGAGCCCAGCACGAAAGAATGGGGCTGACAATCGATCCCAGCTGGAGTCAAAGCCCGTTCACTGGCTCAGAAATCCAATGAGGTCATCGAGGATTTCTATAGGGCTACGCAAGAGCAGCTAGCGTCGTTCGGGATGCTTCTGCTCCGAGTTGAGTCCTCCCGAGCATCATCTGAGGTGCGTGTAGCCGACGCCGAGGCCAAGCTTGAGACCGAGAAGAGGCTGAGAGCCGAGGAGGCCGAGAGGGCTGAGAAGCTGCTCCAGGATGAGAAGAAGACCCTTAAGGCGGAGTAGGAGGCCCACGAGAAGACAAAGGCTGACACTGCGCGACTAGTAGCCGAGGAGTGAAAGAAGGCATCCGACGACGCTGTCGCTGACTATCGGGAGTCCGACGAGCTCAAAGCCGAGGTCGTTAAGCTTTTCAAGCAAGGGTATGACTTTTTCCTTGGACGTGTTCGGGAACATTTTCCGAGCATCGACCTCTCCGAGATTGTAATTGATGCGGAAGAGGACGAGGAGGCAGGCACCGATGATAGAGACGAGAGCATTGCTACTGTCATCGACGACGCGCTGGCCGCCGCCGTCGAAAATGTCCTGGAGACCACTGCCGAAGATGTTATAGCTGACGTGTCTGTTGTGCCCGACAACGAGGAGACTCAGGTCGGCACCGATGTGGTCGTAGACTAATGCCCAAACAAATGTACCCTTCGGCGCAGCGCCAAGGTCTCTTGTATCTTTTCGACTGTCAATATAACCCCTTTTTGAATCATTTGCACAATGCGTTTAGGTTTGTCGGATTTATCCGAGAACTTAACCTTGGTTTAGTTCTTAAGACACCAAGATCATGCTTAATGACGTTATCATCTTTATCTAATGTGGCCTACGGTGATTGTACCGACATCTAAAAATATCTTAGCTGAAAAGAAGTAGTCGTGTGGTAGCAGCTTTATATTCTATTGTCGCGACCATATCGAGGTTCGCAAGCTCTTCTTTGAGGTCAGCTCCTCTTCTTTGGGGTCGGCTTTGACCCCTACGACATGATTTCCGAGGTCGACTCCTGACGAATGTCAAAGCAACCGTCTCCAGATTCGGGTGCCGAAGTGACCACGCCTTCGATTCACGTCGGACATCGTTCCTCAGTTTCTGATGGGTGCCTAAGCGACCTCGTCTAGCGAACTACGACGTCCCCGTTCATCGCGTGTGCCGAAGCGACCATGCTTTCAATTCACGTCGGATGTCGTTCCTCAGTTCCTGACGAGTGCCTAAGCGACCTCGTCTTTTGAACTATGCTGCCCACGTTTATTGCGTGTGTTGAAGCGACCACGTCTTCACTTCACATCGAACATCATCTCTTAGTTACAGGAGAGTGCAGAAGCGACCTCGTCCATTGAACTACGCCGCCCATATTTATTGTATGTGCTGAAGCGACCACGTCTTCACTTCGCGTCGGATGTCGTCTCTTAGTTACTGGAGAGTGCTGAAGCGACCTCGTCCATTGAACTACACCGCCCATGTTTATTTCGTGTGCCGAAGTGACCACATCTTCACTTCACATCGGACATCGTCTCTTAGTTACTGGAGAGTGCTGAAGCGACCTCGTCCAGCGAACTACGATGCCCACGTTCTTCGACCTGTTCTCATGGTGTTGGGACCAGCCGTGATAACAAATGACGATGCTATAATGCGATTTGTCGTTTCTCCCTTTTTAACAGTTCTTTGGGGATACATGTCGGAGTAACCTCATATGCTCAAGATCGGCCCCCCTTGTCGATCATGGACGATGCTTTGGGGGCTCCTTAATGTCCACATTTAGTTGAGATCAACTAAAGGGGTGTGGGGAAAGCCGTACTGACCTTTAGTAGTGTGTTTCCCACAGACGGCACCAATGTTACGATATATGTAACATAGGTAGGTTCAGGCCAAGGTAACCGTTGAGGTGCTTCTCGCCAAACGATGAGCCAAGACGACCAAGCCGATGCATACTGTGAGGCGTGCGTGGCCGACGTATGACGCTGGTTCCGAGCTCCTGACCTAACCTGCAAAGCCCGCCGAGAGACCTCAGCGGGGAGACACTCCGACGCTCTTGTCAGTTGCTAGCCGAGCAGAATAGCCTAACATATGGGGTCAAACAACGTACTTGCGCCTGTAGAGTGTCTGCCTCTTATATAATGTTAGGACACCTGTGCAATAGCTAGACGACCCCGCCAATCTCACTGAGGGGCTCCGTGATTGATGCCGGATTGAAGTTGCCACCGACCTGTCAGGTCATTGTGACTGTGGTCTTAATAGCCGCAGTTATCGGTCCCGCGATCCTCGGACCTTATCTTATTTGCCTCGTCTGTCACGTGAGCAACGTTTTGGGGACCCCGCGAGCACATTAGGCTCCAGGTCGGCTTTGTCCGTCCCCAGACGAGTTGAGAAAGACGGCCCGAGGTGTAGAGTAGATTGATTCTTCCGATTTGACTCGTCGGATCGTATATCGCTAATGTTTCGCCTGAGAAAGGACGTCGGTCTATGCCCTCAATGAGGTCGGCTGATCCCCAGAATTCAGCCAACCTGCAGGGATATCCCCGTATCACAATCCATCGAGATGAGTTGGATTACATGCATGTCTCACTAACCCCCTAAGTGAATAGATTACACAAAGGCTAGGCCTAAATTAGTTGAACAACAAAAATAAGCTGGATATATAGTCCTATTAAATAACTTATTCTATTGTTAGTCGTTAATATAGGCTTCGCCACAATTTCCCCGGAATGCACTCTTAACGGGTACTTCACACATCCAAAATTCCTCGAAGCTGTCCAACTGCATGCCTGAGATCCTTCTTGACTAATTCAAGTTCCAAGACTTTTGATAGACAAAGTTACAACATGCACGCAGAGAAGGGCGAATCACAGCCAAAACACAGCCTGTCGACATGAAGGAGGTTAAAATGCCTCACCAAGCACCTTCTTTTCATCGTCCTCCCCTCCGCCGTTCCCCTTTTCAACTTCGGAGGCCCACCTTTTCTTATTTCCTCTTCTTCCTCCTCCATTTCTCCTGAGATATTGAGATAGACAGGGAAAGAGCACAGGAGGAGGAGAAGAGAGAGAGATGGGTTGCTGCTTCTCAGGATCGACGTGTTGCTGCTGCTTCCTGCTGCTCGTTGTGGTGTTCTTGGCCTCGCTCCTCTTCGGCTTTGCCGTCTTTCCCCAGACCGTTAACTGCATCATGGAAGGTCTGCATGTGGACGACATCCCCGGCAGACGCTTCCTAGGCTTCCGTTCTGTCGGTAGATGCTCGTAGAGACCAAACCAGTACTCGGAATTCTGCTCCTCCTTGCTGCTTCGCTTACGGTAAGTCTCGGGATGTCTCTGATCAGTTTCCGATGGTGGATTTCTATTTTCTCGAGGAATATTTGCAGCAAAATGGCTTTGTCGTACGTCGTTGAAGCCAAAAAACTCCTTACTTTGACCACTGACAACCCAATGTAAATCTCTAGAAATAGTCACGTCAATCAATTTGACTGTTCTTTTATGCCAAAGATCAAATACGTGCATTAGTCATGTAAGATGAACAGCTACAATTTGTATCATTCATCTTTTTCTCTCTTTGTTGGATATAGTTGTTGGTGATAGGCCGCCCGCTGTTAGTGGATTTTCTTTCTTGGGCACTGGTGGTATTCTTTTCTATTGATTAAAAAGTAGTAGTTTCTTTTGAGGTGAGGACGTTCTCTATGTATGTGTGCAGATCTCGATTTCAAACATTAAAAACTTTTTTTTTCCCAATTCAGACACTTCATATAACCGCAGACATGTTTGATTTGCTTCAAAAGTATTGTGTGGAGAGAGTACACAACTTATGGCTTTGGAGCCCAACCCAAAGGCAGAGGCCAAGGTTAAGCCCGAGCCTGGCCGACCTGTCAGTGTTGTTAAGACAGTGGATATATGGTATGGAGTATGATATTTCATCGTCAAATTATTCGGTGCAAATCGTATAATATTCATAATAAGAAACAACATATTTATACGTATACCCCGAAAATAAAAATATAACATGAGTATATTCAACATAAACATGGTGATTACATAATAATTAAAAGACGAAATCAAACTGTAGAGGCGTTTCATGATAGAACCACTATACGGTGCGATTGGGGTCCGACGACCTTCTCCCAAGGTACAACCACAAGTAACAAAATCAGTCTCACACAAAAGAAATTTCGTAAGACGAAAGTTATATGTACACATAATTTCTCTGTTACAAAACGAAGTATGTAAGGGTAGAGATACATGCACCAAATACCGAAGCGTAGATCCTGGTATGGCCTTATCGTAGCAGTAGCGCGAGGAAGTCCAACGAGGAAGAAGTAGTGTGTCGGAGAAGCACCATGAGGAAGAAGAAGCATAGCAATGAAGGATCGCCTGTCCGCAGTGGGGAGCCGAGAGAGAGAGAGAGAGAGAGAGAGAGAGAGAGAGAGAGAGAGAGAGAGAGAGAGTCTGATTTGCGAGCGATTCCTCTGAGAGTCAAAAATCGTACCATAGGGATAATTCGTAATTAAAAATTACTCCCTTTAAGAGCCCACGCCTGCGCGGTCCGCCTCCAAAGCGGCGGTTCAGAGACCCTATCAATAGATGTCTCTCTCTCCAAGAAAGGGGAAAACGTAAAAAATTAGAAGTAAAAAGATGCCAAGGTAATATGGTCTAGCAGAACTTCATTATTATCTATAAGACATAGTCTCATAGACACTAGGACCATGTTTGGTATTAGGATAGACCAGAGATAGAGTCGGGATATCCTCGAATCCTCAAAATTTTGTGTGTTCAGCTTGCGACCCACTCAAAATGACATAGATCAACTCAAAGCCCACCAAGGTTGCCGTTTGCCAGACCACTGGTCCCCCCTTTTGCTCCTATATATTTAGTATCGGTGAATTGGCCTCTTTGGATGCAAATTACATGTCATGCCCCAAAATTTAGCAGCGGAATAAATACCGGGATGCGCGAACGATACAAATAGACGTATCACAGAGTCACAATTAAACATAACAACACATTGGAGACCGTAATATTATCATCAAAAGTACTCTTTATTTCATTTCCATTCAACTAATTAAAAACCTTACATTATACGAGCCAAACATAGGGCCCATTATTCAAATAAAGCTCCATGAAAATATTTCACTATTATATAGACTACTCAAATATCTATTCCTAAACTGTCAACTCCTCGTATGTCGGGTGCTCATCACTCTTACCCTGCCCCATCGGACTTCTCTGGTTCCTCATCACTACCTGAAAAGGACAAGATGATAGGGGTGACCGAACTAGAATAGTAGGATTTACATCTCAATGTGTGGGTACTAATATACATGATTAACATTTTAAATAGGCAGATATGCACATGGACATGATGACAATGCATGCATTTCTAACAAGTCAAATAGCTGAATAGGACGAATATCATATCAGATCAAATATTGAATGGCATATACAATGGATGGGTATTTCAAGAATAGAATCGTATCAAAAGGAATTGGCCATATTCACACATATATCACATATTCACGTGAACAGACGTATCATATCAAACGAAGGCACATTCCCACAAATCTTACGTATAAATTTGTGCCATGCAGAGCACCACAAGTCCATACTCCCGCGGTTAATAAGTACGTTGGGGCACTCCTCCCCAGGACCAGACCGGGCCCCTATTGCATAGGCATTAGTCAAATGGACCGAAGTCCTAAGTTGTGCCAAACAAACATATACATATTATGGCCACGGTCAATAACAAGCTCAATGTAATAAGAACATGATCATTCGCAGAGTCAAGGTATGACAAAAGCTCAAGAGATCAATTGGACAGCATAACGACGTATCTTAAGTTTCATAATTCATTAATGTCTTGACATGAGGATGACTAATGACAGATCGTACACGGAACAAGTGCTCTCTATCTCCAGAGTCCTTCATGGCACAACCAGCTCGGTCTCTATGAGGGAATCCATAGAGTACGGAGACTTACGGAGGTCTTAAGGAAAAGATCGCTTGTGACGGCCCTCATTATACCGGTACAGTTATACCAACCCACGTCGGTATAGCAAGCATCATCACAGTGGGACATTTACCCAACGATACATTCAGCTGAGATACACGTGAATATAGGACAGAGTAGCGGAAGTAAAAGAACTACTGTCTTCATTCATTCATCATCCACATTTAACATACATGAAATTACAATTACATTAAAGAACTTAAAGTTCACATGATTTAAATTGCTGAAAATTTATACACAATGTCCACACTTATACAATCCCTTTCCATAATAATGCTAGTACAATGTCGCAATTACATACTATGAGAATCTCAAAATGTCACAAGAATTTCAGCAACGCTCTAATCTCCGCGCTCGGAGTCCGTCTCCACTGTCTCCTCCAACGGTGCCACGTCACCAACTACACATGTACGCCGAAGCAAGTAGTGAGTCTAAAACTCAGCAAGTAACACCACTCATACCATACACGTACATGTCATAGTAGGCTCCACACACACCATGGCAAAACTCAACATGTATCATGCTTAACGTTTAAAATGAATAACCAACCATGATAATTCTTTAAGTAAACACATGATGCATGCTTTCAGATCTCTTATCAAGAAAAATTCCTAACACATGTTCTCTAATCATTCCTACTCATGGACTTCTACCTTGCATTTTAACTAAAATAGGAAAGCACTTAGCATGATTATCCTACGTACATAAAACAAAACACACATAGCATGGAATCTACACATTCTTGTGCATGTACATGAACATTTTACACACTTTAACTTGCTGGTTTTCACATGATTTAGCAACCATAACCCTACACATGAGAGCTACAACATTATTTAAAATACAACATGTGAACAACCAATCATGGAATTTTGTGAACATACTTGTTAATTGTCCCTAGCATGGATTCTAGGCATTTTACACATATCAACATGATCCTAACATAATAAAGCAACTGATTTAACATGGGTTCAGATTTGTCACAACATGGATTACAATGTCCTATCCTCACATTTTGGTTGCACATATTCTTTTCACGTATTTCCAATTCACATAAGTTGCACTTTACACATACACATTACACATTGTTCACTTTCACATGAACACATGAACACATGCACATTTACACATTCACATTACACTTTCACATTTAGTGCCGTGACACATAGTCCAAACCACCAAAGAAGGACACAACACATCACATCACATAGACGCCATCTAGGCAATACAATGGCGACTCTTGGACTGCGCAGACCGGGAGAACAAGTCTCCACCCTAACCAGTGGTACTTGTCCACCTCCAGGATTTCCCCCTAATGCCCTTAGGGTCACTTACACATTGAACCTTCTTAGGGGGACTTTTCCCCGATACGGTTCCACTGCCCTCTGTGGAAGCAATGTCACACTTGGCACAATTTCATATTACACATCTTACCGATTTACGCACTTAGTTTAGCCCATGACATTTACATTTTACTCATTCACTCATTTACACACATGGTGTTCTATTTTCCTGACATGTCACTATAAGCACAGAAATCTAGTGTTCAGAGATTTCACAAATCAAGTTGACACATACAAAATTGAATTATTTTACAAGGCATGCATTAGTTTCACATTTTTCATGGAAAATTGATATTACATCATATACTGGTCCAAATGGCCTGAAATTTTAACCACAGACTGATTTCGGGTTTAGGATTCCTCATGCAAATTTTCAGATTTTTCTGAACTAAAACGAATTTCAGAAATTCAAATATCCATTTCACAATTCAACTTAACATGGAGTTAAACATAAGCACAATGTTAACAGCTCACTATCTGAGCCCTAACAGACATGGAGCTACAGAATTTATTCCTGAAGTTTTAGGGCAATACATGATTTATGGAAGATTTATCATGACCTAGCATGATCTCTATTTTTTTTCCTAAACAAATTTTGCAATAATTCACACGGGCATGGAAATAATCTCAGAAATTTAGGACAGGTACTGAACTTCACATGCATAATCCTCACAAATTAGGGCATTTAGACTTGTCCTAAATCATGCAAACATGGTTTAACAAGATCAAAATTCATCACACATGTATTTTCATGAAATAATTAAACCCTATCATTCATGATAATCCATCCACACACCACATTCGTCACATCAACAATATACATAACATATAAATGATTTACAGTATATCCTCATCGTGAAACATATCGAAAATAGTTGTATGGAAGGGCAGAACAGGTCACTGTTCTGTCCAGATGAACTTGGCGGCAGTCTCTGGCCGCTAGTTCAGTGTCAACGTCATAGTCGATGGACGCCAAGCATGATCTCAGCGTCAAGGGACATTGCCGTTAATGTCGGGTATGTGCAGAACACAGACCCGAGCTCCAAAGATGGGGTGAATGTGGGGGTCTAGGACACGAGGGAAAATTCATAAAAATTGTAAAACCGTCCTAGACACATACGGGACGTTATGAATGGGGTACTTGCCTTTTTGAAAATCTCCAAGGGATCTAAATGGGTCAGAGAAGCACTCCTTAGGTAGTCCCAAGAAGCCTCCAAAAGAGCTCTCCTCCGGGTTCTAGGTCGATGCAGGTGCTACGCCAGTGGTGGGGAAGCCTTCTCCTTGGTTCCCTCTAGCCTCCAGTTGCAGAAGAACGCCGGATGAAGCCTTGGATCGCCGGATCAAGGCCTCCAAAACTCAGTCTTTGCACAACTCCGAACTAGGGTTTTCCCTCCTCTTTGCAAAGAGTCCAGAGAGGTTGTCTGGTGCAAGGGGAGTTGGTTTTAAAGCAGAGGGGTTTGGGGTCCCCGGAGTGGTGATGGGAAAGGCTCAGAGCCGTTGGGGCAGCTCCCCAATGGGTGAGCTAGCTTGCTCCCAGAATTCTGGGTTCTGCAACGCATGCAGGTCAGAGAGGTTGGCGTCCATATCGTTGGACGCTGGGATTTGTGTTGGCGTCCATGGGTGGACGCTGACACGTCATCGACGTCATGATATTGACGCCAATATGGCCTTCCGGCAGAAGTCTAAAACATGCAAAAACCATGCACCTTTTACACCTATATACATGCTATATGTATACGTTATCATGTACACACTACCATCAAGCATTACATACATTATTTATACTTAAACTATACACACACATATAAGTATACCACTAATACATACGTAGATACATACATACGTACATACACGACACGAATTATTTACATGCAAAAATCCAGAAAAATTCGAGGGCCTTACACCCTCTCCCCCTTAAAAGAAACTTCGTCCTCGAAGTTAGAACGACACTACTCAAACAAAAGGGGATACTTCTTCTTCATCGCATCCTCAAGCTCCCAAGTAGCCTCCTCTCGTGAGAAGTTCCGCCATAGGACCTTCACTGACGCAATACTCTTGTTCCGGAGATGCTGAACCTTCCGGTCAAGAATAGCTACTGGTTGCTCGACATACGAAAGATCTGGCTGGATCTCCACTGGCTCATGACTAATCACATGAGACGGATCTCAGACATACTTCCTGAGCATAGATACGTGGAATACCGGGTGAACGATAGCCAAAGCTGGGGGTAATGCTAGCTCATATGCCACGCTGCCCAAACGTCTGAGAATCTCATATGGGCCAATGAACCTAGGGCTCAACTTACTATGCCTGCCAAATCTGACAACACCTCGAGTAGGCGATATCTTCAAGAAGACATGATCGCCAACCTCGAACTCCCAATCCTTTCTCCTGTTGTCGGCATAACTCTTCTGCCTATCCTGTGCCGCAACAAGCCTCTTCTGATAAGCTGGATCTTATCCGAAGTTTCCTGAACTAACTCTGGTCCGATCAACTGCCTATCAGCAGTCTCCTCCCAACATAAAGGAGATCTGCAGGGCCTACCATACAAGCCTCGAATGGAGCCATACCAATACTCGCATGAAAGCTGTTGTTGTATGCAAATCCACAAGAGAGGTAAATGACGCTCCCAATCATCCTTCCAATCTAGAACACACGCTCTCAACATATCCTCGAGCGTTTGGATAGTCCTCTCGGACTGTCCATCGGTCTGGGGATGAAACGCCGAACTGAGCTTTAGCTCCGAACCTAAAGCATCCTGAAGACCCTTCCACAGCCTCGAAGTGAATCTCGGATCTCGATCCGAAATGATCGACTTCGGCACACCATGCAATCTAATGACACTATTAACATACAATCTAGCTAAACTCTCTACTGACTGCTTCTTCTTCATAGGCAAGAAATGAGCAGTCTTCAAGAATCTATCTACTATACACCACCCAAATCGAGTCATTGCACCTTCTAGATCGAGGCAAACCCGAGACGAAATCCATAGTGACAGCTTCCCACTTCCATATGGGATATCCATCCTCTGCATAAGGCCAGATGGTCGCTGTCGCTCGGCCTTCACTTGCTGACATACTAGACATCTAGACACATAATCCGCAACATCCTTCTTCATACCGGACCACCAAAATGATCTCTTCAGGTCTTGATACATCTTAGTGTTACCCGAATGAATAGAGAATCGCGACCTATGAGCCTCCGCTAACACATGCTCACGGACATCTACCAAATCGGGGACACAAACACGGTGCTGAAATCTAATCACACCGTCCTCATCACGAGCAATGCCCGCCTTACCCACTAATTCTAACAATATAGGGTCGGCTCCCTGTTGCTCGATCACCTCATCCAAAACAGAGGATCTAAGGGATAGTTGAGCTACAAAAGCCTGACACAGCGATGGCTCTAACTCGGTCATAGAGCACGCGCATCCTCCAACATCTTCCAATCCTGCTGGAGCGAAGACCTCTTTCTACTAAGCGCATCCGCTACGACATTCGCCTTTCCAGGGTGATACTGAAGGTCGAAGTCATAGTCCTTCAAGAACTCAATCCATCTTCTCTGTCTCAAGTTTAATTCCTTTGGTTGAGAAAAAGATACTTCAAGCTCTTGGGTCGGTAAACACCTCAAATCTGACACCATAAGATAGTGCCTCCAGATCTTTAGTGCATGAACCACTGCTGCGAGCTCTAAGTCATGAGTCAGATAGTTCTTCTCATGCTCCTTTAATTGACGAGAAGCATAAGCCACTACCCTTTCTTGCTGCATTAGCACACAGCCCAAACCAATTTGAGATGCATCCGTATAAATGGCAAAGCCCTCTAGACCACTAGGCAATACCAATACCGGAGCAGAAGTAAGCTTAGCCTTCAATAGCTGGAAGCTACGCTCACATGCCTCAGACCATACGAACTTCTCACCCTTCCTGGTCAGCTTTGTCAAGGGGGCGGCGATGGATGAGAAACCCTCAATGAATCGCCGATAGTAACCAGCTAACCCAATGAAACTACGAATCTCCGAAGGGGTCTTGGGAACCTCCCAATCCATAACTGCCTGGACCTTCGCTGGATCAACTGCAACACCAGTGCCGGAGATAACATGCCCGAGGAAATGAACCTCGCGCAACCAAAAATCGCACTTGCTGATTTTGCATACAGCTTGTGCTCACGAAGAACCTCTAACACTAACCTCAGATGCTGACGGTGCGCGGCCTCATCCGAGAGAGTAGACCAACACATCGTCAATAAACACTACGACAAAGCTATCTAAATAAGGCCTAAACACCCTGTTCATGAGATCCATGAACGCTGCAGGGGCATTGGTCAATCCGAAAGGAAGGATCAAGAACTCATAATGTCCATAACGGGTTCTAAATGCTGTCTTGGACACATCCTCACTCCGAATCCTCAACTGATGATAGCAGATCGCAAGTCAATCTTAGAAAAGACTGATGCCTCTCGCAACTGGTCAAACAAGTCATCAATACGAGGTAAGGGATACTGTTCTTCACAGTCACCGGTTCAACTTCCTATAGTCAATGCACAACCTAAGTGACCAGTCTTTCTTCTTGACGAATAATACAGGTGCGCCCCAAGGGAAACACTAGGGCGAATAAATCCCTTATCAAGCAACTCCTGCAACTGCCTCCTCAACCCGGCTAACTCCGCAGGTGCCATCCGATATGAGCCTTCGAGATAGGAGAGGTGCCCGGAAGCAACTCTATGGTAAACCCTATCTGTGACAGACCTCATTATAACCGTACGTTATACCAACCCACGTCGGTATAGCGAGAGTCCTCACAGTGGGACTTTTACCCAACGATACAATAGCTGAGATACACGCGAATATACAACAGAGTAGCGGAAATAAAGGACAATTGTCTCCATTCATCATCATCCACATTTCATACATGAAGTTTGAAATTAACAATAAGGAACTAAAAGTTCACATAATTTAAATGCTGAAATTAATACATATGTCCACACTTATACATCCTTTTCATGATATTTCTAATGCAATGTTCAAATTACATCCTTGGAATGCACAAGTCACAAAGAAACTCCAGAGACTAGCTAATCTCCGCGCTCGGAGTCCGTCTCCACTGTCTCCTCCAAAGGTGCCACGTCACCAACTACACCTGTACGCCGAAGCAAGGAGTGAGTCCAAAGACTCAGCAAGAAACACTACTCATAACATACACGTATAAGTCATAGGGGTTTCTACCTGCACATTCAAACTTTACAACACAGGGCATGCTAATTATTTGAAGGTTTCAACCTATCATGAAGTTTTAAAAAATTATACATGGATCATGCTTTCAGATTTCTAAGAATAACTTTACCTATCACATGCTCTCTATTCCATTTACTCATGAGATTTTGTCTTTAAAGAACCAAGATGAGAACAGCAACATAAACACTGTGCATATATGAAAGGAAACACAACTAGCATGATTTTTACGTATTCTTAAGCATACACATAGATAGTTTCACATGCTTTAAGTTGCTGGTTTCACATGGTTTAATGGCTGTAAACCTACACATGAGAGCTACAATATCGCTTAAAACAAATCATGTGAACAACCAATCATGCCACTTGCATACGTGCTCATCAATTATCCCTAACATGGATTCTAGACATTTTTGCACATATAACCATGATGATAATAACAAATAAATTACTGATTCACATGATTTCAGATTTGTCTCACATGGGTTTCAATATCAAACCTCTCATTTAGAATTTCACATTTTCTTTACACAAGTTTCCTCTTTCACATAGTTGCACTTTACACATACACATTTCACATTTGTTCACTACACATTTACAATGCACATACACATTAAACACTTACACATTACACAGTACACATTACCATTTTAGTTGCCGTGACACATAGTCCAAACCACCAAAGAAGGACATATACACATCACATTACACATAGACGCCATCTAGGCATTCCAATGGCGACTCTTGGACTGCGCAGACCGGGAGAACAGTCTCTACCCTAACCAGTTACTTGTCCACCTCCAGGATTCCCCTAATGCCCTTAGGGTCACTTACACACACTGAACTTTCTCAGGGGGACTTTTCCTGATACAGTTCCACTGCCCTCTGTGGAAGCAAGTCACACTTGGCACAATTTACAACATTTACACATTTTACCGATTGTTTACACATGGTTACACATATCAATTTTCTCTCATTCACTTTCTCACTCACATGCACATCTCTGTTTTTCCTAACATGGCACTACAGATTTCAGGATCTTAACACATAGTAATTTCACCATTCAAGTTAGGTTTAAGCAATATCTAATCACATTACGATAACATACATAGATTATTGCCTTTCATATGAAAAATACATAACTTCTTATGTACTGGTCCAATGACCTGAAATTTTAACCACATGCTATTTTCGGGTTCAGGTCCATCACACTCAAATTTTCATAATTTTTCTGAGCTAAATAGAATTTACAGAAAATCAACACCTATTTTGCATGTCATCACAATTTAAGTTAACATGGAGTTTAACACATCATGTAATTTTGGCCACTTACTGTTTGAACAGAGGCTACTAATATATGCATGATTTGAGAATACAAAATTTCCCTAAATCATACATCTATAGATCAATCATCACAATCTTTCTTACATGTCTTTTTATTTACCGAAACCAATTTATTAGCAACTCATGCCAGGCATGGACAAATTATCAAAATTGAGAATACATATACTGATCTACTAATCTTCATGCTCTGACAAACACTAAGGCATTCAGACTAATCCTAATCATGAAACATGATTGGCAAGAATTTCAACCTTTCATGCTTACACATTCACGGTATAAAATTTCCTACATTCACCATCATACATCACACTTATCCCCACACCACAATTGACAATATACATAGTGTATAGGGTTACCATATATCCTCATCACGGAAACCATCCGAAAATAGTCATATAGGAGGGCAGAACAGATCACTGTTCTGTCCCTAGGAACTTGGCGGCAGTCTCTGGCTGCTGACTCAGGTCAGCGGCATGGGTCCGATGGACGCCAGCATGATATCGGCGTCCAGGGACCTTGGCCGTCCATGCAGGTCTGTGCAGAAACACAGACCCGACCTCTCAAGATTGGGTGAATGTGAGGTCTATGGACTCGCGGGAAAATGTACAAAAATTGTAAAACTGACCTAGACCTCATACGGGACATCATGGTTAGGTCACTTGCCTTTTAAAAATTGCTTCAAAGGATCAAAGTGCTCGGAGAGGCCCTCCTTGGGCAGTCCCAAAAGGTGCAGAAATGCCTTCTAGATCTTCTTCCTCCGGCTCCTGGATGATCTCCGCAGGGGGATGTCGGGGAAGCCTCCTCCTTTGCTCCAGCTATCTTCTTGTCGGAGAAGATGGCCGATCAAGCTCCAGGGAGTCGATTCTTGGGTGCAAAAGTGGGGTTTTTCTCATGTTTTCTTCTAGGTTTTCTTCTCTCTTTTTCTCCTCTTGCAAGGGTGACGAGAGGGGTGGGAAAGGTAGCTTCGGGTTTAGACTTAAGGAGAAGCCTTTCTCCCACTCTTAGGGTGACTTGAAGCCCTCAGAGCCGTTGGGGACAGCCCCCCAATGGCTGGCTTTCTTGTTTCAGAAGTTTGCAGCTCTGCTGCGCATGCAGGCCAGAGAGATTGGCGTCTATATCGCTGGACGCCAGGATTAGTGTTGGCGTCCATGTCTGGACGCTGACACTACCTCAACGGCTAGGGTTGACGCCAAGGTGGCCTTCGGCCAGAACTCTAAAATGCAGAAAAGCATGCATACCATGCTTGTATACATGCAATATGTATATGGTAGTGTATCCATACTATCACCATTCAATACATGCATTATCTACATCTAATATAAACATATGCACACGTAATTATACTAATCAATACGTACGTAAATATGTATATACATACAAAGCACAAATATACACATGCAAATACAAATAATGCGACGGAAATTTGAAGGCCTTACACTATCTCTCGATCCGGTGGCACCAGACATCATCAGGAAGACGTCTGAAAATCTTGCACTACCTCGATCTCTGCTAGAGTAAGTGACTCATCAGCCTCTGGCACTAACACCACGCTGGCAAGAAAAGTGTCACAACCCTTTTTCACCATGCGCATCGCCTTTATGGCAGAGATGACATCTTTCCCGCCAAGTTCCTTGGCAAGGGGTGAGAGAACTCATCCTCACCAGGAATGCGGAAAACGATCCTCTCCGACGACAATCCACTAATGCATAGTGCTCCTCTAGCCAATCCATACCAAGAATAGCATCATAGTCCTTCATCTTAGCAAGAAGAAACCCCCATCTAGGATTCTATCCTCAATGCACACAGGTAACGACGGAATGCACTTCCTAGTCGATACCGTACCCGCAGGGGTGTGCACAGACAAGGGACCTCTAAATCCTCAGACTCTACGCCTGACTCTAGGGCTAACTGCCTAGCGAACCGCTCGGAAATGAACGAGTGAGTAGCACCCGTATCAAACAAAACCCGAGCGTGCACACCTAAAAGCAAAACCGTACCTTCGGTGACATGCTCCGCCTGCTCGGCGTCCTCACGAGCTAAAGCAAACACTCGAGCTGGGGCTCGAGGCCTTCCTGGTCTCCCTGTAGCTGGCGCAGCTGCCGCTACTGCTGGGGCTGGCGCTCCACGCTGAGCTCCCTGTTGAAGTCTTGGGTAATCTTTGATCTTGTGGTCGCTGCTCCCGCACTTCAAGCATCTACCCGCTACCAACCAACACTCGGAACCACCATGTGTCTTCCCGCAATGGGGACACTCTTTCTTCACACCAGGGGAACGTACAGAAGGTACCTGTGAACTGCCGACTGCCACGGTTCGCTACAATGTCTGGTACACCGTTTTCTTTTTATCTTGCCGCTGGAAAGTCGCTGCTGGCCTCTTCTGCGAAGCCTTCTTTTCCTCCAGATATTGCTCCATCTCTCCCTCCTGCCTACACGCAGCACTGAGGGCCTCATCCAACGTGCGATGGTCAAATGCCACGAGTCTCGTCCGCAGTGATGGCTTGAGTCCCATCACGAACTTCTTGGTCTTCCTCCGCTCGTCTGCCACGATATGAGGTGCATATTTAGAAAGTTCAGAAAATCTTGCCTTATATTCCAGCACGGTCATGGAGCCTTGAGCCAAAGATAGAAATTCTTGCTCCATCCGATCTTGCACATGCTCGGGGACGAACTTGGCCCGAAAGAGCCTCGCGAACTCGTCCCAAGCAACGTCGATAGCTCCGTCCTCAAATCAGGTACGCAGCAATGAATCCCACCAAACATCAGCTCTTTCCTGCAGTACACCGTTCATAAGCTCCAACTAACAGTTCTAACTAAACAAAACATACGATCATACAAAATCAACACATACCTGTAGCATGTAGGTGGATAACGTAACCTTATCGTCATCTGCACACCTGATGGCTCGGAAGATATTCTCTATCTCCCTCATCCAGCTTTCTGCCATTAACGGGTCGCTCTCCCCCTTAAAAGAGGGTGGCATCATCCTCTTGAATCTCTCCATGGTAGAAGGTCCACCATGGTCCTGAGCTGGTACTTGAGCCTGCTACAGTACACATCAGGCAATATACAATCAACATAATATCACATAAGCAATTAAAACAAACTATTAATCATTTCATTAGTCTAACCTGAGCCTCCAACTGTGCCTGGAGTGCTGCCTGGGTATGAGCCTGGGTCTGCATGGCTTGCACTAGACCTTGCATGAATACTCCGTAGTCCACAGGTGGCGGTGGGGGAAGTACAGGACCTGGCAGTGCCGGGGCCTGTTGCTCCGCCCGCTCGTCACGTCGCGGCTCGTCCTCACGGGCCGATGCTCCACCACGCCTACCTCTCGAAGCCATGGCTGTAATAAAATTTCAGCCACCATTAGAGCTAGGTTACTAAGTTTTCTAACCATTTTCTTATCTATCTTTCACTTCTTATTAGTGTTTTCTACACATGTGGACATACTTAGCATGCAATGATGATGATGACTTATGTATATTCATGTGCAATCTCAACCGGTTGCTCTGATACCAATCTCTGGAACGGCCCTCATTATACCGGTACGGTTATACCAACCCACGTCGGTATAGCAAGCGTCATCACAGTGGGACATTTACCCAACGATACATTCAGCTGAGATACACGTGAATATAGGACAGAGTAGCGGAAGTAAAAGAACTACTGTCTTCATTCATTCATCATCCACATTTAACATACATGAAATTGCAATGACATTAAGAACTTAAAGTTCACATAATTTAAATTGCTGAAAATTTAATACACAATGTCCACACTTATACAATCCCTTTCCATTAATGCTAGTACAATGTCGCAATTACATACTATGAGAATCTCAGAATGTCACAAGAATTTCAGCAACGCTCTAATCTCCGCGCTCGGAGTCCGTCTCCACCGTCTCCTCCAATGGTGCCACGTCACCAACTACACCTGTACGCCGAAGCAAGTAGTGAGTCTAAAGACTCAGCAAGTAACACCACTCATACCATACACGTACATGTCATAGTAGGCTCTACACACCACCATGGCAAAACTCACATGTATCATGCTTAACGTTTAAAATGAATAACCAACCATGATAATTCTATAAGTAAACACATGATGCATGCTTTCAGATTTCTTATCAAGAAAAATTCCTAACACATGTTCTCTAATCATTCCTACTCATGGAGTTCTACCTTGCATTTTAACTAAAACAGGAAAGCACTTAGCATGATTATCCTACGTACATGAAACAAAACACACCTAGCATGGAATCTACACATTCTTGTGCATGTACACGAACATTTTACACACTTTAACTTGCTGGTTTTCACATGATTTAGCAACCATAACCCTACACATGAGAGCTACAACATTATTTAAAATACAACATGTGAACAACCAATCATGGAATTTTGTGCACATCCTTGTTAATTGTCCCTAGCATGGATTCTAGGCATTTTACACATATCAACATGATCCTAACATAATAAAGCAACTGATTTAACATGGGTTCAGATTTGTCACAACATGGATTACAATGTCCTATCCTCACATTTTGGTTGCACATATTCTTTTCACGTATTTCCAATTCACATAAGTTGCACTTTACACATACACATTACACATTGTTCACTTTCACATGAACACATGAACACATGCACATTTACACATTCACATTTACACTTTCACATTTAGTGCCGTGACACATAGTCCAAACCGCCAAAGAAGGACACAACACATCACATCACATAGACGCCATCTAGGCAATACAATGGCGACTCTTGGACTGCGCAGACCGGGAGAACAAGTCTCCACCCTAACCAGTGGTACTTGTCCACCTCCAGGATTTCCCCCTAATGCCCTTAGGGTCACTTACACATTGAACCTTCTCAGGGGACTTTTCCCCGATACGGTTCCACTGCCCTCTGTGGAAGTAATGTCACACTTGGCACAATTTTCACATTACACATCTCACCGATTTACGCACTTAGTTTAGCCCATGACATTTACATTTTACTCATTCACTCATTACACACATGGTGTTCTGTTTTCCTGACATGTCACTATAATCACAGAAATCTAGTGTTCAGGAGATTTCACAAATCAAGTTGACACATACAAAATTGAATTATTTTACAAGGCATGCGTTAGTTTCACATTTTTCATGGAAAATTGATATTACATCATATACTGGTCCAAATGGCCTGAAATTTTAACCACAGACTGATTTCTGGTTTAGGATTCCTCATGCAAATTTTCAAATTTTTCTGAACTAAAACAAGATTTTAGAAATTCAAATATCCATTTCACAATTCAACTTAACATGGAGTTAAACATAAGCACAATGTTAACAGCTCACTATCTGAGCCCTAACAAACATGGAGCTACAGAATTTATTCCTGAAGTTTTAGGGCAATACATGATTTATGGAAGATTTATCATGACCTAGCATGATCTCTATTTTTTTTTCCTAAACAATTTTGCAATAATTCACACGGGCATGGAAATAATCTCAGAAATTTAGGACAGGTACTGAACTTCACATGCATAATCCTCGCAAATTAGGGCATTTAGACTTGTCCTAAATCATGCAAACATGGTTTAACAAGATCAAAATTCATCACACATGTATTTTCATGAAATAATTAAACCCTATCATTCATGATAATCCATCCACACACCACATTCATCACATCAACAATATACATAACATATAATGATTTACAGTATATCCTCATCGTGAAACATATCGAAATAGTTGTATGGAAGGGCAGAACAGGTCACTGTTCTGTCCAGATGAACTTGGCGGCGGTCTCTGGCCGCTAGTTCAGTGTCAACGTCATAGTCGATGGACGCCAAGCATGATCTCAGCGTCAAGGGACATTGCCGTTAATGTCGGGTTTGTGCAGAACACAGACCCGAGCTCCAAAGATGGGGTGAATGTGGGGGTCTAGGATACGAGGGAAAATTCATAAAAATTGTAAAACCGTCCTAGACACATACGGGGACGTTATGAATGGGGTACTTGCCTTTTTGAAAATCTCCAAGGGATCTAAATGGGGCGGAGAAGCTCTCCTTGGGCAGTCCCAAGAAGCCTCCAAAAGAGCTCTCCTCCGGGTTCTAGGTCGATGCAGGTGCTACGCCAGTGGTGGGGAAGCCTTCTCCTTGGTTCCCTCTAGCCTCCAATTGCAGAAGAATGCCGGATGAAGCCTTGGATCACCGGATCAAGGCCTCCAAAACTCAGTCTTTGCACAACTCCGAACTAGGGTTTTCTCTCCTCTTTGCAAAGAGTCCAAAGAGGTTGTCTGGTGCAAGGGGAGTTGGTTTTAAAGCAGAGGGGTTTGGGGTCCCCGGAGTGGTGATGGGAAAGGCTCAGAGCCGTTGGGGCAGCTCCCCAATGGGTGAGCTAGCTTGCTCCCGGAATTCTGGGCTCTGCAACGCATGCAGGTCAGAGAGGTTGGCGTCCATATCGTTGGACGCTGGGATTAGTGTTGGCGTCCATGGGTGGACGCTGACACCTCATCGACGTCATGATATTGATGCCAATATGGCCTTCGGGCAGAAGTCTAAAACATGCAGAAACCATGCACCTTTTACACCTATATACATGCTATATGTATACGTTATCATGTACACACTACCATCAAGCATTACATACATTATTTATACTTAAGCTACACACACACACACATAAGTATACCACTAATACATACGTAGATACATACATACGTACATATACGACATGAATTATTTACATGTAAAAATCCAGAAAAATTCGAGGGCCTTACATCGCTAGTCTACCAATACGGAATGACCGATAGAGAGTTCCCAATTCCCCAAGAAGGGTGTGCCTAATCGTGCAAATGTGTAAGTGACGTGTCACAGATCTTTCATAAACATGTATGCAATTTATGAACAAATAATTGAAACCTCGGAAAACATATAACTAAGAAAACTCACATGCAAATCATGATACAACTTAACCAACAAGTCCATGCTAACATGTATTCATCCCCACATTCATAGCATATTCTTATCATTTCAATTTCATAACAAGCTAGATCACAAGATAATAATCAATGAACATAAGATAAATCACATATCATACATTAGAATCATATTCATGTCATTACCGTTTTCAAGTTGATTGATTGTTTTTAGGCCAATGCACACTATGTAACAGTATGTAACATGTTTACAGACCAAGGGAACTAACATGCTAACTGACTGGCTAAAAAGTACAGTCTCGGGTCGGTCTATGAATCGCGTCCTACACAGTAGACGCTTTTTAAAACACGGTGTACAGTTAAATAGGCTAACTGTGAAGAAACATAAATCACATCGTCCTATCTGGCCGCGTTTTGACTTGAATCGCGTCGGGGGATCCCGATGCATTCATGGAAATTCATTTAATAATCAATGGGTGGGAAAACGTGCTGAATCTCGTCGGGGGATCCCGCCGCGGTTCAGACCGGCGCAGAAAACCACGCGGCGTGAAGTCTCACGCGGCCCGTTCACCAGTTAGATGCTGAATCACGTCAGACCTGACAGACGCGATTCACTTAATCATGTCAGCCAAGGCCGACACGATACCAGGTGCTGGAATTGCGTCGCCTGGACTGGATGCAGTTCAAACCTCAGACCGAAACTCATGAACAGACAACGATTCTCTTACCATACTTATATCTCTCTATCTACTGACATTTAGACAAAACCTTCACATGAAACATGACGTGGACAACTAGTAGAAGAACTTTCATGTTGGGGGTTGGATCTAATTTGGTCTCGAATCACATGCAAAATATGAAGAATGTAAAAAGTCCTAAAGATACATGACTTCGTTGCAACCTTCATGTAAGGCCTATAACTTGAAATTTAATGACCTTTAGATAAAAATCTCAACATAAAACATGACAAGGACAACTAGTAGAAGAACTTTCATGTTGTGGGTTGGATCTAATTTAGTCTCAAATTGCATGCAAAATATGAAGAACATAAAAAGTCCTAAAGTACGTGACTTCGTTGCAACCTTCATGTAAGGCCTATAACTTGAAATCTAATGACATTTAGATAAAACTCTCAACATATATAAAACATGACGATGACAACTAGTAGAAGAACTTTTATGTTGTGAGTTGGGTCTAATTCGGCCTCAAATCACATGCAAAATATAAAGAACATAAAAAGTCCTAATCATGCGCGACTTAGGGAAAACACCTAGAACTCGACGTGTACAACATGAAAATTAGGTAAACCAAGTGCGTATGAAACTAGACATGCATCTCTACAAGATGGTATTTCGTTTAGTCTTGGCCCGAGATTGCCTACCTTTGAACGCTAAGAATTCCTTGAAAGTTCTGGGTCGTTGCAGTGGCTTGGGGAAGATGCTCTTCACGAATCCAAGCCCCAGGGTCGTCCTCCTTGCTCCTGGGCATTCTTCCCATGTCCAGAAACGAAGGTAGCATGCTAAAGTCGGCCATAGGGGGTCTTGTGATGGTTTTATAATGCTAGGTTTGCTTAATTCCGAGTTTGGGGTTTCTAAATCTTGTGGTAGGAATCCTACCATGACTAGAACTACCATATGAAGCTATTTCCATCCTAATCCAACACCAAATAGCAAGTAGTAGGGAGCAAATTCGTGCTCTCATGTTGGGCTTAGATTTGGGCCATGATTAATGACCCAATTAACTCATATTTAAGCTTAAATAACCCATTTTACTATTAGGTATTAGGTTAATACGAATTTTAAATATTATTTTCTTTTTATTTGACCACCTATTGGCCCAATAAACATGATTTGACCTCAAACATATATTTTACTTTAGTTAGTTATATTAAATAACCAGTTTCTGACTTAGTTTCTTAATTCGGTAATTCGTCACATTGTGACGTACACAAGGTCAATCAGATTTTTCGTTGCATGAATTCCTTTGTGGAACGCTTAGGGGTAATATTTGGGGTTGATTTATAATTTTTACGGAATTTTTCGATGTGTTCTCTCACGTACGATAGTGGTACGTAAGTTCTATCATTCCGATAATACAGAAGTTATTTATTTACTACTTCCATACTTGAATGTTCATGGGTCATAAGTTGTCCATAGTCTAATTTCTTTTATGGACTATCCCCACATAATGTTTGGAGTCCACCTATCATTGTTTTAATTTAGTTTATGATCACATTTTATATACATGATCATAGATTTTCTAACTTATCTCCAAATTACGATAAAAGTCGCAATAACTCTTAAATATACCCCAAATGACTTTTATTAACTCAAATTTCTTTATGGATCATTAGATGATATTATTTGAAGTCCATCTATGATTTTTATTTAATTTTCTAACTCATCTAAGTATGTGTGATAATGATTTCCCGACTTATTCCTTGATTACGATACTCAGTCACAAAACATCTTAAACTTGGACCATCCTATTTTCCTTTGCACGAATTTCTTCATGCGTCATTAGGGAGTATTATTTAGAGTTGAACTATGATTTTTATGTAATTTTCTAATAGATTTTTGTATGTACGATAATGGCACGTATATTTTTACTATTTTACTAATATTGAATTTATCATTTTCAATTTATTTTTAATTTTATAATTATTGAATTTCTTGAGTATTACACTACATGATATGAACTACCGAGTCTGCTCCACTTTCTCTATCATATTTATCCATTTTAAAAACAAAAAGTAATTAAAAATATCATCTATTGCAAGGTTTAGGCTCAACTTATGGGGTTTAGGCTCAACTTATGGTGCGTTTGATAACACTTAATAGATATCTAATATCTAAAGTGATAAGATATTGTATATTCAAATTGTTTGATAAAACGTGTCTAAACTAACGTCTATTCTCTTAATTTTCTTCTTACAAAAAAGTGAAGGATATATCATTTTTTTTCCAGACTTGTAAGGCTCTCAGTAGCTGGCACCAGGTGCCTGGAGGTTTGACTGTTGGATTGCCGATCGCCTGGTGTTGGGTGTCGACCGCGGGGCGTCGACCACCAACCGCCACGCGTCGAGTACCGACACTCCACACTAGGCGCCAAGTGCCGACCGTCAATTGTCGAGATGTATCTCATTGTCTTCAGATGTTATTTAAGTTAGTTATCAAATAACTATTTTTTCAAGTTTTAATATATTTAAATATTTTTAAATTTTAAATTTAAAGATTAGATGATGAATTATATTTTAAACATTTTAAATAAATATTATCAAACGGCACAGTACTTCAAATTCCATCTCACCAACCATCACACTTTCCACTTCATGTATATAACTACCATTAGATTAAGGAAGTTCTTTTATAAACTTCGTCATTGCCGGCATCAACATTACACGGTCATCGGCGCCACTTTTCTGTGCTGCGTCCAATTTGCCTTCTATGAATAACAAATGTTATATTATCTTTTTTAAAGTATCCTCACATGGGAATAAGAAATATTAAGGTGGCGTTGGATAAGATAAGTTTGAAATCTTAATTATTTCACATCTATTCTTTAACTCTAAAATTTAAAAAATGCTTAATATATATAAGACATTTATTAAGAGTTATTTGTCAATAAGTTTAAATAACATCTGAATAATATTTTTATTTGATAAACATATTATATTTAAGTACTTTTTCAACATTTTAATATATGGAAAGGTGGCTGATGATATGAATCTGATTGTCGATTGTCAGAATTCGATGACTGAAGAATTTGTCGATCGCCGAACTCATCCATCGTCAGTTGTCAGAATCCAGCGAGTAGTCACCAGATTTCAGCAATAATTCGTCAGAGTCAAGCTACTCGTCGATCACCGACTCTCAGATTTCGGCAACCCAAGAGTTATTGTAGGTTGAAAAATTGATGGTCTAGAAAAAATGTGATTTTTTCTAACTTAAAAATTAAGTGATTTTTTCAGAGTTAAGTGATGAAAATAGATATTATTTCAGATATTTTATCAAATAATTTGAAATTTTAAAAAATTAATTATTTCATGCATTAGATATCTGTTAAATATTATCAAAGAAGCCGAAGTCTATATAACACGTAGCCTTTGCGACCGGTAAAAAAAATGTGACAAAAATAGAATGTCTCATATTGTGGAATACCACGATCTCAAATCTTTGACACACCTAATTTACCACCAATCTGCAGCAAATTGTGGCGAAATCTGTCCCTCGCAAAAAATTCGACGTTAAGTCACGGAGAACGGAATTCTGTCGCAAATCCCCCTCTACTTTGCGAGGAAAGTATCCGTCGCTACATATTCCATCGCAAATTCGTGGTGAAATTTCCATCGCTTATCCTCTGCAAATCTTTTTTTTTTTTTTTTAACGAGAAAATTTTGCCACGTATGATTTTGTGGGCTCAAAGATTAGTATTTGTGAACTCTAAGATCAAGATTTGACAGTTCCTACTTTTCATATACCCATATTGTCTTTATCCTATTTGACCGAAAAAATTCTGACCTACACACTTAGAGGATTGCATATAGGTCAGTAAGCCCCCACAAGAATCGAACTCGGGACCTCTTACTTTTTAAGCAAGAG
Organism: Colocasia esculenta; assembly: GCA_014218235.1. NCBI lineage: Eukaryota > Viridiplantae > Streptophyta > Magnoliopsida > Alismatales > Araceae > Colocasia > Colocasia esculenta. The sequence continues at coordinate 116,940,544 of CM024761.1, forward strand.
TTCTACCGATCGACCCAACCGAAGTCCTCTTTATCCTCTGCAAATCCATCGCAATATTTTCCGTGGCAAAATTTCTGCATATTTTTAAAATAAAAATTTAAAATATCGATTGCATTTCTTCTATTTGTTTTCAAAATACGTTTGCAAATCCACTGCAAATCCATAGCAAAATTATTATTATTAATTTTTTAAGAAAGTACAACGCAAATCCATCATTTTTTATATATTTTTTTAAAATCCGTCACAAGTCAATAAATTCTTTTATATTCTTTAAAAAAATCTGTCATAAATCTATCAAATTTTTTCATATTTTTTAAGATAAGAAGTTTTTAAATCCAATGGATAAGAATTTAAAAAATCCAATGGACCTATATATGTACTGACAGACCTATATACATACTGATAATCGCCACACATACTAAAAATTTTACAGTACCGAATTAAAATAAAATATTTAATCAAGTATAATATTTAAAATATAATTAATATAATATCAAGATAAATTTATTCGGTTCTCATCCTCGTCCCCCTATCATCGCGTGGTGCAGAAGGATCCTGTATTAGACAGGTAAAATAAAAGAACATTAAACATATCCATATGAAATAAAATTTCATAAAAAAATTTGAAAGTTTAAAATTTGGCCAGACAAAAGTTTTCATATTGGGCCTCCGAAACACTGGTTTCTACCTAACTTAATTTCTAAAATGGTGATGAGCGCCTAGCCTAAATTAGGAATCCAATTTAGATTCCATCAAGTCCCATGGGTCACTCACACACTTACAATCATGTAGGAATGATGGGTCGTCGATCGAACTAGTATTTTAAAAATTAGGTCCTTGAATCCAACTTTAGTTTTATATTTAACATAGTTTCTAAATGGGTGATCTAAGTGTCGAGCTCAAACCTAGAACACGATTTGTATTCTATCAGCTCCCATGAATCACACTCATACATTTATGGTCGTGTATATGTAGGAATGATCGGTAGGTCAATCGAACAAGTATTTACAAAATTAGACCCCCAAACTTGACTTATTTAATTTTCTGCTTAAATTAATTTCTAAATATGTGATTTGAGTGTCGAGCCTAAACCAACAATCTAATTTGGATTCTATCAACTCTCATGGGTCATTTACATTTCTATGGTTGTGTAGGAATGATTGACACATCGATCAGATTGATATTTCAAAAATTGGGCCCCCTAATCCAACTTCCTTAGTTTTCTACTTAAATTAGTTCATAAATAGATAATTTGAGCACCGAGCCCAAACTAGGAATTTGATTTGGATTCTGTTAGCTCCCATTGATCCCTCACACTTTTACCCTTGTGTAGGAATGATCAGCACGTCAATCAAATCGATATTTCAAAATTTGGGCCTCCAAACATGATTTTCTTGGTTTTCTACTTAAATTAATTTTTAATGGATGATTTGAGCGCTGAACCCAAACTAAGAATCTGATTTGGATTTCATCAATTCACATGGGTTATTCACACTTCTATGGTCATGTAGGAATAATTGGCATGTCAATTTGATCAATATTTCAGAAATTGGTTCCCCACTCGATTTCCTTGATTTTCTACTTCAATTAATTTCTAAATAGGTGATTTGAGCGTCGAATCCAAACGAGGATTCTAATTTGGATTCCATCAGCTCTCATGGGTCTTTCACACTTATGCGGTCATGTTGGAATGATCGACACATCGATCGGATCGATATTTCAGAAATTGGGCCTCCATACCCAACTTTCTTGGTTTTCTGCTTAATTAATTTCTAATGAGTGATTTGAGTGCTGAGTTCAAACTGGAAATGTGATTTAGTTTCCATCCGATCTCATGGGTCATTCATGCTTCTAGGTTATGTAGGAATGATCAGCACATTGATCTGACCAATGTTTCAAAATTTGGGCTCCCAAATCCGATTTTTTTGGTTTTCTATTTAAATTATTGCTTAATAAATGATTTGGGCACCAAACCCAAATCAGAAACCCGACTTAGATTTCATCAGCTTCTATGGATCACTCACGCTTCTACGGTCATGTAGGAATGATCAGCATGCCGTTCAAATTGATATTATAAAATTGGACCCCCAAACTTGACTTTTTGGTTTTCTACTTAAATTAACTTTTAAATGGTTGATTTGTGAATTGAGTCTAAAATGAGAATCCGATTTGGATTCGTCAGCTCCCATGGCTCATTTACACATCTACGATCGAGTAGGAATGATCGACGCATCAATCAAACTGGTATTTCAAAATTGGGCCCTTGGACCCGACTTTTTGATTTTCTACTTAATTTCTGATCTTGTGCTCTGATCTCAAACTAGGAATCTAATTTGGATTCCTTTAGCTTCCAAACTATGAATCCAATTTGAACTCGTAGCCCAAAATTTAATCTTCAACTTATGGGTTTTTCTGAGTGCACTGCATAGATAAGTAATTGATAATTCAGTACTTTTGAAGCATGAATCATCATCATTTTGAGTTTTATCTCATTATTTGGAGTGGACTACGTGAAGCCTCTTCCACTATTCACATCATATTTTACTATTGACTTTTAAATTATGAATAAGAGTATTAAAAAAATATAAAAAATGCCATATTCACGTGAGAAGGAGGTGTAGGGGTCGACGATAAAGGATGGTGAGGAGGCACCTGAAGGTGACTGAGCCCATCACTGTCTGTCATGATTGTGGTGGAGATGGTTGACTCGAGTATCTACATCATCTGCATTCGTTGCATCTGCACCGTGTTCGAGATCCTGTCTCCAGTTGGTCTACTATGCGGTCAACTAATTACCTCTTAAAGTCAATAGTGGTAGCGGCGCCGAAGAAGTTGTTGCTCGAGGCATGAACCCTGGAAAATGGCAGCACGTCCTCAAGACCGTACACCCGGCCAACTGTCGCTATCCATGCCTTGCAGTCTATTGCCGGCTACTGGTCGACATCTTACCTGTTCTTGTGCCTTGCGTATGTGTCCAGTAAATTGAAAGAAATTTGTAAATATCATATTAATTAAAAATATTTAAAATAAAATAAATTATATTTGTTAATAAATTTACCACCAGATCTCGTGGAGACATAAAGATTTGCCACCTTTTTCTTATGTGTTCTGTTGAACATACTTGGATTCACGACTGAGATCCGCTTCGCATATTGTAAAAGAATTGCATTAGAAATGAATACAATTGTAAAGTAACAAAATCAGAATGGAGCTCCCCTTCCAACGACGATGACCACAGCATCTGGTTATTCTGGCTCCAGCTCCGTCTTCGGTGCTGGTCCCCCGTATAGCCCCGGCCTAAGCCAGAGGTTTGGCCATGAGCCGAGCGCCGCAATCAAAGTGTCCAGCCTTAGGAAGAAGACGGAGGGCCTCACCATCAGCAGTGGCACCACTGGCGGAGCCACCACGTCCTCCTCGAAGAATACTGGGTTTGGCCCAGTGCCAAGCTCGACTGTGGCGAGGGCGATAGCCTATTGCACGACTATCTCTACTGGCCTACGTACGACCTCCTTCTCCACTGTTCATTGTTCCATTTTCCACATAAACTGCTCCACACTTCTGTCCTCATCCAAGGGGGGCTATGTGTTGTTAAAACAGTGGGATAATGGCATAATGCATGGCGATTCATCAACATATAAATCAGTGCAAACCACATGGTAAACAAAATAAAAAGTAACATGTACATAGGCGCATCCCACAAATACCAATATAACATGAGATTACAGATAATAAGCATGGCGATTACAACAAAAGGAAAGCGCGAAAGACGACTGTGGAGGCGTTCCATAATGGAACTCGCCTTAGAGAAAGTATCGCCCCCACTATACGGTGCGATGGGGTCCGGCGACCTTCTCCCAGGGTACAACCACGAGACACGGAATCGGTCTCGCACAAGAACGATTCCGTAAAGCGAAAGCTATATATGAACCAAATCCTCCACTACGAAAAAGCTAGGGCAGGAAGCATGCACCGAACACCGGAGAGAGCGTCCGACAATGACCGCGACGGCCTGAACACCGAGAGCGACGGCGAAGACGCACCCGGACGGGAAGGCGACGACGGAGCGCGGAGCCTCGCCGGTACGGGAAGGGGCGGAGAGAGAGCAGCAGGGTCGCGAGCGGTTCCTCCAGACGAAGAGTCAACAGGCGTTTCTGATTTCGGTAACCACGATTAGGGAGACCCTAATCACTATATGAGACGCCTCACGCCCGCAGAACCCAAGACAATGGGCCGGTTCAGGGAACCGGTCTAAACAGGCCCAATCTCTCCAAGAAAAGGGGAAAAACGCAAAAATAAGAAGCAAAAAGGTACCAAGGCAAGCCGGCTGGACCACGTCATCACACGCGCGCGCCCGCCCAGCCCGGCCCGGCGGCGCGCGTGTGTGATATGGTCTAGCATAACTCCACCCTTGTCTATAAGACATAGTCCCATGGACATTAGGGGTTATGAAGCCCTTAACTCCTTAGGGGTATCCCATGTGGGACTAAAGACCCCTCACATAAGGACAACATAACACAACTTTTGAGGTACCTTTTACTTTATCAAACTTTTGTGTTTCTTTTCTCCCTTTCTTAAAATTGCCCCTCCTATAACCCCTTTTTACCCAACATTCCCCCACAAACACAAGGTTTGATAATGAGGAAAAACATCAGAGGATAAACATACCATGCTTTCAGTAAAGGTACCTTTCGGGTTTGAACCTTTACCTAAGTATTCCAAATCTGACTCCCACAGAATCGAAGTGAACTAAGTCTTGAACTTGATTCTTTAGGGTGAGAGTTGTCAAAGGAAACAACATATAGGTTAAGATAGCAATCGTAAAGGTGGCGCATTATGGCCATACGCCCTTTCCTGTATCATAAGTACATTCAGGAATAACCCAATTCCTTAACTGCGGCCTCACAGTAGTACTTATTTAGGTGGGCTTCTCCAAGGATGCACTGCTTACATCCTGCCTTACCAGGCTTGAACCCATTAAGAGTATACAACTCATCCTAATCTTGCAGTTATAGGCACTAGCTTTAGGATTCAGGGAGGAACTCAGATATGAGATATCTAATAATTTGAGTGCCTACCAGTTCTCTCAATCAGTTTGTTATTACCACATTGAACCTTCTTTGTAGGATCTCTACTCAGATAGGTTGGGTTGCTACTGAAGGAGAACATCTGATGGGTTTCAGTCCCATCCCCATCCTAAATTTCTGGACTTGAATTTTATTCAGTCCCTTAGTCAGAGGATCAGCTGTGTTGTCCTTGGTACCAACAAAATCCACAGCCATCACTCCCTGAGACACTAACTCCCTTACAGATTTCAATCTGAGTTGGATGTGTCTCCTTTCTTTCTGATTATACTTTGAACTTTTGATCTTGGCAATTGTAGTCATATTATCACAATGCACAGAGATCGCAGGTATAGGCTTACTCATCAAGGGAAGTTCAGAAAGAAGACCCCTGATCCATTCAGCCTCCATACCAGTGGTGTCCAAAGCACACAACTCAGCCTCAAAAGTAGACCGAGACAAGATGGTTTGCTTAGTCGACCTCCAGGCGACAGCACCACCTCCCAGGGTAAAGACATACCCTGTAACACCATTGCTCCCTGAGTTTTCAGCTATCCAGCTTGCATCACTATATCCTTCAAGGACAGCAGGAATTTCCCAAAATGCAAGCCTAGAGTCATAGTACCTTTCAGGTACCTCAGCACTCTATCCAAGCCTTCCCAGTGAGTATGGTCAGGACAGCTAGTGTATCTACTGAGTTTAGACACTGCATATGAAATGTCAGGTCTAGTACAGTTTGCAAGATACATTAAGCTTCCTATTACTTGGAATACCGCAATTGAGACACAGGAATCCCATTCTTATTCTTGCAGAAAACTCTAGAAGGATCATAGGGTGTAGAGACAGCTTTGCAATTCTGATAGCCAAATTTCTCTAACACTTTCTCAATATAATGAGACTGAGAAATAGCTATCCCTTCAGCTGATCTGGTCAGCTTTAGTCCCAGAATTACACTAGCTTCACCCATATCCTTCATCTCAAAGTTTCTACTCAAGAATGATTTAGTCTCAATTATCATTCTCAAATTGTTGCCAACAACAAAATATCATCTACATACAGACATAGGACACACACAATCATCACCATTATCTTGTAGTAAACACTTATCAGATTCATTGACTTTAAAGCCAAATGACATGATAGTCATGTCAAATTTTTCATGCCATTGCTTAGGGGCTTGTTTCAATCCATATAAGGATTTAACAAGTCTACAAACTTTGTTCCCACTACCAGGTGCTGTAAACCCTTCAGGCTGATCCATATAGATCTCTTCATCAAGATCACCATTAAGGAAGGCAGTCTTCACATCCATTTGATGGATGGTCAGATCATATATGGAAGCCAAAGCAATCAGTACCCGAATTGTGGTAATTCTGGTTACAGGGGAATAGGTATCAAAATAGTCTATCCCCTCCATCTGTTTGAACCCCTTAGCAACTAACCTAGCTTTAAACTTGTCAATGGTCCCATCAGGATTTAACTTCTTCTTAAAGACCCATTTGCATCCAATGGTCTTAGAACCAGGAGGAGGATCGACCAACTCCCAAGTGCCATTAGCGATTATGGAATCCATTTCGCTCTTTATGGCTTCCTTCCAATGCCGTGCCTCAGGAGAGGCCATGGCATCCTTGAAGGTAGGAGGATCACCCTCGATTTGGAAAGCAATAAAATCACTTCCAAAATCCTTGGCAATCTTTTGTCTTACTCCTTCTAGGTTCTACTTCCTCTTCCTGACTATCAGAATCAGGATGAGAGTTGGATGCACTTGCCCCCACATTTGTCATCCTTTCCACATGATCTGGAATGGATGAAGATGTGGATGGCCCAGTCTCAGAAGACACAGATTGAGGTAAACCAGTCTTCATGGGAAACACATTCTCAAAGAATGTAGCATCACGAAACTCAACTATGGTGTTGACATCTATGCCAGGAATCTCAGACTTAATCACTAGAAACCTGTATGCATAGCTGTTTTCAGCATAGCCTAGAAAGACCGTGTCAACTGTTTTAGGTCCCAGCTTTTTCCTCTTGTGTTCAGGGACAAGTGCCTTAGCTAGGCACCCCCACACTTTAAGGTATTTCAAGCTAGACTTTTTATTTCTTCAAAGTTCATATGGACTACTATCTTTATGTTTCAGGGGAACATAATTCAGAATACGGCAAGCCGTATTCAATGCTTCCCCCCACATATAGTTAGGCAGTCCTGAACTCTGCAGGAGAGAGTTGACCATGTCTATGAATACACGATTCTTTCGTTCAGCTATCCCATTAGACTGTGGTGAATAGGGGCAGTTGTCTCATGAACAATGCCATTATCTTGGCAATATTCACTAAACTGGTTGGAGGTATATTCTCCACCCCTATCAGACCTCAACCTCTTAAGCACCCGACCTGTTTGTGTTTCTGCTTCTTTCTTAAAGATGATAAACTTCTGTAAAGCCTCATCCTTAGACTTAAGCAAATACACATAGCAATATCTACTACAGTCATCTATAAAGGTAATGAAATACTTTCTATGATCCCTAGTCAATATGCCATTAATTCACAGATATCAGAATGCACAAGATCCAGAATTTCTGAATCTCTCACTACAGACTTAAACGGCTTTTTGGGCTGTTTAGCCTGTACACAGATATCACACCTTTTAGAATTATCAATAGCATAATTAGGAATCAATTTCAGGTTCATCATTCGTTTCAAAGAATTGAAATTAATATGTCCTAAACGTCCATGCCATAAATTAGATGAATCAACGACATTATATGCCACAGAAACAGATGTAGAAACAACATCAACATCTAAACTTTTATTCATCACATGGTTCACATACACTTTAAACAACCCATCAGATAAATAACCTTTACCAATAAAAGTTTTCTGACACAAAATAACAACTTTATTACATTTAAAGTTCAACTCATAACCCTCCCTAACCAACCTAGAACCTGATAAAATATTCCTCCTAACATTAGGAACATGGTGCACACTGTGAAGAGACAGCACACGTCCTGAAGTAAACTTCAGATCCACGCGCCCAATTCCCATCACGGTAGCAGTGCTGCCATTACCCATCGTCACGGAGCAATCACTGGTGGCCTGATAAGACACAAAGTTAGCCCTGTCAGCACATAAATGCACATTGGCTCCAGTGTCTACTAACCACTCATTAGGTTCATAAATAGTAAATAGCTGAGGGTTTAGAGAGAACATACGTGTCACCAGAAGAGTCTCCACCGGTCACTACATTGACCTGAGCTGGATTTTCAGCAGTCTTATGGGTCAACTTTTCTTTCCGTTTAGGGCAATCCCCACGAAAGTGACCCTTTTGACCACACACCCAGCATTCTCCAGACTTCTTCTTCTTCTGTATCTTCCCTTTGGGTTTCATTTGTGTAGTGGAACCTGTCTTGGGTTTGCCTTTGACATCTTTATTTTTATACTTTACCATAAAATTTGCACTAGCCTCTACAGGCATCCCTGTTTCTCCTTTCTATGCTCCTCTTCAATGGCAATGGCTCTCATCAAGTCATCAAGAGAAATAGATCCCTTTCTATGTTTGAGAGCCATTCCAAAGTCCTGCCAGGTCTTTGGAAATTTCTCAATTATGCACATGACTTGAAATTTTTCAGGGAGTTTCATATCACCCTCTGCCAAGCCGTGGATCATAAGGAGAAACTCATGTGCCTGTTCGGCTACAGATCTGTCCTCCAACATGTGAAACTTGAGGAACTTGCCGACGGAATACTTTTCCAGACCTTGGTCCTCGGTATTGTATTTCCGGTCAAGTTCATCCCACAGTGCCTTCGAGGTTAGAATGTAGAAGAACTATAGACATCAAACAGGACATCTGACAGTGCAGTCAGTATGCACCCATGTCCAAGTCTATCTTTCTCCTTCCATTCCTCAGCCTTTGCTGCACTTGCAGAATCGCCCTCAATCACTTTAGGGGGATCAGACTCTATAACCGAGATCAACCCGATCATTGTGAACCAATCTTCATCCGTTGTTGCCAACGTTTGAAGTGTTGCCCTGCAAATTTCGCAGGCATACCAGACATGTCCACTTTCGGGCTAAATGATGAGGATGAAGCCATGATCGATACTTTCTCTAAGACTGTTGTTAAAAGTGGGATAATGGCATAATGCATGGCGATTCATCAACATATAAATCAGTGCAAACCACATGGTAAACACAATAAAAAGTAACATGTACATAGGCGCATCCCACAAATACCAATATAACATGAGATTACGATAATAAGCATGGCGATTACAGACAAAAGGAAAGCGCGAAAGACGACTGTGGAGGCGTTCCATAATGGAACTCGCCTTAGAGAAAGTATCGCCCCCACTATACGGTGCGATGGGGTCCGGCGACCTTCTCCCAGGGTACAACCACGAGACACGGAATCGGTCTCGCACAAGATCGATTCCGTAAAGCGAAAGCTATATATAAACCAAATCCTCCACTACGAAAAGCTAGGGCAGGAAGCATGCACCGAACACCGGAGAGAGCGTCCGACAATGACCGCGACGGCCTGAACACCGGAGAGCGACGGCGAAGACGCACCCGGACGGAAGGCGACGACGGAGCGCGGAGACCTCGCCGTACGGGAAGGGCGAGAGAGAGAGCAGCAGGGTCGCGAGCGGTTCCTCCAGACGAAGAGTCAACAGGCGTTTCTGATTTTCGGTAACCACGATTAGGGAGACCCTAATCACTATATGAGACGCCTCACGCCCGCAGAACCCAAGACAATGGGCCGGTTCAGGGAACCGGTCTAAACAGGCCCAATCTCTCCAAGAAAAGGGGAAAACGCAAAAATAAGAAGCAAAAAGGTACCAAGGCAAGCCGGCTGGACCACGTCATCACACGCGCGCGCCCCGCCCAGGGCCCGGCGGCGCGCGTGTGTGATATGGTCTAGCATAACTCCACCCTTGTCTATAAGACATAGTCCCATGGACATTAGGGTTATGAAGCCCTTAACTCCTTAGGGTATCCCATGTGGGACTAAAGACCCCTCACATAAGGACAACATAACACAACTTTTGAGGTACCTTTTACTTTATCAAACTTTTGTGTTTCTTTTCTCCTTTCTTAAAATTGCCCCTCATTACCCTTTTTTACCCAACACTATTCCCTTCCAAACATCCTCTCCACCGTCCCGACAGCCTTCTCACCTGCGCTTGGGTTTTTAGTCAATAGATCGCACATTTAAGTTTTTTGCAATGTCCTCCCATACATGCCGAGCTATATCCTCCGTTGGGACTGTTAAAGCATACTTCACCTGCATTACAATAATTAATTATATACTACAAGAAAATTGGCCTTAGGGGCATTTAATAAATGCCTCTATATACATATCAAATGCCTCTATAAGTTTTTGGGGCATTCTAATATATTTAGGGCACTTCTCAAGTGCTTCAAGAAATCGTGTCTCAAAAACTTTTGAGGCACTTCCTGTAAATACCCCAAAGTTTCTTATAGGGACATTTTTAAGTGCCACTGATTATTATTATATAGAGGCACTTCATTAGTAAGATGCCCCTATATTTTTGACTATAGAAGTATTTGATGGTCTATAAATGCCCCAATATGAACATTAGGGCACTTCTTCCCAATATAACAAATACAAATGGAGGCATTTTTTACATACAATTTGTTCTCAATAAAGGCATTTATTTGATTGAAGTGCCTCTATATATAGATCTTGGGGCATTTTTCGCCTATTGTTTAGTGATAACAAATGCCCCTAAACTTCAGATAAAGAGTAAATTATATTTCATTTGATAACAGCCAAAACCTATTTTAAAACATACATCCACAGTTGCCATACTCTTTGAACATTTTAGCTTGGAACATGGCACACAAATTAACCAATATATACCAACTTTATTTATATAAATGTGTCCATACATTCACTTGACCTACTAATAATAATGTGCATATCAAGTCATATACAAAAAAGACTGTCAGGCACTATATACATCTCCCATGCTAGGTGATCTGAGTCATCCTCAAGAAAGCTTTTCTCATTGCCTCCTGTAGCTACTTCTTCAACTCCATATATCCATGAACGCCATACATCAATAGTCGCTTACAATGACACATCAATTTTATATGTTATTTCCTGCATCATATTTAAAAGACAACATTGATCACTAAATATGCTTCAATTAGACATCTAGACTTGAATGTGATGAAACAACTAGTAAGCTATTAAATAAAAGTAGTACACAAAAAGTCTCCCAAATACCTTCTGTGTCTTAACTGCATTTCTTTCAGCCTCTGTACTAGCCAGATCATAACTGTACAACAAAAGAGGACCAGCATAGATGAGCTCTCCTCCACGTTTCATAAATAAAAGCTGTAAATCGTGGCAGACACAGTGCGTGACCATCACTTCACAACAACTAAATATGACAAGCGGAATGGGAATGCATGTGCTATTCTTAAGTTGTTTAATTAAAGGCTCCAGTTGCAAAGCCTCTCTCACATTGGTCACAGGATACAGCCTCAAAATTGCAGTTAACCCAAAGGGATATGCTCTCTGTAACAATTAAGATGAAATTAATATGTAGGGCTTGCCTGTGCAAATTACCCATCAACGTGACAAAAAGAAACAGAGTTTAACTTTAACCTCGAGAAAGTATAAATCCACCAAGAATCATGACAATCAGCATCGCGAAAGATCCAAAAGTATTTGCTACTATCATATTCTGGTCCAAGGATGCCATGATACGGAAAAGAGATAATGACATCTGGTGCAAAAAGAAGAACAATAGAAGCTGACCAAGAAACCTGTTGAAAAACATAATATTAGCAATTAAGAAAAATATTTCTAAACTCGGATAGCCAGAAAATTGCAAAAAAAAAAACTCATGAAGAAATAGAGACAGCTACTACCTGGTTATCTGGGGATCATAGCCAACAACATAATATGTAACTACCACCCACAGTGTTGATTCCATGAAAGAAGTTGGAATAGTCAAGATCCAGGAGGGAAGAGTATATATCCAGGATGGGTAGAAATGCAAGTCCCTATGCTTATAAAGAACTGGGAGTTTTTGGATTAGCAATGCAACCTCCGTAAATCCATTGAACAGAATCATTATCATGGCCAAGTACAGTGCTCCCAGATACACAATTCCATCGTCTACTGTATCATGGTGCATTGTTGTTGTCCGGAAAAACACTGTCATCGTAATCAGAGTTGAAAATAGGAGCTGCGATATAGCATAGTTCTTAGTTTCAAGCATTTTTCTTAACTTAGTGGAAACTATCTCGAGAATGAATTTGATGGGCCAGATCTCAATGAGGCATTGTTTGCTTAAGACTGACTCAGGCTTCAATGCATAATTTGTAGAGAGCACCCTTTTGAGCAATTATATATAATATATATAAATCATTAAAGTAGTTAAGAATAGATGGTGTTCCGAGAATGCATTAACAAGGTACCTGCATTAACAAAGGTACCTATATGAATGAATTCCTTTTCATCAATAGCATTTGCCAGAGAAATTGACTTTGAGAAGCTCAGATCTCTTTATGCCATAGGTGGAAAATGAAAACATGCCAGATAGCAATATATATGCCAAGTAATTAATAAAACAGATAATACTCACTTCTTATAGAAAATCAGCAACATTTTCCGTCCAGGGCACCTGAAGCCCATCGTTTCAAAGAAATCCAAGTAAGCTTCACGAGGTCCCTGGTATACAATCTGTCGCTCACAGATTAAGATAATGACATCAAAAGTTCATAAGTTTCAGAGCTGGTTGCAATATAGATATGACTGTTGTTCCATCAAGTGCATGAGTCGAGTGCCTAAGATACTTGATGATCAGTCACATCCTCTGCAACATCACCTACTACTCGCATTTGTACATTTGGCAATAATGTGTCAACTATTTCCCCATCCATATCTGTCCTAACCAAACTAAGGTCATCAAAATCAATTGTTTCATTAGCTTCTAAAATCATGTCTTCATTTCCTTCTCGTACATCAAATCCAGCACCGTCTTGCATGTTATTGTTGATGTCATCCTCTGTTGATGTATTTTCCATGTCAAAGAAATCACGAGGATCTATTCTCCTCACAAAATGCCAATCCATATCAAGCGGGTCTTCAATATAAAATACTTGTTGAACTTGATTAGCAAAAACAAAAGGCTCATCTAACAATTGTTGACCCTCATGACAAAGCCTTGTTAAATTCAAAGAGTGTGACCAATTCATCCTTTCTCATTCCCCTTCCTGCATTTAGAACGTCAACCCAATCACATTTGAATAACACAACCTTTCTAGCCTGATTGTAGTCGAGTTCTATTATGTTTTTCAGCACACCATAATATGTTATATCTCCCACAATAGGATTTCTATCTGAGACACTTGAAAAGCTTGATGTCTTTGCTGTTAGAATAACTCCACAATTTTGGGTTTTCTTATGCATCTCGCGACTTTTGGTACGAAATCTTGTATCCATCACATCTCCTAGCAATCTCACTTGGACCACGAGCCAAACATGCAATAAACTCACTGACATTCTGACTATTGGAGCTTCGTAACCTTAGAACCTATTTCAGTAAAAGAAAAATCATAATCAATACAGCCACAATAGTATAAATTTAATATATTTATTTTCAATAGTCTTCTGATTGTCACTTACATTGTCCTTAAACCATGTAGGAAACCTTTCATTGCGAATGCGCTCTAGCTCCTTTGGACGTATACGCCATTGTTGACTTTGTAAATGTTTCTATGTTCCCTACATAATAAAACTCTAAGTATAACGCAAATGAATATATGACCTATAAATAAAAGGAAGAATGAGCACTTACATAAGGTATGTTGCAATTTCTTCAGAATTGAATAGAACATATATATGTGCTTGGTTTAGATCCATTTTATCCAAAACAATAGCTTCAACCTTCCCCAATGGACGTCCTTCTTGTTTAAAGAAAGATGAACCTTCCAGAGCATTTGTCTCATGTGTACTATCATCATTACGAATTGATCTATTAAGTCTTGTCTCCCCACTACTAAGATATCTTGAACAAAAAGTTAGACACTCTTCCACAATATAACCTTCAGCAATTGAACCTTCAGGATGACTTCTAGTACGCACATATGACTTTAGTTTAGAGAGGTACCTATAAAGAATCACATAAATAGATTATAGAGCATAGAATGCATATGTAAAATATATATACATTCAACTAACCTCTCAATAGCGTACATCCATCGATAATGAACTGGTCCGCCAATACTTGCCTCTCTTGCTAGATGTATGGATAAGTGCTCCATAATATCAAAGAAAGATGGGGGAAAAATGCTTTCCAAATGACAAAGTGTAAGAGAAATTTCTCTTTCCAACCTCCGAAGATCAAGCACATTAAGATTTTTTAAGCATAGCTCTCTAAAGAACTTACTTAGCTCGACTAAGATTGAGCTCACATTTTTTGGTAAAGTCCTTGTGCATATCAAGGGAAGAATATGTTGCATGACAATATGATAATCATGACTTTTGAATCTAGATATCTTGGATTTCTTTACACGCACACATATAGAAATATTTGCTGCATAACCATCTAGGAATTTTATACTTTTCAAGAATCTACAGAAAATTCTTTTCTCATGATCTTTCAATGTGAAACATGCAGTAGGCTTTATTGTTCTGTGGCCATCTGATACAAAATGAAGAGCATGCTTTATACTCATATTCTGCAAATCGAGATGAGCATTGTTATTATCTTTTGACCTATCTTTATCATTGAATATAGTATTAAGCAAACTTTCACAATATTCTTTTCAATATACATCACATCAAGATTATGGTGTAATAAATTATGCTCCCAATATGGCAACTCAAGAAGATACTTTGCTTTTTCCAATTAAAATGAATCCACTTCATCACAATGCTTCCTTTTGTTTTTTTTTTTCTTTTGACAAGCCTTCCCAAATGTAAAGGTGAATCCTTGCAATAGTGCCAAACATTCAGATCCAGATAATAGTTTTAGGTGCACTTCTATATTCCTGCTTACCATCAAATGCTCTATATTCAGATCTAAATCGATGATTATGATCTAAGAATCTGTGATGACCCATATAACAGAACTTCCGACCATAAGTCAAGTAATGAGACGAAGTATCCTTATTGCAATGAGGGCATGCATATTTCCCTTTGGTACTCCACCCAGATAAGTTTGCATATGCAGGAAAATCACTAATTGTCCATAATAATGCAGCACGCATTTTGAATGTTTCCTTTCTTGATGCGTCATATGTTTCAATGCCAACTTCCCATAACTCCTTCAACTCCTCTATCAAAGGTTGAAGATATACATCAATGTCATTACCAGGAGCAGACGGGCCAGAGATAAGCAAAGATATAATGAAATACAATTGTTTCATGCGCATCCAAGGTGGTAGATTATAAGGCATTAGAATAACCGGCCATGTGCTATGAGAAATGCTCATTGTCCTAAAGGATTAAAACCATCAGTTGATAATCCAAGTCTCACATTCCTACTATCTGAAGTAAAATCTGGATAATGATAGTCAAAGGTCTTCCAAGCTGTTGAATCGCAGATGTCATAATAGCATCTTTAGTGTTCTCTTCATCATGCCATCTCATAGAAGGAGAGGTCTTTGATGACATGAATAGTTTTTGAAGTCTAGGTATCAAAGGAAAATGGCATAATACTTTAGCTGCAATCTTTGATTGTTTTCTAGAAGAATCCACATTTGCATTTTGACCATCTGTTTCAACTTGCATCCATCTTGAAGCACCACAAGTGCTGCATGATTCATCATTAGCTTTCATCTTCCAATATAATTGGCAATCATTTGGACAAGCATGAATATTCTTATAATCAAGCCCCAAGTCTTTAATAATCTTTTTGACCTCATATAAAGAACTCAGCAATGTTTCTCCATTAGGTAACACTTCCTTCAACAATTCTAACATCATAGTAAATGAATTATCTGTCCATCTGTTGAGACATTTGATCTGATAGAATCTAACAAGAAAAGACAACTTGGTGAATCTTTTACAACCTGGGTATAATTCTTGCTCAGCATCTTTGACCAATTTAAATTTTTTTTCAAACTTCAACATTCATTCCCTGTGGAGAATTTGATGGTCCATGTATAGAAGAACTTGGATTCTGAAAGGCAAAAGTGTCATTCAACATTTCATGCATTCCAGTACCAAGATTTGGATTACCAGAGTAATCGAGTGTAGTATTTTCTGAAGAATAATGTGAATCTTCTTCATGAAAACCCAATGAATGTAATTTACATTGAAACCATGACATATTATATGCTCAAAAACATCTTGTTTGATCATCAGAAAGCAATTGTTACAATTCACACAAGGACATTTGATCTTCCCATCACTAGAGGCTTTTTGAAATGCAAAATCCAAAAATTGCAATGCGCCCTCAATACTTCTTACTCACCCTACAACATTTTAGAAACATGAATATATGTCATACTTGCATATTTCAGCCATCATAAGGAAAACAAAATAAAAATACATTATTTTGTATATACCTTGGTTCTTGAATCCAGCTCTTATCCAACATTTTCTAAAAACTGTGGCTATGAAAGAATGCAGAGAACCATATTTAATTTCTACAAGAAAAGGTAATAGAATATTTAGGAAAGGTAATAGAATAATTAGTAATAGTTAAGTCTAGAGTTAAGTGAAGACATTCTATTTGTTAATATATTTATGACAATAGCTGCCAAATGCAACTTTTGTACAAGCAAATTTAGCCACCAGTGCTACCTTGCATGCAACTTCCATACTTTATCCTCCTCCTCCCTCCCCCCCTTCTTTTATTTTTTGTCAAGATCGTACCATATGTACCTATGTATTACATTCAAATATTGGAAATCTGCATTGACATAGAACTGATTAGTGTGCATATCTACCTACCTGTATCACTTGTTTATGCGTTAGCTAGTGAGATCTAACCAATAATTTTTCAAGGCATTTAGATTCAGAGAATTCAAATATAAAGCAATTTGTGTACGGCTTGAGGTTTGAGTAAAATATTTCTACATTAAGATCAATTTCATTTCTTGAGGTTTGATTGAGATGTAAAATCAGACTTCAAGATATATACTCAGAATAGTGTTCCAATTGTGTTGGCACTATACCCGATAGACTATTTTTTCCTTCTTTTATGTTCTCTTCATCTTCAAAAAATGTTTGTAATGTCTGGCAAACTTTGTTTCCAGTAGCATCTTGAAGTTGATAGAATATTGCTTCCCCTAATGAATGCTAAATGTTGTCCATATTACTGGGTCATATTACTATCCATAGAATATTGTACACTTAGAGATCATTCTTCCATGCTCTCCATGTCCTTTTGCCATAAAAAGAAGAAACAAAATGCCTGAACTCAAGCATGCATTCTCTATAAGCATTCAACAAAATCCAACAAATAGAAGATTCACACCTATCTTTTTTTTTTAAATGTAGATACACACATTCTAAATGATCTACCAGAAAATATTAAAGATTTTCTGTTGTCACATATCCATTTATCCAAAATCTTTAGCCATCATCCACAGGAATCGTTAATGTGAACATTACCTTCGAATGAAGAGCCTCTGCAATTTTTTCACTGTTGGGAACCTCCAAGTAGACCTGAAATGACATTCATAGTGAATGAACTGTGCAAAATTGTCCTTCAAGAACCAAAAACTGCAAGTCTGCAATGCATGTCTAAACAATATATTGCAAGCAAATCATACATAATACTAAAAAATAGTAAAAAAGAGAATGCAAAAAAAAAGAACAAAGCACCATATATGAAGTAATTAATGTAAGTTCACTACAAAAATAAAACCCTTTATCTTACTAATTTCTCACAATTGAGTTGCATTTCACACTATGCTATCATGTGATCCTTCATTTTTCAGCTCAAGTACTTTGTTTTCTACATTCAATTTTAAATATCTAATATTATCTTTTGGTAATATTATCCTAAGAGGAAAATAAGACAATTCTGTTGAAAAGATATTAAAAAAGCAAGATTTGTAGACAAAATAGTTTGACAAATATATGGAACAGACACGACCCTTTAAGAGAAAAAAGAACTCTTGTTCAGAAAATGGTTAGTGTGAAGTTGAAAGAGAGAATGAATAGGTCTTTCGGTCTTTCCCTTAACATAATTGGAAGTCCATGATTTCATCATCCCCTCTCCTCAGAAAAAGAAAATGACAACCCAAAAATGTGTCATTTCCTCCCCAAAGTAGGAGAAACTTGTACAAAGTGCCAGTAACATCAATCTACCCACACAACACTTTTTATTCTACATAGCTGACACATCTCAACCGTTCCCCAAAAAATAGTTGCCACATCTTTGATTTTCATCAAGAGGGTTTTCTACCCATCTTCACCCTAGCAACTTTATTCTTGAATTGATCATGAGTTTGGATATGCTTTTCCATAATCTAATGTACTTCCGTTTCTATCTCCTCTATAATTCCTTGACAGAGACTAGAATCCTCTCCCTAACCTGTGCAACACTGAGCATTATGTTTATATACCTTGATGAATAAGCAAAACAGTAAAAATGCTCCACATATATTGCATCTTTTTCTATTATAATAGTTTTACTTTGCCTGACATAAAACTTGAAAATCTGTCACATGGACGCAAAATCTTGCCCTCTCCACCCTCCACAATAAGAACAATTTTAATGGCATGGATGGGGCACCAAAATGCTCTGACACTAGAAATGTGCCTACCTCTTCTGACAATTAATATGTAAATTAACCTTGCCAAGAATTCACATTATGATCCACATTCATCTCTGGTTGCATTCCACTGCCCCAATCCAGAAAGCTTCCTTCTCTGCAAGCTTAGAGAATATAGATGACATATATAAAGGCTGCTAGGGGCAAAACTTTCCTTTGGGCAACAACATCAAGGACCAATCACTGTTAACTAATTCAGGAGATTAAAAAATGAAAAAGAAAAACCACCACAAATGATAACAATTATGCATTTTAGCAATTACTGAACCAATTCAGCAAATAGAAATTCAGAGTTGACGAGGCAAGAGAAATCACCCACAAATTTTTGAAAAGAAGGAAAAACTTATATGAATAAATGATAAATTTATAATAGCATCAGTTTAGTGACAATGTATAGTAGCATCACTTTTTGAGACCAATACTTTAATCAACCTTTGAACTAGCACAACCTATTCTTTCCATGTTCAGAATGACCTCTTTGCAAACTGACTACTCAAACAGAGACAAAAGTTATTTCCATAGAATGGCCACAAGATTGCCTTACAATGGTTGCTGAATGTTGTCCATCTTACTGAGCCAGCTGCTTACCGCTTGTGAAATTTTTGACCTGTTCTTCTCTGACCTGTTCTTCTCTAATTTCTTTCGATGTTTTGGTGACTTTTTTTCTCTATATGCCTGTTATCATTGTCAGCAATTGTAAACATGCACATGTAACCCTAGCAACTGACTGGTAAATATATCTTCCAAAGCAACCAATATTAGAAAGTTCAAAATGTAGTATTTGTACCTAAGTGCTGATGAATAAAATCTTTGTTTCTCGATCACAACAGAAAAATTAATATAGAACAAAAGCAATGGGCAGAAATTATACACCAACGCAAATGATAAACAGAGAGAAGGGACCACAGTAGTAATGAATAAGAAAACTTTGATCTCCTAACCCCCATCAACTGCATAATAAATCCGGGAAAGCTCTGGGATTATAGGACATATTATAGTCTAATGCATGGGTATTGCTAGAGGATCACCTTGCAACCACAGAAGCAAATCCATGGTGCTCCTACAACTTTGGCAAATAGAAGGGCACAAGGATAAAATGTACTGAAAGGGCCGTGAGTGGAAGGGCACCAAAATGCCCTGACACTAGAATGTGCCTACCTCTTCTGACATTAATATGTAAATTAACTTTGCCAAGAATTCACAT